>CM021731.1:52117258-52258536 GCA_011075105.1 Heteronetta atricapilla | reverse complement strand
GGGTCAGGAAGCCTTTCTCAGCTTCCTTTATCCTTTCCTCAGTCCACAAAGTTCAAGTTCACTCTGTTCCTGGGATTTGCATTTATTAACTCACAAAGCAACAGTGAACATAAAGACCAACTCAGTCCTTTGCCTGGGCTTGGCTGCTGCTGTATGTCCTCCCTATGCTGCTCACTCAGCACATGTGCTGGGTTCTGCTTCATTTAGGCAGCCGCTGACATGCTGTGGATATTCTGGTGGCGTAACAAGTCACGGCCAGCTGAGCTTACCTTAGCTTAGCCCTTTTTGAGCTACTGCAGGGTGCAACAGGCTTTGTGGGGATCTGTGAAGTACCACTTCCCCTGGATGTAATATATATTTGTATTTGAGTTGCTGTTGTGATTGCAGCTTTTGCTGGGAAGCCAGAATTTGCTTCACACTTGTTGCTGAGGTGTGGTCTATTGGCTCTACTGCAAAGGCGATCCAAGAAGCTAGGTAAAGAGCCAGATAGTGACTTCAGCTTGTCATTGTTGCTCTGTTAAAAGCAGGTTTGTTTAAAGCTGTCCTGGATGTGTCTACGTGAGCTTACTTGACTGCAGTTAGACACATTGAGTCAGATTGTTCTCTCTTGCCTGCAGTGGTATAAAGGTTGGATGGTAAGTCAGAGCTAGGTATCTGTGTACACTTTATGACATGGAAAGAAAAGGATACCTCTGGGGAGTAATGTAGACCATCAGTCTTAAACATCTATTTTAGATTATATGAATAATCATCTGCAAGCATACTTCTGTAAAAGGAGCTGAGGTGACTAGCTTAGACTTGCTAGCTTGAGTTGGGTGAGGTATATCCTAAACACCTATTCAGTCACCTCTTTATGTTGGGTGTGACAGGGAACAAGGCAAACACATCCATTATCGTGAGTGCCTCACTCTGCAACTCATACTGTACCACTGGGCACCAGAAGGCTGACTGGATTGTTTATTTCTGTTTTCCTGTTGAAGACGACATTATAAACACATTCACCATAACACTCACTTTGATATACAGTGTTGCATAAACTTGTCTGCCTACTTCTTGCTTTTAAACAGGAAGCTAGAAACACTGAAATAGGCCAGTCCTCTCTCTTATACTTAGTGCTGCATGAAGCTGCCTCTGAGCTGTGCTCTCACCATGTGCTCATTGCTGGGGAGGAAAAGGGAGAACCTGGGGAGTGTTCCCCACCTCTTCAGGAAGGAAGGGTCCTTCCCTGTCTCCACAAGACATGGGGAAAGGGTCTTCATGACTTATCTTGAAATCCAAGAAGAGGTACAATTTGAGGATTACCTACTGCAGTTGTCATTATAATTGGTGTATTCCAAGACTCTACAATGGGTCTGCTTGGTTTAGTGCTAGATACTGGTATACAATCTAAGAAAACAGTACGTCCTCTAATTTCAGATAACTATTTCATTGAAGATTTTCTGGAGGCTTTTTTCCTTGTATGGTGCAGATGAAGTACTTGAAGTGGAATAAGCAGGAGATGAACTGTTTAAACTGAATTAGGGTTGGAGGTCCAGCACTCCAAGAGCGGTAGCATTAGCACTCCGGCAGTGTTAAGCCTTTACACCACCTGCTTTCCCTGTTTGTCTTACCGTTCTTTCCCTGAACTGGCTTCTACTGGCCTTTTGCTCTGCCAGACCCAGGAGCTCATTTCCCCAGTGTGCCAGTCTGCCCAGCTGACTCTCATTTCTTAAAACTTAGAGTAACTTGTCTCCTAAACAAAAAGAAGTATTGGGCTTCAAGAAGCAAGACATCCATTTGACTTTGCGTTTTATTCATTGTACAACAGGCAGAGCCAGAAGACCAGCATCAAATGTTCTGAGTCGGTGCATATGAAAAGTTGCAGGGTAGATTTTGGTCTCCTGTTGCTGTGATTTATTTTGCCAGGTGTGCAACAACTCAGCTAAGGAAACCATATGTTTCTCTGGCTTTGTACCAAGAAGTAAAACCTTCTTTTTTTCTTTTTTCTTTTTTTTTTCCCTAAAAGAACACCAAACAGCTAAAAATTAAAACACTAAAACTAGAATCAAAATTATTATTCAACAGACTGTATAGGGTTGGCTTGATATTTATTTTCTCTATGTCATTTTTCTTTGATGTAAATTAAAAAGTACATACTAAGGTTACACAGATTAATTTGCTTGGCATGACAACATGCACTACAAAGGCCAGAGTCCAGCTCAGCTGCATTAAATAGGTAATATATTTTGTTTAAAGTTTCAATTAAAACCTGGGGTCAAAAGATAAAATGGTCCCTGTGGGATCTTGAACACTTTAATGCCAATATTAGGATTGCTTAAGGATCAGCCTCTGCTCTAGATGTCTTTTGCGTTCTTGAAATCTGATATTGTACAGTTGATTGTGTTACATTGCTTTTAAAACCACACTGGCCCACCTGCTACAGTAATTCATACTCCTTGCCAGTGAAGTGGTGTGAGGTGGAGCATGGGGGCTTTATTTTAATATTGAACAATAAGAAGATGTTGGGGTGACATTGTTCAGGATTAGACTGGGAAGATATTGTCATAAAGACAAACATCATGATCGCATTTCATCTGCCCTTGCCAACTAACATCTGAATGTCTATTTTCAAGTGCATTTAATGCAAAGTCTTGCAAACCTTTTGATGAGAGAAATGCAAGTTACAGAAGAAACTAACGTTGCAGGAGTGAATATGGTTAATGACACAGATTTCTTCTTGCTAATCTGCTACATTGCACATGGACAGAAAACAAATCATACTCTAGTGAAAGCCAGGTACAGAACAGGAAAGGGGAGCCAGATTTTACATCTGGTGCAGAGGTTTGCATCATAAGTATAAAGGCTTAGCATGTAGAGAGACTTTCTGTGTTGATGATTATAACATAACTATCACTTTATTTGATTATGCTTTGGGGTGGATGTGGCTGTTTGTACAAACCTGTTAACATTGTTAAGGCTCCTATCCCATTTGCCCCTTGCACCCATTAAATGTTTTTTATTGAATTACTTTTAAATATTGTTTAGAATTCCAAGAAACACTTTTGTTGGTGTAGTTTTACAGTTCATACTGTGCAAGACTTACTTTTTAAGAGCCAAAGATGATTAAGCTGTGAAATGTGTATCCCACTTCATAACTTATGCAGAGCATGTTACCTACACTTGTCTGAGCTCCAGTCATCAATGCACTCACTATGCATCTCACAAACCTTTCCTGATAATTGCTTACTAAATATGCATTTCAAACACTTTTTCTTGAAAGATCATCTTGGTTGGAAGAAAAAGGATTTTTTTTTCTTTCATATGTATATCATATTTCATGTTCTAGAATGAGGATGGAGTCCACTCCAGTAGTAAGGGGTGTAAAAGGTTTTGCTTCCTTTTCCCCCCTCAAGCACCATCCTGCTGCTTTAACCCTAACCCTGTCCAAGACTTTGTAGAGTACTGTAGTTCATATCTGCAGTCCAAAGTTTGAGTGTAAATCTCTGAGCTGATCGAGCTGTCTCCTGTTTTTTTCACTTTGTTTTGTCTGAAGAATTCAAACTGGGTATGAAGGCTACAGCAGTGAGTTGCTGAGTGGGAGGGACATGCCATGCTTGAGACCATTCTTTTTTGGACCATTGATCTATAGTTTCTTGTGAAATGCTTGAATATGCTTAGACAGTATTCTGAAAGGGCCAGAAATGTATTTATATTTTAAACATCCAGGATTTTGTATGAAAATAAATACATAACATTTGTAGGCTAAAAATAAAGTCCAATACGGAAACTGGACTCCAGGGATTCCAGTTAGATGTGATCCCAAAAGTGCTTCCACAAAGTGCTTCCATTAATAGTATTTTAAAGAAACCTATTCTGGCATAATGTCTGTGTTATACTGACAATAACATAAAACATAAAATAAAATAAAATATATGTATAAAATATGTAAAAGGCGAGAAAAGAGTACAATCACTTGTTCAGTTATGAATTCTCAGTCAGTTTGTATCTTACAATTTACTGCTGGCTGCACATCTGCTGGGAAATGAAAATGAACTTATTTGTCTCAGGTGAGCTCAGGGCCTCTGTTTCTGTCAGTTTGCTTCTTTCACTGGAAGTCTTTGTGCAACAACCAACAGCTGTGCTAAGTCCACGCTGTTCCATGCTGCAACTTATTTTGTTTTGCCCTTCATTTGTATTTGTTTTCCACTTCAGGTATTTTCCTTGAAAAGTATATTACTGGTCTAATTAAATCAGATCAAAGGCTTTGCTTTGGCTAATTGAGAACTATAAGAATCTGCTCAACCAAAGTAAATGTAGATTGACTCCCATCCATCAAAAACCCTCCTAAAATACAATGCAGTCCTTGAAATCTTCAAAGAGATTATTCTGTGAAAGGGAAAAGAAATAGAATATGCTTAGTCTATGCAGAACTTGATGCTCATTAAGCTCACATGCTTCATCTGTTTCAGAGATGTACATGCACTGCATATTTATCACCAAGACTGAAAAGTGGTGTATTTTGAACAGTAAAGTATAACATCAAACTATGCTTCTAGATTTATTATGTTATTGTATGCACTGACACTTAAGAGCAAAAAAAAGAATGAAATTATGTATCTAGAGAGGTACGTTTATGGTAAGAGCACCTGTGGCCTTAATTTGCACAGGAAGACTGCACATCTGTGTTATGAAAGACACAGACCCTTTGTGGTACGTGGGGTCACAGACCTCTCCATCTTTTTCTAAGGCAACATGTTTATATTCCCAATTCAAAGAAATAATGGAGAAATGAAATTTAAGTCCTGACTGAAGGTATACAATAGAGCTTTTCCTTTTTAAAAAGCACCTCTGTTGTCTTTTCTCTTTTGAGATTTGCTCTTGTCAATGCCAAACTCTGTCCTGGGATTTGCTATATTACATTTTTACCATCCAGAAATTTTGGTGGCAGATAACTGCATGTGCACATTTACTCTGCGTTGTCTCCTTTATAGAGAGATTTTTTCTGTTGTCTTTTCAGCAATATCTTTTGAGTTACTTAGAGGAGGACCACAGAAGAATTTGTGCTCGTAATCGGAAAGTATGTGTACGTGGCACAGTGCTATTACATCCAGAGTTTCATTGTACTCACTCATCTATAAGTCTGCTGTGCTCCCTGCAAGAAGATGGCCTTTGCTTAGGTTTTGCAGAGGTCTGGCTGCTATGGTACTGAAAGAATGATGTTACCTGCAGTGCATCCAACACCAAGAAAATCAGAAATCGGTAGCTGGGAGGTTACTGTAGAACCATATAAGATTCTTTCAGGCAAATGGTGCTTAATTGTCTTCTAACAATATACAATGTGTATAGAAAACCTCATCTTCTGTGTTTTCCTTTTGGAGGATCTACATTAAGCTCATATTCCACTTCATTATTAAGTATAAAGTTAATGTTCCTGGGGAAATAGCTAGCAGTGAGCTGATCCTTTCTTCTTATTATTATTTAATATCAATATTTAATATTTATTATTATTGCTATTATTCTTTAATTATTCTTAATTCATTTGTCCTGGGATAATTTTAGCATTTTTTGTTTATGCAGCATTTTGAAAGAAGATTTTTCAGTCCCAAGAAATCTGAAGAAATATAGAAAGATTGCTTTGAATAATGGTAGTCTTGCAAATGATCTCTCTTTCTTGCAAAGAAAATCAATTCAAGTACTAGAATTTTATTTACAGTGGTATAAGTCTAGTTAAAAGAGTCCATTAATCATTCCCTTGTCATAAAGTATTAATGGAGGTGTTATTGAACTACATGTACAGTCCTTTAAATAGTGCTTCAGTTTCATATTAATGTGCTTTCTTGTATTATATTAGAAAATAAGAGCTACAGTTTAATTATCTATGTTTTTCCTTGTGGAATAGGCTAAGAAATGAGTGTGTAAGTAGCAAAAGTGGGTGTATAAATAACCCTGTAAAAAACGAGACATTTTTTGAATGACTGATTTGTCTCCTTCTGCTCCAGTTGGCTGTTGAATTTCTTGCCACCATTCATTGTGCAGGCACTGCTGCATGTGGCTGCATGTTAATATGTGCTAGGGAACTGAGATAACTCTCAATTTGTCTTATGGTTACTACTGCCCTGAATTTTTTCTCCGTTGCTTTAATGGTAAAGTAGAATGCAACTTTCCTGAACTTTATAGACCTGACAAATCTCATTAATATTTGTGTGTGGGTGTGTGTGTGATCTCTCTCAGTTTTTTAGCATGAGTTCTGAAAGATTTTGCAAATTAAATACTTGTTAAATTCTGAAACTTCTTTACATGTATTTTTGCATACTTTCTGTCAAGACAGGGTCCACTATTTTCCTAATGACTAAATCATTTATGTTGCAAAATTATAAAAATACAGACATGTAACTGACAATTATTGTTCTTATTTTAATCTTTCTTAGACATAGAAAGACATCCTGAATGATGGCATTCAAGCCATACATATTTTCTATGTATTTTTTTTGGAAAACTATCTGCAGATGAAAAGCTTTTTTTTTTTACTTTTTTTTTTTTAATTGCATTAGTCTAACAAATAAAATCACTTGATTGAATTGACATTTCAATTAACAGTTGCTAGATTTTTTTTTTTTTGTCTTTGAGTATGGCAGTTCAGAGCCTTACTCAGTTTTCAAATCATTTTGATTTCTTTTTAAACAAGAGTGTCCTTCTAAATCATTTAGAAAAAGGAAATTAACAGACCCTCCAACAGTACTTCCTTCTATTGTAATGACACATTTTAATCACCTATATTGTAGCAAATCATGTGGTTTATGGGCAGAAAACAGACTCTTCAGGAAGGAAAAAAAAATGTTCACATATAGATAATTCCCTGTAAAGACTTTGAGGGAATAAAATTCCTTTTTCTACAGTTTGACATTTAGATTGACATATCGTCAATGCTTCATTTCTAGAGGCACAGCTCAGAAATACCCTCAGAGTTTTAGGAGGTTAGCTCGTAAAGAAGCTGAGCTCTTAAAACCTATTAAAAATTGAATTTGCCAGTGCACTGAAGATGTTAATCTCTTCCTATATCAGAATGCATCATGAAAAATAGATGAGAGTCTTGGATCCTTCTGAAATTTGGCAGTGCATTCAGCACATACTACCAGCAGATAACAACTTCATCTCTCATGGCTGCTTACATTTCTTTTTAAAGGATCTTGTTGCTAATTGCTTGAAACTTTGCCAAGCTGTAACAGGTTGGGCTGAAATTTTCCACATAAAATAATAATAATAAAAAAAGGCAATATGTTTTCCTCATTTCCTGTATGCTAAATGAAGCAGGAGCCTCTGGGAAAAATAGTAGGCAATCAAATAATTAAACATTCTGCCATAAAGCATACATCCAGAGAGACGGGAGCTAAAGGGAGCAAATAGCTTGACTTCTGTTTTTTTCCAGTCTTTCAGCACTTGACTTTATGACTTTGTTTTGCGCATAATAAAGTATAATATTATGCTACTTATTTGTGAGTGCCAACGTAGTGGAAAAAAAATTACATAATGAATTTGATCATGGGTGTTCATGTGTTTTTTCCTGCTTTTATTTTTGGTTTGTTTGTTTTGATTTGGCTTTTTTGTTTGTTTGTTTGTTTGTTTTTAGTTATTTTGGTGGTGGTGGCATTTTTTTGTTTGTTTCTTTGTTTCTTTGTTTCTTTTTTTTTTAATAGTTTTTTTTTTTTTGATAGAATCACTTGGGTACTGCTGGGACTGAAACATCAACTCCTTCTGTCCTTCTGTGTATTTAATCAGATATCCAAGACCAATGCAAGTACAGAATACTATTTAGACAATTGAATTAGAAATCCTTGTTTGCTAGCTTAATAGGCTTGTGCCCCTTTTTGGAAGAACTCTATTTTCTGATAAAATTCACGTTGTCTCCCCTTAGCCTTGGACAGTGTGACTTCTTACTCAACATCGTGGTAATTCCTGAAACTCAAATTTCTATGCCACATTTTGCCAAGTGTATGGTGACAAAAGTAGGAAACAAGCAAATAACAAAATCTAACTGGGCCTTCTCCAAATTTCTTTCATCAAGAAAACCCTCTCTAGCCTCTGTTTAAAAAAAAAAAAACAACACTAGTACTAGCTCATATTGTAAGAGGTCTTTCTATTTTGCCTCTTTGAGCAGGTTGGTAATACCATTTTCTCTGAGTTTTGGAGGTGTAATAGTTGGCCTCAAGCATGAATATAAAATATAAATAATTCTGGGGAAAAATTATTTGGTGTGAATCATCTGTGAGATGGTGAAAACCTGACTGCTGCAGGCTTTTTCGGTCCTTCACTTGGGAAGGGGCATATTTACATCTAGAGCCCTTGCAAAAGAGCTGTGTCAGTGCTGGGTATTAATCTGAAAGCAGCTGTTCTTCACCACTACCTACTTGTTGATACTGCTTGTTTCCAATCTTTGAGAAATTTGATCATATTTTTTCTTGGAGATGGAGCCTTTCTTTCTCAGCATGAGAAGTCCTTTCTCAGAAACTTAAAGCCTACAATTATCTGTACCACAATGTGGTTTCTGACAGCACATTCTTCAACATTGCCTTCCTCAGCCTCTTATATTAAGGGGTTTTACTTTGAAAAAAAGTCTAATTTTGGTCATTTCATACGTGACTTCCTAAGACTAGCAATTTTAAAATTATGGATGCTGTATTCTAATTTAATCTAATTATGGCAGATGAACGTATTTAACTATCTTCAGAGATTATAGGGTTTTTTGTCTTGCCATTCCACCAGTCTTTCAGGACTGTTTACTTAACCTTGACTAATTTTTTTTTAAGATCTAGGTTCTTGGTGTGTTATGGTTAAATGCAAACTCATTATGTATTCTTCCTTCTGCTCCATGCTGTGCAATGTAGACTGATTAAAAAGAAGTAACTTTTCTATAGTAGATATAATAAAAATTTTGTTCCTTAGAGACTTCTGGCTGAAACTCCACAGCTGGAGCTCTCTCTTGCAATTCTGTTCCAACAAGCCTTTCATCTAAACCATGGTCTTTCAGCCCTAACAGGGCCATAACTCAGAATCTCTTCACTCAAGTGTCTGTAAGGCTATTTACTATTATTTTTTCATTACAGGTGTTCAAAGCACTTCACCTTTTTCGAGAGCTCTTCCCATTTAATAAGTAGAAAATTATAAATGAGATAATAAATCTGTGAAATATTGAAAATTTGATGGCATTCTCACTACTTTGTGTTTTGCCCTATAGGAGAAGCATATATGAGAATGAGCCGACTGCCAGAAGCGGAGCACTGGTACGTGGAGTCACTGCGATCCAAGAGTGACCACATTCCAGCACATCTCACCTATGGGAAACTGCTGGCCCTGACGGTGAGTTAATCAGCACTTCTGGGGGTCGGTCCCAGGCCTTATCAGTAGGCAAGATGAAGGGACGGGAAGACTTTGGCCTGAAAATTACTGATTGCAGTGTTCCAGTTGTGCTTGCTAAGGAAGGAATTTGATAGTGTATGTTTTTTCTTTTGTGAAACATTGTATCTGTGCCTGAACTGTCACCTCCTCTGTGCTGGAATAAAACAGTAGTTAGAGCACTGAGACTGTATAATATCTGGTTAAAAGGACCTTCTTTGTCAGTAGTTAGGTCACAAGTATAAATAAATGCAAAAAAGGTATCTAGTATTTGACCCAGGACCGTTGTAACAACCTGTGGCAGAGCTAGGGGTGTCCTGTACTTTGCAAATTGTCTCATGCTTTGAATTTACGCTTCTTCAGAAGTATCTCTTTGAGTATGCAAAATGGAAAAAATCAACTCTTGTCTAAAAGGTACGTCTAGCAAATGAGAAGAGTTGTGCTTTTTCATTTATTCAAAATTACTCTGCCTTTTCAGTAAGGAGAAACTTTCAGCTCCATCTAGACTAGCTCCATGATAGTTACAGCAGAGTGCCAGCCCATCCTTGATTTTCACACATTTTGAAGATGAAAAGGGTTTTCTGTTCTATTCACTAAAATAGCCCTGTTTTAAAACTACCTTTTACTTTTTTCCTTTTTTTTTTTTTTTTTTTTTTTCTGACAGTATCCTCTTTCCTGTCTGTTTCTTCCACATTTTCTTTCATTGTTCGCCCCACTGGTTTCATATATCCTTTCTACGCTCTACTGATACACCTTTGTATGGCTCTTCAATCAGCATGTTCCAGCCTGAATCAACTTTTCATTTAACTTTTCACCAGCTATAAGCTTTTACTTTGACCTTGTTTATGTCCTGTCCAATCTTTAAGCAAAATATGTCCTTGGACACAGGGTAAAGATCAAGTCAAGAAAAACAGTTCAAAATTAATTTCAGCAGATCCATTGTTGCTAGAAGTATCTGAGGGGAGAGATTAGAAGGGGGAGAGATTAGAACAGAAGGTGTCTATCTGAGAAACAAGTAACATAATTAGAAAGAATTAAAAAATTTCCAGTCTTATCACTTAATGTTAAATAGTTTTATAAAAACTCTCTAGATGAGAAAGGTTGTAGCTTGTGCTAGAAGTCAAGCTGTTAGTGTTATATTCCCACTCCCTGTCAGATTCAGTCTCTGGAAAAACATTGTTCTACTAAAATTTCCAGTTCTTGTTAAAATTGCCCAGATATTCACAAATGCATGCACTCACTGAATACCTTCCTCTAGAATAGAATTGTAAGTAGGTTACACAGCAGAATTACCTAAATTACCTTGTTTTTCCAGCAGATATCTTCATATCTTTCACCTAAGAATAGTATCAAAAAGACAGCATTATTGGTTTCCTCTTAGATCTTTGACACAGAAATTCCAATTTGTTAGAATTGCTGTGGGGAAAGGAAGAGATTTCTCAATTAAAATCCATTTTGCTTTTCCTTTCCCCCTCTCCCTTTCTTTCTTTCTTTCCCTACCCTTTGTACACTATAGTTTTGTTCATTTTCTGGACTTCATGTATGTGAAATATAAGCCTGCTAAGGAGGGTCTTGCAGTTGCTCAGGGAAAAAAAAGTCTCTTAATTTTCTTCAAAACAGCAAACCCCCTAAATCCAATAACTCCTTACAGACATTGTGAAAAGAAATTCTGGATTTTGTCCCCTGACTATGAATGTTCAGTTGTAGGATTAACTATCAGTGGCATACCCCAGCTTTGGAAAGGACGTGATGAATAATGTACGCAAATCCTTATAGTAGAATTGAACTGTTTGCTTTTCTTCAGGGATATGAACACAGGATACATGTGAGGTGGATTTTCCCTTGAGGATCTCAACTATGCTTATAGAAGAATGTGTCCCATTAACAAAAAGGACAGGAGTTATACACAGCTTCGAAGACTGAATCCCTCACCATGCTAGGCCAATAAAATACACTGACTGTCCTTTCCCAATGCATACTTGCTATTCTGTACTCACTCTTTGCCATAATTGTAGTCTGTTCCCATCACACCTGTTTATTATCATCTCTTGACGCTTTTTTTTTCTTTTATTTCTGACACTTCTTCTGATATTCAGGGCAATACGTACAGATAGGCTCATGTCTGTTCTACTAACAGCAGCATAAGCTGAAAATACAGCTCTGATGTCCTTCTTGCCTGTAATGACATTTTCATAAATGCAAGAAAACACATTGATGACAACATAATTAGAGATAGTGGGAAATTTCACAGGTGGATATTTGGTTCATGACAAAAATGTTAATTTGCCTTTTTTGTATTCAAATGTATTTCATTTGGTTCTTTTAGTTACAAAGTCTGAAAAGACATTCAATAAAAAATTGGATGATGGAGAGATTTGGCAGTATAATACACATTTTTATCTCTGTGTTGGTCACTTATCCCTAATAAGTTTTGCAGTCTACCATCTGCTCAATGATTCATATTAAATGAATTTTGACTAGTTTCTAGTTTCTAGCCTGTACTAGTATTAGTTCCCATCACAGATATATGATTGCTATAAATGACATCCTTCCTGCAAGACTGCACAGACTTTCCTGGAATTCAGTAGCTCTAGAACTACTCCCTTTGGTGTAGTTGTTTCAGTCCATACTGATCATGAGGTAATACAGTAATTTATTCTTCCATTTAACTTTGTTACCTAGGCTTATGGTCATTCATTCACAGCCGGTGTATTTATGAGAGAGAAAAGTCTACTTCAGTAAGTTTTCAGATGTTAGAGGAGAGATGTTTTAGAGGTTTGTTTTCATTCATCTGTCATATGCGTTTTGGAACCAAACCTTCAGACTTTTTGCAGTCCTTTGTCTGAATGCAAGTAATGAGACAAAACTATTGATAACACTTCTCTGTCTCTTTCCCAGGAGATAAATGGGAGATGTTTGATAAAATCAAACATCTAGGAGTAGGTGCTAATATAGATAGAAAATTCTTCTCTGTCAGTGAAGTTGAGGGGTAGGGGTGAGAGGAGTAGGATTTCAGACAAGTTCCCAAGTTTCAGTCAAAGGCAATTGTATTATTATAATATTTAAATTAAAAAAAAAAAAAAGAGGCAGTAAAATCTAACCTGTAAAGTTCACAAATTTGGCTATGTTTTACTTCCTGACTTACATTCCAATAAAGCAATAAAATGGCATAATTTCAACCCCCATTTTTTGCCCCCTTAAGTCTGTTGCCAATATTAATTCTTCATGACATGATGCACCCTTAGTGCCAATCTAGATACCTGCACCAGCTTCTTGTACCTTATATGTTTTTTGTTTGTTTGTTTGTTTGTTTCCTATGAGGAAATGTGAGGCTGACCTATAACCAGTGTGTAGACTGGAAAACAGCTTGCTCATTATAGCAGGCTATCATTTCCCAACCTGCAGCAAAAACTTGTCAGTTTCATAGACAGAGACATAGAAACAAGTGAACATTCTAGAGAGTAAACTGTTATTTTATTCATGTTGTCTGGCCTTGGTTCTGTCAAACACAAACTAGAATCTCTAAACATGAAAAAGCATCTTTTCTGAATTCCTGATTACCTATCCATGTCCTTTTTTTCCTTTTTTTTTTTTTTCTTTTAATAATGGGTTTTCCAGCACACTTAAAATAAAGGTACAGTATTCTACATGAGTTTAGTAGCTTAGCAATGAAAAAAAATATGTTACATATACATTTATTTCCAACTTGAGCAATAACCGCACCACATGAACAATCTGGTCTAAATAAAATATTAAGTCTACTTTGAGTAGAGAATTGGACAGAATGGTATCTTAAG
Organism: Heteronetta atricapilla; assembly: GCA_011075105.1. Taxonomy (NCBI): domain Eukaryota; kingdom Metazoa; phylum Chordata; class Aves; order Anseriformes; family Anatidae; genus Heteronetta; species Heteronetta atricapilla. The sequence continues at coordinate 52,245,370 of CM021731.1, read as the reverse complement.
GTCTTTTCCAGCATGAATTGTTCTATGATTCTATGTAGCTATCTTTGTTTTTATGCTGAAGCTAATTCTGCTCTACTAAAATGCATTATTCTGAGTCAAGGCCCTTGTACAGACACATATTTAATATTAAAGACTATTATTCTCTTATATTGAAAAGAGATTTTAAAGGAGGCTTAGCTTGTACTGGAATGGGTTACCTTTTCCAAACTCTAAAAAAGGTAAATCATGATTTCTCCACTGTGATAAACTTAAAATGATTGCAATCATGCTGTGAGTGACAGATATTAATTCATGTCATCATCTCTATCCGTTTGCATGTAGCTAATGTTGCTACTGTTCCAAAGGGCAATTGAAATTTTAAAATTGCATTTTATGAGAGATGAGATGAACAATAGCAAGCAAAAGCATAATCTATGCTATTTAATTTTACTTGTGCTAATTCTCATATTTTTTTTTATATGCTCAGTATAAGCACACATAATTTGTAGATGATTTCATTCATAAACTTGCATATAGTCTGAAAAGTCTTCATAAGAATACATGAAGTTATTTCTGTTCAACATTCTCTTCCCCAGAAATGAACAACACTAAAAACCTCTGAGAGTGTTAATAAGCAGCTTGTTTACTTCTAGAAATAATTTAATGAATAGTACAAAATGTACTTATTCAAAAACAGGGAAATTCTTGAAACTTTTTTTTTTTGAGGTTAGAATTATGGGAAAATTGAGAGTATAGGGTATTACAAGCCCAATTTCTAACAGTTTATTAGACAAACCTGAAAAAATAATGTTTTCTTCCTTAAAGGCTACATAAATTTTTGCATGTGTGTACCTGGAAATATGGAATGATGCAAAACCAAGGAAACCCAATAAAAGGAAAAAGTGAAATAAAAATCCAAATAAAACAAGCTTCCCTTCACCACCCCTGAAAACCTGCTGAGGACAACATCTGGTCCAGCAACATAATTTCAAATGCTGAATGTGACATTTCTTCACAAAATTATTCTCAGTTAAATTTACATTCTGAATAACTGTAAATATACATTCCTAAAACTCAGACAGAAAACACAGACAGAAAAATATAGGTTAATTTTTCATTGATTCTTGAAACACCTAAATGGCATATATGCATGCATATTCCATATTTGTATGCAATAGAAACTTTTGAGTCAATTACTAATGATAAAGTGTTTTTTTTTTTTTTTTTAGTGCAAATACTTGTCATTTGTCTTGTTAGTTTTTTGTGATACAAGAGATGCCAGGTGGACTTCGATGTGATGCTATATCTGCAGAAAAAAAGAGACCAACTTAAGTCTCCAAAGGAATGACTAATGAATTTACAGTTCCATAAGTCACACGTATTTACTAACCCATATATTGAATAATGTTATATGTTCATATCTAAAGATTAAAGGTTACTAGGCTACAATTTTCCTGATAATATATTAGAATAGCAAAAAATTAGTGGTTAAAAAGCATCATTAGTAGTTCAGCTAGTAGAATAATGGAAAAACAGACAGATGTCTGTGGCTTAAGTTGGTGCTTTTGTTATTGTTTATTTTTTCAGAAATATGTGGCTGTTTAAGACTTACTTCAGTGGTTCAGCATTTTATATTTCCAATGTTTTTTCATGTATTTAATTTGTTACACTGAATAAATTACGTGAGAAATTTGTCAACGGGACATGCTGGTTGACCTGGCCAGTCTACTTGTAATAAATGAGTCTAGAGTCACGGAACCTGAGCCTCATCCCTTGCTTAGCTAATTTATTGCTCTATCACAAAGAAAAAACATAATGTTTGTGAAGTATTTAAAATTGCAAGGCTCCCAGTTCTAAGATAAAAATCAGTCTGTCAGAATGACAGTGCCAGGTGAGGCCTTGAGCATAAGCTGTAATTTATTTTCCATTTTATGAACAGACCTTCTGCTGGAAGGTCCAGCAGAAAAAGGGTTGGTTATCATCTAAAAAAAACATAAAATAAAAATCATGCATAAGTAAGGTTTTTATAATTTTCTTTTCTCCTGTCACTTTAATCTCCTCTTAGAGGGAAGGAGAAGCCCTCCCTTCTCATGTCTGGCCTCTGCCATCAGGCCGTGGATGGCTGTTGTAGTAGCACTCAAGTCTGAGGAGCTTTATTTCAATTACAGATAAATTTGGTTTGAAGATTTGTTTCATCTGTTATGAGTGAAGTTGAGCCCACAAACCACCCCGCGCAGCTTGCAGCAGTGCCTGCAATTGCTCATGTACTTAGGGACAGCCCCATATTGTAACATTTATCATTTTGCATATAGGAATTACAGGCTTTACTGTATTCCTTTGGGAAAAAAAAAAAAAAAAAAAAAAAAAAAAAAAAAAAAAAAAACAGTGTTTCTTGCATTTAACATGGCTCCACACAGTGCTGTTAGTCTCCACTTTTTTACTGGCTTGGAAAATCACCCAAAGTGCTATAAAAAAAATTTACTTTGCCTTGTAAAATTTCTATGTTACAGCTCCAAACCATATTAAATTCAGTAATAATCACCCTAGAATGTTCCCTAAAATCTAAAATATTTTATTTTAAAACATTTTCTCCAAAGGGGGACGGTGAGAAAGGAGGACATAGACTGATAGACACTGGCAGTGTTTTGGATTATAATAAAAGAAACAGGATTGTGACACTCCAGTATTGACACTGAAGTTCAATACATTTTTTAAGGTTCAGAATATTCCCTCCTCAGTGGGTGGCCAAATTTTTGCCCGCAGTTGTTTGTTGCTTATTTTCCAGACAAACAGAAGGCCAGAAAGCTATGCTGCCATTGTTGGTTAGTTCCTAAATTACTCAGAGTGCCACTATCTAGTACCCTACTCTATTCAGTAATTGGTGTAGTCCTTGAAAGTCGTCTCAAAATAAATATAAATAAGTGAAAGCACAGGAGTAAATGAAAGGTAGGAAGAACAGAAAGACATGAGACGGCATAGGCAAAGGGGAACATAGTGCAGTAGCAAATAGTTCAACAGTTTCTGTTTCTGTAATTATTTGCTTATTGTGTTCCAGCACAGAAAGGAAATTTGCATTTGGATAGCTCTGTTATATTGTTGCTTTTTATTTCCCTGTTCAATTGCTACCAATTGCTATCAACTTGGACCAATTGGAAGGAAGCATAGGCAATGTAGTACAGCCATGAAGTCAGAAGAGTCACTTCTCTTCTGAATTAGCAATTGATAAGCTATATGTTAAATGTAGGTAAGATTTCCCAGAACAGTTTATCCCTTCTTTTAATAATTAATACATTTAAAACAATATATATATATTTTTAGTGATATTTATTTTGGGAATGATAAATAAGATGCCTACACATACAAAAATCTTAAAACTACGAAAAGACTTCTTCTGAATGGGTCATTTGATTAGATGAGCAAAGCTGTTAGATATTCCATTTTGGGAGGCTAAATGCCCTGGCTGTTAGTACTGTATCTAGGAAGAGGTGGGGTTTTTTTTTGTTTTTTTTTTTTTTTGGTAATGAAAACAATTTAATTACACTTAAAAACCCAAAATAACAAAATACAAATGACACTGAATACTTCAGTTGGCCCTCCCTAAGAAATCCAGTTGAGCCAAGAAATGTCCACTTCTTCTCTGTTCTATGTTTGTATTTGAGTCTGACACAGACACTGTAATTTTTCTTGCCACTTTAAATTCCTTGGGGGTTAAAACTGATCCAAACACAAGGTTTGGATTTAGTTCTGAAATTTGCAAAATGTCAGAAGTTGTTTTTGTTTCCAGTTTACAAGCAATTTGTTTGTAGGGGATGAGGGAGTCTCTTCAATGTGAAAAGTCATATTTATTGACTTCAGAACCATAAGCCCTACTTATTTATTTATTATTTATTAAGTCTGGTTATCTGGTACATCTGGAACATTAACACCTCCAGGCTGAATGTCAAGATTTCCAAACTAAAGAAATCTCAATAAATGACATCTATTGAGCTTGTATTTCTTCTGAGTTTGGCCGCGTGCCGTAAGTATTGCATCCATAGATATACTTTTCAGTCCCCTTAGGATATATGTTTGGTTGCATGCCAAGTGTAACAGAACTAATTGTCAAATTGAGTATTTTCATTTAAATAGAAAATCTCCATCTTACTGGTTGGTAAATTACTCTGGTGCAGGTATTTAGGCACGTAACCCCTAACTAACCTCCTTCAGGGATCTCATCTTCTGTATCTTGTTTCTAACTTCCTGCAGACAGGAAAAGGGGAGCCCTAAACTTCTCACTTTACTCAACATAAATTTAAAGCTTGTTAGAGAAAACACCACTGACACAGGATGAACTGCTTCCATGAAAGAGAGATCTTTTTGTTTTGTTACATGGTTGAATGTAGCTGCCAGTCACCTGTTATTACTCTGTGTGTAGTAATTTTGTCAGTAATCATAGAAAAATGCAAGATATAAGCCAAATTTACCATAGAAGAAATTCATAGGACTCAGTGAAAACAGTATGTGGAGATAGTGAATTTATATTCTACTGACTGGCTAGTGAAATATGAGTAGATATTAATACATGACTTTATCAGAAAATATAAAATGTGGCTTATGCCTGAGTGGAAATGAAAGTGCCTCAAATGGAAATTTACTTAACATTTCATTAAATATTCTTAAGATAAAATAATCTAAAGCTTAATGACCAAAGTGAACATTTCAATATAGGTCTAGACAGTAAATAAATCAGAAGGTATGGAATGAAATATGTTTTTTAAAGGTTTAATTAAGATTGTACACAATTTTCATGAGTGTTATCAGTGATTTAAAATGAAGTAAATACCTTTTAGACTTCAAGTTGCCCCTCCCCAAAAGAAGACTAAAAATTAGGTATATATTAAAAAAAAAAAAAAAAAAACACTTCAAGGAAAACAAAACAAAACAAAACCCTCTGCCTATATTTCTTTTCTGTACCATATTGAATGCTTTAGTAAAATGAGAATGCTTTTTGTGATATGAGACCCATAAAACAAGAAAATGGATGGGAAATAGCTCTAATATATTATTTCTTAATCAGATACATACTGCTTTACTTGAAGAAAATATCACCTTAATACACTCTGAATCATGCCCTGAGCCAGTAAAGTTATGAGCTGTGCTTTAGATTCCTAAATCTGTATGTAAGCAGTGATGTCACATTCAAAATTGCTTAAGCTCCAGTGGATTCCAACCAAAGTCAATAGGCAGTGCTTAAATCTCAGCTCTCTGGTTATCATGCCATTAATTATCCCCATAGATGTAGTCTCAAGAACCCACTTTATCTTAATACTTCCAAAGTAACCTTGGCTCATAGAAAAATTCGACTGACTTTAGTAGAAACTGAGTCAGGCTAGTAGATGGATTTTTAGTCAACAGAAGTACACCTGTGGTTAAAGGAACACTGGGGTGATGCATCTAGATGGAAGTGCAACACTTCCACTTAATGTGCAAAGAGAGGATTGGATTAAATCAACATATTGCATTGTATGGATCCTATGAAGGCTTATTTCTCAAAGTAACACACTTGATTACATTACTGGTAATCAGACTTGCGTGTGTAAGGACCCTGGTCCAGTGAAATGACTGAGGAGGACAGCATCAGTCACAACGTCAGGGTCAAGAATATGTGAATGTGTCATACTGGAAAATAACTAAGGAAGTTGCCTCATGTTTACTGTGAGGTAAACATTTGCATATGGTGAATATCATATATTAGTAGTTACAGATTTATACCCTAATGTCCTCCAAAGTAGTCAATTTCTTGCTCCTATATTAATATATTACAAGAAACAGAAAAAATATTCTCCCATTCTTGAAGTTTAGAGAGCTAGAACTTGAGAGTATCAGTGCTAGTAATTTCTTACTGTGCTTATCTAAGGATATGGGGGAGGAAAACTTTCTTTGAAAAGGTGGCATGGAAAAGGTAGGTAAAAACACACTGATTTTAGTTGGACAATGCTGAAAGAAGGGCTTAGGATGACTGTAAACTTCACCCCCTCACAACTATCTGGTTTTATAATGACGTGTAGTACTACTCATTGCAAATCTTGCCTCACGTACATGTGTTTTTCTGGCCCAGCTGTTAACCTTTAAAAGTCATTGCTTCTTTGCTGTGTTTCATTGTTTTTATTTTTATTGTGGTAAAGAAGAGACAAGATTTGTCTCTGCTGCACAGGAAGTATAGATACTGAGATAGATTTTGGATCTTTGATGTGAATAATGCAAATTCCATGTACTTAAGTGGGATTAGCATTTGACATACAAGTTGTAGTCCAAGGCATTCACATTATAATTCAGGAAAAAAAAAAAAAAAAAAAAAGAAGAGTTGTTGTAGAAACACAGAAAAATGAGGGAAAAGAAGAATCTGCTGATTCAGATGCTTAAATAGTAGGTATTACGTTAATTTTGTAAGTATTAAGTTAGAGGAGGGATGGAGATCTTGTGTATGTCAGTGACCTCATTGTAAGATGTAACTAACTAAAACTTTTGAAAAGTTTATTGCTAATTTACTCAGTTATACACTATGTAAATTGTGTTTTTACTGTTCTGTGACACATTTTATAAGGCAAAAGGAAATGTTTATGAAATAGGTCTGCAATAATTCAAAGAAACTTGAAATGAAGCCACAGGTTCAGTTCAGACATTTTTTCTCTCCTAGTATACTCGCTGTTACTGAAGGGGAATATCCTCGAGGGGAAAAAGGAAATATCTGAAATGACTGTTTTTTTGTTTGTTTGTTATTGTTTGTTTTCTGCATTCAGTGTCTGTATTTTAATCAATCTTCTATTAAAAAATCTTTTCCATAAGTCAATTCTTTTTATTAAAAAAATGAATGCTTGACAAAAAAAAAAAAAAAGCAGATTTTGGGAATGTCAGTCAACTGCACTAGTGATGCAGTTAAAGATGGTGCAGCTATATCGAGGAGTGAAGTTTCTGTTCTGTTGATTAATTCCTTGTGCATTTGGAGAATGACTAATATTTACAAAATACGAAATTGGTTTAAATTGCGGAGACCACCTAACTAGTTGAACCACCTTGCTGGTAGCCACTGTGTCATCATAGTTTGCACAAGAGAGTTATTCAGAGCTGCTCAGCTGTATTAGTCTTTTCCAATTTTATTAGCATCTCAGGGTCCTTGGGCCTCCAGCAGCCTGAAGCGCACCAGCTGCCTCAACATGAATTTGGCACAGTCTACCGGCACAGGGAGGGGAAAATTGGGGCGGGTATTAAAAACAGTAGATTTGTCCTCAGTTTTTAAATGTTTTAAGGATAAATGCAGGGTATTTTACTTAACCGTCAGCTGTCCTTAGCTAGCTTTCTTTCTTTTGTCATGGCAATCATACGGCTTTTGTAGGAAAGCCCAGTTAACCAAATGTCTGACCATATTAGTAAGGTCAGACCTGTTGTCTCGTCTCTAGGGAAAAAGCAACTAAGGAAGCAAAACCCCTTGCAGTCAACTTCTACAAAGAACAGGTGTCTTAAAAATCAACCTCCCAAATTCATATTTAAACATGTAACTGTTTCCCTGCTGAAACTGCAAGCAACCAGCCATTCTGATTTGAAGTCCACATGATTTGTGGAGAGCAGGATATTTCTGAAAGCCAGGACAGCTGGCATGCTAGGTTATAAGAGTCATGTATCAGTTAAATTTACTTTACATTTAAATCTGGAAGGTGATAATCATGGGCAATTCTTCTTTATTTAGGCGCAAGAAAAAAAAAAAAAAAAAAAAAGAAGTTTTCTTTATTAATGGAAAACTGCTGAATTTTTATCTTCATTATAGGGTTTAGATAGGTCTGATAAGGAGAGTGTCAGCGCAGTCTTCCAAATTGGTTATTGAACTGTCTTCATTATGGATTTTTTCCTCAGCAGTAAGATTGCCATTCATTGTTTTATATGTCTGTATCATTATGTCTCAGTGCACTGAGAAGCCATAAATATGCCAGTGCTTCTGTGCAGAGGATCTCCATTAGGGTTTGGGCTAGGACCACCTACTTATTTCTCCTGAGCAAACCAGTAGCTGTCAGAGAGCACCTTTTCATTAGCTACTGACCTGGACTGGATGTGAACTGGTGACCAACAGGTGAAAGGTATTTTGTATCCCATTATTAATCCTCAGAGCTATCAAGTCCTTCTATTAAAATCTTATGAATAACCTTTTTTATCCTTCAGATAAGTCTGCTAGCATGCAGTTGTAAACTTTAATTTTTTGCTTTGTAAAGTTGCCAAAGCATGTGGTTGTGCATATACAACTGCACACCCTGCTGCTAGAAACTGGGAGGTTTCCAGTGGCTCTCAATGCAAGCATCTGTATGGGTTGATATACATAATGGTGAACATGCACACAAAATGCCTTCCTGTACTAAGACTGCACTAAGGTACTTTTCAGCTGTTTAAACAATTTTTGTGGATTTTCTTTAAAAGCTAGATTTTCCCCCTCCTCCCCCCCCCATGCTATGTGTTTTATTTTACATATGATGGGAAAGGAAAATGATAGGGTTGTCATCTTAATGTAACTACACAATGCCAATATTCTGTTATGGTACTTTACGTGTATATTAGATAGTTGAAAAAATATACATATGTTAAAGTTTAATTGTAAAATAGCCTGATTCTGTCAAATGATTGGATTTTATATAATTTGAGAAAACAATACGACATATTAAATCTATGCTGAGGTATTGACGTTTTAGCAGCACCCAGAAGGCACCAAAGAGGACACATTAGATGGTATGGTAGAAGCTTCCTCAGAATGCCATTCTGCAAGATTTTTTTTTTTTTAATAAATATGGCAAACATTAAAATGATGGTCAACATGAACAAATGGAGCTGGGCTGATCATTTGTAGTCAGATCATTTCTTGTCTTGGGTTACATAAGATTTCCCCCCCTTTTCCAGTTGTACTGGCACCTGTACTGGCATCATTATGTACTCCAGGTCTCCTGACAGGCCTGAACTTGAGTGCAGTATGCCATTTGGAAAATGCCAAAAAGAGTAGAGCAGTCACGTATTTTTGATCTTCCTAGTAAATGAAAATTAATCATGTCTGACAAATGTTTGGGGCCTTAAAGTTCTGTAGGCAGAAGCTACATATTTTGTGACTGTATTCAATGAACTGTCCTTTTATGTTCTAAAAATAGACACAGAGACAGAGTGCAACCAGCTAAAATTAATGATGTTTGTTTAAACAACAACAAGAACAAAACAATGATGCAAAATCTGTAAATGTTAATTCTGCCAGCATTACGGATACATATGCTTGGTGCTTGTCATTTTAGAGCCTCAAGGCTGGGTTTACATATGTCATGGTACCTTTTGCCAGATTAAGAATGCCAATCTTGGAGTTAAAAGTGTTTAATTATAAAATTCGACCCCAATTAGTTTAATTTAAATAATCATTTTATATTAACCCAAATTTACCATGTGTTTTCAATTGGAGATGATTTTCTTCACTTTTTGTTCTCAACTATGGTTGTAAGCAATTAAAAAATGCATTTAATCTGTAAATGTGTCTTTACTGTTCTAGTAGATGAGGGAAAATTAGTCTGGACTATATGTAATATGGTACTCTTTTCTGAAAAAAAATAAAATAAAATAAAATAAAAAGGAAAAAAAGGTTACCATATTCTGTCATGCAATTACACCAGTTGGTTCGCAGAAGAAACTTTGGAGTTATGTATCTAAGGTATAAGGGTTTACCAAAGTAAGTTTACTAAATAATCAGGTTAAACTCTTATTGCCTATGAGCTTTCATATTGTGAAACTACAATACTGTAAATGATAAGTCTGCTTGTATCTCAACCAGGATGCTCTCTTGAAAATTTTCCCTTTGTCTTGGTTTTGATAGAACCTAGTCTTGATATACTTCTTGGTGTGCTGCAGAACTTCTTTCTCTCTTTATTTAATTGATTTTAAGGCCCTTGAGGGGAATACTGAGAATCTGGAGCAGCTGTAATCATGAACAGACCTCATTACTGTTCTTATGTTAACTTGTGGGATAGTGCAGGATGTATGCAATGTCTGTTTCCAGACCACAAAACTTGAGAAAGCCTATATCTGTGAAATAACTATCAGGGCAACCTTGAGAGGTGCACACCACAATGCCTTTCTTCCAGAAGAAAGGCATTGTGATGCCTTTAAGGCATTAAGCTTAACTGTTCTTTATTCTGGAGGCATTCTATTTTATAATTCAAAACACAGCAACTAATTTCATGGGGATAGGGATAAACAAGTCACAGGTATCTTATCAAATAGTTAAAGCTGATTTGCATTTGAGTATCAGATTAGGCTAATCCAGTACTGATGCTTTTTTTTTTTAAAAAAAAAAAAAAAAAAGAGTAATCACCAGTAATGGCTCTGCTCTGGCACTTTGTACCTCATAGTGCAATAGTCAGTGGCTTGGTAATTTCAGACAAGAAAAGCTGTGGTTTAGAGTATCCCCTCTTTTCAAAACAAAAACATCATTTCTGTTTTTTGTTTCTATTTGGGTGGGGTTTTTTTGACTGCTTTGCCATCACATTGACCATCGTCTCTAAAAGTTACCTTTTCTACTTATGTTTTATGATTAACAGAACTGACTTCTGATGAAATCTTACTTGCCCCATTAAAATCAGGAGTATTTTCTATTTCTATTCCTTCATTTGCAGTGCCTTTGTTGTTGGCTGTGTATATAGTGTTATTTCATAGAACCAAAGCACACTGTTCCCCTTCGCCTCTTGTGGTTTTGTTTGTGTGTTTGTTTGTTTGTTTGTTTGCTTTCCAAAGGGAATGACTGAAACTTCCTCCCATCCTCCCTTCTGATTTTACCTTTTTAGCTGATGCATGTCTGGAAAAGTGTGGAGCTCCATGTTCACTCAAAGCCCTTTACAATATATATATATTTTTGCAGTATACTTCTGCCATTTCCTTACTTTTGGACATTGATGATGTTGGACACATTTCTTCCTCAGTCTGGAGATCTGCAGCGTAAAGTAGCTGACCACAAAACTTGCTCTAACACTTAAGCAATCATATTTACTTAGGTTAAATGTAGCAATAATAGTAGTTGTTTTTCTCTAGTGCCTGGAGTTTGGAGTAACTGCACATGATGGCTCCATGGTGACACACTGTTAAAATAATCTTCCCTCTTCCCCCCCCCCCCCCTTTATTTTTTTTTAAGGGACGCAAGAGTGAGGCAGAAAAGTACTTCGTGAAGGCTATTCAGCTGGATCCTACCAAAGGCAACTGCTACATGCATTATGGTATGTTTTAGATAGATAGGGTTTCCACACATATTCCAGGCCTGCCGTTAATCTCTGAGTGATTAAGGATTTGAAAAGTACTACTGGCATAATACCTTATTTAAAGGGAAAGAAACTAATCTGAATAACTTCATCTCCGTTTCAATTTGTTAATAACTACAGAGGGAGAGGTGAAGATTTTCTTATTTTGCATAGCTTTCCTCCTATGAGGGGAATTTCAGTATCACTGCTTCTCCGGGAAAGAAGAAAGGTGACTGCTGCCATATGTCAAAACCTCATGGCCTGGAATATCATTATTAACAGTTTTGGCCTAACTTTGCTGACTGACGGTGGGTGGGCAACTAAAAGTTCTACTATAGTGAGCATGAGTTTTACCTATTGAAGTGTCTGTTTTTTGTTGAAGATTTATGGGTCTTAAATCTTCCTCCTTCCCAGCATCTTCATGGCTTGAAATGGATAAGTATTACAAAAGGTTTCAACAAGTTGGTTATGTCTTTGTCATACTAAGGCATAAATGTGCTTAAAGCACACAGTTAATTTGAAGGTATATTTATAAGTTTGGATTGGTTTTGCTAGATGTGCAAAAAATATTTCCAGATGTGATTACTCCCAAGGAACCAAAAATATTTAACTTTATGGACTAATTCTTACTGATAATAGACAAATTAAAAAAAAAAAAAATCAAGTTACATAGCCCCAGTTGGAAAATATGGAAAGAAGTAATAAATTTAATTGTAGTTGAGCAAAAAGGTAGGGAGCCATAGGCACACTGTATATATCTTTGTATATTGTTTTAATTTCCTCTTCTAATTCTAAATGGTAAATGTAAAATAAATGAAAATAAGTGGCCAAAATGGAAAATTAATCTCACGTAATAACTATGTCTTTACTTTGGGTGATTTCTTTGTCTGAATTGCTCACATATTGTATTTCTGTTTGATCCTATTCAGTGTAAAATTCTGCATGTTAGACTCCCATAATTAATGGATGCATTGTTACTTTGAATGTGTCATGGTATTTAAATGAACACAACTCAGTGTTGCATTATTTTTTTATAGGTCATTTCAGTTAGTGACATTGTCTTCTATTTACGCCTGTACAGATAAATTTGATAGGCACATAAGCTCCATTATTTGAATTGGATATTAGTATAGCTGATGATATCTTGAGAAAAAGTTGAAGTAGATTGTTTCTTGAAATCCTACTCCATTCCATGCCAGCCTTTTCTATTAAGAAATTTATCCTTAGCGAATAGGAAATCTATTTGAATACAAATTCAAAGGTAGGTCTCAACAATCCATTCTGGCATTGAAGTTAGGATTGTGTATATTTTATTACAGGTCTAGACTTTTTTTCTTTTTCTCTCTCATTGCTTGATCAACTTTCCTGTCTTTTCCTGCAGTATTCCTTCTGCGTCATTTTCAGTTGGCCTATATGCTAAAAGCAAGGTTATTCAAATCATCATTCATCTCTGATGTATTTGTTTCTTCAGTACCAGACTACAGCATTAAAATGGTGTATTGTTTCCTCATTAAGATTATTCCTTATCACTTCAGGCACAGGACTTTCTAAAATTTGAAGAAAATTGTCCTTGATTTTATCTCTTTCTCTTTCATTCTCTACTTTCCCTTACACTTATTTATTGTATTGATCAGGAATCTTTAGTGTATGTTACCAAGAACATTCCAAATATTAAACACTAGTCCCTAGTGAACACTTTAAGTATATCTCTACATCCCATGAATTTGTTTTAGCACCTTGTCACAGGTATGGTCCATATTCTATATGCCAAACATTAAGCCACAGGGAAATATATCCCTAGTTTACATATAAATCGTATCATAGGGATTATTTTTTTTTTTCTTAGCATGAATATACTGGAACAGCAAATAAAATAGTTGGCATTGATCCCTAATAAAACACATACCTCACGGAGCAGCCAAATGGAAGGAGTGGTCTGTTGGGACACAACAGTGTGTTGATGGGGTAGCATGAATATATGGACTGAAGATTTTCCTCCAAGTGCACATGTATACACACAGTTATAATTTCTGTTCCAAGGATGTGCAGATGTTCTTCTTGACTTCTAATTTTTGGACGCTTTTTGGAGCTAAGAGAAGTAACTGTCGATACACTATATCTTTTAAGAGGCTTACATATTATAATGTACTTTAAGTCAGGCATTAAGCCAAAACTATTCTTAGAAAATGTGATTTAGTTCAGGAGTCAGCTTATCTGATCCCACAAAAATTTGAGTAGGGGTGAACAGTTTCCTGGTTGCTCCTTGGGATAATACCACCATAGTATATTTCTGTGATCAAACTAGTGCTACAAATAGTTTTGTATAGATAATTTGCTGGCTTTGAATTTATTTGGATTTAGCTTTAAAGCAGTGTTTCTCTAACTCATTATGTTTGGACATGTCTGAAAGGAGAACTAGTTGAAAAGCTGAAGAGCTATAAACCCCTCCATACTGAAGACATGATGCCACTTTATTGGTCATAAGGGAAGTGTCTCTTGCTTCAGTGACAAATGAAGGGGCAGTCCCCTCTCAGTCAGAAGTGCAGGCAGCTATTCAGCCGCCCACTCTCTTCTCATATGCCATTTATCTGAACTTTGTGCAGAACCATTGTCTTACAAAAATGTGAGTCTTGGTGGGTGTTATGATACAAGCTGTTGAGGTTCAGCACACTGCCAGAAACACTGAGCAGATGAAGGAGAGAAGAAGCATATCAATAAGGCATAAGAGAAATGGTAAAGGGAAAAACGCAGAAACATCAGTATATATTTTTTATTTATTTTTAATTCTCTGCAATGAAAATCATATTTTTAGCACAACCTACATGCTTTTAAATTAAAACACTGGAGAAAATTATTTCATATACTAGATTTGAATATTTCAGTAAAAGTTGAGGTTTTTAATTGGATATTTTAATTCATATTTTCTTTTTAAAGAAGTTTGAAATGAACAGTTTTGACTAACCTGAGTTGAACTTAATAAATGTGTATTCATTTTTTGATCACCCATCTTTGTTTTCTCTGGGAAACTTTTATTCAAAATACCCTACCCACATCTACTCAGGATATTGACTCATGTATCGCACCTTACTTTAAACATTTAACGTGAGTATGCCACAGTGGATCCTGCAGGGGCATACGCAGCTTCTGTCATCAACAGAAAGCACTGTAGGTGTATCTGTAGGTGAGATAGACCACATAACTGAAATGGTCTTTGGTGTTGTCATCTCTATTGAAATGTTAAGAACACTTTGTAAAATGGGTGCCTTGATTAAATGCTTATGGTCAGGTGGGATGAATCCAAATGTCAAACAACATCCACAGAGAGAACTCATCAATTCCAAAGGAAAAATTCATATAAATGCTGTGAGACCATGTTAGCATTTAATGAATCAGTAACTCAAATTTTTGAATTTGCCAGAAATAGAAATGTCCACTGAGGTCAGACCAATGCCATTATGTCCCAGAGAATATTTAGTTTTGGATACTCTATTGACCACTCACAAAGGAAATTCAATTTTTGCTTGCACTGAACCTATCTCAGGAAAAGCTGAAGAAAGATTATGTATAAAATTGGTCAATGCAGAGAGATAGAATGAATTTCAAATGGCATTTTGTACTTAAGAGTTTCTGTTTGGAGCATAATTCTTCAGAATCTTTTGACTGAAATGCAGTGTAGTTGAGGATTTTGAACTTATTGGATGCTTTATGCACTATCTTCCACTTAAACAAGCAAACAAATAATAATAATAAAATCCCTAAAATTACAGTGAAGTTTATGTAGTGGAAATGTTTTACTCCCAAAGCTTTCTTATTTCCTTTATAATTTGCCATCAAAAGCAAAACAAAAGAAAAAAAAAAAAAGTGATATTAAAGAGGTTTCATTTTACTTGTTGCTATAAATAAGTGTTGTTAACTTGCCTCTTAAAGCATATACAGTTGCATCTCTCCAACACAATGAAAATCAAGTAGCATGTATGTACGTGTGTTGAGATTTCAAGATACATTTGTGTACAGAGGTTCCTTCTTCCTTACATTTGTACTAGTTTAATTGGAATGGGAAAGTCTAGAACCCAACAGGATGTTCAAATTAATTCTATTTTACCAGTCACCATTGAGACCCCTTTTAAAAATAGTTCCTTTGAATAATTCATTGTTTCTAATAATGTTGAATTGTTTAACGATTCTCTTTTCATTATAGAAAGGAATTATTCTCATTAGATTAATTATACATTCACTTAATTAGGCAATTCACATTGGTTATCTGCCTTTTTTACTACATTTCCAGTTACAACCATAAAACAAAATGAAAAACAGCCTGTCAGATTAGGTAAAAGTGAAGAGCATTAGATCTGCTCTCATTGGAGGCAGAATAGATTAACACATTCTCTAACATTCTAGTTTTCTTTTTAATTATTTTTCATTTTTGAATTCTTGATAATTTAAAAGTTGGTTTTGTTGTTTTTCTCACGTTATCTGACTTTTTTTCTAACAAAAGCTTGTATATTTTAAATGCTGTTTTTCTTTTTTCACATGCATCATAAGTCCTTCAGATTACTGTTTCAACATTGGGCTTTTAGCCCTTTGTCATGTCAAAATATGATAGCAGTTGATTTTGAAACACATTTTTTTCATTAAGTCATACATGTGTTACTGTGAAAATTTATATATATGTACATATGTGCATTCAATTTTCTTTTTAGATGTGATGTATGTATAATACTTACATGCAGTTACATTATTCACAGTGCTAGATTTTTTTGTCTTTATTCTTCATTGCCTGAAGAGCAGCCTAGGAAAACTTCATATTTCTCCCAGATATGTAAGGAAAGATCTTCTGAAGAGAACAGTGTCGTAATGAAAAATTAAACATCAAAGTTTTATTGATAGGAAAGAGAAATATCAGCTGTGACTTAGGAATGAAGTCTTACTGATTTCTTCAAGAAACTTTTACGCCAATTGAAGAAATGTCACCTAAGCCCATAGGAAGGTCAGTTTTTATCTTCATCAATGAAATTAATAAAACTGACCTCACAGTGTAATTCTAGTGAATGAATTGTCCATTTGTCCAACTGTCAGGTTGACTAAATGCAGTATATACTGAGTGATAAATAAAAGAGTGCATGGATCTGCTCCATTGGGAACACCAGATGCTACATGGTGATTGTGTGCTGAGAAATTAAATTCCTCGATGTGATGGGGTCAGGGCCAACGAGATGCAGTATGTCCATCACTAAGTCACTTTGCCAGCCTTGCCAATATGCACTCATGAACCTTTCAGCAAATGAAAGGTTTTCTTACCTTTTAAAATCTTTTGGAAATCCTAACACTAAATATGACATAATCTTGTAGGGAAGCTGTAAGAACAAGTTCATGATAGAACACATGTACTTTTTTAAGAAGGAATCTCTCCATCTTGTGCATACAGTGCTGTCAAAGTAAGATGCTTGGGATACAGCTTGTACCTGCTCCTACAATATCAATAAATGTTATTTAAGGGAGACAAGATTCATAGACCTAAAACAGGAAAAGAGATGTAACTGGCTTACGTAAAGACTCCACTAATCTTCCAACCCTTTTGCTCCCAGAACTCTCCAATAACTTTGATTTAAGAAAAACTTCAGCTGCTATTAACATAGACAGTAATTTTTACTTCCAAAATGAAATTGAACAAGAAAGATGTATCAGAAATATTTGGAAGAATATACTAGTTTTAAGTGTTGTTTGCATTTTTCTTGGCAGCTGTGAGTAACTTTAATGAGCATACAAAGACATGTGCATTAATTGCCAAGTCCTTTTTGCTGCTCTCTAGGCTGTTGCTATCATACAACATTAAAAGAAGATTATTACAAGCCACTCTAATAACTATTTATTCCAAAATCCCTTTAGCACCAATCGCTTAAGTGATGGAATGTAGTGGAGTATTTCCAAACATGATAGGTCACTGACCCTAAATGCTGTGGAATGTACATATTTTTGGCTCTCCCCTTGAGCTTCTTCTTAAATCTAATCATTCTGACATCCTGAATATGTGGCTGACTCTGCTTCCTCAACACAATATACTAGACTGTTCAAGAGTTATCATGTAGAAATTTTAGATCAGAGACAATGCTGGAAATGTGTCTTTATGCATCTTTGATGTTGCCAAAATTTGGGATTTCTGCAAGAACTGAAACAGCTTGTGGTGCAATGATCCCCAGAGACTTGTTAATGATTATGTGTTCTGACCTATGAGTACCAACTCATTATGAAGATTTTTGAAGACAGAGCATGGAGGTGCTACAAAAGCACAACTGGATAGTTCTTTCCTATCCAAATATCTCTTTTCCAAACCTCATATATCACCAGGTGTCTGGGGAATTATATAGTGTCCAGAATCTAGCCTAGGTTTTGTAAAAACATCAGGTCCCCTGCATTATACATTTTCATCATCAATTTTATGTTATAGTGAGAGCCTGTAGTGATCCAAATGTGGTCACAAGCTCAGTCATTGAGTCCCAAAGGCTTACAATTTATTTTTTTCTCTATTATCTCTGGTTGTGCTCTGGATGACATCCAATGGTATATTTAGCACAACTGAAACAGATAGGTTTTTCAGACAAAGAAAAGGTCTAATAAAAAAGGACCGTTCTAAGCCAGTGCCAATATTGATGTTGCAGCATCCACTGGTTTGCATAGTCTTTCTATTCATTTTATTTGCACTGAATAATCTTCTTGGTAGAAAATAATTGAGGGGATAGACTCCCCAACAGTCCTTTCAGAAAGCCAGAGGGCAGGTGGAAAGACAGAATGAGATATAAGGAACAGTAAAACAAACTGGAATGCTGCTGCTATCTAGGTGATCCTAGGTGATGTAAGTTCATCTTTGTTTCCCCTGTCACATCCTACACATTCAGTGAGAAATTGTCTTAACAGGCCTTGAAAACAAGATCTTAAAGCAAACATTCCCTTGCTCTGGGAAATGCTCATTCACAGCCAATGAATCTGTTTTGAAACTCTGAGAGGAAACAGTTACATTAGGTCATGTCTGTTGACTTGGCATCTTGCAACATTGATTCATCACCCAAAAAAGTTTTGGATATCAACTCAGAGGCAAGGTCTTTCCTTTCATTTCTTTCCCAGCATACTATCGACATTTTTTCCATTTACAGAAATCTCACTTTGCATCTGCTCTTTTGCTCCTGATTGCCACAGAGGTAGTGGTGGTTTCAAAGTTCTGCTCATGCCAGCAAGAATGTAGTTCAGTTCTCAAGACATGATCTTGTAGCCCTTCTGTGTGCTTCAAAGACTCACAAAATGTGTGAAGTCACCCAGAACCTGATAATCTGTTTTGCTTTGCGATGAAACTCTAAGTGCTTTGAAAGCTTCAACAAATATCGGGCTTCAAATCCTCGGTGTTGAATGTGCTGAAAGAACCACTAGTGAAATTTATTATAAACAGATTTGACATTTGAGTTTATGGTCTTGATATATCCACTTCTTATGTTAAAATAGTTGTTCAAGTTGCTGCCACAGAAGGAGAATACTCTTTTGAAGAGGATAAAATGCAGAAAATTTGGTGACAGAGGTATATCTATTTAAAAAAGCAAGTGCTAACTACTCCCTGGTGGAATTAGAAATTTTCTTCCTTCTTATTCAGAAGGTAGTTTACTGGTTTTTATTTATTTATTTATTTGTTTTTCTGCATTAGGAAAGATACCAGGACAAGAAAGCAAGCTGGAAACAAGTTAGAAGAGAAAACCAGGGGTATCCCCAGAATGTTTCTTTTTAAAAGTAGTAGTAGCAAGATGCACCATTTCAGAAACCCTCTCTGTTCTGGTACAAACAATCTTTGAATGTTTGCCAGTGAGCAAAAGAGAATGAACATTTCAACTAAGGAAAGATTGGTGCAACTTTCACTTTTATCTAGTGAAATAAAAGATCATAGTGCCGGTAGGGAATAGTTGAAGCCAATTCTTGAGGCAGGCAGTAATATGCTTGTGCTCTGAACATGAAAGATTGTTACATACAGGCATATCCCAACCAATTAATACCTTTTATGTTACAACAAAGTAGCAGAACTACCCATTCAGTTTATGGCTTTTAAACTGGTGTTGGCATATGTCTTAACAAAATGCTTTGCAAATGTTCATGCACATTTTAGAGAAAGAATTATACAGGATAATGCTGTATGCTTTCATCTCTGTGGATAAATAGTTGTTAAAAATTTTGTCAGAAGATGAAAATCAGTTATTTTCAACCACTGGGAACTGGAAACTTTTATTTATTTTATTTTATTTTATTTAAATTATATATATTCTATTATTTTATTTTATTTTTTTCATAGACAAGTAAATTGCATATATTGTCTTAACATTTTTTCCAGTCCAATATAGACTCAAAGCCACTGTTGACGATTTGCAAGGAAAAGTTTGAACAAAGCCGTAGGTATAGGATCCTTCATTTTTAGTACTATTTCTGACACTTAGGTATTTTAGAGTTTAAAGGAAAGAGAAACATGACTAAGAGGATAATGAAGTATTGACTTAGTTCCCTTTTGTCAAAGGTCTTTAAGAACTCTTGGCTACACATTTACACTCATCTCTGTGCTATCTAGCAAAGATGGAAAATTCTATCTAAAGCAGTAATGCTGCTCCAGACAAAGAAAAGTGTTGTTGAAGATCACATCTGGACCTGAACTATGGATTTCCCACTCTTGTTCTGGAACAGCAATGAGAAATACTCATTCATTGAAGGAAGAAAATCTTGGATCCAAAGCTTCTAGAGAACTGTTTTCTAAAAAGCTGGTTCTGATTACAAAAAACAATCAGGCTACCATAATTTATTCTGTTGGCAAGACTTAGATTCATGACACCTACAATAAGAGAGCTCTGTATGTGATGTTGGGCAGTGTCTCATAAATCACACAGTTTGCCAGCTACCTCTCAAAGAAGAAAATCCTGCATGTAAATTTAGACCCACACAAGAGGTTCCTGGATCCAGGGGCTTGTGGATCAAACTTTCTGATCCACCTTAACACTCTGCCAGTATTTTGCCCTGCTAGTGTTCTTCTCTTGGGAAAACACATCTTTATTGCTTTGACAGAAGAAGTTCAGAAGTGTGCTTTTTAACGAAGAAAGTGCAGCACTAAACTGCCAATCCAGTTCATTCTTGCATGAATTTAGTGTATCATTTTAAAAGGAGCTATAGCTAATGTTTTCAAAATGGGTTATCTCTACTTAGATGCTGTAAATCAAATTTAGATGTGTGAATAAATTTGATTTGCATTTCAGGAGAACCTGGCAAATCTAAATTCTTAACTGAAAGTTTCCACCTAGTAATGTGTCTGTTTGGGATGGAGTTAACTTTTTTCATAACAGCCTGGATGATTCTATGTTTTGGATGGTGGCTAAAGCAGCATTGATAAACACACCAATGTTTGGGCTGCTGCTGAACAGTGCTTGCACAATATCAAAGCTTTCTCTTTTCCCCAGTCTGTCCCTGCAGTGAGTAAGCTGGAGGTGGGCAAGTGACTGAGAGGGGACACAGCTCGGACAGCTGACCCAAGCTGGCCAAAGGAATATTCTATAGCATATAGTGTTATGTTCAGCAATAAAAACTGGAGTAGCAGAAGAAAAAGAGGATTTTTGGCTTCTAAGGTGACATTTGTTAAACAACTTGCTGGGCATCTGTTCGCATGTGAGAATCAGTGAGCAATTTTCTTTTTTGTCTTTCTTTTTATTTTTATTTTTTTTGTCTTTTTTCCCCTTTCCTTCACATATTAAACTGTTTTTATCTTGAACCTCAAATTTTCTTGCTTTTGTTTTTCCTTTATTGTCCCCTCGTCATGCTGGGGAGTGAGCGAGTGCTTAGCTCTGGTTAGAGCAGCCCACCACACACCTGTACATTCAAATGTTGACTTTTCCACTAAACTGAAAAGGTAGCATTAATTTATATTTGTAGCCCAGTCAGTTTATAGAAGTGTTTAATCAGTGTTCCTTAACCTCTGATTAAATTACCTCTACTAAGGAAATGAGTGGGGCACTTGCAGGGTGTTCTCTCTTGTTTGCTGTCAGAATTCTGTAAGAGTTTGGGTGTAAATGATGCTACAGTTTCAGGAGGGTGCCGTGTGTCATCTGCTACCTATCCACTTAACATGAGGTATTTCCACTGTTATTAACCCTTCAGTGCAGGAGAGAGACTTTATGGGAATGTACAGTCAAGAGTTTTCTGGGAAATTTTACTTGTACTTAGTTGGTGACATGGATTAATTGCAATTTGTTTTAGATAGCTTTGGTAAAACTGTAGTAAAGATAATCCTTTAATATGTTATATAAAATAATAATCCTATTATAGAGACACTCTTAAGAGTCCTGATAGTAAACAGAGAGTTAATTCAATTTTTAACAATTTAAAACATTAGTTTAGAGTTGTTGCTGACATTTTTGATATGTCCATGTAGACTAATGGAATGTATGCAGCCAGAGTCATAGAAAAAGCAATTAATAAAAATAAGCTTTTAGCTAAAGCATCTAGCAATGCACTTGCTTTTCAGTAAATGTAAATAATGATGTCCTATTCTAAATTAGCCTTCTTGTAGTAATCCTAAAGCATGTAGGAATTTCATAATATTTTTAGTAGTATGTTGATATTATAGACCTCTTAAAGAGCTAAGAATTAACCTAGTATATATTGCTTAAGACAGTCAGTAAACCATTAGTATTGGTTTGAAAAGGTTTCCAAAAATGTAATTTAGTAATTACATGGATGAAGCGAAAGAATTTTACTGTTTTAATAAAGTAAATCTCAGCTGAGAAATTTGTTGATTATGTCACATTAAGTTGAATGTACCAGCTACATTCCATTACATTCGGGCTAGTTATAAATATACCTAAGATAACATCTCTGTTGAGCTCCAGGGTTGAAATGTTTCATACAGACAGCTAGAAGTATGGTTCTGAAGATCACTCCCTAAAAATCCTTGAGGTACTTTTGTTGAAGTCAATAAAGAAATATTTTATTCCACCCTTATGGAATTAATTAGCCTAATGATCGGTTGACATTATTTTCAGGTTTTAAGCTGCAAAATATTTTTCCTATTTTTTTTCAGAATAATCTTCAAGCCTCAGTACATTGTGAAATCTAAAAGGTTATGTGCTCTTTCTCCCCTCCTTGCTGGATGTATAAAGAGTACATCCAGTTACTATCATCTCATTTTCCTCATCCAGTACTTTCCATTAAAACCAAACAAATGATAAAAAAGCAAAAACAAAACAAAAAGAAATCAATCAAACAAACAAACAAAAAAAACATTAACAATTTAAGGCTGGTTTGCTTTGACATTGACCTAAAGATTAGGGATGCTCTTACAGTTCATTTGAAATTGAATTGGAATATTAGTTAAAGCTTTTTTCAAAGAATTCAGCCAAATCAGGGGATAAGAACTGCCTATTGTAATTGGTAGATTGTCTGAGAATTTTCAGATTCAGAGATTGTCCTACTGTATATAAAACATTTCCTGATGTGGTACCAAAAAAAAGAAAAAAAAGTAACTTTTGTCCCATTTTTTTCCCCATCTTGACATGAGGAAAGAGAAAATACTGACATTTTCTCCTTCATAAGAGACTTCCGTTAATGGCTCAAGTTCTAATTCTGAAGATAAATTAATTTCTTATGATCAAAATTGTTCTCGTATGTTTTCTTTTTATGATTTTCCCTTCTCTCTCACTGTTCTAAGAAAGCCTTTTTGGAAATCATTTGTTTCTGGAAACAACATAAAACATCATAGTGCATGAAAGGATGGTGCATAGCTGAGAGTGGATGTAACTGAAGCAAGCAAGGCTTATGCTATGAATGCAGTAAGACATGAATGTTTTTCCGAGACTTTTTGCAGATCTGAATATCTAAGACATAGGTGACTGTCTGAGTAAAGAATCTCCCATTTCTTGCCAAGTTGAAATGTATCCATGGAGAAAAAGCAAAAAGCTAGGAAAGCTGTCTTTCATCACTTTTGGTATTGAGATAATTCCTTCTGCAAACATGTTCATTGTACCCAAGCATTACTGAATTCACGATGCCCTTACAGACCTTGCTGGCTCTGGTTAAGTGGATTTTCTGCAGATGTATATAGAAAGCAATAGGGAATGTATGAGGAAAGGAGGCAAGAAAGAAAGAAAATCCCTTACCATGAGAGGAACTCCTTTGTTCATGGACTGTTTTTCCTGAAGAGGCTTGTGGCCAGTGATGGCTTGGTGGACTTTTGGATGAGTGATCTTTTTTGAAAGTAAGATAAAAAAGGAAGGATGGGTTGTTGGAGCATATAATCACCATACTTTAAGATGGCTTTTCCAAATATAAGGTTATGCAGACACGAAGTCTAGACAGCTGAAACCCTTTGAAAAGTCCTTGATCCAAAAATAACATGTTTTACAAATTAGGTGTGAAAAAGTCATTAGAAGGAGCAAAACTAAGGTGGCTTGAGTAGTTTCCAAAGTGTTTTCTTCTTTTTCAAAGAAAAACTCATTTTTGTTGAGTTTTACTAGTTGTTATTTGTTTATCTTTTGAAACTACTGTACTTAAGTTGAAGTTTGCTTAATGCTAAATTATCTATTCTTCTCTTTTTTAACTTGGTGTAATGATTACAATATTGCCATTTGTAAAAATTCAGTCACATGATTTTAGCTATCTTCTGTTTTTTGTTTGTTTTTGTTTTGTTTTGTTTATTAACTGAAGGGTAAGGATTACATAGGAAACGAAAAACTACAATTCTCTTAGAGTCATTAATATATGTGATAAAATGTCAGTTCATCAAAGTATACATGTACAATCTTTTTAAAACAAAGTATTACTTATAATTCTAAAGCTGAAGAAACAAGTTTGCATACATGTATGTAGAAGTAAAAAATATATTTTATATGATCTTTGAGATATCCTTATAAAATGGGAATATATTTTGCTTGTAGAGGCTATTTGATTTTATTTCTTTTTCCTCTGAGGAAACAAAGATCAGTATAACTATAAGCAGAAGGGCAAGTTCTTGAAGACAGGCCTCTCACAGATCAAGGGTATTGTTTT
This sequence comes from Heteronetta atricapilla, assembly GCA_011075105.1. Taxonomy (NCBI): domain Eukaryota; kingdom Metazoa; phylum Chordata; class Aves; order Anseriformes; family Anatidae; genus Heteronetta; species Heteronetta atricapilla. The sequence goes on along the minus strand of CM021731.1, from coordinate 52,221,062 downwards.
TTGACAGCTGAGTTTTACTGTAACATTCTTCCTAATCATAAATATCTCTTGCAAATATTGCAGTTAGTTATTCCTATCATATCTACTGGATTTTTCTGTATTTGCTACATTTTAAATATATTGCAACACAGAGCAAATCAACAAATAGCCAAACACTGAGTATGGGACATTTTTTTTTTGGTATCTGTATTTTCTGAAGTGTTACCTATCAGTTTTTTTATATGAATTCATGTTCGTGTACTGTATTCCAGGTCAGTTCCTCCTAGAAGAATCCCGTCTAATAGAAGCAGCTGAGATGGCAAAGAAAGCAGCTGAACTCGATAATACAGAATTTGATGTTGTTTTCAATGCAGCCCATATGCTCAGGTTAGTGCCTTTATATGTCTTACTTGATTTTCCTCTCTTGTTTTGGAGAAAAAAGTCTTTACGGCCTTTGCTTACACAGGGTTTATTTTTAAAGCTCAGGGACTGTTTTGAATAATTCAATATCTCTAATAAGATGAAAAGAATTGGAATGAAAGTGTTGTGGGATTAGGACTATCTATTTCTAATTTTCTATGTGCCAGCTCATAATTTATTGCCTTTACAACTTCTGTTGTTCACAAGTAGGTAGTTCTTTTTACTTGCATATAAGAACAATTGTTTCTTTTGTGAAGAACATTCTGCAGGATTTCCTTTCATCTGATCTCTAAAGATTTAGGATGCGTAGCATTTGCAAATTATAGATCTGGAGGTAACCAGAGAATATTGGAAATATCACCTTTTGTGTTAATATCAGTGGGGAACAGTATGATGACTAGACAACTAAATATTCTCAGGCTAATGCTGACTTTGAGACACACAGCAGCAATTAATATTATCAAATTCTATGATTTAAAATGAAGTCGTATTTAATTCTGTTCTCATATCTGAAATTAATAAAATTTTAATTGCCTTTTTTCCTTTTAAAGCTGGTAGACCTGGGTATTCAGTAACATTGAGCTTCTGCCTGAACGTGATCATTAAATTCACATTACTGTAATAGGTATCATCCATGCTTATTTCTAGGGTAACTATCTAATTATTACCTATTGTTGACTTGACAGTTATGAGGATACTTGATTTCATTTAGATTATATCTATGCTCAGAAAATGCATGAGAAGGAAATAAAAAGTATACTTCATTAGCATAAAACAGTTATTGAGATTATTTCTCTAATGAAGATCTGTCACTTGGCTGTTTTTACTTTTAACATTTAGGATATGAAATGAAAGGAAAATAAAATGATATTAAAAAGCAGAGTGACGTGTGTTTTAGGATGAAGTTTTTTATACCAGGATTTTGAAATAAGCCCCAAAACGTTCTTTGAGATATAGCTCTTACTGCTTAGAAAAGAAACCCAGGCAAATGGTTCACTGATAAATAATGGTTTGACCTGCAACAGGTGTATCCACTAGTTTTCCTTCATTCTGATTATTTTCTGAAAAATTCTCAATATACAATTCAGGAAGTTAAAACATCTAGTTTAATGAAATAAATTCATAGACAGAAACCTAGTAAGTTAGGCATGAAAGCTGAATCCAGAAGGATGTAGAGAGACAGACTCCTGCTGATTTCAGTGAGTGTTGTGGCAGATGGTTTAATGGTGTAAAATGGTGATTTTTTTGGTGTGCGTTATAAAATGTGTTGGTATGCATCAATACTATCTAGCAATAGGCTTACTACATGACTCACTTTCTCTGTGACCACTGACTGAAGCACCTCAGGTCTTTAAGGCATACCTTTACACTGGGATGTGAGTATCCTTTCAATCTCAGTGTAAGAGCTGTGCTGTTGTACTGTACATCAGCTGTGGTTACCCTACTTGAGCTGGTTGGGACTTGACACTTCTAGGAGGTTTCAACCAGCATTGAGCTCAGGCACTCCGAATGGCATTCTCTATTTTAACTCTAAGCACAAATTAAAACCTTAAAACAACAACAACAAAACAACTAAGCCAAAGCCTTTTTTTTAAAAAAAAAAAATGTACTGATGGTTTAGCATAGCTAGAGTCTATCTGTGCTCCAGTGTGATATCTAGTTGATCTAGTGTTCCATTAAAATACTCATCTTTCTTTGTGGAAGACTGTAATGGCTTCTTAATATGCTCTTGAAGTCTCAGCTGGTCTGGATGATTTAAGAAGAGTCAGGGTGGTAAAGTCAAATTCAGTGCTGCCAAGTTTTTCCTTAAAACCGCATGCATAATGATTTGAATGATTTTTGCTAAAATGTTATGATCCTGCTGTCTGCCTTGGTTTACTGCTTTACTTAGCAGTTTATTCAATATATTGTTTACATCATAGCAACTGGACAAAGAGAATGTGTATTCATACATGGGGACAGCAACTACAAATCCATTAATGATTCTGCGGGACTTCAGAGAAAGCTGATTTTCAGGGTATTTAGAATGAAGAACTGTGGTGATTCCAAGTGGAAAGCAGATACCAAGAAATGAAATCAAGAAAAGAAAGGGGGTACTCAGACTGGCACAGAGTAAGAAAGCTAGAAGCTACGGTACAGGTAGATGCTCAAGGGAGTTAAAAATGAAAAGCTGAAATTATTAAATACAGCAGTTTGATGTAGGCAGACAACAGCTATTGAGGTTACTGTAGAGATCCATAAAAACTGATTGGTAGTAAGAATTTTGAATGTACTGCACAACTCTGAGGTAGAAAATATAGAAGTTCACAAGTAAACTGTTGAGAGAGAGAAGGAGGGATACATTTTAAAGATTTGTTGTGGATTAAGAGAAAGAAATTGATATTGAAGTGGGTGATGTAGGGTGTCCAAAATGTCTGGGAAGGTAATAGCAGTAGCTCTTTTTTTTCTTTTTGTAAATTCTAATATTTTAATATTGACTGAATATTCTTCCCAGAGCCGTACTGTTGATTTAGGGAAGCATCATCTTTCCCTCTTGTCATTATCCTGTTTCCACTATTAGCCCAAGGAGTGTCAGGAGATTTAGAAACATGAAGATGCTTATTTAGAATTGCACACAAATTCTTTATAATTTGGGTTATAGCTGCTTTGGGTGGATAAAATCACAGCATTCCCTCCAAGTTCAATTTGTTTTCTATACCAGTAATTAACAATTTTTGAAAAATTTGAACAAGGCATAGACTGGAATTCTGTGAATTAATTTTTTTTATTTTTTTCTTCTTCTTAAATTTGCTGAACTGTTAACTGTGTCCTAATGCCATAACTTTATTTTAGATAACTTGTTCTCAGTTTTGCAGTCACAAGAAAGATTCCAGCTCCTTCTGTCAGGTATTCCAACACTGCTTACTTCCTGTTGTTGTGACTAAATCTGAAGCTGAGGTCAAGTTTGCATTATTAATGAACCTCCTTTTTCCTAATTACACAAACAGTTAATCATTTTTTTGCCTAGGTGATTTCTGTAGGATCATGCAATATCTGATGAAATGAGTCACCTGTAAGAGGAGTGAAATGTGGGATGAATGTAATCGTTTATTTTCAACAATCTGGTAACTTTTAACTTGAATAGTTCTTGCCTGTAAAATTTGTTTTCTCACAGAATTTGTTTTTCAGTTTTATTCAAGGGTTATGTAGCTGTTTTGGAGGTGGTTCTTAAAACAGTAACTGCTCATGTGTTTTACTTTTGTAGCGTTTGCTATGCTCTTACTGATAGCCTCAGTTTGAAGCCTTTCAGCAAAGCTAGATACATCTGAATGGAGTGTAGTGAAGCATATATATTGGGAGCGCCTTATGGTGGCTTTAACTTCAGTGACGGAATCATCTGTTAACATTGCTGTTTCACTTTGCAGTTGTGTACTGAGGTGAGACAGGTTTCCTGTGAACTAAGAGATGGTTGCTTTTAGAATGAAGAATGGCAGTGTAGTGACAGCGCTGTACTAATTAGAAACAGGAGAAGAGCTTCACATTGTCTTCAAATGAAAACAAGCATAAGGAGAAGAGCTTTGCTAAAAAGCACTTTTTTTTTAGGAATATTTTTTTTCACGCTTCTGTAAGACAATGGGTTGCTCTGGGCAACCACTGTATTACATGAAGTCATTGCATGCTTTTTGGCTATTTAAAAACAGAAGTTTGAATTAGAGCAGTGCTACGTGACTTGGTCTTCATTTTGCAGTGAACTTCTATGAGAGTATTTTGGCTTGCCAAACACACTGACTGAACATAAGGTGTAGTTGCTGGCACAATCTCATAGATACCAGTTCACCCTGTGTTGTTGCCTAAACAGATTTTAATCGCTATGTAATTGCTATCAGTATATTTAAATATGTATATGTATGGCTAACTATGTCACCTCTATAAAATTTTATAATTGTTGTAAAACTAAAAATATGGATGAAGGGTTACATGTATGGAATGTCATTATAATTTTGGTATGACACAAAAGGTTCCATTAAGAATGACAAGTATCAAAAATCTGTTCTATTAAATAGCAGCCTCTTTCAGGAAAATGTCTTTTTCATAGTGGGACTGTTATCCATGATTTCACTTAAATAAATAAATAAATAACAGCCTGAAGCTTTAGGCCAAGCGACTGGCAGTTTAAAAATAGCACTTTCCATTCACTTGTTTATGTATCTAAGCCAGTTTATGTACAGTTTATGTATCTAAACATCAGTGTAGTTTTTCTCTCAAGGCAATGTTTTTTTTCCAGTGGTTAGCACAAACATTTAAAATGAATATAAGTTGAATGTAACTGGGTGTCAGGAGAACCTAAGAGTGATGTGTTGTCAAGCACGTTTAGAAAGTGTCACTGGCAGTTACCTAGAACACAACACAGGAACTGGTAGGTCTGAAGGCTCAGGTTGAGAGATGAGAGAATAAAGAGAGAAGACATTTTTGTCCCTTGAAATAATATTGAATGCTAGATATTAATTGGGTAAATCAGATGTGTTTTCAAGGACAGTCCTCATGAAAAGATTTGGGATACAGGTTGGAATATACATCTTAAGTATAAAAATGGCTCTGTCTTCCCAACTTCTCTTAACTTCTTTTCCTTCCTTTCTGTTTTATTATCAGCATTTTGTCTAATGTTTTACTGTGATGTGAATTATGTTTCCTTTAGTGGTGTCCTTCCCTTTTTTGACATTGATCCAGAGCCCTTTACTGCTTAGTGGCATAGGGTTACTGCAATTTCCTACCCCTGTGCCTTTTATTTTTCTCAAGGGATAGCCATTCCAAGGCTTAACATAATGAATTTCTAGCGTAGATCTCCAGTGAAAATGTGAACCAGAATTCTACCGTATCTTAACTAAAGGAGCAGTTGCTGAATGCCTCAGTAATGGAACTGACATTTTCCTGAACAGATTAGTTGGCGTATGTTCATTTATATAAACATTTTTTAATAGATAATTATAAATTTAAATGGATTTCAGTTTGAAAATTAATGATCAGTATGTGCATGTGGGAGGAAAGCAAGCCATGTGTTTCTACCACTGGGCTAAAAGAGGACAAGATTTTGATTCGGTCTCCATTTACGTGCCAACAACACATTTTTGAGCTGAAATGTATGGCCTGTGTCTGCCTCTGGGTAAGGCACCTTACATGTAAAGGTTTTCACTACATTCAGAAATGTTTTGTTTCCTGACAGTTCAGCATAAGCAGAAAAAAAATAAAAATAATAATAAAAAAAGCTGTGTGACATATTTCAATTTACATGCCTTGTAGTAAGTCCTGAAATTTGGAAGTATGATATATAATTTTTTCAGTAGTTTCAAGTGCTACTAATGCCCCTCAGGAGTGATTCAGAAGCATATTAAATGAGTGTTTTTAGACATTCAATTATTTCTAACCACAGTAACCACTGTGTTGATAATGCATGTTCAAAGTAATATAAAACAGTTAACAGGTATAAACTGGGTTGTACGAGGTAAATTGTTAGTCAGGAAGTGGTTTCGGGCTGCATGTGAAATATGTGAGAAACTTCAAAGGAATTATCCATCCTCCCTTTTTCTTCCCAAGACCAATAACTGTCTGTCAAAATATGTTGATTGGAATTAACTGCTTATCATGTATGATGTGGCTAATGTTTAAAATTTTGGTGGATGGGAATACAAAATTAAAACACAGTGTGATCACTGAACAACAAAACATGTAACACATCATATGCACTAACAAAGTAAAATCTCCAGATACGAGTGCTCAGTTGACGTATTCTCAGCTAATTACTATTCCTGGAAGGGGAAGAAAAAGGGAAAAATAACCCATCCTAGTCTGTATTATCCTTGTTTTCTAATTTTGCACTTGTATCATACAAATGCATCTGTAATCACATAACAAACAAGAAGATCTCATATATGAAGACAGCCAACTCTCTCTATATATATTTTTTTTTTCTCCTTGGCTTCAATATTGTGACAAAACAATAGCAAAAGATATGTAGCTTGCTGGTTGTTCCTACATATTGACTGTCTTTCTCATAGCATGTATGTGATTGAGATACTCCTTCAGCCAGTGGCCACAATGAAAATTCTGAGAGAATTTAAGAAGGTAAAGACAAAAGAAGAAGAAAGAAGTTCGAAAGAAGACATAAAAAGGGCCTGTTGAGAAAAAAAAAAAAAAAAAAAAGTGTTTAGATTTCTTTGGCAACATACTGCATTCATTTGAACGCATTAAAATTAAAACTCAGGGAATGAAGATATAAAAATTAAACTACTAGGAGAATGTAGATGCCATCTATATGAAAGGAAAAGGAAAAGAGGTGGGATGATAGTGCTTCAGATACCCTGCGACTCATCTTATTCCTGTGCAATATGATGTCTAAGTTAAACCCAAACTTGGTCTGATGTGAGTAGGTGTTGAAATGAGAACTCACATAAGTGATTTCCCTGAATCATGGAAACCTGTTTTTAAGAAATTGTTGTATTTTCTGCATTTTTTTTCTTGAATAACAGTGTTCTTGGAGAAGCAGAAAGAAATGAACTACGTTATTGTATAACATGTAGCTTAAAAATTTACTGTCAAAGTATGGATAATTACAAAAAATAAGCCAGATTTTCCTCTGATGAAGACTGGTACATCAGTGCTTTTGTATCAGAAGAGTATTTAGCCTTCTGCAGTTCTCTCCAATATGCACTAATTTTCAGAAAAACTATGTACCTTTTCAGCACTAAGAAGAAAATACGGTACACAAAAAGGATTTATCAGATGAAATGGATATACTGAACTACAATCTTTTAGATATTTTGGGTATTTGTTAAGGTAATATCCTTAAATGGTGGGGAATAGTTGCAGTATTTTTTTAGGTGTGCCTTTGTATGTTTGTTTTTAACCCAAGGAAAATGAGGAGTAATTATATGGTGTTGTTTTTTTTTTCTGTTCTGATAGACAAGCCAGTCTTAATGAAGAAGCTGAAAAATATTATGAAATGGCAGCAGGATTAAGACCTAATGTAAGTACCTTCTTAATGATATCCATTACTTAAACTGATGAATGTGCTGAACTGTTTATGCTAAGAAGCATAATTATTCTTGCTGGAATGTTTGATCTCTTGGCCTGTATCATGTATGGTCAATTATAGGGTAGTCAGATAAAGCCATGTCTTGGCTAGACCAATCAGTACACTTTCATGTTATCTTAGTGTAGTATTCCAGCAACAACTTATACTTGGCTCACATATTTGAAAAAGATTTATAGATTTAGATTTATTTATCTACTTTTAAATGTGTCAAGTTTGGAAAGCTCTCCTAATTCCAACTATTTTCACTAGTAAAAAGATAATGAAAGGGTATTCTGTGATCTACTATTTAAGGCATTTTAAATAATACATTTATGCCTTTTCCTCTGTCAGGAACTTGTGGAAAATGTTGTTGTTCAACAAACTTAAAGATGGTTGTACAAAATCAAAGAAATGCTTATTCCTTGAAGTGGAAATATGTAGGAATATATGAGCGCCCTGTTAAAGAAAATAAAAGCTCATTACCAAATTTATTGCATCAGGAACTAAAGGAATAAAATATTTTCTTTTTACCATTTCTTACTCAATGTTATATTTCTTTTCCATTACCTTTAAACTTTGGGAGAAAACAACACTCATGGATATAAATGGGGAAGGAATTATTTCTAAACCCTCTTACTTTGTCTATTGAAGATATCAAGTACAGAACACATTCTTGTCATGAAATTCTATAGTGCTTAATTTGAAAATAGGTTAGCATTTTCATTAAAAAAAAGGGCAAAAGAATACAGTCTTAAAACTAAAGAATTTGGGGGCCTAAAACCCCAAACTAACACTAGCTAAAACTCAAAATAAGCTAACAAAATATAATAAAAATAAAGTAACCTATTCATACCAAACTTTCATTTTAACACGGTCTCTTTAAAAAATTAATTTTTTTTTTTTAAAAATCCCAAATCTATGTATTCCTTTAATTAGTATTTTGTGAGATTACATTTTAGACTTTGTGATTTGTTGTGCTTTCTGGTAGGCTTTCTGGTGCAAGTAATTTGCATTTTCTGAGTGGTTACTTTAATGTTGAAAAAATTCTCTGTTCCCTCAAAGTTGGTACAATTCCTCTTCTCTTTTCTACAGTTCATCATACTCTCAAAATGTTCCACAGAAACTCAAAAATCAGTTTATTCTCATGTAACCATAAGGAATATGACTATAGGGGTGAGGTTTCTCAGAGATCCTGTGAAGTAACTGAGGGCTTCTAGCTTATAGAGTGGTACTGTAAAGGCTAGGTGATTCTAAGTATTGCTGACAAACTTTACACAAGAAGACCCAAGTATAATTTTTGAAGGATAAGATAATCAGAACAGCTACTACCAAAAGATAGCAACAATCTACTAACTTAGATATTTATTGAATCAGCATTTGTTTAGCTTGACTCTCCAGTGCATTGCACACACCATTAGCACCACTGTACTGTGGAAATCAACAGAAGGGTAAAGCTCAGTGTTTCTGCAGGTATCTTCTTCAGCACTTCAGTTCAGCGCAAGAGCATGCTTTTGAAGCACATCTCACAGACATCTCCACTTAGTCTACCCTGCTTCTCATCACTTCTTGTAGTATATGAATGGGATTCCTGTGGGAGGAAACTAAACCAGAAGATGCATCCAGTGTACTCCAGCAGCTAATAGGGATAGTCCAGAGGAAGTCCAAATTAAAACCCATGAAACATGCATTGCATGGCCAAGGTTACCTTAGCATCCAAATGTTTTCCTTTCTGTTGTACTATGCCACTTGTTAGTATAGAGATATCCTTCTGTCTAAGACAAATTTCATATGAAGCTATGTCTGAATGATCTTTTGTTGGCTGTAGGAATTTTTCATATGGAAAGCAAAATATGGTTTTAACATTACATTGTTTTGATTTATAAGATCATTATCATCTTGCATAAGAGTGTGTTATTTTACTGGTAGTGTAAGATACATATATTTTGGAGGTAGGGTGGTGACAGCCTCCTCCTTGGCCTGATAAACATCCCACCATTCATACTTCTCTGGTAAGGGTCTATTTTTCCTTTTGTCAACTGTGAGGGTTCTTCAGTGTTTCCTTTTTTTTTTTTTTTTAATGCAAAAAATGTAACACATTTTTTCCAGTCATGCCCAGAAACAAGGTCAGCCTTGTTTGTAATTCTTAGTTCATTATTCTACCTTGAAATAATTACTCTCTGTTTAGAAATAGTTTTATCTTGGTATCTAAATACTATTAGTTAATCAGAAGAAAAGTTAAATCTTGCTTTTTAAATTTAAATCTAACAGGTAATCCTGTTGAGTTTCCTTTAAGTAGGAATTCACTTTTATCTTCAAGGTGCTAAAGTAGAACTCTGTGGCTAGCCATAATACACATATGTTTCATGACTTCTCATAAATAATAATTGTAATGGTGCACAGTGGGCAAGATGTATCAATTTTCTTTGCCAGCATTGACTGGTAGAAGAAAACTGTACAAGGGCAGTATCTCAAGAATGAAAGTCAAAGTTGTCAACTTTCTCATCTGTTTTCTTGTTAACTCTCCAAATCTACCATAACAGTTTCAGAGTGGGGGAAAAAGAAATCACTCAAAGGAGGTTTTCTAGGTAGTAAGCAATATAAAGCAGATGTGGCAATACAGAGTTCCTGGTCTTTCCAAAGTAGAGTAGAATGCAAATTAGCTGGCCATAGTGAAATCCTGTGTGCTCAATTGCAATACACACTGGAAAATTCGATGTGCCAGAGACTAGTGTCTAGTGTCAAGCCAATCAGCTTGTCACAGTGCATCCAGATACTGTCTGAGAGACTGCGGTGGCCCAGTCCAGAGCTATGTAGGAGCCATTCTTAGGTCTTGAAAATGTAGAGAATAGATTTCTAATGGCCTGGAATGTTTCCTGCCCACAGTGTGACTTGTTATTCTGTTTGCAACCCTTGTATCTTCTCACTGCCTTATGAAGAATCAGCAAAATGATGTGAGTCAAGATGTTAAAGAAATATCTTAATTTCAAGTAAAATTTATTGCTGAGGGATTTTTTTTATGTATCACTAATTGTCTGAAAACAATTCTTTGTAAAGAATTCAAATACTAGATGTATGAATGCAATGTAATATACAGATGTATGCATACACAATTCCATATATATACATACATATATATACATTTGTGTTCATCTGTTTAGTATTAGTTGCCAAGAGATCTGTTTCTACATTCCCTCACAGTGAAAATACTGTGGCATCTTTGAAGCCTCATTCTGTGCAATGGGTCAGCCTTGTTCCTAGAACAATGAAGTGGTAAAAGAGTCTGTTTTACAGGAGTCTTCCTCCTTCGGGTACTTGAGATGGTACCTGTTGAATTTGGTGAATGAAACTTCTCAGAAACATGCAAGCCATTGTTTTTAAGAAACCAAACATAGATTATATTTTGTAGTATTGGTGGTAATTAATTCATCATTGAATTAATTCTGATAGGACTGAAAAATACTGAAAATGTTATTTATTCTCTCTGTGAAAAGCCATATTCCAATGCATAAAGTATTTGCAAAAATCTTGTAATTGGTAAAGGAACTGCTGAATACAGCACAGGTGAGTTTATATATGTATTTACACACTTCCTGAACCTCTTTGCTTTTGGAGACTCCTTCATTTTACAAAGTGTAAAAGAATTATAACACTTTATAACAGCAGCAGCAGCTGAAATGCAGTTTGGGTACAAAATTAAAAACAAATCTGGCTAGTGTTATTCAGGATTTAGACCTAGCCATTCTATCAATAATGTTTGTGATTACATATTTACATTTACTTATCCTTTATGAAAGTAATTTCCATTCAAATTTCGGAAGAGCGGTACTTTCTGTAGAATATAGCACTTCTGTGAAAAAGAGAATTGCTTTTCTTAATCTTCACTGAGGAGGCAAGCATTCTCAAAATTGTCTATTTATTTCCGAGGAGACTTCACAGAGTTGACTTTCCCCTGGAGAGCTAAGGAGGAATCCAGGAAGAAATTCAGAGAATGAGTCTACTTTTATTTGCTATGAATCATTTCTTACAGGGCTCTCTTTTCCTCCTTCGACTCTATAAGTAACCTAGAGAGATTATTTTCCCTAGTGCCTGGATCTTTTTGAATATTTTCAGAAAAATGCATTCCCACGGTGCATGTTTACCATGGTCAAAACAAAATCATTTTAGAGCAGTGAGAAGCCCATATGTGTTCATTCTAGCAGTGTTGGCTTGGATATATGTTTATCATGTTAGTCTAATTCTAACAAATGCAATTACATGAAGAAATGAAAGTGCAGGTTTCTTGGACAGAGAGATATGTATGCAGTGATTATTCTGAGTGGGAGTATTGCTGAGGAAAGTCTGTACTCAGAGATGGTTTCTAGGTGCTCTGCATCTTGTAATGTTCATAAATCAGGCAATTGTTTTAACAAGTTGTTAGGCACTCTGTAATGTGAGCTTTAAGCTCCCTTTGTTGTGGAAAAATCAGTCATGCAGAAACTGTCTTTAAACTACCATTCTTTAAAAGAATGTGAGATACTGACTTAAGCTCCAGCTGTTATGAACTTTTAAGACATAATTTGTGTAACAGAACTTCATTTCTAATTTTTTAAGTCTGAACTTGAAGCAACCAATCCTTAAAAATATGCTCTAGAACCCCCACATATGGCCAATGGCTCTTGAGAAGAAAAGGCACTTTGAAGTGTGACCTCATGAGTATTAAATGAAAGAGAGCACACCAGAGCCTTAAGACTTTGAGCCACCACTTTGAGCTGATTGGCTTAGAAACATTCCTCAAGGAGATGCCATGACCTGCAAGTCACTGCCATCCCAACCACATATTAATGCTGCTTGCAGTCTGGAGCTCATGACAGCTTTAAGCCCCATATCATCGGCACATTGTCAGAAACAGCTGTTTCCACTCTACCACTTCAAAAGGGCTTGATTAAATGTCTTACTGTAACAACATACATAAAGACACACACACAGAATGAGGGGGGAAAGAGAAATGTACCTATAAGCAAAATAAATATAATTTCAACTAGATGGTTTAATCATAGTGTGGGGGACTAAACTATTTCTTGACTTGAACGGTTTATGTAGTCAGTTAACACAATATCATATTAAAAAGCAGTTGCTACAAGTGCTTACTTTTTTTCCCCAATGCTGGAATACAGATTTAATGTCAAAGGCTCCAGCTTACAATAAGCTCTACCTCAAGCTGTCCAACAGTTTAAAGAAGGGCACCAGTGATTTCCAGATAATTGAGTATATGTTTTTATAGCCTTCTTATAGATAAAATGCTTTTGGTGCCTTGTATGGCATATATCCTTTTATTTATTGCAAGACCTCAAAAAATAAATACTCTTCTTACAGTACATATATCTTAAAGTCCAACATCTATCTTGAAATGTATGTGACCAAGTTCTGCTTCATCATTATTTTCTTCCTTTGGTATTTCAGTGCCAAATTTCCATATTTGACTTTCTCCTGAATGTTTAGTAATTCTGTCATTTAGCTTGGGTAAATGTGAAGAAGATGGCTTTAACATATTTTACCAGTATCATTAAAGGCATATCCTGTTTTCACCAAGGTGAATTTTCATAAAGTTCTTAAGAGCTCCTGCTATGTTAGTTCTGTTGCTAATGGTAGGCAGATTGTTTAGCAGTGATTTTTGAATTGTCTGCAGCTGATCCACAACTGACAAGGCACTGTTCAGCACTTCAGCAGCTCTGGTCTTCTCCTCATGCTGCTCCAGGGGTACTGCAAATACCTCACCAGCGATAGATGACTTAGATGGATGACTAACTATTGTTAGGCATTGACTTGCATCTGCTTTTGTAGAAAATACTAAACGGGCAGGTGTAGCTTCTGCTGGTTGCCTGCCTGCCCTCTGAGCTGCCCCCAGTTTCTCCTGCCCTTTGCTCATGGCTGCAGAGCTTCCTCCTCACAGCACCAGTTGCCGCTAAGCCTTGCATTGTTTAAAGCTTCCTCTCAAGCATGCCAAGCTTTCCGCCTCAATGATATGAATGGCCGTGGACTCCTTCCAGCCCAGCAACACCCTTGGCCTCCTGAAAATGACTCCTTTCTTCTTTCCTGTTGAAGGTGTGAGGAATAAGAAAACTTCCCAGGATCCATTTCTTCTCTCTTCCTGTTCTGTTGCTTTCTGAAGACTGAATCAATTGTTATAGGGCATACAAAACTTTTAGGGACTGAAAAGCGTACCACAGCTTTCCTAATGAGAAGATAGGCATGACTGATGGGAACCATGCTTCCAGATGGCACACTTTTAATGGTTTGTCTTCGGACAGTTAAAAGGGTGGTAGGCTTAAGCATCGATCAGCTTCACTGGGACAAGAGACAGTGGAACACCCTGAGAGGAAAGAGGATACCACTCTCTGATATCAAAAGCATAAGAGAGCACTTTCTGCTTACTGCAAATTGGGTGGAATGTCCCCTTTGACAGACAAGACTGCGTCCAAGACTTGATATCAGAATAGTTGACATATGTCAGCCTGCCTAGCAGTAGGTAGAAAGGGTCTTCACTGATTACGTAGAATTAGCAACGTTTCTCCATGTAAGGAGCTTATCTGCACATATTCTCTCTTTGCTCCTCATGAGATGAAAAGCTTTTTAAATCTAGTTTGGGACCTGGCCCAAATTTTTGTTGTTGGTGGTGGTGCTTCACCCATTGCAGGTCCTTATATTCAACTCATTCTTTTATGTCTGTGGCTAAGTGCAAGGCACGTACGTTGCCTTTCCATAGTTAGAGTTACTTAGAGTTCATGGTCCTCTTAAATATTTTATAGATGCATTGCATTTTTTTGTTGTGAACAATTGTCAGCAGCTTCAGGATATGTGCACATGATGTTCTTCTGAATCTTAAAGTATTCTTACTTTAGCAGAGATTACTGTCTCCCATCTTAAAAAAAAAGGAAGAAAAAAAAGGAAAATTAAAAAAAAAACATAAAAAAAATAAACAAGCACATAGCATTTCTCATCCGAATGATCTCTGTCAGGGGACGAAGAAAGAACATGGGCTATTGGATTGGGGATATTTACCTGTAATACTGAATCACAATATCAGGATGATTTGTATAATTTGAAAACCAACTTACTCAGCTGTGGAAAACACTAAATTTCCTTTGGGAAATACATGAAATGTTTTATAGCCTTATCCCAGAATACTCTATGTGCATTTTCTCATGCATGCTGTTAGCAGCTCTGTGAAAACCAAGATTGAGCGTGCTTTTGGGTGATCATGGAATACTTAAATCTGGTTCTAGATATTATCCATCATAGTGTAAGATGCATGGGAGGAAGCTGGAAATTACGTCATTATAGTTGTTAGATTCTGTTTTATGAGTTAGATAATAGGAAGTATTTTGTACCTTTTTTTTTTTGTATTTTGTCTTTTCTTCTAGTTATACAAGCAGTTAAACATGCGAATATCTGAGATCAATTGGCCCACTCAGTGTACTGGGTGAACTTGGGAATTATAATAAAAATGTCTTTATGTTGCTTTTTATTTCTCATCAAGAATAACTTGTTCGACATCGTTATCATTATATATACTTATAAGTATTTTGTCTGCATGAGTTCTAAATGATTGAAGTGAAAATCTGTATGAGATTTTTCTGCTTACATTGGATTTCTGTTGCAGCATTGACTGTTTAAAGTTACTTCTCTGTCTCTCCCATGTGAGAGGTAAATTGAGCTCTGTAGTTCCTGGTTTCTTCAAGTAAAATTATGTAAACAACTACCAACTCATCTTAATGTAATGGTTTTTAAACAGCAAGCTTGCATACCCAGAAATACCCCACAAAGTATGCTAAAATCTCATTGTCATGGTAATTTGGAGTACTTTTCATTTTTAGCTATGAAAACGTTTGCAGATTTCCCATAAATATTAGTCCTTATACAGTCTAATTATTGCCATAATATATTTTCTGAGTCATTCATCTTTGTGAACTGTAAAATGTATAGACATGCTTTTCTTTAACAGGGGAAAGAAGTGTTAGATAGAAATAAGCAACTGTATATTAATTCCTCTTTTCTAATTTCATTTACGTCTTCATTAAATCATCAATTACTCTTACCAAGAACTGTTGAAACAGTAATTTTGTGCTTAACATTTAATTTGAGAGAAATTCTGATGATTTATGTGCTATTCACTTAGGATCTAGGTTGTACAACGTTTTCAGTACGTCTGGTGGCAGTCTTTTGTGCTGCTCAGAGCTGCTGGTAGTCTTTTCTTTACAAACAAACAAACAAACACTCCAGTATTTTGTTTTATGCATGCATTTTCCATTGTAACCTCTGTTGCCCTCTGCACTCAAAATCCTAATGTAACTAAATGTACAACATGTAAAACACCATGCTATCACAAATATTATGCAGGTTTTATTAATTCAGCAACGTTTTTCTGAAGTTAATCACCCAGGTGTTAAGGTAGAGGCAGTGTTTTCTTTCCAGGCACCTACCTAGATGCATAACATTGTTCTTTTGATCTCAGGGGATGGTTGTAATTCTCCATTGATAGGTTGTAAATTCTCCAAAGAGCAGAAGTTCTCATTCCAGATAATACTTGACCCATTTTTTTCCAAGACCCTGATTCAGAAATTGTCTAGGTCTGTGCCTTAGTTAGCTTGAATGCTTTTCTCACATTTATAAAGCAAATAAATTCTTTTTATGCTTTTATGTGCATTTTCATTTTGCAAATATGAAATCTTTTTCTGGTATATAGATACATTTGATTCACCATCAAAATTATTTGAAGGAAAAAGGATGGACAATAGCTACACTTGTCTCTTGGAGGTCAAAGTAGTTTCATCTAGTGTTTCATCCACATCTTTCTCGACAAATAACTTTCCTATGGTTACTTTTCAGTATGAGAATAACAGTGCAATGTGTGCTCATACTCAACCATGGCATTCATTTACAGAATAATTCAAAAAGTAGGCTTGTGAAACTAACTGATAGGATGTCACAGCCTAGAACTGTAGTATTGATTTAAATAAAAGAATTCATCACATTTTGAGAGGATGGGAGATAGCAGTTTGTAAAGATACAGTCTCTGCTGAAATTACAGAAGTAAAAATGATACATCACAGATAAACCTGTGCACTTGATTGTGATTCACAGGCTCATAGTAGTATAGCAGGGGGTACTATGGTGCCTGCATCAATTCCTGGAGAGAGCAAGATTGGCTTTGCCTTGTAAATGTAGCCCTCAGTGTCAATCAAAAATAAAGTGCCATGAAATATAGAACTCACAGCAGTAGATTAGCATTTCAGAAATTAAACCATCTGTTTGAGCTCAATTAAAAGAGAATCCAGCAAGGTTTTTCCTAATAGAGTATTCTAGTGCTGATTCTGGAAACAATGCAATGAATTTATTATGCAATTAGAACCGATAAGGAACTGATTTTAATGCTCATTAAATAAACTCAGCAGTACTACGTTCTCAGTAGGATGTTTTGCAATAAATAACTTCTTAATTTTCTTCCTAGTCTATAATTCTGATGTATTTCTTATTCTAAGAAGGATATTTAGTTGTGGGTTGCCTTATCCTGTTTGACTTTTTTTCCCCACAAGTTCTGGAGAACTCGTGTTTCTGTTTCATGAGGTGGTTTTGATGCAACTGCTTTTGGTTCTCCCTCCTCATAGTGTACGTAAGTGATTGTCTAGGGAAAAAAATGCCCTGCAATAGGACTGTTTGTGGTCTGAGATCTTCCTGTGAACAATTTTGCAGACTGTCAGGAAGGAGACAGGTGGGAGTTTGAGACAGGTGGGAGTTTGCAGCCTGAAGTAATTTTCTTGTAATTTGTCGTTAAAGAAACTTCAATACCAGTTGGAATTTATTTTTCCCTGGAAAAGTTACAGTCTAGATATCTGCTAAGGAGAAGACACAGTAAGGAGAGGATGGGTAGCTTTTGGTCTCCCCCAAAGAATAGTCACTTTCTCTTGAGGCATTCTGGAGTACTGTATATTGATCAACTCTGCATGTTGTGTTTACATGATTCTATTTAGCACAGTAAGTTTTTCTGGAGAGCAAATACACATTCAAGTGCACCTACCCTTTTGAAACATATCTTCCATCTAATGAAGAGTTTTGTTACTAAGCTGAGACATTTCTACTAATTCTTCAGGTGCTCCAGTAAAGATTGTCTTCCTGTAACAGTAAGTAACTTTAATCTGACATTATAGTTTGTAATGGTGCTAGTTGCCTCAGCATCTGTCTGCCTTAAACTCATTGAAAATTATTACAGCATGAAAGAAAATAGAAATCTTTTCCAATATAACAACAACAGTAAAAAAAACACAATTAAGAAAAAAAAATCCTTATGAAGGTTTGTTGTATATCTCTTAGGTACCATGGGGTGAATGATTGATGTATTTACAGTGGAGCTGTCTTGCGGAAGGTTGGTAGTTGAACTACCAACTTGGTAGTTGTACTTGGTAGTTCTCTGCATTATTTCTTCACATTGTGACTGCTTTTAAATACACTTATTTTTATCATGTATAAAAGATCAACACATGATCCTTCATTAATTCAGTTTCAAAAATTCTGTTTAATAGTCACATCAATTGAGTTTCTTGCTAATTAATTCACAAGTTGGTTATTTTACTAACAACAGAGGAAGAAAATACTTTCTGATGGAATTTCTTCTCCACTCCAGTCAGTGAAGCAGCTGCTTTCACTGAGTAATTTCTGACACCGAATTTCAGAGGCAGGAATTGAATTTTCATTTCTTGGTGTTATTTCTGAAAATATAATAGTTGTCCTCCTGTGCTTTAATAAATAAATAAATAAAAATTTTAATAAAAGGAAAATATTATTTGCAGTGTTGCTTGCATTTCTTAAAAATTGAGTTTGAAGAAGACGGAAAGCTTATGTTGACTAAACAGCAGTTATTGGCATATGCAGTATTAAGAGCAAACTTCCAGAGTAGTATGTGTAGGCCCACCACTGAACACTTCTTGGTCTTTTTGATGTTAATTACAAAGCTCTGCAAATATACATGTCATTGATCAGATGTAGCAAATAAGGCTGCTTTTGCAGAAAGTAGCTTTATTTTTTAACAAGTCACAATCTTGTAAAACTCTAACAACTGATTCGTGTCCAGTGGTCTCACTATTAGCAATCAAAAGACCACATTTTAGAAACTGTGGTCTTAAAATCTTTAAGCTACAAGAATGAAAATTAAATCCTAGCGTTTATGCTGGAAGTTAATAATTTTAATATGTACTGTAGATTTAATTGCTAATACTATATAGGGAACACCTGCAGGTTACTGGCTGCCAAAAAGTAAGTCATGAATTCATATGAATTCTATGGAACAGTGTAATACAGGATTTTTGAAAGGACCTATAGCATGTGCCTCTTTTCTCAGCTACTCTTATGTTCTTGTGGATAAAACTAAAGTCAAGACGAGTGTGAGCAAATCCTTTTTGCTCTATACAACAGGCATGAGAGTGATGGGAGCCAGATGAAGGGGACAAAAGGGAAGAAAAAAGATTGATATGCAACCTTGTTCATGAACAACATTTTTTCAAACTTTTTCAGTTCTGTCAACTGTGTAAAAAAAAAACATAGTTCCTTCAGCAATACATCATCTCAAGAGTTGTTTTATTATTATTATTATTTATTTATTTATTTACAAAGTTACAGAGTTCATTTTCATTTGTAAAATTGCTTTGGTAACATTTTTACATGCTGAAGTTGCATTTATTTGAACGATTTGAAAATACATTCACTGTTGATAAAACATGCTATCAAAAGTGTATCACTTCAAGAAATAGACTTCAGTTGTACTTTCCTGCCAATTAAATTATTACTAGTAGAGGAAAAACACATTTTGTTGTTGTTGTTTTTCTTGTTGCCTTGGGAAAGTTAGTCAAAAGAAACTGTGTCTACTAAGTTTATCCTAAAACATGTTGCAATGCCTAACAATCTCGTTATACACATGTTGTTTTTCTTTCTTTTCTTTTTTCCAGTTTTTGTAATGCTTTAATATAACACTTCTTAAAAAAAATATTATTTGAGCTGTCTTAATAGTAAATATGCCTGTTATAAGCCTTAAATAATTTTTTTGAGATTCTCTTTCTTTGTGCTTAGAGCAAGCCTATCACGTTGCATATAATGGTTTACACAGTGTGCCTGAAAGCTTTACTTTATAATGGCAAATACGTAAATAGTACTGAAAACATACAGCAGTATTCATATTAATCAAGTTCTTAAGTGTTTAATTCAGCTGACTGCACTTATCAGCCAAAGGTGCAAAGCCTTGTTTGACACTTAACATTTCATCTGAACATCTTGAGCCAAAATCCTGGAAATCTTGTGATTTTGAGATTCCTTTAATTAAGACTAAAGTAGAGCTTAATTAAATTTTCGAGGCCAGAAATGAGCTCCTTTTCCTTCTGAAATTTTGGTAGTTGGCTATTCTACTCAAAAATGGAAGTTATAATGCAATATTTCAGGTGACTGTGAGTAGTATCTTGAAAAACTATGCAAACTTCCCTGAGGACTGATGTATTTGATCAATATCTGGGCAAAAATAGATGTATGATGTATTCATTCTCAGCAGTCATTTTGTTTTCCAGTGACATTTTATTGGATTGAAAAAATGAACTTTTTTTTTTTGTAAAGCTGGCATGAAAAAATTGAACTTTTTTTTTCCCCATAAAGCTGGCAGTATACACAGAGACAGTGAAACCTAAAGCATTTTAGAGATCAGATGATCTCTAGACTAGAGTGTTCTATGAAGATTAGCCAGTTTGATTATGTTAATAAGGACAGCTATTCTAATCAGCCCTGTGTTTGTGCCACTGCGTAAAGAAGGGTATATGCTTCATTTTGACACTTTGCATTTCTTTTAAATTAACAGTGGTTTATCTGTCTTTAAACAGTAACACAAAGCTATCTATTTTTCTTGTTTCCTAGGTTTAGAAAGAAAGTGCATGCAAAAGCACATATTTACTAACACATTTAACTCCATTTAAAAATACCTTTACTTTTTCTTAACAGGACAAATTTCTGTTACTGAAAGATTTTAAACAATTTCTGTTTGTCAGTATGGTAGTACAGATGACATTTCTGTTCAGCAAGTTTCTGACTTGCTGAGAATAGACTTTCTAATTAGCACACAGGGTACTCGTGTGAGATAAGGTAAAGGAGTCATTAAATGTTTTATGCCATAATCATAGCTGTGTATTAAAATGATCAAATTGCAGGCATCAGAGCACAGTTGGATTTCTACAAACAAAAATTAAGTCATCTGATGATTTTTTTATGAAATTATACAGTGCTAGGAAAATTGGGTAAGATTATCATATGCCATACTGATGAGAACATTTGTTCTGGAAAGCTACAAAGTTTAATTAGAAACACTTTGAGGCCTGGATTTTTTTTTTTTTTAATATAACCATAATATTAAATACTCATAACGTATGTTCCTGTTTAGTTTTTATTATGGTAAAACAAGTATGTTATCTAAAAATGTCCATCGCTCTTTCTATATAAACTGAGAGTGATTACTAGGAGTTTTTTTAAGCATAAGTCAAAGCAATGGATGCAAGGTCATTAATAAAAAATCTAGATACACTGAAATTACAAATATAAGTACATTTCTGTGGGACTTTTAAAGCTGCCATGGTGATCTGCAACCTTTACCAGCTGTAACAAAGGCTTTTGTTAGCCTGCCCATATATAAAATTTTATACTCTGAATCTATATAAAGGCCAGTGGTAGGTAGCTTTTCAGCAACAAGATGCATCTGTATACATCTGTATACACTTGTTTAGTTTTGGATAGCTATGTTTTAAAACTTTGAGTGTTCTATGGAGTTTAATATGAAGAAAACATGAAGTGAAAAAATCTCTACTGGCTGCAGAAAATTGACGATAAAATGCCCCATATTGGTGTGATAATTTGAAAAACAAACTAGACTAGTTGGTGTTCCTCCTTGTGCCAAGTCTAGAACTCTTCTCCAACTCACAACTGTAGGTTTCCGTACTGATATTGATGACTGGGGAGGGGAGCAATTCTTCCTTCATTTTCCAGTTTGGGATTTTAGATACAAATATCTTGGAGCTTTTGATTTTAGACAGGAAAGTCTACAGTGTTCAAAAGCACACAAGACTAGATCCATACAGACAATTGCCTTATATTCTCTCATTACATCAGGCAGGTAAAAGCATCATCTGCTTTGAATGTCCAGATTAAAACTTCCAAACGTAAAAATAAAGAAAGAACAACAACAACAAAACAAAAATATATGACCTAGCGTTTATGTAGTACCATCAGTTGGTAAGGTGACCAAGTGCTGGTCTTTACTTTTGCCTTTTTACCTTGGTACATTATCCTGACTTGAGACTATTGCATAAATGGTATTCAGCAGAAACTGTGTATTTTTCCTATCTGCTTTTTTGTGTATGTG
Source organism: Heteronetta atricapilla (assembly GCA_011075105.1). Taxonomy (NCBI): domain Eukaryota; kingdom Metazoa; phylum Chordata; class Aves; order Anseriformes; family Anatidae; genus Heteronetta; species Heteronetta atricapilla. Next base: position 52,199,196 of record CM021731.1, on the reverse strand, counting down.
TGCTTTGGTTTTTGATGTCCTTATTTTTTTCTTGAGGGTTTTCTTTTGGTCTGGAGATTAATAACTTGCCAGTTTGGTGAACTAAGTATGACTAGAATATGAAATAAAGACTATTTATTTAATGGAATATTGGTAAATTACTAAGGCTGTTCTCTATCAGAGTTACTATCAATGTAATACTCTCAAACCTGATGACCAAATCCAAGGATCCACTCTCCTCTAGAGCCCAGGCTTGTTGTTAGTTAGATTTATGTAGCTATCTATGTTAGTTAACCTCACAGTAATTAGATTTGGATGCAGGCTCCCTTTACAACAGAGATGTTTAGGTCCATTTCTGACTAACGCAACTGTGGAAAATGTGCTCTTCAGAATATTTACTCAAATTAGTACTTGCAGGGAGAATGTTTTTCTCTCCATTTCTCATCTTCACTATTTAAGCTGAAAGTTGTTGTTAACACAAAAGCATATTTGCAGAAATTGTTCATGGACAAACTTGCAATTAAGTGTGCACTTAACTGTCATAAAGGAGGAGTTGCATAGCATTCTTCCGTTTTATGAGAGAGTTTGCAAAGAAGCTGATGTTTTTGTTTTACAACAGAACTGAATGCTTTGCAGTCTGGGCTAATGACACAGGAAATCTCCCTCAACTATGAATTTTATGCTTTTTTATTCTCTTTGATCCATAACATTTTGCCATACATTCTGTCATCTTATTCCAGAATGCCTTTTCCACTAAGTTATCTGTTTTTAGACTATTTGCTATTGTCATCTCAGACAGCTTACTGGAGATAGGTGTTTTAGATGTGATTTATGTGCTGTTTGGAACAAAATACTAGAGAGAGCGTATGCAAACTGCAGTTCTTAAGAGATAAAGCAGCACAGAGAACCAGGTAGAAAACATGAATCTCTGGAAGCAGTAACTGGCACTTGGCTTGTCTGGCAACAGTAGCTCGCTCCTCTGAAAAGGTCTGCTTCTATGTGTAACTCTGTCTAAAGAATTTTATAGTAGAGAGTAAGGTCCAGTTGGCAGCCACTGTCTCTCTACATACCTCTCCCCTGCCTCTCCTTCCCCCTGCCACATTTTGAAATAGTATGCTTACATCTTGGGCATATATATATATATATATATATATATATATATATATAAAACCTTAGGTCATGGTTTTACTTGGATGTTTTGAGGTCTGTCAAAAGTGCCACCCGTTAAATTATTCTGTTGTATACAGTTATCTTTAGCAATAAAAAAGGAGCTGTTGACATTTTGATTGCTTCAGAAAATACTATGCTGTGCTACAACAATAACACCAGTAATAAAAGTTCAAGAGAAAACTCTTGCCATCACTGTAGCAGGATAAAGGTATTACAACACATTGTGACATGGTCACTGATAAGATGAAACAGTCCACCATTCTTTGCTTTCATACATAGTGATCCATTCCACAACTAATACTGTGCTGCTTCACTACTCAGGCGTTATTGTATCACCTCTGTATCTTCACTTATCAAAGAGAAATATCTTAATTCTTCTTTTTCACCCAAAAGGGCTGGAATAAAACGCTCACGTGACATTGTGTGTCTTTCTGTAAGTATAAACTTTACTCAACGAGAACACTTAAGAGAATAAGGGTCCTTAATTGCACTGTTAAAACAAAACACTTAACTTGTGTATTTCTGATGGGTTGGCCATGCTGATTACAGTTTTCATTAGAGTCCTTTTTTTTTTTTCTTCTACAAAAACATCTACAAAGTCGTGTACTACAGTTATTTACTAAGAGCAAGAGGAATATTGGCAACATCTTTTCAGTGACCTTATAAAATGGCTAAGTGAGAAGTAGCTTGCAGTTTTTATTCTACTGGAGTATAAGCTGGCATGATTTTCATTAAAATTACATCAGCAGCAACAAAATAAACAAAATATATTTCAATTTCAGAACTGTCACAGTGGCTTCTGTGATGTCAAGCAAAGAAGGTCATTTTAAGCAGAACTTTAGGGAAAAGAATTTCAGATTTAGGTGCTTGTGTTTGGGCTATTCTTTGCTCATACTTGCCATGTAAAAGCTGTTTTTGAACTAGACTCTGTTTATTTGTTTTTCTCTCCATAAATTCTTAATCATATTTAAGAGTAATCTTGTCTTCTGTTTGGGACTGTTGTTCTGATATGTCATTAGCTATACACAGAGCCAGAGATGATGAACAAGATAATAGTTCATCAACTGTGCTGGTAAGACTCTTTGTATTGGTGGGTCCAATATGGTACTTGGTTACATTAGTGTAATCCTGAAGTACTACACAGATTATTTTGAATTATTTGGGGATTCCATAATACATTTTAGAGAATAATTTAATTCATGTTTATTTATTTATTTATTTTGCATGCCCCTTGGCTCTCCTTTTCTTTGGTGATATGGAGAAAGTTTGAAAGAACTGTCATCAGTGTAAACCTAACACACCTCAGGCAACTGAGTTCATGCCTTTTGTTATTTTGTTATTCATTAATTACACTGTTATTCCTTTCCCCATCACCCCCCCCCCCCCCCACCATATCCCCCCAAAACACAGTAAGGAAACAAGCACACCACAACAAAAATGCTAATAAAGAGAATAATTCCCAATAGACCATAAAAGACAGCATTTATAACCCTGATAGAAATGCCAGTCAGCTTTTCTGATGTAAAGCATCTGTCTCCAAAAGGAAATGAAGGAAGGCCTGTTTCTCCTTTCAAGTCTCTGAAGTAGTAGGTGGTGTCATTTGTGATACAGTGCTACACGTCCCCAGTTATTGCACTGGTAGCTGCTGGCTGCCTTTGTTCACGTACTGAAAACGTACTGAAAACTTGTTCACGTACTGAAAAGTTTTATCAGCTGTCTTTAATAAAAGAAAATATATGTGAAGAAAAACTATAGCAAATGTCTCTTGCTCTCTATCCTCAGACCATCATTTATAGCTATCAGGGAGTGATGATGCTGATGTGTAATCCTTCAGTCGCCCAAAATTATTGTGACTGTTACAATATGCCATAGATACTGGGATGGCTGATACCCTAAAAAGTCAAGGAGTAGTCTTTCAGAGATCCTGTGCACTTCCTCCTCTGAAACCTGAAGGAGTTGGTGTGAACTTGTAGCATTACTTGAAATTAATTTTCACTGCAATGGATATATTTTCCTAGAGCATTAATGGCCTAAAATTTGCTGAGTATCCAGAAAGTCAGGAATAATAAGTAGAAGTTGAAAACTTTCACATTTAGTTAAAAGGTTTATTTTTTTCTATACAATTTTGTTGCTTGCCTTAGTGAAATGATGTATCAAATTAAAGACATGATGGCAGAAGAGTTGCCTTAGCTAGGTGTACAGTCTTAAATATATGACTTTCTGTAGAGTACTTGATTAGTACCATACACATACAATATCTTCAAGGATGTGTGAAGGAAGTGGAGAGGAATTCTGGAATCCATATGAGAAAACTGTGTTACTTCTCACACAATAAGTTTATGAATGTTATAAAATTAGAAATGAGCACATTTTAACATGTCTCATTTAATACGAGTTTTTCTAGGTTTAAGCTTTTTTAATCCTTATCCTGTTGTCCTGTAGCTTTGTCTAGCTACATACATCTGCACAGAATTATATTTTGAGAGAGAAAACAGTACTATGTCAATGACTGAACTCTTGAAAAAGCTGTTTGATTCACAAACTCTAGTCAGATGACTAAAAAATTAGTGAGTAAGGACCATCCTACTTATGCTAAAGTACAGAAAATTATCTCAAAAAAATCTCCTATCTAGAATTAAACAAATAAATACATGGATATTTAGACAGCCATCCATTTGAGTGAAGCTGTTTGCGTATCTTTCTTCACTTGCATCATTTCCATTAGCTGCCAGAACTTGTGTAATTAAGGAGTATATTATTCCACTATAAAATAGTGTGTACTACTGTCACTGCTATGGGGAAACTATGGTAATGTGGCTGCTGATATGTGTTGTTTGTAGAAAAGATTACATTTCAAGGGCTTAGTTTTCCTTCTTTATGTGGAATATGACTGATGAAGAAAGTTTGGAGAGTATTTAACTCAGAAATACTTCATAAAATCTATCTGGGGATTTCAGGTTTTGCTTTGTTGTTTTTTATGTTGTTGTTTGTTTGTTTTGTTTTGTTCTGTTTTACAATAGAAGCCAGTATCTGACTCAGGGTGAGGGCAGGGAGTTAATCTGTCAGGGTTAAGCAAGAAAAATTAAATCTGAAAGTAACATCCTCATATTCAACTGCATTAGCATTATGGGGGTTACAATAGGAAGGGTTGAACTCATTTTATTTTGCCTAATTCCAAAACTCCAGAAACCATTTGTTCTGAAAACTTGTTGCAATGCTGTCCTTATCAGTTTTTATGATATATATCTTAATAGGTGAAAAGAAGCAGGAAGAAAGGTGAGAAAATATGAAATATCCATAGAACATAAAAGTAAAGTATTTTCTGAGCACATTTCCACTGCAAAATTTAGGTTTTGGGCATGAGTTACAGGGTTGGGTGTTTTTTTTGGAAGTTTGAACAAGAAGGATAAAAATTTAATGTGCTAGTGGACAGGTTTGGAACATAGGTAAGTCTTCCTCATCCGGACAACTTCCCATTACCACATTAGTCTGGGAGATCATCACTAGTGAATATTTTATTGGCCTTCTACCTACTGTATTTTCCTGAAGTTATTTTCATTGAAGGAATTCTAGAGCATTTCTCATCCTCACTCCTAATAGTCTCAAGCTGATTTTCCATGTGGTTTCACGTTTTGAGTACTGCAACTTGATCAGAAAACTAGTGAGTGCTGTCTTGAAACACCCTCTGCGTCAAAACTTTGTGACTTTGAAAGTGAGTGCTCCTGGAGCTCACTGGAAATGATAGTGACCAGAGGAGGGGAGCAATAGTGAATTTTGTCTAGTATCCTTTTTCCCCTTTTTCTTTGAAATGCAAGGTACTGGTTTGGCAAATAGCATTACTGTGCTCTTGCTAGCATGTGAAGACCTTATGTACTTGCAAAAAAGGTAGGTTAGACTGCTGTCTTTGGCTTCATAAATCTGCTTTCTCTGCCCTTGTAATACTTGTTAGCTCTAGTAACTAGTCATGTTCAATTATCATGTTGAACTTTTTATTTCATTGTGGAATAATCGTAGAATTGAAAAATAAAAACAAGAAGCATTTTGTCTTAGCTAAAGATGGAATATTTGTTAGTAATGTAAGGAGCTTTTTCGTATATTTGTTATAATTATTTCAAATATTTGTTATTAAAATAGTGTTCCCACCATGTTAATTTTATTCAATCATTCATTAAGGAATACTTGCCACATCCTGAATCTAATTGGATATCCTAGGACTCCTGAGCATCCTTAGAATCTGAGAACAGATTGTATTTTCTACTAGTTATAATTAAGACAGAGAAGGGATGAGTTCCAGTGTGTTAACTATTCCCACCAATTATAAACTCTTTATTGGCAATGAGTTAAATTAAAATTAAATTCCTGTCTTTAATCCACTCTTGGACTACTTTAATTTTCTCTTGGAAACTGTGCTATGCTGACATTACCACATGTAAAGCTTTATGAGGTCTGTGTTTTCTCATTAAAGAAAGAAGTCTATGTCTGTAGACACCAGAGCTCTCTCTGTTTAAAGCACAAAGTACACAGCAGCTGTTCAGAAACTTTTTCTTGTTATCTCTATTTGCTTAAATTGCTAAATTGCTTCCATGAAAAGTCTGCAAACATAAGGGAATAATTTAAGTCGAAGAAGATTGTCTGAAAAGAAAAACTGAAAATATTCTTAATATTTCTCTTTCCCTTTTTTTTCTTTTTTGTACCAGTATCCAGCTGCCTTAATGAATCTTGGAGCCATTCTCCATCTGAATGGCAAACTGAAAGAGGCCGAAGAAAACTACCTCCTTGCTCTTCAACTTAAACCTGATGATGTCATCACTCAGTCCAATCTTCGCAAATTGTGGAATATCATGGAGAAACAAGGTTTAAAGACAGCCAAGATATGATACGGAAAACTCTGAACTTTTTTTTTTTTTATCTTAAATTGATTAAAAACCCAAACTACAACTTCCATACAGCTGTCTGATCAGAGAACTCATTGGACTTGACTGCAAGGATCAGAGATCTTGATTGATTGCTGCTAGGAGAAGCTATTCTGCTTTTTTGGCGCTTTTTTTCTTTTTTTTTTTTTTTTTTTTTTTTTACTAGATAAAAAGGGAGACTTAGATATTCATGAAGGACTTTAGTGTTAGCCCACAAAAAGACTTAGAACCACAGCACTCAAAAGAGGGTGTCTTGGCATAGTTGATAAATCACTGCAAATCCCACATTGCTTATTTCTGTGTGGGTACTTGAAATGTATACTGTCATAGAAATGCTAAAGGAAATTTGTACAGTATACACTAAACCATATGGGAATAAAAGTGGTAATAATAGGTTAAAGTATTTTGCTGATACTGTAACTCATTAAAATGCCTACTAAATCCAGTGTGTTTGCAGTTTGTCTTAATGCTGCTGTATCTCACTTTAAGACCACTTAATTCACAGTTCATATGGATGATTTTCATTTAAAAAAAAAAAAAAACTGTCACTTGTGTTTAGATGGCACAGTCATAATGATTTAGTAAGAATATATATATTATTTCAATTTATTTTTAAAAATGTTGCAATTCTGAGATGCACAGTCAAATGGCTGTGGGCTAAACAGAACAGCAAGGAATTGCCCAAATTCTATCATATTTTATCTACAAATCATATGTATATGTAGAAGCTAAAAACAACAACAAAAAAAGTCCAAAGGAGTGATTTGTCCTGACTTAGCAATATGAGTGAGACTGATATTTGCCATGGTATTGAATATGGTCAAAACGTCATCTTAAGAAGAAGAAAAAAAGAAAAAAAGAAAAAAAGTTTGAATTTTTGACATTGTTGTCAGATAAGATTGACTTTAAACTAGATTCTGCGTCCAATATTTTTGCAATAATTCAGCCAAGCGAGATTTGAAAATATTAGTGCTTGGATATGCTACAGAGACTTCATGATCAACTCGGAGAGAAGGGAATGTAATAATACATTGTTGAGGCTAGAAATTAGGGAGTGGATTAGATTATGCGTAGAATAGCGCACATAGGTCAAGAGAAATGTGAAACAGTGGTTGCCAGTTACTTTTCACAGTGGTGGTGTTTTAAAAACATATTACCTATTCAGATTCTAACCGAATACTATAATTCTGTTTGTATTCTGACATGTGCTAGCAGCAGAGCTGTCAAATATCTAAGTATGCTTCTGGTGAAGTTCAGTTAATTTCTGGTTCAGAATGATTTGGCCTAATTACTGTTTTATTCTTCAGTTTATAAATGTAAAAATAATTTATTTTAAATTGCAGTGTATTGAAACTTCTGTAAGATTTTTTTTTTCCTCCAGGCCATTTATTAACTGCTTTCTTTCTTTGGAATAAGTATTATTGCTTATAAGAAAATGTACCATTTCATTTAACGACCTGTTGGTATCTGCTTCAATGTTCATTTCAGAAAGGTAGATGTAATGTTAAATTGGTATAGCACCTTGAACTGAAGCTTCTTCAGGATCTTCTGCTAAAAACTCTTTATTACTGAGAAAGTTTTGTTGTTGGTGATGTTTTTTTAACTGTTGAGCACCATTCCAACAAAACCGTAGAAATTAATACTTTGCTGTATTTATTTATTTATTACTTGACTGCAGCAATGTTACCTGCCATTAACACAGTAGTCTTTAAGTATTACTATTTCTTTTATTTTGTTTTCCTTGCTTTTTTTTTTTTTTTTTTTTTTTGTGGTTAGTATGTGTACCTAATGGGAAAGGGGACACTTGAGTTACTCTTCTTGATGATTCTACACTTAAGCTTGGATATAAATCTGTGTTGAAATAGAATGGGGAGCAGCTGTTTCAAAGTCAGTATAGTAAGAAAATGTAGTAGTGTGTGTTTCCTTTTCTTTCCTCTTGCTCACTAAAATATCATATTGCTAAGTTCACAACTGGCTACCAGAAGGGCCAGAGGGGCAAGATTGTTTGGTTTTGTGGAATGTGTCAAATTTTTCTCAAATAATGTTTTGGCTGGAAAAGCAAAATTGAAGGGTCAAAAGTTGAATTTCTACTTTATCATTGAAACTAGTGGTAGAACACAATAGTAGCTGAACTTATTATCCTCCTTTACTGTTTTTCTGGAGAAAAATATAGAAATAAATCAGATAGAACCTGTGACTGAACCCAGTATAAAACTGTGGTATCTTGCAGCTTTATTTGCTCAACAGCTATCAACTTCAATGGCTTCTAGGTCTTAACCGTTCATTCACTATGTTATTTGTCCTTCAATTTGTACGCATTCTTGTTTAGTAACTTGTATTCATTGCACACAAGAGGGAAGGGGGGAGCACTCATTTGATGCAGTATCATGCTTGTGTTTTTGCTTGTTTCTTTAAAAAAAAAAAAAAAAAGAGAGAGAAAAAAAAAGACTAGCTTAAATTTAACAAGAATGTCCCTGAATACATTTTTAAATATAGGTCTGGGCTTGATAACTTTCTTCTTTTGGGATAAATTTGAAACATGTTTAGTATATGTCTCTCTGCTCAGGGATTTATGGTGGATTATTGCAGACAGTGCTAAAAAATAGAAGAGCACAAGACAAGTTTACTAAATTAAAATTTTATTTTTTGAAAAACTGTTATTTGTATAAATTATCAGATTTGTAGGCTTTCCTTTTTTTTGTAGAAATAATTGTTTATGTGCCAGATAAGAGAATTTCGTTTTCAATAATAAAGCATTGATAACTAATACATTGTGCATTCCTTTATCTGTTACTGTAGCAATTCTTTTTTAATTCTTATTATTCTACATTAGTACGTTAGGCATGAGAGAGCTATATAGCTTAAACAGAGTAAAAATCTATTGTAGCTATGTTTTTTTTAAATATATATTCTATTACAATTATTATTAATATGATAATTTCAAAAGGTTCTCTGGAAACATTTTTGAATATATCTACTTATAAATCTAGCCAAGAGTGTATGGTAACTGCTAATTTTGAATGCTCTTTCTAAACTGTATGGGAATAAAAGCTAGTGAATAAGCTCTACTTATAATTTATTTTTGTATTGACATACAAATATGACCTCAGTAAATATGCTTCTAGAATATATAATTGGCTACCAAAACTGGGAAGAAGACTTGGCTTTACATACACGGCCTTTTTAGTGTTTGAGATTACCTTTCTCTGATGCAGTAGTGTTATATGAACAATTTTAAATCTACTGCTTCTTTTACACAGGACATGCTATGAAGTGATGTGGTTCTCTGATTTTTTTTTTTTTTTTTAATCCCCTTTCATCTTTTATGCACAGAGTCTTTTTAATTAAACAGAACTAACACTGATGTTCTGCTACCTACCTAGTTCTGTTGCATTCAGGTCTTATGCATTGATGGATTTGCTCAACAATTGAAAAACATTGATGGTCATGAGTAGAGCGTTAGAGAGAGTTTGGGTCAATAACTTCCAAATTTAATTGTCATACCTGATTTTTATTAAAAGATCAAGCCTCGCTTTCAGACATGGTCATTCCCTGCTTGAGTAGGTTTCGATGAAATGGCATGTGGTGTATGCAGAGTATGCAAATAATCTGATCTGTGTCACTCCTTTCTCATAGAAGCAGCCTAAAAAGGTTCTTGAGATCCTGCTTTGCAATCTTATCCCTAAATGCTTCTCTGTGAGACCCTGTTCTGTCTGCCTGTTCTTCCAATCATCACGCTTTTCAGGTAACAGATACCTGATAGCATTTCCATTTCTGAGGGAGGCACACAGCAGCTCCATGCAGCGGTAATTAAGCAGGAAGAATGAGGTGGCTTTTTAAACCTGATGTGTTATACAGGCCCATATGAACTTGCTCGCTGCAGCTGGCACAGATAGCTCTATTACTTCTGGGGTTTGAGCTAGTATAACGGTAAGTCAGTAAATTATTCCACATGAATATGCCAGCTCATTTGGATCTGGCTTGGTACTCTTAACATGGCTGTAAGCATTCCCATAGCAGCTTTGACCACCAGGGGTGGATGCAGGCAGCAGGAGAGAATCTGTCTCCAGTTCACGTGTGAGAACAGCTACTGATGGCTGAACTACTCTTTATTTTGCTGCATCCCTAAGGGTTGCACAGGAGAGATTTCAGTGGGAAGATCTAAAGTGATTTAAAAAGAAATTGCAGGAACTCTGAAGAGAATTCCATGTAACCAGTTATCTTTTTGAAACTTGTTTTTCTGGTCCTTTTCAATTAAAATTGAGACCCCCCCATTCAGATGTTATGCAGGTTCCCTCAGGTGGATTGGCCCCGCAGTTTGAAAAACCCTGCCTTGCTTCACATGGATACTGAATGCTTAATCTCTCTCTTAATTTCACTAGTGTAACGTCTGAAGAATGAGTTTTAAGGAAGAGAATATACATCATGTTATGTAGAAGGGTGGGGTAGGAAGTGTCAGGGAGGTGATGCAAACATTTCTATGGAAATTAGTAAGAATTTTAAAGGACAGATTTTATTCCAACAACAAAGAGGGAGCATCAAGATCAATGTATAACAGGATAAACTAAAGGAAAGGGTATGCATCAGTGGGGGGAAAAATAATAGTAAGTCAAAACCAAACATTACCAACCAGAAATACTGACCTCAGAAAGAAGATACAACAGACTTGAGGACATACTCAACATGAAAGACGGAACGCACGCCTGAAGATATGCTACTTGATTAGAAAAAATTTACGGATGCATATTCGTTCAAAGTTCAAATTGATGTTTCTCCCTTTCCCTTCTGTTCTTTCTTTTCTTATCGTACTAACCCTGTCATGGTGCACTGGCTCTTTGGTCGTATCACCATTGCAGACTCAGACACTTTTGGAGGTTATATATGAAGAAGCATTTCAGAAGGGCAGAAACATCAGAATGGACCTTCTAGGAAGTTATAAGGTAAAACAGATTAAATGTATCATGGTAAATAGTCATTTATTTTGAATCAGGTTTCAGAGGCATAGTAATTGCATTGACTTAAATTATTGAGCTTGCAGATATTTGTGCAAGGTTTGAAGATCTTTTTTTGTGTGTTTATAAATCTCTGTCACTTAGTGTGCATTTGAGCACATTTATGTTTAAAAAAACTTAAGATTTCCTTTTGAAGAAGCAGGTGTGGATGCTATGTACAGTGAGAACAGTATTTTTTTTTTAATTGGTAGAACTTGAGCATAATCCTATGTTTCCTTGCATCACTGCTCCTTTAGCTGCTGACATTCTATTTTTATACTGATATTTTTTTTTTTTCTTATTTTTTATTTTCTGAAACTCTGAAGCAGTATTCCTGCAGGGTTTGAGTAGTTTAAGCCACAGATACGACTGTTTCAAGATAAGTAGAAATGGAATTTGGCTTTGACAGATGATCTTGAGTTTAGGTTTGATTTCAGAAGTGATTTAACCTAGCTGAACAGATTTCCAACCAATAGTGCAGTGTTTTGGTGCACCAGGAAATCCGAGAAAGTAGAGAGTATTTGGGAGGCTTTGTTTCTTCTCTGGAGTTTTATGTTCCTATAAGCAAAGCATTTTTTGTCCTTTTCTGGAGAAATATATTTTATCTTGTCTCTAATTTTCTTGAAAACAGATGTTCCTGTTTACCCAGTATATTTCTTTATTACAACGAGAAAATATTTTTACTTAGAACAGATTTATGTATTATTTTGACATGTTTGTTGTAACCACAAACATAAGTTTCTCTACAGTACATGAGTGTGTAGTAGAGAGTATTGTTCCCTATATTAAATAAATTCCCTCTTCTGGTTTCCATCCAATATGCAAAGCCAATCATTAAAACAAAGAATCACTTTTGCACACCCACAGTTTCTGGAATCCTGCATTGTTCTTCTTGTGGCAGTGAATATTTTTACATGGCAACATAAATATATAGGATGTTAGAGAAAATGTCTTATTCCTTCTGCAGAGGTGGATCTTTTCTTTCTTCTCAGCCACCATTTCATATTTTTTTCCCCTTTGCTGCTCCTTAAAGGAAAAAAGTCTTTAAGAATTGGATTATTATTATTTTACTTCAATATACAAATTTAATAACAACAGAGAACTCTACAAATGACACTCATGTCTTAAAACCCACTGATAGAACAAAGCTAGTGTCTATTATAAAAATAATCTATTAATTCCTATTTCTTCCTCCTCTGAAACGTAGTTCCTCTGTGAGGTTTGTATGTGTCAACTCATCTTTTAGCTATATAACTAAACCTGTGTTTTCTCTTTTTTGTGTGCATGTGTGTTTGTTTGTTTTATGGAATAAGTGTCTTGGTTATTGTTATCATCAAAACAATAGATGCAGACAATTATTCTTGTTGCATAGATTATTTTTTCTCTCCTCTCTCTTCTCCTTTGTTAGTTTTGTGAATGATTTAGAAACTAAAAGAGGAACAACTTTCCCTGAAGCTAAGGCAGAGAACAGTTCTGGGTGTCTATTGAGCTTCTACATCAGTTTTGTGCCTTATAGCCAAAGAAGTTAGAAAGATATAAAACTCATTTTGCTTTTTAGCAAAAACTGTAAACTATGGACCATTTACGTCTAGACTAAGTCTAAGTCTTTCACTAATAAGAGTTTTAAGACTTGATAGAAATATTTGGGACTTGAAAAAAAAAAAATCTTGTTCACCTTTTTTTATTTATTCTATCAGCTTGTCTAGTAAGAGAGTACCTTTTTCACCCAAATCTCTCTTTCACCTTTGCTATCTGTCATTTTTTAAGAATTATAGGTGGTTTAAAGATGTATTGCAGCTAATTCTTCAGATGGGCTAAATTTTTTCTGTCTGCAAAGTTATGACTAATAAACCAACAATTGTTTTCTTGCTGAATTTCAAAAATCAATTGTTTAAAAAAAAAAACAAAAAAACACATACATGAAAAATTAAAAAATGGTATAAACTATTCCAAGTTCTTTGCAAGTGCTGTTTGCAAGTTTTTATTCCACAAGTTAGATTTACAATTGACTTCAACATTCTAACAATACATCGATATCACATCAACTCGTTTGTCACTTTGTCATGGTAAAGATACTTTTTGCTTTTGCACATATGTACATATGTATGTCCCATAGCAAATGGTCTGATAATCTTCCCTATCAGCGCTGCACATATTTACCTAACTGATTTGAGTGTAATGTAAGGTTTGTTTAGATTGATATGAAAACATTGTTTTATTTGGCATGGGAAGAAGAAGGCATCAAGCATGTGAAATAAGACATGTACTGCACAACATATTTGTGGCCTCTCAGTAGCAATATATACAATATATAAATGTCAATTAGAGGTGGCAATGTAAAAGTGGATTTTGTTTAACTCAATGAATGGTAATTTTGAAAAAGAAGGAACTGTAGCATCTGCAAATATAATCATTAATGTCTCGATTTACAGACAGCTTACTCAAACAGTTTTTATATTCAGCAGCGTAATAATGATTTAAAGTTCTATCTTTTTTTCTGTTTACTTACTTTATTTTATGTAATAATTTCAATTACTGTGCATTATTTAATCAACTGCCTATAAATTGAGTTATATGTGAAATACTTTCTCAAATTTATTTGAGAAATGGCTAATAAAAGACATCATCATTGAGGTAATCTTTTTTATATTTTTTTTTATTCTGAGGAAAAAAATATTAAGGACAAGCAAGAAGGCTTGTGGTTGTATTTAGTTATTTAGTTGCCTTTTTTTTTTTTTTTTAACCACTGTTTCCATATAAACACACAATTGACTCTACAAGGCACATAGTGATCCACAGAAAATTTAAGCGTGCTCATGGGCCCAGGCAAATCCAGATGAAACTGTGGAGCATATCGTGCATATTTTCCTGGAAGCAGCACAAGATTATGAAACAGGATCTTCACACCATGCTTATGCCAACTGCAGCATATGATGATGTTTACCATAACTTTGCTAATCCTGAAATCAGGTGAACACATCTGAGAAGGAAGGTCAGGTACATTTCTGAATGTAATGCATAACGCTTATGAAGGTCTCACCTGGGAACACTCACAGTACACCACATCTCTAAAAGGAGTTCTGTAAAGGAATCACATCTTTGTCTTTTTTTTCTCCATCATTTGAATGATTGTAGCCAAGGCTTTCTGGCTTGTGAAATGTTCAAATAACCTTCAAATGGCTGAAATGTCTGGGCTCTCTCATTGCCTTGGCTGTTGCATGTATGTGGCAATGTGATCTTTTATAGGCGAAGTATGCTTAGAACAGACTATGGACAGTAACTCATAAGATGGCAACCTGCTTAAATATTTTCATTTAAAAGCAGGAGGAATAAAATCTATGATATTTCAACTGAAAACTTGCATGATGCTGTCAAAGCAGATTTACAGATCTTTCATAAAGTCTTTGTTAGGTGAAACCTTAGTTTACTCATTTGTGTAAGAGTACAAATTTAAAAAATAATTAAAAATAATAATAAAATGTCTTGCTCAGTAGTGAAGGGTGAGAATTTGGAAGGAAAAATTTAAAAATAATAGGCATTCTGGTCTTCTCTCTCTCAAATAATGCATGTTTCTTCCTTTTGCTAAGGACTGGGGGAAATAACACTGGAAAGGGTTCATAGGGCTTGTGAAAGAGTGAGTTCTACTGTAAGTACCTTTAGAAGCTGGATGAATGTTAATTGACCATAGGGAGAAGCTGAGCTGGGAGCAACAGCCTGGACCTTGATGGTTCCCTGGTGACCAGTCAGAGAGGCAGGAGAGAGAGAAAAATTCAAATTGGCAGCCATGCACGGATTTCATCTAGCTTATTTTTAAAAAATGTAATATGAAAAGAACCACCCATTTTGATTATGGGAATTTTTTTGATTTGCAGAGGTGGAATCCCTATGACTTAATTAGGCCTGACAGACACAGCATGCAAATGCTAAACCATACCAAAATACTTTGAAAGCATTTATAAACAAAATGTGCAAATTTAAAGGCCTTTTTTTTTTTTTTTTTTTTTTTTTTTTTTAATACTACCTTGTGAAGGCATGCAGTAGATCAAACAGGAACCTGAACCAAGTGTCTTCATTCACTAGGGTATGATGATGTGTTTCTGTGTTTCTTGGCTTTCATGTCTTCCAAAAACAAAACCAAAAAAAGCTGTAACAACTCACATATAAACAAAAAACAAAAGGAAAAGAAATCTCTGTTTTAGTCCCAGCCCTATGGGGGGGGGGGGTTGGGGGGAGGGGGAAAAGAAAGACCATATTTCTGAAAGCATATCTGTGAAAATTTAGTATGAAAACAGAAGTCATTTTAACTCAGGTTTTGATAACACATTGATTGAACTAGGAAAAGTGCCATGAGATGCAAAAACATGAGCTTTTAAAACAAGTTCAACATAAACTGCAGAAAAGAAGATATTTAATGGGAAAACAAAAGGAAGAACACCCCTTTAATAAATACAGTATATTTTTAAATTATTTTTATTTTTTAACACCATTCCTAGGAACAAGTTTTACTACTGTAGGAAAAAAAAAAAAGCCCGACAGACAATGTGGGAAGCTGTTCTGTAGCTGATTACTTGTTCCATTTTTACTTCTTATTGCAAAAATACTGAGTGATGTTTGGTCTCTCAGCATTTTTGTTGGGACTGCACACCATGTTTTAGCAAATCCCAAATTGTAACATCTATCCTGGCTGTCTCCTCCTTAGAAGCTCTGGAAGTGACAAGATAAAGAGATCATCTCCCAAACTTGCCTAATCTTCGTCTTCCCATAACCTCACTTGTGCCTTTGGCTATTGTCCCTGCTTGCCCTGCTATATTCATTGCAGACAGCACTGTCCTGAGGGCTGTGATTTGTTTCTCCTATTTGGCTGTGAAGTACTTTGTACTCTAATGGGACTATATAAATAAAAGTAATTAGTTTTTCTGCCTCATTCAGGGAACTATAAGTTAGAATAACAGGGTACACCAATCTAACTTTTAAACAAATTACTTGCTTGTAAGGTTAATAGATTTCTAACATGCACCTCCCTTTTTGCCTCTTAAATGAGAAAAAAAAGTCAGTAATACTTAAAATGTAAAATTGCATCATGCAGTTCGAATCAGAGAGACTGAGAAAGCTGTAGAAATGATAGATGGATATACAGCGGCTAAGCAGCATCACTCAGTGTTGGATTTCTACTTTTAATTCAACAGTGGGAATGATACAACGATACCTCTTAAGAGGAATTGTACAAGTTCCAACCATCTGTTAAATTAAGCATAAGTGATTATTATGAACATGTAGAGCAGTCCTGTTACAAGGGGGACAATAACTCTGCGTGTGTAACTAAGCCCTATGAGCCTTCTCAATTCACATTATTTATTTTTTTATACACTACAGTCTCACTCGCTGCAAAGTTCAATGGCGAGAGTAATTAGCTTAATTCTTCCATACTGGATACAGTATATCCTGTGTTTGAAATAATGAAATGCTGGAAGAAGTCCAGATAGTAATGTCTTTTAAATAAATGCTTTAATATTTTGATACTTTTCTGGCAGCAATTTCCTCTACCAGCTGCTTCTGTCTTGGTGGTACTTTGAAAATCAGTGGGCAATAAATCAGACTCTCTCAATGAGAGGAGTTTTGATTACTAACAAAACCTAAACAGAACAAGATGTATCACTCTATGTGACAAACCTGGAAAAAAATACATGATTGTGCTATTTCAAATAGGAAACTTCTCAAGGGTCTTCCTGCTTGTGCCTGTTCCCAACCAACAGATCTTGTTGCCTTACAGTTTCTGAAGCTTTTCTGACAATATGCCCCTACTTTTTGCCTACTTTGCTTTAACAGAAGAAATCCTGTCCCACTTGAAGTTGAAAAGTTTTGTCATTGACTTGAGTGACTCGGTAACTGGCAAAAGGACTTCACATTTATATGGTGGTTCCTCTGATGATTTTTATGATCTCCTAGCACAATAAAAATTGTTCTTAGACATACTGTGTACAGAAACAACGTTAAGATAGAGAAGCTGCTTTAAAGCATCGGTGCTCGTGCAGAGCAAGTGCAGGCTGCTAACACAGTGAGCTGTTGTTTTACAGTGCAAGGACACATTATCAAATTATAACAGGAACACTACGCAAAAGGATTGTGTGTGTGTGTGTTGAGGAAAATACAATTTATTTGGAAATATATCCCCTCCAAGTGCCTGGAGAGCTTTTGTTATAATGGCAACATCCAGCTGAGAATTAAATCACATTTCAGTTTGTCAAGCGTACAATTATAATTATTTGCATTGTACCAAATGAATGTTAAGGCCTGATAAGGAGGTATCTCTCTGTCTTTCCTGTGTATAACCCCTCCTCCCAATCTACCAAAAAAAACAAACAAACAAACAAACAAACAAAAAACCACATTATTTCTGGTTGTTTTCAGTATGACCTCTCTTACGGTTGACTTCAACTTCATGGTCCACTGAGCAATGTTGTTTGAATTGATTAAAAACTGTAATTATTGTAGCAGGAACATAACTGTGATTGATAGGACAAAGCCAAGTAATCAAAGTGGGTGGGGAGGGAGGGAAGGAATATCAACCTAAAATTTATTTGCGCTTTAGCAAAACATAAGTGAAACTGTAATTTCTGAAAGTTTATTTCTGAAACGTCTCAGTTTATTTTGTGTGTTTTAAATGCAAAAAGGGAAGAAAAATAAAAATGCATCCCCCCAAAATACCAAACCTCTTGAAATTATGGGGGTTTCTGTTATCTTCAGTTAACATTAAAAAAAGACAGATTTTATTTGGTATAGACCAAAGAATTGTGCTATTTCATGAAAACGAAGGTATTATGGACATTTAATCTTCTTTGCAATTATTTTTCCTTTTGTAAAGTCTACTTATAACAGCTCTTGTATGTTAGTAATTAGTTTTCTCTGTCACAAACTTGATGAACAACATTTTCCTCTGAAATTCTAATCCTTTTGTGGCTTGCATATTAACTTTAAAAAACAAACAAACAAACAAACAAACAAATTATTTATCACAGAAAACCCAAAAAGAGCTTCAGTAATAGACATCTTTTTCTGTCCTGATTTCTTTTTTTTGCTGATTGGCTCTACCACTCATGCCATAGCTGAGACTTGCACATTTTCCAGATTTTTATAAAGGTATCCTCTCTCCCTCCCTGTTTTTTCTAACAGCCTCATCTCCCCGCTCTTGACACAGGATTGTTTGCCAAGCCCTTTTTGCCACAATACCAACCATTTGACTGGCAGATTCCACTTTTACGGTCTAGGGCAAAACAAACCATTTGTCAACTCAGTTGAAAGATTCACCTGAGGAATGAGTGAAACATAAGTCGTATTGTTTATTAGGTAGATTTTGGTTTTGTTGTTTGAAAAATACAAAATGAAAGGTTTTAATCTTATCTAATCTTCAGTTTTAATACTGCACATTGATGGAGTTTGTCTTTTCAAGTAAAAAATGGAAGGGTTAGTCCCTGTTTTTCATGCAGATTGCCTCTCAGCGTCTCAGTGTCTGAACTTGCACCTGGCTCTCACACTCACACAGCTTCTTCTTCCGGCCTGCTGGTCTGTGCCCTCGATGTGGTGGGTTTATACGCAGGTTAAAGCATCAGGGCTTAATGTTCTTGTGGCACTATTAGACATGTATACCTGAAATGTGAAAGCTACCTACCCAAAAATCTCAAGCCCAATAATGATAGCACCTTTAATTACAAACTTGCTTGCTAGACTTAAAATAGACATCTTGGTGCCAGAAGCTCACAGGTCATATATTTCAGAAGCACCTTGCAAGAAAAACAGTATCTGGATTTATTTCTCCTTAAAAACATAAATAAAAATAATAAATAGAACAAGAACAACACAAACTTTATGTTAATTTACAGGTCCATAATGTGCTTTCAGCTACTTTGGTGATTGCTGGATATCTCTCACATGAGGCTTAGTCATTATCAGTAGTCACATCAAAAATGGACTTTACTGAGTTTAACTGAGCCAAAAGGCAGGAAGCTTAATCATTTCACATTTCATGTGATTAAATATTTGTTCATAGATTTTTAATATATGTTAGCTGTTCTCTAAAAACTATCCTAATACTGAAAGCAAGAATCTACTTTTTGGTCATGTTAACATGAGTAGAGGTGATGCAGCCTGGCCCTAGACAGACCTAGAATTATATTTGAGAGGGATGATAAAACAAATTGTTAAGTTCATTTTGTCTATGTTACTTCTGTAATGGAATCAGAGGATGTCTTTCATGCTTACAGTGCAAAGTTATTTCATCTGAGAAGCTGGAATGATTGGATCTATTGACAGGTTTTTTCATGGTTTTTATTGTAACAGATCACAATACTCATTCTAAAATATGCAATCTCTATCCTTTCAAAAACATAGTATTTTGGAGGGTCTCACTAAAAATATTCTTACATAGAGCAGAGGACTGGGAAAACCTATTCTGAGTATAAATTTTCCATGTTGGTTGAACTTAAGGAAATCCAGTGAAAGCAAACAGGAAATACACGAGTTAGGTTGGGAAAAGCAAGAGGTTAGCAGGGTCACTAGAATATAAAAATCATTTGAGCCTGGTCAGAGAAGTGCTAGTCATGCCTAATTCAGTTCATCATTAGTAAGAGGAATAGGACAAACAATATCATATGAGAATATGTTAAAGAAACATAAGAAAAATGACCACTCTACCATATCTGTTTTTCAACCTAGTGCCGTAATATGGATTAGATGTGCAAGTTTTTTTGAAAGCTATCTACCTGTTACAGGAAAGAATAACACCTACACTCATTGCATTCAATTAAAATACCCACATATTATGTTGTCATAGCTGGAAAAATCAGAGGGTCTCACTATAATCTCAGACACATTGCTGTAATTCCAAAAAAATTCCACCAAAGTAAAATGGAGTCGTGTAAGCATATGTACAACCAAACTCCAGACCTGAGACCCCTGAGTTTTCTTGTTATTTACCATGCTATCCATTCTACACTTTTTTTTTTTAAAAAAAAAAAGGAAACAAGAGAAAAAGAAAAAGAGGAATTATAATGAGCAATAATAATAATTATTGTTTAGTTACAGCAATCTTGAAAAAGTAAACATGCTAAAAAAAGTATTAGTAAGCAGGCTATGATCTTTCCAAATAGGATCTTCACACACAACATACAAAGTTACTAGCATCTGTTGTTCACTACAGACAGAGCAGTGACGAGAAACAGATGTCAATTTCTTTGAATAGTCACCAAGTCTGTGTTTGGTTCTGTAGTTGCTAATGACGTATTTTATTTCTTTGGTTCGTAATTCCTGCATGGAGATGAAAAAGGAAAATAATAGTTTTAATTACCTTCTTGCAGTGTGCTAGAGGTACTAATTTTTCTAGCCATTGCAACTTGTAATGCTCATAGGTTGAAAGAGGGGGTTCCTATTTTTCCTTGCAGTTGGGCTCAAGGTAGGTATAGCTAGAGCCAGACATTCAGATCTAGATTGCTCACCACCTTTGGTGTTAGGTAAATGCATTTGGAGGTGGAGCTTTGGAAGAGGCAAGTATGTCAAAATTAACCTTACGGGAAAGTACTTTTTTTCTCAGTGAGAGATTTTCATCCCCCCTGATTTCATCCCCAGGTCTACTTTTGTGAAGCTCAACAGCACCTGATTTCAAGCTTCCGCAAACAAGCATAGCAACACACTGATCAAAGGAGTAGCATTCAATTTTATTCATTTATTAAGATGTTTGTACTTTTCCACATAATCTATTCACATTATGAGTCCTGTTTTGACATTTAACATCTACTTAATGAACTTTGTTTCTGAACAGAGAATGAAACTTTTTCTACTTCCACGGCTGCTGCATCTCAGTGATAGCTCTGTTACCAAAACTCAGTTGCCTTGCTTCCATCTCCGCTTTGCAGGACATCAAGCAGGACATCTTCAGCAGTAGATGAAGATCAATCTGAGGTGAAGCATTGCTGCCTCTCTGACAAAACATGCAACATCTCTGTGTTTTCTAATAGAGACCGGGCTTATTTTCCAAAGAGCTCAACATTCTAGATAAAAATATTGATCCAAATTGTACAAAATTGCCTAGGCTTTTCTTTGGTTGGTTGGTTTGTTTTCACATATATCGATGCTCCATTTTTTAGTGTTTTATTTGGGCTCTAAGATTACTTAGAAATTTTGTCGTACTTTCTGTGTAGCGTATTATTAAACTGTTAACTCACTTGATATATTTTTTTCTAAGTGCTCTTGACTTTGAATGAAATATTCAATTCGTTGAGAGGCAACATGTTTCTAAGATAGTACTCTTTCAAAATATTCCTAATTTAAAATTGCTCAATAAATATGTTTCTTTGCAAAGTTTATGTTCTTCATATTGCCTCAAAGTACCAAGATTACTAATCATTATGTCGTTCCATTTCATTAAAGTTAATTGATTTCAAACATTTGAGAATACAATTTACTCCTACTATAACTTCGGAAGCTTCTATCAATCTTAATCATGATTTTGATGGAGTAGATTTTATTTTATTTGTGTGGTTAATTTGTCTTTGAACTTCCACATTTAGCAGTTTGGTTACATATTTCATGGTTGTTACCTTGTTTTTAAAGTGGTAGATAAAGTTGAAAGAATTGCATGTCCACAGAACAAGTGAACTTGCTCTAAACAGGACTATCGAACACTGGCAGATTTAAAGTGGGGGAAAGACAGAGAAGAAAAAATACCTGATTATAAACATATATATCTAACAGCATCAGTGGCAACAACAAAGCAGATCCCCTCCCCCCCCCCCCCCCCAAAAAAAAAAGAAAGAAAAAACAGAAAACAAATTGGGTTCCCTCCAGCTGGTTAGAGAGCTTTGTCAACTGTCATGCATGCAGTTTAGCAGATATTTTCTTGTCTCATTAATGGTTTTACATTACCAAACTTCTTTATATATTCAAGTGGATGTTTTCTTGTGCACACCTTAACCACATGCTGATTACTGATCAGTAACATGACAAATAGCAGTCTAAGACAAAAGTTAAGGAAACAGCTAAGGAAGACAGCAGTTAAGGAAGAACAGCTGAAATTAGTTGATTTTGGAAAGAATTCACTGGAAATATGTGGGTGACTCTGCCTTCTCTTTTAGTGAAAAGAGGCTTACATGGTATCTCTCTGTCTGTCTGTCTCACTCCAGCTAAGCTGTGAATTTTCTGGCCAAGTTCTACCCAGAGTGACATACATTTAACCGTCCTGTCATTAGCCTGAAAATAGTCAGTTGAGAGCAGGAAGACGACTCTGTTATTGTTCTTTCCCCCATCCTTGCCCTCCCACAGTGCTTTCAGGAGGGAAATGCCAAAAGCAAATCCATATTGGAGAGTGAGAACAACGTGGGAAAATATGAGCCTGGACCTTTGTAGACATCAGGGAATCCAGCCATTAGATGCAATCCATAGGAAACCAGGCCTCATTAGTTCTGCAGCTCACAGAACTGTTTTTCTAATGTAAAGAGACTCAGCTGTGCAAGCAATTTTTTTCTGAGACTTTCAATCTGGGTGCTTAGATTGGGGGTATATGACATTAGGTATTTTGGACCTGAATTTCCTGCAGTGAAAGAAAATTCCAATGCGTTAAATTGTTGTGTATCTACTTGGTATTTCTAAAACTTTCATTTTTTGTACGACAATCTGGGAAATTCTGGCAGTCCTCTCCTGCAGTGTCTTCCAGAGATTTCAATGTCACATTAGAAGCTCTGATGTAAAGAGAGAATTAAAACACCACTCACTATTTCATTAACACTAGTGTATTCCTTAATACCTTTTCCTGAGGCTATCAGAATATTTTAATGTCCCATCACTCCTGCAGCACAGAGAAGGGACATAGAGCAATAATTTTCCCATGACAGAAATGCCTTTGAAGCTAAACAAAGCAGTATTTAACACTACAGAGCAAACTCTCAAGAGCAGCCAGTGAGAAACACTGCTAAAATTAATTGCAACTGCCAGAGGAATGTAGGTCAGAAAGATGCAATTATCTGGCTAGAAATTTTAAAGGGTAGTGAGGTTAGCACCCTATTTTTGCATTAAAGATCCACACAGTTTTTAGAAACCACAACTGAAAAGACCCTTTGCCTTATTTCTTCTTGGAAAGAGAGAGTCCCTGTGAAGTTTACTGATTGATAGTGATATGTTCAAAGTGCTCTGCAGTATTCACTTGCTCAGTGCTACCCACTTCCTATTGTAATATGGGATTCCTGGAGATCAAGGGAGGTCATGAGATCAGTGTAAAGGACTACAACAAAAATATTCCAATAAATGAAATAGTATTTTGAAGCTGACATCAAGGAACAAAATGTCAAAAGCAGTGAACTGGGAACTGGCCACCCAGTAATGTAGTATCTGGACACTGTATCTTTCATCTAATGTATCTCAAACAATTTAAAATAATAACAAATGTGGATCTCCTTATGTTCTACAACTGCTTGGGAGATGCAAAAGTACAGACCCAGGGGGAGCATACACCCATGCTATTTAATATGGTTATTACATCTGGCTTTGTGGATTGGCAATTCTGCTCTGTTATCCGTGAATTTTCATATGACTTTGTTCACTATGGCATCTGAGTATGTTCCAGTAGTTCATGAACTGCACGATGAAAAGCTGACCTATGTTTCTTTTTTTTTTTTTTTTAATTTTCTTCTTAGGGATGAATAGTGTACTAATGCATGTGAATAGACTAAATTTAAAGTCTGGTTTATAGTTATAGCTCTAATAGTTTTTTTATTAACGAAGATATCCTGTTGTGTGCTTATGCTGGATGTCTTTAGCACAAAAAGATATGAAAAAGCATCTTACATTTGGACTGGAAGACAGTGAGGGCTCTGGACCTTTGTTTATAAGGAAGTCTGCTTAACTTCAGACTGGCCTTCAGAAAAATATCTATTGTCCTTCAAGATTTATCCTGACTTTCAAGTGCTCTCTTGTGCCAGAAGAGCAAAGCTATGTGCCATGATTTTTATCAAGAGATTTACGTAAACATTTTATATGTTAGCCACGGATAACTGAAAACCTGCAAATACAGTTTGCTTTGACCTGGATCTCGACTCTGTTCACTGAAAAGATAACGTTGAAAGCCAAGGACAATTTTGATATGCTTTTGCTAGTCTATAGTTCAGAGAAGATGATGCATGCTTACTGTTGGTAAACATTTCCATAAGGGATGGTGATTCTGCATCAAGGGAACAAAGGAACATTATGTGACTGTTCAGATGTAGCATGAGAGTGGCATGTGGCAACAAGCCTTTTAGATGAAACAAAGATCACTGACCTTTACTTCAGTTTAGGAACTGGAACAGTTTCAGTGCTTTCATTAAGTAGCAAGTCTAACTCGTGGATCTGATTTATGTATGTTCAGTTCTGAATACTACTTCCAGATCGAACATGAAGTATGATTTGAGTTAAAATATGAAGTCAGTCCCATTTTTAAGTGAAATTCAGTAACATGAGATGGTAATTATTAAAACTAATATTGAATCTCTATCAATCAGGTTTTTTTGTTTGTTTTTGGTTTTGTGTGCTAGGTACTCAAATTAGTATTCAGCTTATGGCCTGGGAAACATTTAGCTTAGAGCCTTTGTGACAAGAAAAGAAATGGAAGTCCTGCTTACCACCAGCACTTAGCTTTTGGGGCCTTAGGAGAGCATACATAAATACTTTTAATGGCTTTAGTATGTTTTCACTGGGGAGCATCAAAACCAGTCTAAGCAAGATGAGTAAGAGAAAGCAGCCGAGGCTTTGTCTGCACAGATGGGTGCAGGCAGTCATGCGTTTGATCTGCTTGCACACTGAGCTGCCTGAATAGAAGCCAGCTCTGGCCTGGAAGCCATAAAGACACATTAATACATTGCCATGCTGGAGCTCATAAGCCTTACCAATGCTAGGGCTACTTTTGTTTCAATAACCTCCCTATTACAGTTTTTGTTTGTTTGTTTGTTTTTTAAGGAAGTATCTCCCATAGTTTGTTCCAACTACTATATTGTATACTACTATATATACACTATATACTATATATATACTGTTTTAGCAGGATCTGATTCTCAGAGAGAGAAAGCTTGAAACATCTTACATGTCTCTGGATCTGCAAAGCTATCACAAATTACTGTTATTTGGAAAGTTTCCTGGTTCTACAGGTGAAAGAACTGTCAAATTTGCTTAAATGCAAGACCCTGGTCAGGTAAGAGTATACAAAAGTGAGATTAAAACTAGCAGTCATGACAGTTGTAACCAACAGCTAGTGATAATAGGTAGTTTTCTGTTTAAAGTATTTTACGTGCCCATAGTACTGTATGATGTGGCTGCAGGCTCTAATTTCATGTTCTGGGTTAACAGCAGGCGTAACTTGGAGGAGCCACCTGATGCCCAAAAACTCCGTGCTGTGCCACAGTGATTTCTCCTCATACTCGATGCCTAGAGCAGGGTGGGCAGGGAGGCAGTGTTTGAGCACTGGAGCTTGAGGTTTCTTTATGAGGAGGCAGCATTAACTAGAAAAAAAGCAAAATCACATAAAGGGTAGGGAGGATGACAGACTGTGTGTGATAAAAACAGAGGAAAAAAAAAGATGTGAACTAAAAGAATAAAATGATATTGTCATAACACCTACAGGCCTCCCTTCTGGAAAAGATGGGGAGTAATTGTCAGAAGCTAAACTCAGTATGCTGCAAACCCAGTCTCAAACTATCATTAATAATCTTGAGAAATGAGTCTGGAGGATAGAAATGAAACTGGCAGTTTTTCAGAGGCAGAGTCAACATCGGCTGTCATCCCATTGAGAGGCATACCCTGTTAGGGCCTGTTAATGTTACACTCCTGTCAGAGTGACATATAACATTACATGTGCAAGTGGCAGACAAGACAGCATGGAGGCAAATTGTTGAGCAGATGGCACAGCCTACTTTACTTACCATTTGAAATTAAAATAGTGCAAATGCCATTTTTTGCATTCACTCACATTCTTTCCAAATACTAGTCTGGGTACTGCTCAGAAGCTTCCTTCCTTTGTTGTAGCTACTGAGACAAGAGGAATTTCATGGTATAATATGGGGTATTTCAAGTGCACCACAAATTGTGTGTCTATACATGTACATACATGTTGAGAGGAGATGGCAGTAGGGCTGGATATAAGCTTCTGAACTGCAGCAAATGCATACTTTGAGTGTATTACATCTCCAGATATCTGTTTTGAGCTGTGAACCACCTGTGGCTCATTGTGTCACTTTTCTTTTTAAAGCCTCACAATATGTAGAAACACTAGACTTACAGCATCTGCCTTCATTCCCAGTTATAGAAGGAAAAAAAAAGTGATTTTTTCTTTGGGAGCTGGGAAAGGAATGGCATAAACAGCATGACAACACTTTTCTCTCTCACATTGTTCAATTCCTGTCCCTCTGAATTAAATTACAGTAATCCCATTGACTTTAGTGGTGTTGTACTGAACTATAATAAACCAATCAACTGATATCTTAGTTGAGACTTCAGCCATCAGCTTAAGAAAATCTGCATGAAATAACAATTTTAATCTAGATAGGCCTCACATTAACCACCTTCTAGATACTGCTAGTTCACTTTCCCAGTTAAGATGACTTTCTTCCTCCGGCCCAAGAAAGGAACAGTGAATGACAAGATATCACTATGTAAAGTGACAGGCAAAGAAAAGTGCCATCACTAGTTACTTAGTAGGGTTAGTGTGTTTGGCGCTTTTCACTCACTGACAAGATACAGCCTCTTCCCTAAGGACTTTACAGGCTGACTAAAACAGACGTAAGTGTTCAAATATCTGTTGGTGATTCAGAAGAAATCCCAATCTGAAACATGGTTTGAGAAGCCTTACTAAGGAAAAGTGGAACCAGGAACAAATTTGAGCCTTGTAGAGTGTTTTACGTTCTGTACAAGGCCGAGGAAAAAAGGAAAATCTCACCTTCACAGGTGGTATGTTCAGCAGTCACACTGGATAACAAAAAGTATCCTAACACACATTTTCTTAGGTGGAGTTCATGAATTTATGGGCTTATCAACCAGTATCCAGCTCTATGTTTTACAAGGTCAAAAATAAAAAAATTTAAAAAATCATGAGAGTATTTTATTAGCGTCCAGTAGCTTAAGTTATGCCTATCCAGAAGTTCACAGATAATGTTCTGTATTTGTTCAATATTTGTTAGAAGACTTAGTGATATATAACAAAATCATTATTAAAGAAGTGCAGGCGTAAAACCAAATTATTTAATAAACCTTGGTTTTGTGTTTTCTTGAAGGGCCACATAATACTGACTTTTTTGTTGAAAATTTACCTGTCTGTGTGGCGGTGTGCTCCCCACACATGTTTCTTGCCTTCTGGCTTATTGATGCCTTGCTCAAACTCTGGCCGTAGCACCAGAGGCCTTGCTCAGGCAGACAGCAACCACGATGTCGGCTCCAGCTGGGTGCTGAAGAAACAGACAGACAGATGTTTTGCTCAGTGGCTAAGGGCCAATGTAGCATGTGTCAACCCCCCCCCCCCAAAAAAAAAAAAAAAAAAGAAAATAAATATGTCCACCATGTTACCTCACAAATAGTGAGCAGGTCGAGAGGCCTTTAGGCCCTTCTGCACAGCAGTTGGCTGCACGACAGGACCTCCCCTGAAGTAGGGCTGCCTCTCAGGTCACGCCTGCTGCAGAGCTCCTTCATTCCTCGCCAGAGTTTCCTTGCTGTACCGGATCCTTAGTAAGTAACTAATAAATAGCTTGGTAAACTGAAAACTTCTCTAAGATCATACCTTAGGTTGGTTGTGCACACATAATCCTTAGATATAACTGTTGTCCCATCTGGCAGTAGGATTGGATTCAGCTGCACCTAGGCTCCCTACCTTTTTGGTTCAAGGAGTTGAGAAAGTAAGGGGGTGCCCTCTGAACCTTGTCCTTCAACAGGAGGGTCACCCTAATGTGTCTGACTTTACCTGTGCTCTATGCAGTAAATAATCAATACACCTTACCATCTCAAAACTTAAGTCACTGTCTTATTTATGATTAAGCTAAGTTATATTACTAGATTATATCAACAAATATATTGTTGCTTTTCTTTTATGAGTGAAGTATATAATTTCATCCATGATGAGTTGACCACAAAATAAAAATTATTTGTGGTCACACAGAGTGTGGAAATGTAGTTGTTGAGAGAGAAGGATAATGGCTTTTATGTCCGAGATACAGGAAGTCTCTTCCTGTGATAAAGTAAATACGTTATGATTTAGCCTGCACTTCTGGTTTATTACCAAGATGAGTGAAAGAAATGTGAATTATTTGAATTCATGTCATTCTTACAACTTTGCCTATTTGTTTGGCAAACAGCTTCTTTTAGCCAGTCTGGTCTGTTGCATGCCCCACCTGGCAGGTCCAGTACATTCCAGATGTCTGTATGTCTGTATAAATATAGGTTTGTTTGTTACCCAAAATATGTACTGAGTTTGTATAATAATCTAAGGCTTTTTTTTTTTTTTTTTTTTCCTTCGGCATCAGCTGTCAACTAATGGAGTTGACATGGAGTTCTGATTTTATTGTCATTTTACTGTGATTTTTAAGAGTATGTGTGCATGTGCGTGTGTGTGTAGAAAACACAAAATGGTGAAAATTTCTTTATGGCAGAAGACTGGTTGACTTGGTTTAGGAAACAGCTTTCCAAAACTTTTTCTTTAAAGTTGGAAACCTTCTTAGGTATCATTCATGACTCATAAAGCATAAGTATGAAATAATGCATTTAATATTTCCAGGAATTTAGTATACCATTACAGTTGCAGGTTAATTTTCAGTGGTGACATAACACTTTTAATGCACAATAAATCTATTTAACAATGCTGTTATGTATTTCAGTTATTCTCAGCAAACAGAGACTTCAAAGGTTTTTAACATACAGAAATGCAGTCTGAAACAAGATGATTTCTTTGTTTTTATTTCCTGGTGATAATCATCACAAATAACTGAATGCAAATGTATTTCATGGAG
Source organism: Heteronetta atricapilla (assembly GCA_011075105.1). Lineage (NCBI taxonomy): Eukaryota > Metazoa > Chordata > Aves > Anseriformes > Anatidae > Heteronetta > Heteronetta atricapilla. The sequence continues at coordinate 52,170,141 of CM021731.1, read as the reverse complement.
ATTTTTAAGATGTTGGGCCAAATACTGTTCTCAGCTAAATGAATGGCTGATACTGATAGTAAAGATACTGATGGTAAATTCCAGAGACCTCTCAAAGATGGGAGCTTTTGACGCTTATGTGTTATTAATTCCATATAAATGTAAACAAAACTACTGCTTCCTTTACCACCATGAAAATGCACACAGCAATTTGACAACTGTGCTTTAATGAACAGTTCTAACACAACTTCTTTCTACCTATGGCTGCTATAGAGCTTTACTATCTATTTATTTGTCTTTACTGGTCTTGACCTTTTATTGTTATAACTCAGTACATTCCAACTCATTATAAAACTTTTTATTTGGCTCTACAACATGTCTGTTAGTAATCAACTGCTGTTTTTCTGTTACTGTGTTTCTGAATAACATGAAATGTACAAAAGCAAAACAAATGGCATTTGTAATTGTTGTGAAGTTTACGGGAAACAGCCTGAAATTGTTACAGTTATTTTTACATGGGAAAATTTTGGAGAAGGATATTCACAAAGAATTATATAAAACTCCCTGGGCTCTTTTGACAATTTAATTGGGAAAGATAGAGACACAACTTAGCTCTTCTAAATGATCCTCTGCCTTTTTGAATATAGAGGGACAGATTAGCCCCTCTAATTATTAGAATAATGTTGGCTTTTATGAACGCCCCTCATGGACACTAAGAGGGATGAAAGAGAAACAGAGCACTAATAAATGTGTAAGCCTCTTCAGAAACGGCCTTAAGTAGGTCTTGTTTTTCTAAACTATTAAGAAAACCTGAATGTCCACAAAGCCGATTCAGTGGCAGATGCCCAGTTTCTCCAAATGAGGTCATAAAGAATGTAATAGGGATGGTATTGGTCTATGGGGGGGTTAACTCATGCTGTGCAGTTTCTCATTAATTAAATAGGGCAATTAAAGTCATCCGGCAATGTGAAATTTCACTTCAGTGTCAATTTCCCTAACATGTTTTGCCCTCTCCAAAACTCAGCATGGCTCATTTGGCTATTTGACAGTAGCTATTTGGACGTTGTCATGCTGTATACTGAGACTACTGGATCTATGTGACAGGCCCTTGAAATGGAGGAATCAAAATATGACTGTTGTCAGGAACTAACCTAAGAACTAAGAAAAACACTGCATTGCCTAGGTGAATCTGCTACTTGTCTGAAAACTCTTGGTGAATGGCAGAAACAGCATGAGAGGGTGCCCGAGTCCTTGCCGTGGATTTTTGTGGTAAAATCCATTGAAAATATAAACATACGGTTATAAATAAAACTAAGTCCAAATACTCAAACAGACAGATAATGAAGGCAAATAATGTTAATAACTGCTTTTATATAAGTGATCAAGGAAAGCAATCAAGAGGAAAGAAGATTAATTGTTTTTATCTTGAGATTATCTTCCATTCGTTGTTGCTAGAATCACAAAGGGTGTTTCAAAGCTCTGGTTTAATTAAGAGATAATCCAGAATTATCACATTTAATTATGTTGTAAAGGTCATTATGTCTTCAGTCTTTGTCAGAAATACACCCACTGTGAAGAAGGCTATTACACCAGAACAAAAAGAGCACGCCACTGAAATGAGTAAAACTACATGGAGTTTACTGATGTATGTGAACAGCTGAGGTTCTTCATTAGATAGACAGTTTACAGACTAAGTTGTCACATTCTTGAAAAGGCAAAAGTACAAGTAATTAAACCTAATGATTCTGGGTTATTTTACGTAATCCACCATTTCAGCATGGTTGTTACTGAAAAAAACACTCTGATCTTCAATAATCTCTAGACTGTGCAATTAGTCTTACCTCACATATGTAACTGATGGCTACTTTTAAGTAGGACCAATTTTCTGTACACCTTCTTTCCCCCTCTCCTCTTTTTTCCTTGGAGCTAATTCACAGCTTTTCAAAATAAAGTAATCATAATAGCTTGTAAGCCAATCATGATTAGATTAGTGCCTTTCTTCCTGCCCCCCCAGCCCCTGAAATGCTGGTTTTCAGTACCTCTTGAAAGTCCCAAAGTAGTCCTAATGTTTATTTGCCTGTTCTCTTCTTATGTCTCTCAATATCAGAAAGTATTTTTCTACTGAATATTAAAAAGCAACATTAATCATCCAGCAGTAAGGAGAAAAGCTTCAACTGGTATAAAGAGGCTTCACAGACTTCAACAGAGTGATGATAATTTATGACATGAGAAGATCATGCAGTAAATAGCCTATTAAATCTAAATGAAATGTATAGTTAATTGCACATGGCATATGATTTATAGCACTATTTGTTCTAGGAATTTCTTGACAAGATATCATTACTATTTGGCAAAAGATCTGAAAGTTCTTATTGGAAATTTGGCTTCATTTTTACCATAGCCAATGTATATCTAAATAAAGTGTTAGTAGCAAATCTGATAGTGTTCTTGCTTAATTTGTATTAAATATAAAATATTTATTGTAGTCTTGTTTTACTGTCAGATAATAATGAAGTATATATACTTTAAAAAATGTTTTAAATTTCTTCTTGATTTAAATTTAGTTGAACAAAATGCTGATATTTGATGTACCACATTGATGAACCTTGATGAACCAGTTCCACATTGGAAGTCTGATTTCTGCAAAGACCAAGGCCAGTAATAAGCAGAAAAAACACTTGTTTTATCTCTGCTTTGTCTATGTAATTACTGAAGTTGCATGGCACTGTATTCTAGACTTCCACTTAGTTTGTTATTTAAGCTGTGAGGCAGCTTTAGCTTTGCCTCAGAATAGCCAACTTAAAATGGACACATAGAGTGGAATAGAAAAAAATAGCTTTCTAAAATCAGGCTCCTGGTATCAGGATCTGAAATACAGTCATGAGAAGCAAATTGCTATTTGCAAAGCAGAGAAACAACAGCCAGATTGTTTCTTCTTCACTTACTGTGCACAGTGTGTGTTGGCACTACATTGCAGTAGCTCAGAAATCTCAAACTGTCAGGAAAAACAAACCATGCCCTACAGACAGAATAGAAGGGTGAAGAAAAAGCACAAAAAGGAAACCAGGAATTCATCTTCATTTAACAAAAGCAAGCTATATTTGCCAACAATGTGGTAGAGTCTACTTCTTGATGAGTCGTGCATTCCCAGTTTGTGCTTTTTATGCTGCTGTTCTTGTTTCAGTTTACAGTACTAAGCTTGATTTAATGGGCAGTGAAACATGAAAGGCAGGTACATTGTTCACATGGATTCTCATTGATGTTTCTTAATTGCATCCCAGTATGTTTTAAATATCCTCTTTCATATTTGAAATGAAATATATTCTGATTATCTAACAATCCAGTGTAATTTCTCATTTGAATGTCTTTTCTGTACATCTTTAGAACAGTTTCACTTTTAGAATGTTTCCTTTGTTCTTAATTTTTGTTACCATTTCTTCATTAGACTACTTCAATTTTTATTAAATTTCCAAAATGTAATATAATACAAAATCAAAATAATAAAATAATAAGCTAAAATTATACTGTTACGAATGTAACCAATTAGGAGGTCTAAATCATGTAATGTAGTAATGATAGGCTTTCACCTCAGAACCATTCCACAACTTTATAAAGTCAGGCAAATTTTTCATTGCTTTGGGTTCTTCTTTGTGAATGTTGTGCTCTAGACAAATTTCTGTTGTTATTTTTTGTTTGTTTTCTCTGCTCTTTATATCCTTGTATAATCTTAACCTCTTTGCAGCTATACATACATCCAGTACAGGTGACACTGTGCAAGAGGAAAGCTACTGGCCAATTTCAGAAATCCATTTCATGTGCCCAGCCTCCATAAAGAACGCACAGGAATACTTAACTTCTTCAGCAAGTCATCCAAAACACTCAGCATGGTCACCAGGAAGCTGCCAAATGCCTGAAGTGTGGGGAATGCAGATGATGGCATGCCTGGAGCTTTGTGAACAAGCATCCAGGACTACAGGGAAGCTTTTTCCTTTCCTCACTGCTGAGCCATGGCCTGAAGATTATTTCTGTGTCCCTTCTTGCAAGGGGCTATGCAATACTCATGCTTCTCAGGTAAAGGAAGATGATATTATCATGCTGGTGTAAACCTTTTAAAAAGTGTTTCCTTTCTTGGATGAGAATTGTATGGGCAGTATCAGGCGCTGCCAGACTACAGGCACTTAAGCAATATCAGATCTAAAAGGATGTTGCAGAGGAAGTTCAGTTTTTCTTTTTCTTTTTCTTTTTTTTTCTTATTAGGAATTTGGAAGTTTTAAGTCAGCAACGTGGATGATAAGAGACACTGGCAAAGCCAACAAAGTAACTTTTCCAATTATACACTAAAGACATAAATCCCATCCACAGCATTAAAGCTTTCTTGGCTAGGGTTGGGAACTCGGGGGGACCCCTCCTCACCCCTAGTACAGGTTGTTGCAGTTATCTAAGCCCCTCTGTTGCACATCCCCAGCCACAGCGCTGCCAGGATCAATGCCTGCAGTCTGCCACCATGCTCAGCACAGGGAGGGATTGACACTTAGAAAGAGACAGAGAAGTAGAAAGGTGAGGGTTGACTCTTTTGTCTCCCATCCCTGCTGAGAACCTTACCTAAAACTCATTTAGGGAGGAGTATGAATTTCTTCCAAAAGAGTGCTGTAGACTCAGACAAATGTAATGTTTTCCTGAGGAGTACTGACACAATTTTTAAATAAGCAAACAACAGAACCACATGTATAAACCAAAAATTTAAACATCAGTGGACGGTTTTCTGTTTGCTAAACTGTTTCCTTGGTCAGCTCTTCTGAACAGTCACCACAGTCCCATGATCAATTAGTAAATCTGCATTACATACAGTTTCTGTATACAATCTCTTCTTTAAATATAACACTTCCCATGTGAAATCATTGGCTGTTGTTGGCTACAAAAGCAGAGAGGGGGGGGGAAATGATCAGACACTCAAGTATTACCATCAAAGTTAAATTTTAACCCATCTTATTCTTGTATAAATAATTAACTTTTCCATCCACTCTCTGATCCATTAGTACTTAATTTGTACTTTTTTTTTTTTTTTTTTTTTTTTTTTTTTTTTCCCATGGAATTAAAACACTTAGCTTTTGAGGCAAATCCCTCCCATCAACTCCAGCTGGCTCCTTTTCCCTTCCTGTCTTACCATCTTGCTCTCAGGAGAGCACCTACTTAACCCCTTGTTTATTTATTTTAAGTTATTAGTTTTGCACTTGAGAGGTTAATCGGAACGAAGGCAATCTTTCAATCCAAGTATTTTAATATTTTCTTGAAAGTCAGGGCACCGCAGAGGCCAGCTGCTCCACAAGGTCTGGGGTGCTGGGGTATCCCCCAGGGTGGCTCTTTGGAATTGTACCTGGCTGGTGACACCCTTCCAGCCATGGAGCAGGGGTTCCTGTTTGAGCCCTCCCTGCAACACTGCCTAGGATTGCTCTGTCCATGGCCACCAAGGAAAGGGGCAGCTTCTGGCTCTGCTGTTGGTGAGCTGTCCCTGAGCTCCAATGGCCAGACCCCCAGGAGTGGGAATGCTCTCACAGTCCTTAACAATAGACCAGTAATCAACCATTCATCCTTCCAGCCTAAAAATCTTGCATGGCAGCTTCCTGTCTTGTTAAATCTTGAATTTCTCACACTCCTGGCATAATTTAAGTAAGTTGCTTTCTAGACTGTCATCAAAGCAACACAGCTTCTGGGTTTTCTGAATTATTGTTTCATAGTACATATACATAACTGATGAGAGCAAATGCAAGTAATAACACTGGAGATCAGCATAAAGTTTCTAAATGAACCACTCAATCATTTTGATCTAGACTGACCCTGCTTGTCACAGGGGTTGGAGTAGATGATCTTAAAGGTCCCTTCCAACCTCAACCATTCTGTGAGCCTGTGAGCTTTGGGCAACAAAGACCATCAAGGGTATGAAACAACTTCTGCTTGAGGAACAACAAAGTTAGCAGTTATCAGTATGGAAAACAGCTACTTGATGGAGGGGAGGGAAAATAATACAGATTTATAGACTCCTTGGTGGCATGCAGAGGCTCAACTAATATTTCATTCTCTTTACCATGAGATGAAAGGGCTAATCAAATAAAGCTGAGGGTTCAAAACAAATAAGAGAACTCTCACCAAGAATACTGTGGATGTTTAAAGTTTACTTGGTGCTCAGGGAAGTTCAGTCAAAGTTCAAAGGAAAATAGCCATATATGTGGATGTATAGCCATATATGGCTACAGTTGAGAGTAGGATACTGACCTAAATGGTTCTTCAATTTAACCTGGTACACAGTTCTTACATTCTTGCTTTCTGTTGTTTTTATTTAAGGGATAGATTAAGAGAGATTACAGAGCTGTAGAATACAGAGAAACTCCAAAACACAGGGTCACCAGTGTTAGACTCTTCCATTAATATCTGCTTAATACCTCCTGAGTATTTGATATGTTGCTGAGAATTTGAAGTTTGGAATTATGAAAACAGTTAAAGAAGAAAAATATAGCCACTCTGCCTTCTGATAAACTCTCAGGCTCAGGATGTCCATCTGATTGGAGCATATGATTTAGGATATTTTATGTGTTTTGCAGTTCACAGCAATGAGATTAAATGAGAAATAACTTCAGTGTCAGGAGCAGCCTGGGGTTTGAATAATGGTGCTGCTGGAGTAGTAAAAAAAAAGCACTTGCATGGATAAAACTATCCCTCTGTAGATACATATGGGTGTAACAAAATTCGTTAGAACTAAAGGAAGCATAAAACAAAATTACAGGTGTTTACAGGATTAGGTAGCATTAAAAAACAAACTACCTGACTAAATTTAATTTTTGAATTTAATCCTCTGATTTCTACAGTTTTTTACCTGCCAAGTTAGGAAATTTCCATCTTCATAGTAATAAATTATCTCATGTTAGTCCTTATGGCTTTATCTTACTTTGTAAATAAAGTAACTTTCTCCCTCCATCCCTACTGATCCAATGTTTATATTTTTTTAGCACTTAGAGTTGTGAATGTTTGTTTGCCCACTAGATAATTTCCTCTTAACAATTGTCATTTTTTTTTATAAGGTCTCATCTTATGCTTGCTGGACTTTCAACACAATATGGAGTTAGGAAAACAACAGAAAAATTAAAAAGCTAAGCATATAAAATGCAGTGGCAATACCACTAAAGTTTCGCATAAAATTTTAGTATCCTTTTCCATGTCAGTGCTTTTCCACAGTCTGAAGACTCCAAATCCCTATTACTCAAATTTCCCAGAGGTCTGAAACCCACAGATATATCCTGATAAAGTTTTAACATACCCAGGAGAAATGTGAGTTGTAAATACAAATGCTGAAACTTTGCTTGTATTACAAAGAGGGTGATCTGTGAGAGACTTTATTTGATTAATTAAAAGTAAGGGCATAATTCAGAGAGGGGTCATGCATATTTGGTTCCTACAGTCTCCCCAACATGCACATACATTTATATTTTTTAATAAGATTACATTCTATCGTCAGTTTGGAAAAATAATGCAGTTGTGAGAATTTACATAAAGAACATGCAGCAGCAAGATGCTGTTAGAAGAAGATACTGTTCTTTTTCCACCACTTTCCAGCTGATCCTGTGTAATCCTGATTAACTATTTCTTTTTAAAATTGTGAATGCTATAGATGGAAAAGCAAATAACCTTCTGTTCCTTTTAGAGTGTCTGATTTTCTGAGATACTCTTGAAATGCTTCTCATCCAAGTTGGTTGGTTACCTTCCTTCTTTAACATTAAGGCTGATAGTATGGACACCCAAGACACCAGAAGTGTTGTCTTTTTGTCGGAGGCAGATACCTTTTAATAAATGTTTAATAGCTTACGTCTTGGGAAACTTAGAAACAGTTGCCCTGGTAATGAGATACTGCAAAAATTAACTTCGGTATTTGAACCGTAAATGCAACATTTTCTCTGTGAATGTTTCTGCTGAAACAGTTTCTTTCTGAATGATGATTTAGCAGAATTAAAAAGAAAACAGAAAAAAAAAAGTCTGGACCATGGAATGGTACAGATGACAGAATAAAATGGAGAAGAGAGGTTTCGTGGTGTTTCTTTGTAACAGCTTTCCCTTCTCTCCTGCAGCCTCCTTCTCATTCCCCCCGAACTAGATACACAATTTACAGAGAAAATATGATGGTTTATTTTCTGTATGTGCCTTTAATCTATTGTTGTTTGAATGTGTAGTAAACAACACTATGTGATTGCTCCCCGCCTCGCAGCATAACTGTACTGGTATCAATTTAATTTTTTTTCCTTTAAATTGTTTCTATGTACTTCCCACAATAACGTTTCATTCTGAAGAATAACTACCAAAAATTTAGAAAAAAAAATAAGATTGTGTCATAAATGCAATTAAGCCAGAAATGAATAAAAGGTCAGCTAAAAGTCAAACAATTTCTTAGTTTTACACTCTGATTTTTTTTTCATGTAGTAAATGTGCATTTTAATGATACCAAAATGAGTGAAATAATTAAGAAAATGACTGAATGATAGAAGCCTTTCCAGAAAATCTTTGGTCCGAATCCTCAAATCTAAATAACATTAAATTAAATTAATAAAAATAAATTATACTTGATGCTTAATATGATTATAATTCACACTTAGAAACTAATACCTGTGTATCACATGTAAATAAAGTCAATATTGGCCTTATATAAAGTTCCAGTCTGTGAATCATTGGATCTTACTTGTAATTTCAGCTCTGCTTTCAACAGAAATACCACATATTGCTTATCAGTGAATGATGAAAATGGCACTGTCAGATGGGACAGCGGAGGATTTTCCCAGAATGCAGGTAAGTGTTACTGGCAGTTAACAAGCTGATAATGCTGACTCCTGTACTACCCTAATTCTGCTGCTTCTGAAGGGATGTTCATGACAGACTGATCATTCAACGAGCAGGCATTTTAAGGAGCAAGTATTCCATGAGATCCAATTATTGTTTGAGGTGTAAAATGCAATGAAACAGTTTAGACTCTTGCATTCTACAAGAAGGAGGACCAATTACTTTCCTGTGCATGTCAGAAAGCTGTGTAGAAAGAAAGGTTCTAGCTGGGAATAAAGAGTTTTTATGATGCTGTGATGTTAATTACAAAAGTGGAGGTAAGCCACTCTGCTGCTCTGCTGCTTTGTGATTACAGTTTTATCTTCACAATCTAATTGATAGGGCAAATGCCAGCATTTAAATGTCTAAGTGAGCACTCAAAATGCGTACATGTAACTGGTGCTAACAATTACTGCAAATGCAGGATTGTGCCTGTGAAAACAGATTTATTCTAAACCACCTAGTTTAGCAAGTCATTTGTTGTATTAAAGGAAATAAAAACTTCCTATCCCATCACAGATCTTATCACAGAATGCACCATTTAAGGTTTCCTAGCATGTATTTTAGAGGGACAATACTTAAGTGTTAATTTCAGATCCTAATGTTGTGGGAGAGGAAGTTCCAAATATGAGACAATTTAAAAAGTACAGTCTTGTCACATTTAAGACGAATGCTTGTTTCTTTCAATAGGAGGAAGAATTATCTCATTTTTTCCTTCTAATACCTTGGTGTTTTTAATACCACAAACAGATTTAAATAACATTTTCTGAGAGAAAGTATAAATCCAACTGCACCCATGAGCAGGTATGTGATAGGTTTGTGGACAATCATGTAGATACTGGTCAAAAGAAAAAAAAGTCTTGAGAATTTATGCTTAAACTGATCAAAAATATTAGCAAAACAATCAAATAAACAAAATGCCTGAAAAAAAATAACAAATAACAATATTTCATTTTGTCAATTTAAAAATTATGGGTTTGGGGGCTTGCTTCAGAATCAGTTTTCACTTCAGAATGCTATTTCAGGCATAAATGGCCCTATGTTTCTTTTAAAACTAATAGCAAAAAGAGAAAGCTAGCAAACTTCCATACCCAAATGAGTTACTTAAGTAAAATAGAGTCTTGCTAAATCCAAACCAATATTGTTTGTTTACAACCCTAAAGCCTCCCCAAGGGGCATGAAGGCAGAGGCTCTCCACTGGGGCTGCCACCAGCTGAGTGTTCTGACCCTGCAGATGGCCAATGACCCAGAATACAGTCTGGGGAAGCACTTAGGACCAAAAATCAGCAAATAATGAATCTTGAAGGAAGACAACTTCTGGAGAGAAGCTGGTCAGTATTCTTTGACAAAAATGCTTTCTCTCAAAAAATGATAATTTGTCATGATTAATATTTTTTTTGGCTGGAATTGTATGTTTAAAGAAAAAAAAATAGTCTGTTTGGTGTTTCTTGTTAAGAAAAAATCCTGAATAGTGCGCTGGTTAGGCAGGATGTGGGAGACCTAGATTAAAATCCTTGCTTTAGTCTTTTTCTTTGTAGTCAAAAGAAGATTTAATTATTTATGGAAAGCAGGACAGTTCAAACAAAGGAATTAGAGTTGCTGAATTAAGACCAAGGACCAAAGCCTGGATTTCATACAAGGCAGTCTATTGACTATTTATAGTTGGGAGAAAAAAGGGTTTTAGTGCAGATCAGGAATTTCAGAAATCTTTCACTGCCCTTATAAGAAGCAAATCCAATCCTGTTTTTTTTGTCTGGCTGTGTTCCAGCACTAAGTGGAACTATGCTGGACTAAACATCTAACTCAGAGCTCTCAGTATGGTATTAGTAGAATGAAACATATTTACTATGTCAAAAAAAATGTGATTTTCTCCTAGAAAGGAGAACTTTATCAGGGAATACAGTATCATCAGTCACTTATTTCAAAATCACTTTGCTTCACAGGACATAAAATACCGTGGATGGGAAAGAGTTAAAAATACTTTTGCAAACTTTCAGCTGGGCAAGAGATACAACTATTAGTGCAGCCAAATGGAATTTCTTTTTTTCCAATACTATTGTAACTTACTTCAGCTTAAATCAATAATTCTCTTTGAAAATAAATAATCTATTTCCACTATGCAAAGTTTATTTGCACAGACCAGAAAATAACATTTATTTATAGTTTGAAGGCCCCTGTGGGGATTCTGAAGATATAATTCATATCGCGTATTTATTATACTTTCTTCTGTCAGAGAGGGAGAGAGAAGATAGGGAATGAGAGAGGAAGAGAATAGTGGGTGGGGAAGGAGAAGAATAAAGAGAGGGTGGCTGGGAGAGATAGAAAGAAAGAAATAGCACTTGATATACTGAAAAGTGTGAAAAAATATTGAAAATGACATTAAAATTATCAGCAATCAACACGATTTCAAGTTACTCTTTGAGAATTTAACAATAGCAGGAGGATAAGAAGATAAATGACCTGAGAAAATCATGGGAGAGAAAATGTCAGATTCAGCAGCTGCAGCTTTTTAAGTCCTATAGGTAAATCTTTCTTCTAAAGCCCTGGGGTTGTAGAGGTAAAGTTTGCAGTAACAACAGGAAAATCAATTTTCATTTATTTTTAGAAGAAATAACTTCCAAATTAGGATTAAATGTATTTAGAGAAGATGATACTGCAAACCCTGTTAGGCAAGCCAGAAGTAAGCAGGAGTAGTAAAAACAATCCCACTTATACATGTCATATGCTCAGGGGAAAGGAAGGGCATACATCCTTCCATGCCACTAAGCTGACTGTTCAGCTCCATACTGCCCATCCTTCCTGGCTGATCTTACAAGCCTGCTAGAAAAGTGCTGAGTAAATAACTGCAACTTTAGATTTTCACTCAGCATAGAAAGCAGGCAAGCATTTGATTGAAATTCTTCAGTCAATCCTCTCCTCTATGATAAATGAGCTACAAGTAAAGGCAAAGCACTGAAACACATTATTGTCTGTGAGATTTTTCCAGTTAAGATGAAAATTTAGATTTGGTGGAAGGCAACCTACCATGAAACAGCCTGACTAGATGACACAGACATAACACATAACACTTCACTTCCCCCCACCCTGCTTCTGATTTGATAGTCTTGGCCAAGGAGAAAATTTGAGGCACTAATCTTTTCTTTACTAATACAGAGTCTTTTACAGCACTGCATGTCGAGGACTTCTTCTTCTCTGCTAGTTAATTTATCATGCTGCATTGGCCTGAGGAATACTATTCATGGCCGTGACTGCTTTAATAGGTACAATATGTCCTCTTTTATATGTATTGCAAGAAGTAGTTCTAGCACAGTCAATAGGTGCCACAAACAGAAGTGGCAGTAGTACTGACGAACTTTCTTTAAGGCTTCTAGGGAGACATTTGTCTGGGCCAAATTTTATTTTTATTTTTATGCTGCTAACCCAATCACTTTTGATTAAAAGGTCCCTAACTGTATAAGTTGTGACACCTCATGCTTGAATAATTTACCATGATATAAGACTATGATTCTTCAGTGTCAACACAGATTATCTCAAGGTTCATGTTAGTTTTCCCTGGTTAATCTTGGTCGTACACAGAGTAGTTGTTATTTATTTATATTTGTTTTCTGGCATATTCTTAATTTATTTGCATTATTGCTTCAGTGCTAGGTGCAAGTGGTTATTCTGTGCAGACTCGTAAAAGCCTGTGGGAAACACAGTATGTTGTGATCACTAATACCTTAACATCCCCCTCCCCACTCCCCCACCTCTTCTAACACTTTCCTTGTCCCTTCACTGAACTCCCCATGATTATATATAGAGTTTAGTTGCAGTGGGGAAAAGTTATTTCTCTTGTTCACATTGGGAGTTCTTATGGAGTCTGAGTGACAGAGAAGATGAAGGTTTGTATGCTATTTAAAGTACTTGAAGCTTGGTAATATGGGTGCAAATATTTCTGGAAAGTCAGGTGAAAAGTTAAATTCTGCCACACTCATGCATTCATCACCTGTATTACATTGTTTTGAAAGGGGAACAGTTGCAGGAGGTGCAGTATATGCTCATATGCACAAAGATCTGTATGATGTGTGTCAGTTTTGCCTTCTGAACCTAACATAAAGTTCTTACATCAGCATTCAGATTTTTATTACTGATGTGAAATATAACAGATTACATTAATCTGCCATAATTTATTGAATGGAAACAGTTTTTTCTGTGTGTCTTTAGTTATTAGTAAGTAAGCAATATGTGTCTTTTTAAAGCTCTTTTCCCTTAAGGCATAAAAATTGATCTGATGACATCAACACACAAATCCTCTTACCATGAATGAAAAGGGGAATCTTCAAGCACTTTAATGTAGTTAGACAAAGACATTATTCTCCGTAGACTTTGCACAAGGAGTGGGGAGAGGTAAAAGTCTGCTATATTATGTTTCTCTGTTAGTCAGAGAAACATCTTTCTTCTTTCTTCTATTTACCCTACAGTAAATATCTGTTTCCTTTCTTTTGTATGCTATGTGTGCTTTGAGTGACATACTTCCCATGGAAAACAAATTAAGGAAATTTCTTTGTGAGTAAATCAGACTGTTGAGCAACTGGCATGCTGCTTCAACGAAGCACTGTTTTTCCAGTTCTTCTTATATCAGTTATTGGTATTTCACTTTTTCCTCCTTGCTTTTTGTGCTGCTTTCCCTTGTTTTTGTGCTTGAGACACTCAGCCACAGGCTGAGAACAAATGGCTTTAACACTATGAACAAATGAAGCCTTGTCTGAATGCTAAGAACACTCAATCTCAGCTAGTACTTGGGAGGGAGACAGAGCGCAATACAGCTGTAATACGGTATGGTGGTGCATGTGTCACTTTTGCCATATACTGGAAAAATGTCCTCTTAAACAATGAATGCCTCAAGCTTTGAATCTGAAATCACTGCCCACTGTAGTCACTCTGTATATCATGTCTAAGCTTATGGTTTTCCAGATACGCTTTTTGGCAGCAGAGCTGGTACCCTTACTGTTAAGTGAGGTGAAGAATGTGGTCATCTCCTCCAGTCGCTGTGGCCCAGGACTACTTCTGCCCAGCTGCTTGTGCCCAGCCCAGTGCCTGGGGACCTGGGGTCTCTGGCCAGACTGGGAGGGGGCATGTGACTTCTGACTTCCCCTTTGCAGGTCCAACCAGTAGCAAAGGTGAGCACATATCCCAGACAGACATGCAGGGGTAGGGCACTGACACAACCGGACACACAGGCTGCCCCATCAACAGGCTGCCTTCAGCAGTACTTACACACAGGACTCGTAAAACACAGACACAGACAGCTGAATTCCCTTCCTCCTTTCTGCCTGGTAGAGACAGAGGGTCATGGTGTAGGCACACACACACAGCACTCTCCAGGCTCACAAACACCACACATTCATGGATCCTTCAAGGCACAGCCCTTCTGTCTGTCCAGCACCTCTGCCCAAATCGCTTGAGTACCACCATGGCCTCTCTGTCCATCCAGCACCCCTGCATGAATCCCAAGCACTCATACCCACTTCATGGGTCCACCTACTTGTTGGCTAGTTCAGCCTAAAGTTCACTGCACACACGCAGCACTCTACTCTTGTGCAGCTTTGCACATCCTGTCATCAATTACCAGGGAGAAGAGATCAGCACCTTCCTCGCTATTTTTCTTCCTCAGGAAGTTGTAGAGGGCAATAAGGTCACCTCTTAGCTTTCTCTTTTCCAGACCAGACATCCCAAGTGTCCTCAGCCTCTCCTCATAGGACATGTCTTCCTGCCCTTTTCCCAGCTTTGTTGCCCTCCTCAGATGCTTTCAAGTACCTTACTATCCTTTTAATATCATGGAGCCTGGAACAGCACAGAATATTAAAGGCAAGGCTACACACTGCTGGATCATGCTGAGCATACTGTTGACCAGCACCCCCAGATTCCTTGCTGCTGAGCTGTTCTACAGCCACGCATACCTGAGTCTCACATTACTCTGCCTCAGGTGCCAAACCTGACATTTTCCTTTGCTGAACTTTATGCCATTGATGAGTACCCAGTGCTTCAATCTATCTAGATCCTTTTGCAAGGCCTCTCATGCCTCCAGAGAGTCAACAGCACCTCCCAGTTTAGTGTCATCAGCAAATTTGCTGAGGATGCATTCCACTGCTGCATCCAGATCATTGACAAAAATGTTGAACTGAACTGTCCCTGGAATTGAGTACTGGGGAATACCGATAACTGTCTGCCAGGTAGACGTAGCCCCACTCACTAAAACCCATTGTTTCGTTGTTTTTTTTCTTTAATGTTTCCTTGGTTAAACTTGTTTGAAGCCCTGATGATCTCTTATTTTACACATTACACACCACTTCAGTTTCAATTCTCCAAGCAATGATGTTTTCATTATTTTATGTGAAATAGAGGAAGCCTTTCTACCTTTTTGTTTATTACTTGCTTCAGCAGGGTTATCAGAGGCATGTACAAGTAACCATTGCTTCTGCCTCATACTGCATTGCTTCTTTATGCAGTGCATATTTCTTTTTGTTTACCAGACTATCAGATGTGGTGTTGATCTTCATAATCTATGGTGTTTTCTCAGGAAATCAGATTTAATATAGTCATTGCTATTTGCTTTGTCTCTTTAAGAAGATGATTAATGTGTGTGACATTTACCCTGATTGTTATTCTCTTTAAAGATTGTCTTAATAATGAAGTTCATTTTGGAGGCTCCAGCTGGAACTGCCAATATTAGGGGCAAATTAAGTAGATTCCAGTTCTCCTGAGAGGATTCTCAACCAAAGAGCCCTATCACTGCTGATACTATCAAGACATGAGAGAAGCTACAAACATGCTTTGAAGCACACCAGTTCCCCAAGTGCTGAGAGCTATAGGACTATTTTTAAGTTCATTGAAGATGCTCTGCCTCAAATTAAAGTCAAATTATTTGAAACATTCCAGGAAACGATTGCTGGAAAAGCTTCAAAGCCTGAAATGTGGTTGAAGTTAGTCAGATAAGATTTGAATTTCTGAAGGCACACAAACTTATCTACTCACACTTTTTTAAGCAACATGCCTTGCCTAGAAATAGTTTTCTCTAGAGAAATTTGGCAGTTAACACTTTGATGTTGTTCTTGAGTCACTTTGTCATTCAAGAAAACTGAAAGTTTTCTAGTTTTCTTGGCATTTCTTAACATTTTATGGCAGTTGGTTTTGCTAATACTATAGCTTAATACCCCACTGTTTAAGTGCAGTTCTAGGAAGTCACAATAGTCTTAAAAAATAAACTATCAGCTTTTATGCCTGAATGTTATTGTTTGTCTATTCCACTGTGTTCTGAATGAAATACTAGCCAGAATATCCTTTGTTTAGTTTCAAATTATAAATCAAGGCTTAATTTGTACTTTTAGGTATGCAGATCTAGTATATGAAATTTTGAAAATACAGATCCAGCCAGGACACATTAAGGATATTGTGCTCTTTGCACACTATGGTAGTAATATCTAATTATTTATGTGCTTAGCTAAATCTTTTTTTAAAAAAAAAACAACCAACCAACCAACCACCACCACCAAAAACAACAACAACAACAACAAAACACAATGAAAATCATTTGATAACAGTTAATAGTAAGTAGACCCTATAGTGGCCACTGGTGGAAAAGTGATCCTTCAGCTTGGCAATAAGCTGATGTGTTCAAAATATCCTCACAATGTTTTCAATATGAGCTCACAATAGTGCTTTTAAGTTAAAATTGTTATAAAGAAGTAAGGATGAGAGTGGAAGGTCTTTTTCCTTCCCTCTCAATATTCATATCAGGTAAGGAAAAACTCCACTTTAGTCAACTGCTTGGTAAAAACAGGAAGAATCAGACTGTAAAGGAATATGTGCTTATACTGCTGAGCCATGACCACAGGTCCTGAGTTACTTGGTGTGATGTTGGATTGCACTTAGTGTGAGGCTGTATTGCTGGAGCACTCCAAAGGATATTGGTGGGGGGCACTTCTGGATGTCCTTAATTGTTCCTAAACTAAATAAATCCCTTCAAATATCCACACCAGTTTTAGAAACTCAGACTTTTTCTTTAGTTTGTTTCCATGTATCAAGATGAATAAATTCAGGTTCCCAAATATGATAGATGTATGCAAGCTACTTGTAAGCAATGTATTACCTCCTTCACAAAAACAGAGTGGAAATAAGTTCCTATGGCAAATTTACATGAACCAGATAGCAGCAGTAGGAAGGAAAAAAAAATGAATTTTTTGAATTTACTTCAATTCTAATAATTTGTTAGGCAGCTTCCAAACAGTGCTTGTGTATTGTGAAGTGCATGGAAAGTCTTTTGAACTATGTAGCCAGTGGAGAGCAGGGAGCTGCTAGTGATTTTTGCTGCAGCCGCTATTTACCAAAGCATTTTGCAATTCTCTTGAATGTACTTTATTGACTGGAACTAAAATAATAACACATTTTATGCATAAAAGGCCTATTTAAAATATAGTTTAGATGTTAAAAAATATTATTTTATGCTTTATACTAGTTGTAAATTTTTTTGTTGCCTTTTTTTTTTTCTGAAAACCAACAAACGGAGTCCATATTCATCCATGCTTTGATAACTTCTTTCTACAAAATGTCTTTCTTATGACAGCTTGACAGCTTCATTTTGGATTTTTTTTTTTTTTTTTTCTCCCTTTGTCTGTCATCCTTTATATATTTGAATGTAGATCTTATTTTCCAAGCATTTCATACACATGACTGAGCATTTGTAGTTGTCCTGAATGTGATGGCAAAGGAATCTTTTTTTTTTTTTTTTTTCTCTCTAATGACCTTATACTATCTTATCATAGAAATAAAAAGAAAGTTGAGACCAAAAAAAAAAAAAGAAGAAGAATATAAGAAGAATATAGCTTTGAAATATCTATGGAATCGTATCAAGTATCTATGGAATCGTATCATAATAGCTTTTAATGTGGCTGTAAAGGATGGAGCAGTAACTAAAACAGTTAAAAAAGCACATAAAAATATGCAAAGTAGGCTCTTGACATGCGTAAAAGAAATGGAGCAAATGGATAAAATGGTGGTTTTTTTCTGTGCCTTTTTTTTTTTTTTTTTTCTCAGCAGGATCTTTTTGCCCTGCTCTATCTGCTCTTTAGTTGGTTTTGAAACAGATGATTATAAAAGTCTAAAATTATTGTACTGAAAAGTCACCACATTCATTTAGGATAGAAGGAAGCTGCACACATTTTATGCAAGAGCCAAAGTGGTCAAGGAATGTTTATTAATATATGAAAGAAGAAGCATTATTCTGGTGTAAACAGTAAACACACTGTGTAAACACACCATTAAGAAGAACTGCTTCTTAGGGACACTTCTGGTTTTGGTGACTCAATTTTCCAGCTGGAAAATTGAATGACTGAATGAATGACTGAATAGCCCAAGTTGGAAGGGACCCACAAGGATCATCAAGTCCAACTTCTGGTTTAACACAGAACTACTCCAAAATCAAGCCATATGTCTGGGAGTGTTGTCCAAACACTTTTTGAACTCCAACAGGCTTGCTGCCGTGACAACTTCCCTGGGGAGCCTGTTCCACTGCCTGACCACCCTCTCAGTGAAAAAGTTTTTCCTAATATCCAACCTGAATGTTCCCTTTCACAGCTTCATGCCATTCTCTCAGTTCCTACCACTGGTTACCAGAGAGAAAAGATCAGATCCTGCCCCTCTGCTCCCTTTGTGAAGGCCTAGTAAGCCTTCCCTTTGTAAAGATCTAGATCTGTAGGTCTAGTTTAGGTCTCCTCTCAGTAAAGACCTCTACTTTAGGTCTCCTCTTCTCTAGGCTGAACAAACGAAGCTGCTCCTCATACATCATGCTCTCTAGACCCTTCACCATCTTTGTAGCCCTCCTTTGAACCCTCTCCAATAATTCTGTATCTGTTTTATACTATGGTGCCCAAAACTGCACACAGTACTCAAGATGAGGCGGTTTTGTATGGCCCCCAAAATATTTCATCAAACAGGGCCAGGGGAGATTGTATAGTAAGTAATACAATGGAGACGCTATCTAAATTTATTAAACTTCTTAAACTAGTCTTCCCATGATATATATATATGTATATATTTGCTACAGCTATTTATATTATCCATAAAATGTTGTGAAGAAAATTTTTCGTAGTTGAGAATGTTGTCACTGGCTAATGTTAATGGTTGCTCAAATCTATGTCAAACTGTTCTGAGCACCAAGCATAAAGTGCCAAGAAAGACATAGAAAGACATGCAAAAACACATGGGTTTTCAAAAATGTAAAAATCAAACCCACTAGGGGAAAGAACCCACATTTTTAGGTGCTTTTTTTTTTTTTTTTTCAAAAACAAAGCAATCGAAGAACATGGTATCTGTGACTGTCAACAACTTTCGGTCCTTAGTAAACTATTTTCAGAAATATTCGAGAGTAATTGATTTTCAGGTGCTTCTTATCTAGAAACAGTTACTTAATCTATGAAAGTCCTTTGAATGAAACAATTTCTTGTGATTGCTACTATGAAATTATAAGATTCAGAGTAAAATATTTGCAAACTGAGGGTTTTATATCTTATTTTTGATGCTAAATTCAAAGGTATGATCATACTTGAATTCCATGGAGAAAATACCTTTAGTTATATCCAAGGAAAGTCTTTCTCGGTGGGACTTTATGAGCTTTCCTAACTTACATGTGAAAAAAAGAGAGTGTGAGAGAGAAAGAATGGTTAGTATAGTAAGCAGAGGAGCTAATGAAGCCTGTTCTGTTGAATTTGGCTCAAAGTTACGTGGGCTCAAAGTTACATGACATCTGTCACCTGAGGATGGACAGAGAAACAACCGAGAAGCCAGATACAGTGTGCTTTCAGAAGTCTCTCTTCAGAAGATACTGAACTTATAATCACAACTAAAACACTACACATAATAAAACAAACAGGGCATCTGCAATTTTCAGGAATACTTAGTATTTTTCAAATTATCTACATAGACTCCCAGATGTGTAGATTTCATTTTCACTACATCTCTATTAACCAAAAGTGTTTGTTTGTTTGTTTTGCCTTTTTTTTTTCCTTCACATTTTTTCCTTTTATGTCATGGCTTTCCATACTTTGGGTGCATGTGAGGTTGAACAATCTGCAGTCCCTGCAAGCAGACAGGAGTATCTCTCAAAGGGAAGTGGACTCTTGTAAACTGCAGTAACATGTCTGCTGAAAAGAATGGATTTGGCAGAGTGTGGAAGGATATTTCACAATGTGCATGTAAAATGGTTATATCTAATTGTATAGGCACTTCAAAAGTGTTCTTTTAAAATGGTGCTATTTTATTTGTTTATTAGAAAAGTGAACATTTACAGCTAGAGATTTAAGGTGGGGTTGGGTTTCTACTCCCAAGTAATTTCCATGTGAATACTGAAGGGCTATTAGTTTCTCTGAATTCTGCCATGTAAGCACTGTCCATGGTCTGACAAGTATAACCTCTTAACAGTTTGATATTGAAATCAGGGGATTTACTCTCTGGAATTAGCAATTTATATTCTGTGTTGCTGCTACAGTAGTTGCTGCATTTAAATTATTTATTCAAAGAAAGAGTACTGTTGTGTTCTTTCTTACAAATCACACCAACTGCATGCTCAACAAGGGTACTTTTGCTTCTGAAATTCTGCTCTGTTTTCAAGAGTATATCTTTACCTTGTCACTGGCTGCTTACTGTGATGAAGATGAATCGAGATCACATAGCACTGAACCTTTCATTAACTCTAGAAAAAATATCAGATTTGCTCAGAGATAGGAGAATCTTTCAGCAGTGGAGAATTCCCCTTCAGTCAGTCATTAGTACTTCTTCTAGATCACAGCACCAAAACCTTCAGGGAGTGAAACTAAGTTTAGAGCACTAAATGTGCCTGGCAATACAAATCTGCTTTAATGTTGCAGAGAAGTTCAGAACCCTTGTAGATTCCCATGAAAAAGAAAAAGAAAATAACACTGACAGATCTTTAAAAACAAGTTGAATAGAAGTAATGCTTGTGGAAGTAAGCAAATAACAAACAGATTCCAGTTTTCCAGAATGGTTACTTGGTTTGGCATGTAAAATTCCTCAAGCAGAGAGAATTCACTGCCATCTGTTAATCAGTCACTCCCACAGTTTCATATATATCCACATAAAATTATGTTTATTTCTAAAACCTTATATACGAATCTTCCTGGACAAATATCATCAACTGTGTATAAAGAGGAACACGATTTCTCCCATGAAAGTAGAGCTTCATACATTTTACCGCACCATGTGGTCTATGCTAATCAGTTAGCAACAATTTGCATTTTTTAAAATCTTTTTAATGAAATTTAAGTAAAATTTTGACATTTGTGATTGATCTGATCTTTTTTAATGTTCTGACATAAAATTACCTTTTAAACTTCATTATTTTGAAATCAGCCCTTGAATTTGCACAGGCTTAAGTCTTAAGACAACTCATTAAGGCTTATTTCTCCTTTCTGAAAAGAGAATGGATGTGAAAATATAATGAAACATCTCTGTCAATTGTGGAGTGGCAGTGCATACACCCAAACAAACATGAACTTCCTTTTCTGCACAAAACACAGGACATTTGCATGTGCTCTGGGAATTAATTCTTTGCTGTTCCTTCCCCTTTGTACAGTCCCTTTAGAAGTGTTTTCTCCCTCTTTAGAAAAAGATGCCATCTTCCTTAATAACAAGAAAACAAATTAAAAAAAAAAAAAAGAGAAAAAAAAAAAGCTTAAGTTCTTGCTTTTCCTCTCTGGGGTCTGTTCTCAGGTAGGAGCATCATAAGAATGAAAATAGCAATGTTCCTGGCCAAGCCTAATTTGCCAAATCTCTCTGCTTTTGTCTAGTCCTCTCTAGCTATGTCCCACTCCAAAGAGCATGCAAATCTTGTGTGAACTTAAATAAATATCTGCTCAGCTGTAACTGCTACCTGATGATCCACTGGTGGTCCTGATAGCAAAGGTGTAGTTATACTCCTGAATTTATTTGAATCTTGTAAATCTCTTTTCTCAATAATTTGTTTCTCCATCTTACTTTCCTTATCTTGTCAAAGTTTTATCTATGCGACTAGAAATAACAAGAAGTAACAGTCTCTGTTAGTAAGGCTTTATTAGCATCCTGTAGACAAATAAACCAAAAAATAAAAATTGAGTGCTCAGTGGCAAGGGCAGTCAAATTGATCACAAAAATCTAACAAGACAGTAATAACAAGGGCCTTCAGTGATGCACTTGTACCATGCACAAATGTACAGTGTTTGCAAAAAACAATTTGTTGACATTTTAAGTGTTTGCTTCTTGGAACAGATAGTTCTAGACATTGACGGTAGTGTTTATTCTTGCTTAGTCTGAAGTAACTCACCAGAAAGCTCATTCAAGTCACAGCAGTAACTGAAATTCAACATCTAAAGGGCAGGTGGTAACAGAAGCAGAAAATATGTTATAAAAGGAGATTTCAGGTAAAGTGGTAGTTTAGTCAAAACAAATGAACCCCAAGTGTGTAAATAAATCAAGTAAAGTATTTAGAAGTTGTTTGGATGTTGTAAAAAAACAACAAACAAAAAAACAAACTGAAAAAAAACCCCACAACCATTTATGGGTACACGTAGGTAACAAGAATCACTGCTTGCTACAGCAGTTGTGTCATGGTGGTGTTCTGTCCAAGATGAGGAATGGGATTTATTGGCTTAGATGTAGCATGCCACCAGCATAACCACACAGTTTCTAGAAATGAGCAGATATCCCTGCATGACACTGTGCTCTGCTGTGTTGTCTTATTAGTCTGCTCATGCTGAACTCAAGGGCTTTTGTATAACACATTATTTTAGCACTGTTTAGGCAAGCCTTGAGAGGATAGGCATACTACTGAACAGAAAAGATGTGAAGGAGAAAGGAAAAGTTGAGATTTATTTACCATCAAAAATAAGTAAATAAGTCAGGATGTGACAAAGTGCATAGGTGTTCAGTTTTGCTTCCATTTAAAGACAACAGCTAAGTATCAACGATCAGAACACAGAACATGGAACTGTAGGGGTTGGAAGGGACCTCGAAAGATCATCGGGTCCAACCCCCCTGCAAAGAAGGTTCCCTAGAGCAGGCTGCCCAGGTAGGCGTCCAGATGGGCCTTGAATAACTCCAGAGAAGGAGACTCCACAACCTCTCTAGGCAGCCTGTTCCAGTGCTCCATCACCCTTACCGTGAAGTTCTTTCGCATGTCAGTGCGGAACTTCCTGTGTTCTATCTTGCGGCCATTGCCCCTTGTCCTATCCCCACAAGCCACTGAGAAGCGGTTGGCTACATCCTTCTGTCTCCCACCCCTCAGATATTTATAGACATTGATAAGATCCCCCCTCAATCTCCTCTTCTCCAGGCTGAACAGACCCAGGTCTCTCAGCCTGTCCTCATAGGAAAGATGCTCCAGCCCCCGTATCATCTTTGTGGCCCTCTACTGGACTCTTTCCAGGAGATCCCTGTCTTTTTTGTACCGGGGAGTCCAGAACTGGACACAGTACTCCAGGTGAGGCCTGACCAGGGCAGAATAGAGGGAGAGGATCACCTCCCTTGACCTGCTGGCCATGCTCCTTTTAATGCACACCAGGATCCCATTAGTCTTCTTGGCCACCAGGGCACGCTGCTGGTCAACCTGTTGTCCACCAGGACACCCAGGTCCTTCTCCGCAGAGCAAGATCAGGCCAAGATCTAATGAGGAGAATGGATCCTGAAAGTGAGAAAGTTTCTAATGTATGCTATTGTAGTTCTAGTTATCAGAACCATATTTATTTTATAGCAATCTCTATGTTCCTGTACCAATATCCTCTCTAATTAGGGAAACCTCGAGGTGGCATAAAAATGGTATTACTGGATGTAGGCCACTTACTGCTGGCACTTTGGTGTAGAGGTTTTGCCAGGGCAGAAGGGAAAGGAATCTGTTCCGGGCTCTTGAGCCAGGAGAATGTTCCAGAGGGACTATTCTGGCTGGTGCAATGAGGACTAGACCTAATCAGATGCAATTTCAGGGGAAAACAACATCCTGAAATAGTCAAGAGGCAAGATTTTTTTTTTTTTTTGTCCTTTCTTTACTGGAATTTTGGAGAGACAGCCAAGAAAAGTGGAAATATTGCCAAGATGTGACAGAGCCAAAGAGGAAGCTAAAGTTTAGGCGGATCTCTTGTGAGCCTTAGGGGAAAGTCTGTTCAGTGGAAACCAGTAGGAGAGCTGTCATTGATTTCCTCAGGGCAAGGCTGCATACGTTGTCCTGCTCTAAACAAGTTTTATAAATATGCATGCCAAACTGTGTCCTTGGGCACAGGGACAAAACCTACTTTTAGTATGACTTGAATTCACATCTTCAGAGGTGAAAGGTTAGACAACTAATAGCTGGTGCCAAAGAGTACCTTTAACCCCCCATTCCCCAAGGAAACAAAATTTAATTATATAAGCAGTGCCAGCATTCACATGTTTTAATATTATTTACCATTGATGTAATAATACATTTTCAAGACAAGAATGAGCATCACCTTCACCTTCTCTGTGAAATGAACAGCAAGGAATTAATTCCCACAGCACATGCAAATGTCCTGTGTTCTGTGCAGAAAGGGAAGTTCATATTTGTTTGTATGTACTGCTGCTCCACAATTGACAGAGATGCTTCATTATATTTTTGCATCCATTCTCTTTTCAGAAAGGAGAAATAAGCCTTAATGAGTTGTCTTAAGACCAGATTTTCGACTCCTCATTCACCCATCAAATCACTTAATGATATGAGCAATCTCAGTGAATGCAAAAGGATTTTATTATGCAAATTATGCTTGTTTTTCACTGTTTTAAAGAATTTGAGGTTTAGCTGCTGGAGTTCTTCATGGTGCCAACAAAACTGTTGTAGCATCAACTGTGACAGTGGTGTTGATCCTGTTCATGGACATTGAAAAATTGTCATCTGAAGAAAGACAACACCCACATCTATATTTAATCGTAACTAAATACAGAAAAGCAATTTTAGTACCAGTGGGGTTTAAGAAATTTGCAGTAATTTTCTGAATTTTGGATTATGGATTATTATTTGTTCAGTTACGAAAAGAAAATGGGTATTATATTGTTAATCCTAGTGAGAGATTAGTATGTAATAATGTTTTGTTCTAACAACGTTACTTTGTTAGAGTAAATCTCTTTAGTTTATTCTAATATTAATTCACCTCAATTAACTTCCACTTATCTATTTATTTTATTTAATATTTTTTATTTATTTAATATGCTACTGCATCTCAGTATATGGAAAATATTTAGAATGCAATTTTATTCATTTATGAATAATCTTTGTAGATAAGGTTAACAAAGAGTAGATATGAAATATCATATTAAGGAGAAGAGAACAGCTGAGAAGCTGTCTACCACACAGCATATTGTCTCAGAAATAAGATGGGATTACCTATCCAAATCAGAAACTTTATGCTTTACTGAATTTTCTGCTTAGAAGCAACAATTATATAAAATAGAAAACCCTTTTTAGTTATAAATACCTAATAATTAAAATTGTTAGGATTCATTTAAATATAACCATATGATAATTTTCTTCAGATAGCAATTTTTTTTTGTTTCAACCAGATGTTTTGTTGCTTGTTTCAGCACTTCGGAAGAATATACCCCTGTAAGGTACAGAAATGGGGTATCTGATCACAAGTTTGTGTGCAGGAATGGATGTCTAATTAATTTCAATGACTGTGTTTTCCCTTGGTCTTTTGCTTCAGATTTACCATCTGTACAATGGTGATAATACTTTCTGCATCTTATGGGAGCTGTGGAAGTTCATCAGAGCTTGTCTACACAAGAAATTAGCTGTTCCTGAATAATTCCAGGTGAGAACACATTTGCAAAGTTAATTGTCTTGAAAGTGAAATGCATTTCAAAGCAGAGTAGCTTTCTTATTTTATTTATTTATTTATTTATTTTGAGTTGGAGTAGACCTTAAATATCCTCTAATTCCACCTCTGCTGCCATAGGCAGGGCTCAAAACCTCATCCAACCCAGTCTTAAACACTTCCAGGGATGGGGCATCCACAACTTCTTTGGGCAACCTGTTCCAGTGCCACACTACCCTCAGAGTAAAGAATCTCTTCCAAATATCTATTCTAAATTTGCTCTCTTTTAGTTTGAAACCATTGCTCCCTGTCCTATCACTACACTCACTGCCAGTGTCCCTCTCCAGCTTTCTTGCAAGCCCTGTTTAGGTGGAAGGCCAATAAAGGTCTTCCTGGAGCCATCTCTTCTCCAGGCTGAACAGTCCCAGCTCCCTCAGTCTGTCTTCATGAGAGACACGTTACAGCCTTTTGAACATGCTCATAGTCCTCCTCCGGGCTTGTTATAATAGGTCTGTGTCCTTTATACTGGGGACCAAAGAGCTGAATGCAGTACTCCAGGTGGGGTCTCATGAGAGCAGAGTAGAGGGGGACAATCACCTTCCCCAGCCTGCCAGCCATGCTTCTTTTGATGCAGCCCAGGATATGGTTGGCTTTCTGGGCTGCAAATTTATGTTGCTAGCTCACATTAAGCTTTACATCATCCAATACCCCCAGGTCCTTCTCATCAAGGTTGCTCTCAATCCATTCTCTACCCAACCTGTATTTGTTCTTGGGATTGCCCCAGCTCAGGTTCAGGACCTTGCACTTTGCCTTGTTGAACTTCATGAGGTTTGTATGTGCTCACCTCTTGAGCTTGTCAAGGATGTCATTCCTTCCCTTCAACATGTTAGCCATACCACACAGTTTGTTGTCATTGGCAAACTTGCTGAGGGTTCTCTCAATCCCACTGTCCATGTCACCGACAAAGATGTTAAAGAGCGCCAGTCCCAATACTGACCCCAAAGGACTCCATTTGTTATTGATCTCCACTTGACACTGAGCCATTGACTGCAACACTTTGAGTGCAACCACATCCAGACAATTCCTTACGCACTGAGTGGTCCATCCATCAAATCCGTCTCTTCAATTTAGAGACAAGGATATCATTCAGAATAGTGTCACATGCTTTACATAAGTCCAGGTAGATGGTTTCAGTTACTCTTCCCCTATCCATCACTGCTGTTATCTCAGTGTAGACCACCAGATTTGTCAGGCATAATCTTCCCTTCGTGAAGCCACATTGGCTGTCATCAATCACCTCCTTAATTTCTATGTGCCATGGCATAGTTTCCAGGAGGATCTGCTCTATCATCTTGACAAGCACAGAGGTGAGACTTACTGGCTTGTAGTTCCCCAGGTCCTCCTTTTTAAAAATTAATGTTTCCCCTCTTCCAGTCAGTAGCAACTTCACTAGACTGCCATGACATCTCAAATATGATGGACAGTGGCTTAGCAACTATGTCAACCAGTTCCCCCTGGACCCTCGTATGCATCTTATCAGGTCCCATAGACTTGTGCAACTTTAGGTTCCTTAGATGGTCTTGAACCTTATCTTTTCCTATAGTGGGTGGTTCATCATTCTCCCAGTCCCTGCCTTTCCCTTCAGGGACTTGGACTATGTGCATTAAGCTCTTGCAGATGAAGACTGAGGCAAAATAGTCATTAACTACCTCAGCCTTCTCCATATCCTGGGTAACCAGGTCTCCCTTTTCCTTCTGGAGAGGGCCCACAATTTTCCTAATCTTCCTTTTATCACTGATATACCTATAGATGCCTTTTGTATTGCCCTTGATGCCCTTGGCCAAATTTAATTCTAACAGGGCTCTCGCTTTCCTAACTTAACCCCTGGCTGCTCTGACAGTTTCTCTGTATTCCTCCAAGGCTATCTGTCCTTGCTTCCACCCTCTGTAGGCCTCCTTTTTCTATTTGAGTTTGGCCAGGAACTCCTTGTTCATCCATTTAGGCCTCCTGGTGTTTTTGCCCAACTTTCTCTTCGCTGGGATGCATTGCTCCTGAGCTTTGAAGAGGTGACCCTTGAATATTAGCCAGCTTTCTTGGGCCCCTCTTCCCTCCAGGGCTTTGTCCTGTGGTACTCTACAAAGCAGATCCCTGAAGAGGCCAAAGTGTGCTCTCCCAAAGTCCAGAGTAGAGAGCTCACTCTTCTCCTTTGTTTCCTTCAGGATCCTAAACTCCAGCATTTCATGGTCACTGCAGCCAAGGCTGCTCTTGAGCTTCACATTCCTCACCAGCCCCTACTTGTTGTTGAGAATGAAATCCAGCATAACACCTCTCCTCACTGGCTCCTGTATCACTTGGAGAAGGAAGTTGTCATCAATATATTCCAAGAACTTCCTGGATTGCCTATGACCTGCTGTGCTGGCCCTCCAACAGATACCGATGTAGCTGAAGTCCAGCATGAGGACCAGGGCTTGTGAATGTGAGTCTGCTTCTATCTGTCTACAGGGGGCTTCATCAGTTTGGTCTTTCTGATGGTGTGGCCTTTAGCAGACCCCACATTAATGTTCTCTGTTCTGGACTTCCTTTTAATCCTGACCTGTAAGATCTCGTTCAGCTCCTCATTCATCCCCAGACAGAGCTCCATGCACTCGCTGCTCATTGACATAGAAGGTGATGTCCCTTCCTGTCTCCCTTGCACATTCTTCCTAAAAAGCCTGTATCCTTCCATCCTAAACTCCAGTCATGGGAGCCATCCCACCATATCTCTTTAATGCTAGTGAGGTCATAGCCCTGCAAGTATGCATATATATCTAACTTCTCATTTATTTACCATGCTACATGTGTTAACATAGAAACATTTAAGCTGGGCCCCTGATGAAGCTGATACACTGGCTGGAGTGGCTGGAATTCCTTTGTGCTCCTCTTCAGGTACTCTCCTATTGAACTGTGACCCTTCATCAGGCTCAGGGCATCTTTTGCTGACACCAGCATCAAACTGGGAGGAGCAGGATGGATCTCTAGTAAAGTGTGGTTTTGATGGAGTTTTTGACAGGAAAACAACTTGTCAGGTCTGTGGAGACAGTCTGGGGAAGAACTTAAATGTTTCCAGCGTAAATGATGTCATAGGTAGTTTATTTGTATTGAAATTTTATTGCACTGCATGTGCAACATATCTGGACTCTTTAACAGTCTTTTCTTTCCAGATTTCTCTTGCTGAGACAATGTAGATTAGAGGGTTGAGCATGCTTTTCTTCATGGATGTTTCTGAGGATTTGACTGGTATGAATTTAAGTGGTTATTCTGAATTAGTGGTTATTCTGAAATTAAAGCCTCTGTTCAATCTTAATAATTGTGTTGTAATCTTAGAACACTGAAGTGCTGTCTAATCTTACTGAGATATGCAAGAAGATGAAATCTTAATCCAGAATACTTGCATTCAGGGATCTGGTTAGATTGTACCTGAGCATGAGGTAGTAGATGGAAGGTCAGCAATTTCTGATAGCTAGTGGTGGCTTTCCTGCAAGGAAATCACTACCAGTTCAAGGCTCTTGACTTCGCCATTTATCTTCACTGGCATAAAATTTTATTTCATACTGTTCCACTGTAGGCACCTATCCCAAACTACTTGGCACACAGTGGTAAACTGATGTAGAAATCACCCTGGTACCTCCTGGTACCCAGGCAGTGCCATGTGCCATACACCTGAGACTGTGGTCTCTAGGCTGTCAAGCTGGCGGATGTGCCTAGAGTGTACTGGGGCAGCTCTCCAGCCCTTGTGGTGGGGTGTCTTGTGAAAACTAGAGTTGTCCTCCTAAATCAGCAGATCTATTTGAAAATCAGTAGTATTTGTGGCCTGCAGTCACTCAGGGTTTTTTGAAAACCTATGAATTTCTCTCTGATCCTGTGTGTGAGATAGTAGGAGCTGAGTCAGATCTCATCATTGCCTGCCCCTGCCCACCAGGTCACTGGGGAAAGGCTGAAGGAGTCTGTGTGTTGGATAGCATGCCAAGATGGTCCCTGGCGTGCCTGGTATAGTGAGGATCGCAGCTTTTCATGGCTGTGTGGTGCATGACCTCTCTTTCCGTGCTGGAGTCCACAGGTCATATGCAAGTAATTGGCAGTTTTTAAACACAGCTAAAGAAAGAGCAAAGAGCTTTGCTGCTCTTTGTGAGTTGTTGAAACTGCAGCAGGGAGCCTGAGACACAGACAAAATTAATAGGTCTAACACAAGGCAAGTAACTTCTCACATCAGTGATTGCCTGGAGCTTCTTTGTCATGTTACTGGAAGGAAAGAGAAACCTTTGCTCCTTCAGCTTGTGCACCTTGCATCCTAGTATCTAATTTCTTCCCTAGTGACCAAGTAGACAAAACATGACCATTATCCTTCTTTCCTTGTGTGCTCTTTACAGTCCCTTCCCTTTTACAGGTTATTGGATTTTTATATTTGGATTTTTTTATTTGCCTGAGAGAAATAAGGCTGGCAGCTTTAATTCTAGGCGAATAGTTGGGTGAGAATAAGGATTTAGTCAACATTAATATCTGTAGGAATGGTACAGGAAGCTTTTTGAACCAATGGAATAATTGGTGGGTGACAGATGAGCTAGGATTTCAGAGCAACTTTGATTAGGGATTTCAGTGGAGTGACCAACCAAATTTGAAGAAAATTTGTAGCAGTGAAACTGATAAGGAATTACATCCGACAGTCTGAACATGTTCTTCAAAACAGATGGTTTAGGATTGTACTTAATTTTAGGTGGCTTATGTAAGTCTGTTAATAAACCTAGCTTTGGACTAAAATATTTCAAGAAGAAATGGGAAAAAAGATAAAGGTTATTTGGTGGATTGCTGGTAGAGAAAAGTGAGAAGGATGAGGCATGGAGTTAGTGAAAGGATACTTGTTTGGAGAAGATCTGTGTTATGGCAGGGGTACAGTGCTATAGTGCTTGAAAACAGAAATATCAGAGGAGATTTTTTAAAGAGTTATTCTGAACCACTCAGGAGTAAGGTATGAAGGGAGGTAAGAGAGAGCCTTTGGTCCCTAATAAGAACTTAGAGAACAGAAACAGTGGAAGGGGAGGAGGCTCAAGGGAAAAAATGGGGGATAGGATATAAAGAAGAATCCCCAAGTTTGCATGAAAGGAGATAGGCCACAGACCGTCAGGTTCCATCTCTCCTTCCTTAACAGCCTTTTATTTAGACTACTGCTAGAACAAAAAATAGCAAGAAGAGCATAACTTGGAATGGAAGTTTAAGTGTGGGGAAACTGAGAACCTTTGGGATCAAGAGCTCCTACAGGAAGGTTTTGCAATCCGGAGGTCTCCTTTTTTGCCCTTCCCTGACCAGGAATCCTTAAAAAAATTAGTTGAGGCCTGTTGCCCTTTCCCTATTCCTGTTTCCACTTTCTGAAACATGGAAGCCTCAAACTGTTTTGCAGAAAACTTGCACCCATGGCAGGCTATAAATTATTGCTTGAAAAGTAGTCAGATGAAATAAAAAACAAATATCTTCCAACATCCTTCTATATCTCTAAGTCAGAGTCTTCAAATTTGACAATTCTACTTTGATCTGTAATTTGTATGCTTTAAATTTCATGTCTATTGGACTCCAAAGGCTCAGAGGTCCAACTGGGCTCACTTGGACCTCCTGCTGCTGAATCTGCATCCTGAAATACTGTCTCAGAAGAAGTCACTGCATTTGGTAGTGCTGGTTTAAGATTACATATTCAGCAGTTAAGCAAGTGTTCTGTGCTGTAAATGTGTTCCACAACCTTTGTTCTATACTTTACAGAAATGAAATGAGATGAGCAAGAGTTAAGTATATGGCCTTTCATTCCTAATATTTTAATTGGGCTTCACCTTGACATTTTAAATACCAACACAGAGACTGCAGAAGTTAGTGTCCCTCTGCTGCAAACCACCCACTTTCCCATATCATCTCCATTACTAATATATTAAAAGGGCATAATCCCAGTCAAGGGCCCTGGCTGTGGAAACACTGAAGTTGCACAAAATGAGTGATTACTTGAAAGCATCAACTGAGTTGGGTCCTGCAAAAACACATTGTGAAAGATAAAGTGCAGTCTTACCTTTTACTACAGGACCTTTAGTAGTTCTTTCCGTTGTGCGGAAGTGTCTTTTTCTAAGGCACTTAACGCTTCAGTAAAATGTTTGGACTATAAAATTCCAGAAACTAAAGTGTAAAATGAAATTTGTTTACACATAAACCTGGTTAGTATTCTTTGGACACCTTCCATCCCACTGGATCTTATTGTAGAGCTGTGTTTCTATGATCAGGAAAGTCTAAAATGATATATCTATCTCTATCTCTATATCTGTATTGCTTTAAACAGAATATCTTGTTTTGGGAACTATTTTGTTTTGAATGAACTGAATCATCAGTAGATGAAAAAGGTAACTTATCGGTTAGGTGAGCAAGAAGATAGTGTTTCTTCTCTGAATGTAGGGGTGTGTATTCGACACTTTTCATTTCATATTGGTTTGTAAAATGCCTTTTTTTGTGTGTGTGTGTGAGTGTGTGTGTGTGTTGGGATAGAAACCATAAATACTCCTTCAACAAAAGTCTTCTATTTTGTATTGGGGCATTTCTAAAAAGGACATCACAGAGTATATCACTTGAGAATCAGTTGCACAAAGCATGCTTAGTTAGCTCAAACAGATATTTCTAGATTCTAAAGCAAGTGATAGAGGAGTTTTAATAAATTATATTCTTCAATCTGAGTCAATATTAATTAAATTAATGCTCTTGCATAATGATGTAGGAGCTGATTTTTTTTTTTTTTTTCTGGAAGAATGTAATCAAGATATCCATTAGCTATGGTGATTAAAAGTAGCTTCCTGATGATACTTGCAAAAGGAGGGAGGGTAGCTCCATTGTTCTATTCAAATTTCAACACATTAATTACATCCTGCTTATCCAAATAGTGGTATTTGTACTTTCACATGAATATGATATATAGAATGACTGTTAGCAACTGATATGTTCCATCTTCCGTCTTTTCAGGTGTTGCTGATTTGATGTCTAAATGATGAAGTGTGTTGGGCCAGACCATTCCTGTCTATATTCAGGAAATGGCAGCTGGGTTCACCCCTGCAGAGAGTATTTCTATGGCTGATGTGACTATACAAGGAACGGAGCAAGGTGAGAATTATTCCTCTGTTGCATACATTAAATCATGACAGTTATGAAAGATAGCTGGTAGTAGAACTAGAAGCAGAATAAAAGTGTTCAGTGTGGCTGCTCAAACCCATATCTTGGCTGATTTCACAACAAACATCGTGAAGCACAATAAAGGAGGCTGTTTCTGTTATTACTAGGAACTGGAATTATGGCACAGAATTTCTTTTAGTCATTTTATAAAAACTGAAAAAAAAAAACAAAACAAAAAACTACCCTCAAACTAGAAATTTTTTAGTTAAAAATATTCAAAGAATATTGTTTGATAAACAGATATGGAAACAGTAAAATATGAAGGTTAAAAAGTATCAAAAGTAAAATTATACCCGAAACCCTAATTCCTTCCTCTAAGAAACTGCTTTTTGTTCTTTGGTATATTAGTCATGAAGAATGGGAAACAAATAAAGCAGAAAAAAATCAGGAAGGTAAAAATGTTTCTGTCAAGATTAAGGCTATTGGACACTGGAAAGTTTGTTTGTATTTTCCACTGTACAGTAATACACATACCCACCAGTAAAAGTGGTGTGCGTTTTCTCTCACAATCTCTTTTCAGCCTAGCAGTCATGTCTCTTCAACCAGGTATGTTGGACAGGCTTTTCTAGTAATTGCCCTACATATGTATAGGCTGGGACTCATAACTTTCACTGCTTACATTTCTATAGCAGAATTTTTACTGTTTTAATGTTAAACTTTAATATAACTTCATAAAAATACTTGTAATGAAAAATTTTTAAAATTTCCTATCTAAATCAAAATATCATCATGCTGACTACAACTACTCTATCAGTAGGAGAAAAATACTGGATTACTGGATTCATGCTCCATTACATATCACCTCTGTAATTGTGTTTCATAGTGAGAAACTTTGAACAGATAGCTTCAACTAGCTAGACTGCTTCTATATAGTTGTATCAGTGTACCATTCCAAATAAATAAATAAACAAATCAAATTTAAAACTCTGATTAGGACAATTTTGAAAAAAAAAAAAAAAAGTATTTGGGATATTTTGCACATACCTTTTCACAGTTTTTTTTGTACCCTTGAGGGAACACCAAAGCAAAACTGCAGAATCTTTTAGGGAATAAATTTCAGATGCAAAGCAACACCCAGAGGAAATATCTAGCTTTTTGCATCTTTGAAAAAAAAAACAAAAAACAAAAAAACACTTTCTCATGTATATTCTCAGTGCATGAAGATAATTTTCCAATAATTAAACATAAACAAAACCCCAAAATTATAGTCATATTTAGAAAATGTGAATAGGCTAATTTAAATCCCTAAAGAGCTCCAGAAACTTTTAAAGCCCTAAGTAATCATAAGTGGAAATGAGGCCGATGTGGCATCCAGGCATTGTTTTCTGAAAGGATTAATTAAAAGCAATTTGCATTTCCTGGAAAACATAGCCTTGTTATTATCAAGCATAACATTAACAATATTTGGTCAACAGGATTAAAATGAAAACAGATCAGGTGTAACACCTAGCAATATCATTTTTTTTCAAGATATGTGTTAACTTTATTTTTAAAGAAAAACACATTGTATACATTGCTAAATAATTTTATCAGGTTTTATGTTCTATGTATTGAATCATGTATTGCCTTTGGATACATTTTAAAAATCACTAAACCTGACAATATATTAAAGAACCATACATGGACACACATACAACCACTCTTGACACAACAATTTCTCAAGCCAAATTCTGTTTCCCCGATTTTTTTTGACACTTGGCTATCAACTTCTTCCTTTTACAAGCTCTGGCATTTCTTTCTGTTATGTGCCATGCGGAAAAAAAATGACAAAACAGCTTCCTCCTTTGTATCCCACTTCCTAACTTTTGTGAAGCACTTGTAAACAAGAGAAATTCCAGCTCAAGGTTTCTGTGATTCTATGATTCCATGGATTCTACGATTCCATGATATTTCTTCTGAGTCGTACCCAAAGCTGAAACCTCTGCTGCAGATCCAAAAGAAGTAAATCTCTTGCAAGCTGGGAGATTGTGGAACCCATATTCCTAGCTCTAATGCACTCAAACAAAATGGGATCTTATAAACACTCAGATTTATATAAGGAGATTTCTAATAGCTGCATGCTTGAACCCAAGTCCTAAGTGCTGACATCCTTCCTAACGCTTGCACCAAAAGTAATCTGGCCTTGATTCTTATTTAGAAGCATCATCCATAGCTCACATAAAAAGTATACTTGGAAATTGTACTGAGGCAACCTTCCTCCCTTCTGCCCATCTCTAAATCTCCAAATACATCTTACCAAACTCTTAAGTGATCTGAAATTCCTGCCTCTCCTCCAGAGGTTTGCTCTTAAGTAACTAAAGCTGAAACCTGGGATGTGTTTCCTGTGGGCTTCTTGCTCGGGGAAGGGGAAGCTCCTGGATTAACAAATACAAAAAAAAAGAGGGGAAAAAAAAATTATGATAAGGCCATTTGCATTGTAGTGCAAATTCTGCTAGGTTTGTAGTGGGGACAACCTGTTCCTTCCAACTTACGAGCCTCTTTTTTTTTGTTTGTTTGTTTGTTGTTTTTTGTTAATAGCACACCTAATAAAAGCATTGGCTTAACACAGAATTAATGTTTGTACAAATTATACTCCTCTTGGCCCACTTGCCCCAGTGCTGGTCTATGCAGTGAGTAAAAAGGCTTGTTAGTCCTAGTCCCTAAATCCCCAAATTCACCAGTAACAGTAAGCTATGAAAAGGCTCTGTTTTACACTGCTGGAGTCAAAGAAGAAACAACTGTGTTACAAATTCCTTCCTTTTATTTTCTTCTTATTTTAAAATTGTATATGCATTTTATATAGTCAGTATTTAAGAAAAAGTGTCATTATTTTGCAATGGGGATTAAAACTGAAAAGGAAATAAGGATCTGGACAGCAATAAATGGGCTGTTTGTTACTTGATCCCACATGAAAGAAAAAAAAAAAAAGAGCTCGTTTAGTCTAAGGCATTTCTATATAGACATAATTACCATTTCTGACAGTTTTCTTCTAGCTCTGTTTTCTTAGCT
This sequence comes from Heteronetta atricapilla, assembly GCA_011075105.1. Lineage (NCBI taxonomy): Eukaryota > Metazoa > Chordata > Aves > Anseriformes > Anatidae > Heteronetta > Heteronetta atricapilla. Next base: position 52,134,250 of record CM021731.1, on the reverse strand, counting down.
AAAACATCAATGGATCAGGTTCTAAGACTTTTGTCCTAATGAACCAAAATTGAAAACCAACCCAAGGTGTCATGTTAAATAAAAACTGTGAACTTCAGCTTTTCATCTGTACTCCCATTTCAATACAACAACCTATCATTTCTCAGGAACTATTCCTTTTTGTAAAATTCTTCACCTACTTAGCTTTTTCTACATGAGCTTATTTGAAGCTGCTGAGAATATATCTCTGTGTGTTGTACTCTGCAGCTCAGACATATTTTAAAGGTATGTAGACATGACTGAATGTAACTGATTTAGAGCTAAAGAACAAATTAAGTGGTCTAGGTGTCCACCAGCATGCTCTTAGCATGCCTTAGGTCTGAGCTAATTAATTTTATCACACACAACCAGGACAGGATAAAAGCATACATAAATGGTCAGTTACACCAGCTCAGCTGTTAGAATGCAAATAGTTGAGTCGGTGTAAGATGGTGACATTTTGTGTCCATAAACTTAGTTGTTTAAGTCTGGATATAAGAAAGATAAAGCAATACTAAAATTGCTGTTACAAAAGGGAAGAAACACTTAACAATATTTTCACAAGCTGTAATTGCAAATAGGTATTCCTGAGATGCAGATTAGTGAGTGGATTGCTCATTTGCCTGCCAAGCAGATAAGTTTGGACTTTTTTACTTCATGCCACCATTCACATTCATAACTTCTGTTTTTATTCTATGTGTAGAAGAGATGGAATGAGCACATTTGAACAACATAGTTTGTTTAACCACCATCTTCCCCAAGTAGCTATATTTACTAAATACATTGAAAATAATAACATTTGACACAATGTTCAAGGTTCTGTTGCGAAGATTGAGTCCTAGAAAACAAAACCCTACAGTAAAACCCTTCACTACCTGAAATCCCCTCTGTTGGCCTGAGCTTGTTACTTAGCAATTATAGTTTGCTGACAGTGATTTAAAACCAGATACTATAGCATATTAAAATATAAACCTTTTGATGGAATAAGTACAAATTAAATGTGAAAGCATAGCTGGCATTTCTGAGTATGAAACATTATATTGATGCCTAACTGGCTACAGATACTAGAATAAACCATGTCTGACAGTGAAAAAAGGCCTTATGCAATGTAGCTAGCACCATGTCAAAGGGAGAATGAAACTGTCTTTCTGTTACATATGGTTACTGATCACTGAGACAAAACTTCTGTAAACAAAATACATTGGATATGTCAGCCTCTGCTGCCTTATCTTTCACAAGCAGGCCACTGACATCTCTCAAGAACAAGTAGGTTGGCATTTGAAAGCTATGTAAAACTTCAAAGAAAATGCGCTAGTAAAGAGTCTTGGGTAACAGTACTAAAAAAAAGTCTGAGGAAAATCAAAATGTCCATTTAGGGCATTATGACATATACTGTACAACTTTTCATGCCAGTTTTAGTTGTGAAGGTTTTCTGTTATTTTCAATTTGGTAAGATTCTATGTTGGGTAGCCTTGAACAAAGAAGCAGCTTTTAACTTTAAGCCTAGCTCAGCAGTATGATTTTGCTGTCTGAAGAAGACAATGAATGTGTTACTGCCTAGTTGGTGCCATGTTATAAGATACCACACTCTTTTTGTTAACATTTAATTATTGTTATATCAGATTTATTATTATGTTTTTGTAGGGTGTTAGAATTATTCTTAAGTACATATCCAGTTTGCAATTAAATATGGTGTGCAGAAAGAACAAATTAATAGATATTAACAGAGAGGATAGATATGGAGGTAGGGAAAGAGGTAGGTGTGCATGAAGGGAAGGATGAGAGAGACAGACAGAGACAGAAAAGAGACAGAGATAGATGTCTTTAGAAGACCAGAAATATCAGGGTTCCAGGTCAGAAGAAAGAGCACTCTGTTGCTAGCAGGAGAGAGCCCTCTCCCATGAAGGCGATAAAATAATAGAAAATAAAAATCCGCAAAGGCAAATTCAACTCCCTAAACTAAGGATGTGGCTTTAACATGCTTCTTTTTAAATGTTCAGACTGCAACAGGCTTCTGAAAGTTACACAGTGTTAAACCATGTTTCATCAAACATACCACTGGAATTTTAGTGGTTAATTAACAGGTGATATTATAAAAGGGAAAATTTCAGAAGTCTTTTTTTTTTCTTTTTTTTTCTTTTTTTTTCTCTTGTTCCTAGGCAAACCAGAGATGCTAACATAAGTTATATTTTATGATTTTTGTTTGGTTGTTTTTTTACCAGATATTTTAAAAAATATTAGTTGTTTTTATATGTTACTAAAAACAAGTACATTCATATTGTATTTTCTTTAAATAAGTAACAATCGTAATATTGTTCTATGATCAATTATAAAATAAAACTGCAATGCTTTCTATTTCCTAACTGTAATATATTCACCACTGAACTGAAGAAAAAATAATTTTCATATTGCTCATTAGCTATTGTTTCATCCATACTATTCAACCAGTTCAACCTATCTGTTTTTCATGTTGCTCCTGAACACTATTGCAAAAAAGCTAAGTTGAATCAATCATTAAGGAAAGAAGGAGGTTAAAGTAGAATTTAAATAATAGTTGCCAGATTTCCTTCTTTTGAAATATATTTTGAGCAATTTGAATTATGCATGTAAACCATTTGGTCATATTCACCAAAAAGACTAACATTATGTGAGGTATTTTTTTTCTCATCTTTTATTTATTCATTTTCTGATGTATTATGCAGAAGATATTCAAGGTTTCTGGCTAATACTCTTTTTCTTTTTCAAACATTTTTTCTATTGAAATCAATGTGATGGTTGTCCAATGAAGAAGTTCATTACAAGTTTGAGCAAGTGCCTTAAAAATGGTCTAAGCTCTCAGTTGCTACAAATGAGTAGTAACTAGACCTTTTCTAAAACTATTTTTTTTAAGTCTGTCAAGGATATCCCAAATTCAAATAAATGTATCTGACAATGGGATATTTTTACTTGCATGGGAAGCTTGTCCAGTATTGCCTCTCTAGTACAATGATACATTACTATCTGATGCCTATTTACAGTTTGAATTATCACTGTTCCATATTGGTTTACAAATAGTCACACCAACATGTCAGCAATAGCCTTTTTTATTAGTCAACTCATTATTATGAGCAGGAAAGAACAAGTATTAATTATTATTATTATTATTATTATTATTACTATTATCATTATCATTATCATTATTATTATATTTTTTTGTTTTGTTTCCTTGGATAAAATTGAAGATATGGGCATGGTAGCTGTGAATAAAACTTTTAATGTTTCTATTTACTTTACTCATTTCTGTGAATGAATACAAATTTAGAGCTCCAGATTTGCAGTTTGACAAGTTTGGTAAGTACCGCAATTGAGCACGTATGTAAAACTTGACGTTAGATGCTGTTTCATTTCTTTATCTCATCTCAGCAGCAGTAATTGTATCTTTGTTAGCCTTAGTCATTTTGGGGGGGGAAATGAAGGAACCCAGAAGACTGGGTGAACATACCTTGTTTTAAATAAATTGTTTTAATATTACATACAGATAACAAATTAAGATATGCAAAGACGATTTAACACAGGTTGATTGTATTTGATAAAGCTAGTAATCTTTTTTGGTAAATCATTTTCTAAGTAAAGGAAATCTGTTAAATGTCATCTGTTTATCAGTAACAATTTCACTTGAAGGTTTTTAGTTAAACTGGACTGAGAAGAATTGCATAGGTGGATGAAAAAGGTATCGGGGAGAAGGCATTTGAAAAGAAGCAGCCAAGACAGGTCTACACTACTTTGCAAAATAAAGCTTTGCAAATTCTTGACGATGACTGGATTCAAAATTTCATGAAAGATTTTGCCACAAAAAGTAGAAAAGTGACAATAAAACAAAGATAAAAAGGTATAATCAGTTCTTTATGCAATTCCACATAGAAAAACTGGGTGACCTAGTGTATTGCAGTAATTTAAACAATATGTCATTCCATAAAATAAAGTACATGGTCATGCACATAAAAAATATGTGTATTTTAATTTTTGGTAGGCTTGCTGTGAGCTGTCAACATGATGCAGCTCTGAAAATGGAGACGGTAGGTTTAACAGAGGGGATAGATATGGAGATAGGGAGAGAGGTGTGTTTATGTTGGGGGAGGGAGACTTTTTCATAAGAGTGTGTAGTACAAGATATTGGGTTCAGCTCAGAGGCATAATGTGAGCAGTTTTGCTCCCCCATGTACCAGAAGAAATTCAGATTCTTTAGAGAACTAATGTTACGAGAAGAGACTAGAACAGCTTTTCTTAATTATGATAGTAAAATGAAAGCTTAGAAAATATTTTTTCTCTCTGTAAAAAAGCTCATGGAATTGAACACTGGGGAGTAAGAAGATGACTATTTTAGCTGAAAAGCAATGTTTGGCACTTGAACAAAGGTAAGTAAAGTGGTCATGAGTAAGTCTAGGATGGAAATTAGTAAAAAGGTTTTTAACCATCAGAGGAATGAGGTTTGGACCAAATTACTACCATGTAGTAATGGGAGCCAAAATGCCTAAATAATTTTAAGATAGAGCTTGATGATACATAAACAGGTCTGCACTGTGTTGTTTCCTTTGAAAGAAACTGTATTTGATACGCTGTGAGGCTCCTTCAGGTTTTTATCAATATCTTTTAGGAAGAGAGTATTTCTAGAGTTATGCATCCAAAATAACCATTCTACATCAAACTATCTCTGACTTCAGTAACTAAACACACAAGAAATGACAGCATGATTTTCTGAAGCTGAGAGAAGATCAGCATGTTTTAGAGTGTATCTAGATTTATAGTAGAAACTCAGCTAGAAAACAACATGCCTTACATGCTAGTTTCTTTGTAAGTCTTTGTTAGTCATAAACTGGACGGTTAGAGTCATATTTGCAACTCATTTTCTGTCAAATTGCACCTTGATCATTTGGGGAAAGAATATGAAAATATTGCACATTTTTACATACAGATTATCCATTTCAATTCTGTCCTTTGTTTAAGCAACTTAGTTTCTCATGTGTAAACATAAATTTCTGCATATGCAAAACTAGGAAGGTTATTAAATACATTTTTTTAACTTTTTTAAAAAAAATCCTTATACCCAATTAAAGTTGTAACTGACAAACAGATTATTTTACTGAGCTGATCTACATTCTAATACTTCAGAGGATTAGGGCATTTTTAATTATACATGGGAGAAGTATGCATACAATACAATACCCAGCATTGTGAAATTCTCTTGGTCTTTTGGGGAGTAGAATACTTGCTTTATATGACCCACTTCCTTGACTATCCACTATAGGATTTGGCTAGCCATCTTTGGGTACAACTGTAACATACATCTGTTAGAATTGCAAATTCCTTCATCTTCACCTTGTTACATACAGCACTAAGGAGACAGTTTACTGATATTAAATTAGTTCAGGATCTTTTAAAACAGCCACTTTAGCATTCAGGTGACTTCTGTAGAATACTCAAAAGCAGCCAGTATTATTCTCTTGAGGATGTGTGCCACAGCACTTCAATGCTGCACCTTAATTAACATTTCATTTAAACTATTTAAATGTAAGAAACACTTTCATAGCATCTCTCCCTCTTCAGCCTAGGCTCAAACAAAATGAAACAATCAAACAAACAGAACAACAACAACAAAATTAGCAAGACATTAGAGCTGCTAATATAAAGATTAGCAAACTAAAGTTTGTACATTATAATCAGATTGAAATTACTGCAATAATTTTTTAAAGTATAATCTAGATATACTGAAACAAACACTGAGTATAAAGGAAATTATTGACAGGGTCATGGTCAACACTGATGTTATTAGCTCCTTAGTCAGATTGCAGCTACTTTGGACTCCATCGGATAGTGTAATTGCCTTCCCAGGGTCAAGAGTCTTCCAAATCCATTTGTTACAAGCACATTGTGGTGTCATAAACATGTTTATTTGTTCCTGAACATTGTGTTTACTCAAGGCTGTGTATAAGGTTATAATGGATATTTACTGTCTTAGAACTGTATGACTAGTAGGGAGGGATGGGAATAAAGACACATTTCACTCTTTGTGCTAAAAATAAAAGAAGTTGAACTCACTGAATTTCAGTAGATAACATAAATCAGTATTTTCTAACAAAATAATATAGGGTGAGTCTTCTAATAGAAATTATTTCATATTCTTGATGAGTTATAAAACTCCACTTGAAAAATGTATAATGTTAATTAGAACAATTGGAGCAATAATTCATTATTACATTTGTCAGAAGTCTATAAACAGGGCAAAAGGCAAAGTAAAGCTCCATCCCACCTACCTACATAATACATTAGCAAAATTGTGAAACTATGTTTCTGGTACATAATAAGCTACAAGGAATATGATTCCCTTTATGCTGACCTGCATTTCTGGATTGACTTTTGACTGGCGAAAGAGCACAGGAAACACTAGAAAGATATTCAGCGTGTTAGGATTTAATTTCTGCTATAGTGGTTTTCATCATGGAACACATTTTGAACAGGGATGTCATCTGATTGCATGAAATGACTAACCTTCTCTGAACTCCAGTGTATACTGAAAGCCTAGTTACAGAAGATACCAGACTGTCAGAAAAACCTCCCCATAAACTTCTTCTAAATAATTTGATATTAGTTTATTTTGAACAATCTGAATTTACTGGCTCTTAGACTTTCTTAGTCCGTAACTGTGGCAAAATTATCATTTGCATATATGTGATGTGGGAACCCAAAGAACTTGGAGAGTTGTCGCAGAATGTTTAGGGAAAGTTTTACTTGTTGGTCTTCTACAGCTGTGCTGTTTTATTATAAATTAAAATTTCTTTGTTTCTGCCCCTATTTAGCCTTCCTTAGAAAGGGAAAGTCTACAAATTCTTAATGATCATTAATAATTAATTAGAGAGTCTGAATCCCTATGTGAAAAATCAGGAAAAAAAAGTAAAATAGATAGTGCCCAACAGAAAAGAAATTACAGCTGTTTTCTTTTCTATTAGACACTTTCTCTTAGGTCCCACTTTGACAGAATACTTATCCCATGTGTTATTTTAAGCAAAGAAATAGTTCTAATTGACTTCAATGGGACTACTCTGGTGTTTAAGGAATCACATGGGTTTAAGTATCTTATTGGATCAGACTTTTAAGTTTTGGAATTTTCACTGGCTGGATGGGGGTTTGCTATTGGGTTGTTGTTTTTACTACTGTGGCAATAAAATTTGAAACCCCTCTGAATACACTGAGATGGGGAGTTCCAGACTAAAAATGGAGATGTGTGAGATTTAGTTATTGTTCATGCATTTTCTTCACATTCGCAGCTGAAGTCTGGCAAGTAGTTATTCAGACACAGACCCTAGACACACTTTTAACTGTATATAAGCATTTACGTGAATGGTCCCAAGTCATCACCATTTTATATCAATAGAATAAGAATGAAAAGTTTCTATTGAGAGAAAAAAGTGTCTGGAAATTTTAGACAATTTTGGTGATGTGTTGTATGTTTGAGGGTCAATAACTTATTTGGCATTGATTCCATCAGACACTTCTTCCAGGGCCAATGGGTACTGACTTTCATTTGTTTCTCTGCTATGGCTCAAGCATAAAACTAGGCTAATACATATGAATGCACAATTAAGGTTCAGTTCATTATTTGTTACTAACTGCATGTATTGCAGATTGAACTATAATGTGTTAGCTTAAGGCTCTTTCCTTGAGGTTCTTTTGACGTGTTTGACATTTTGTTGTAGATCCAGAATCAGCCACTGTGTTTTAGTTGAGGTAGAGTAACTCCCTAAGGTGTGATTATGCAGTCACATGCAAAAGCCCTTTTGTTTAAAACATAAATTTGGTATTCTTCCTAATGAAATTTATTGATTATGAAGTCCAAGGGAGACATCAGAACCACATCAGAATATGATAGCTTAAGTGGGGCTGAAAACATGTCCCTATATCCATCTGAAAACCACCTTCAAAACGGCCTTTTCTGCTGAGACTTTTTAATTGCAGGGGGTCCTTTTGGTTGGCTAGTTCAAAGAAAAAGATACGTATAGTAGAGTAAGTTCCATAATGTAGCAGATATTAGGAGAAATCTTCAGTTAGAACAACCTGCTGCCTCTCCTTAGGGGTTGGACTGCAGTTTCCAGAGGTCCCTTCCAACCTCTATGGTTCCCTGAACTTATGAATTAAAGCTTGCATTTCAATCACCTTGAAGTTGGGGGGAATGGGTCAACTTCAGGTGTGTATTCCTCGCTTTCAGAAGACTAAGAGTAGGCCTTCCTGGCTGATCAAGACTGGTATGTGCTGCCTTTCCTCTAATTGGTTTGTTTATTGCTATGTGTGTTCACTGATGCACAGCAGGGAAGCTACTGCCTATCTAACTCTGCCAGCAGCAAAATAAGGGCATATGCTAACAATCCCAGTACCTAGGTCAACATGCAACAGTCATAAGTAGTTACACTGTAGTATATAATCCATCACATTCAGCCTAAAGAACTGGATTTAATAGAGTAGTTAGATTTTACAGGCATTTGAAATAGCAGTTGGTTAGTAAAACCCTATAAAACTGAGGTTTTATAGTAATACACTATATATGTATCCATTACACAGCTAATCCTGTCTGAATTTGTTTTTAACAATCAGTTAGTATATATTGATTGTAATGCCCAATAACTGTCTAGTTAAATTCGTAACTGGAAACCTTAATTTGAAGTGTCACTAGAAGTTTGTCATTCAAAGTGTCTCTCACTCAAAAAAAAAGTATGTTTGCATAACCAAAAATGTGAAATAAAAAGGGCAATATATACAAGATACATATTTTAAAATAAATAAATAAATAAATAAATAAATAAAGCCACTGAAGCACATCTATTCAATGAGACTTTTAATTTTTAATTTAATTGTAGTGATTATGTTCAATAAGACAACCAGAAAGCATTTCTTATTGTTTAAGCAGGAACCACAACTCATGGGCTGTCTGCTCTCCGAATATGTTTCCACATGTATGGAAAAGAGAAATGGCATTGCAAAGAAAGACTGGGTAAAACAAAACATCACAACTACAGTATCTCTTCCTATCCTACCCTTTGTCAAAAGCTTTGTAATATTTGAATTCTGTAAATTATTAGGGAGAAAAATAATATTTTATTCTAAATGGGATAAATCAACTAGATGCAACTCAATTGTATATAAATGCAGTTATTGAAGGGGATGCAGAGAGAGTGATTTATTTCAATACTTGCACCTTTGTTTTCAGTATTTTTCAATGGGAAAAGTTGGTAGTTAGCAACTGCAGGCAAAACTGTTCTGCTCTGTAATGCCAGAAATCAGAGTCCTTCTGAGAGGGACAGAAATGAGATGTCCTTCGTGGAACATCTAATGCCAGAAATCAGAGTCCTTTGTGGAACAGAGGGCTCCTGCAAATTCCTGAATGAAATGGAAAGCTATACAACATTTACATTATGAATACAGATCATAGAATAGCCCAATTGTCTTAAGTTTCCAATATTAGATATGTTTGGCTTTGTTAAGGACCCAGAATCTAACAATTTAATGAAGTACTTAAAACACTGCAGGAGTAGACTCTAATTTTGATTATATCTTTGGCTGTAATGTAAATGTAGCATTTTAGATTCTCTTCAGCAACTGATTTCAGTTGCAGAAAGTTTGGAGAGCTGAGACATAAATGATCTCAACTGGCTATTTATCTTACTTCTTTCACAGACCATGATGTTCCCAGTATATAAAAATCTTTTCACTGTGAAAGTATTGTTTGATTAATAGAGCTGTAATGGAAGGAAACAGTCACTTTATGAATGAAAAGAAACACACATCCTGAATACTCAAATACACGTCCAAATTTATATCCAGTCCCCCAGATCTTAGTATCTTCAATTCAATACACTAACATATATATAACAAACTTGTTATGTGTCATGTTGTATTGTATCCAATTGCTCCATTAAAAACATTGAAGATAAAATAGTTGTTAAATAAGTTTTTTTGCACATCATTTTAAATGCAACAGCTAATAGAATTTTCTCATAACAAGGGACATGATTAATACTCTGTGAGATTAGTAGAACCTGGCTAGTGAGATTACTTTCTATTTTATTTTAACATCTCCAGGGTCAGCAGCCTAAAGCAAGTTCAATTACACCTCCTTGTTTTTAATTTAAAGTAGATTGACTCATACTTTAATGCTACATCTGGAGGCCCTATTTTTTTGCAAGAGTGGTTTTTGGACATTTAAATATTCAAGCAAAACTGACAGAACACCTGTGAAGTTAAAATGTATTTGGAAAAATAAATTCTGTCCTATACATTGACTTGCCATTAAAATGTACCTATGTCTGAGTCAACAGTGCTCCAGAGATCTGTTTTACATAACAATTTGGAGCAGTTCGTGTGTTAATCACAGCCTGAGTGGTCTAGATACTTTGTTGAGGACTTAAACTTACACTGCACTCATCTGTAATTGTACTTCCTTTTTCTTGTGTGCATATATGACATACAAAGTACATTCCCAAGAGACAGGCAAGCATCTTAAGAGTAATAACTAAAGAAAGGTAAATAAAAGAAAGTATAAATATAAATGCTCAAAAAAAGAAGGCAAAATAAATCTAGATAGTGCCACAAAGCAAAGGAAATACAGAGGTTGCAAGGGATGTCTGAGGCTGAACTAATACTTCAGGTGGAGGGAATGAAAACTTGATTTATCGTCCTTATGGAAATTTGGAAAGGGAGATTGAAAAGCTGAAAAGTGTTCCTTTCTGGAAATATGTTTACAAGCTGACATTCTGAAAATCCATGCAAAATGATATAAAACATAATACAGATCTACTGAAATACTTTGTTTCCCTTTTGACCTTTATTTCAACTCTTTTTTATATGTTAAGATGCAGTGACACTTGTCATATGTGAAGATGAAGTAAGGACATAAAGCTCCTATTTTAGTGCCTAAAACTAGACCTAGGCAGAACTGAGGTGTCCAAATAAAATAAAACAATTCAAGACATTATGCTACAACGGCGATCTAGTCCTAAAAGCACCAAAAATAAGACACTGAGTTCTTACCTATGGATGTACCTGCTCATACACATACAGCAGAATAGAGACCATTGGAAGTTCCCAGTATTTTAGGCACATTTGTGACTTATCAAAAGGATATGAATTTCAATTACTTCAGTATTTAAAAAAACTGATGATTTCACTAAAAATCTAGGCTTTGTGTGTGATAATTTTCTTCATTGTGGCTTGTATGATGCTGTGTTTTGGATTTGTGATGAAAACAGTGGTGATCCATGGTCTAGTTGTTGCAGAGCAGTGCTTGCACGGAGCCAAGGACAAAAGGAAAAACAGAGAAAATACAAGAAATGTTTGCAAGTAAATATGCCACATACTATGCTTTTCTTTGTGGCCGTCATGAGAGAGTGTTAGGCCTCATGCTGGGAAGCTCTACTAAAGGGATTTTTTTTATTGTGAAACTTTTATTTAGTGGAGCCCCTGATGAATTTGAAATTCATTCATGCTTGACTTTATTTCATTTCTGAGAGGAGGCTTTTAAAGATACACAAAATTTGCCTGAATGTTGGAAAGCACAATTTCCCTAGGCAGACAATGAAAGCAGGATAGAAAAAGAGGACAGAAAGCAGGATATGGGCCTGGCTAGGAACAAAATCAGGGCCTAAACTTCAGAAGAGCCAACTTCCAGCTGTTCAAGGAATTAATGGATGAGATCATGGAATGAATCCTCCTGGAGACAATGTTAAGGCACATGCAGGACAAGGAGGTGAGCTGGGACAGCCAGCATGGCTTCACCAAGGGCAAATCTTACCTGACCAATCTGGTGGCCTTCTATGATGGAATGACAGGATCAGTCAACAAGGGAAAACTGATGTCATCTACTTGGACTTCTGTAAGGCTTTTGACATGGTGCCACATGACTTCATAATCTCTAAATTGGAAAGGTATGGGTTTGAAGGGTGGACCATGCACTGGATAAGGAATTGGCTGGATGGCCACACCCAGAGAGTAGTGGTCAATGGCTCTATGTCCAGGTGGACGTTCTGTGCCCAGGAGGCTGGTAATGAGTGGTGTCCCTCATGGGCCAGTCCTGGGACTGGTGCTTTTCAATATCTTCAGCAATGACATAGACAATGGGATTGAATACACCCTCAGCAAGTTTGCAGATGACACCAAGCTGAGTGGTAGAGTTTATACAACAGAATGAAGGGATGCCATCCAAAATAACCTGGACAAACTTGAGAAGTGGGCCTTTGTGGATGAAGTGAGGTTCAGCAAGTCCAAATGCAAGGTGCTGCACCTGGTTACGGCAATGCCAGACAGGAGTACAGTCTGGGAGAAGAACTCATGGAGAGCAGCCCTGCAGAGAGAGACTTGGCAGTTATAGTGGACAACAGGCTCAACATGAGCCAGCAGTGTGCGCTTGCAGCCCAGGACAACTGCATCCTGGGCTGCGTCAAAAGAGTTGTGACCAGCAGGTTGAGGTAGGTGATTGTCTCCCTCTATTCTGCCCTTGTGAGGTCCTACCTGGAGTACTGCATCCAGGCTTGGGGCCCCCAGCACAAGCAGGATGTAGATCTGTTAGACTGAGTCCAGAGGAGGGCTAGAAAGATGATCAGATGGCTGGAGCACCTCTCCTATGAAGAAAGGTTGAGAGAGCTGGGGATGTTCAGCCTGGAAAAGAGAAGGCTCTGGGGAGACCTCATTGTGGCCTTCAATGCTTAAAGGGATCTTTTAAAAAGTAGGGAGAAGGACTCTTTACTTGTGTAGATAATGATAGGACAAGGGGAAGTGGTCTTAAACTAAAAGAGAATAGATTTAGACTAGACATTAGAAGGAAATTCTTCACTGTAAGGGTAAGTGAGGCATCAGAATAGGTTGCCCAGAGAAGCTGTGGATGCCCCATCCCTGGAGGTGTTCAAGGCCAGGCTGGATGGGGTCTTGGCCAACCTATCTAGGGGGTGACATCCCTGCCTATGGCAGTGGGTTGGAGTTGGATGATCTTTAAGGTCCCTTCCAACTCAAACCATTATATGATTCTATGACATGATTCAGGTGGCAAAAACTTCTTACTTCTTAAAAATACCTCTATTTTTCTAGGAGTTAAGGAAAACCGTGTGCCCTCCAAAGGAAAATTATGATTTTTGTAATGTGGAAACATCACCTTCTTTATCTACCCTTTTTGCATTATGTTACTGTATTTTTAATTTCCTTAAAAATAGATACAGGAAGTTTAGGGTACATGTAGAACAAGTGTTCTTGCCATTCTTTTCTAGCACACCCCCATGTTTAACTACATTTCAGTTTTCATTCATCATGGAAGTGTTTAGGGATGAAAGAATGAGACCTTCTGAGACACTGTAGAGTCTTTTGAGAGTCTTTTCTTCACGTTTCCAAGGAGGTGCAGTCCAGAAGCATCCAGAGAACTTGCTAAACACTTAAGAACAGGTTCTAAATCTTCATTGCTCTCTCTCAGAGTGACACCAGTTGTGAACTCTGTAACAGCTTCAGCAGTGCCCTCCCAAAGGCCACTTCAACTTGCATAAGGTATTAGGTATGTCCTTAACCTGCTGGAGACTCACCATGAGCCTTCATTTCTGAGACATGTTTCACTGCCCTTGGAGCACCTATCTCCTTCCAGCAGTGTAAGTATCTGTGCGTATTTAGATGGTGAGCCAGGCCAAGAAAATAAAGTAATTTGAGATTTCAGAATTACTACTGCTATGTAACAGTTCCCCTATTCCTTTGTTCCTAAGTACAAATGAACTTAAAAGCAAAGCCAAGAAATACTGTTTTGATTTTATTCAGTCTCAACAAAGAATTCAAAAAAAGGTTCCAGATTTAGATATGGAGCCCAAAAGTTATTAATTTTCCCTTGTTACTCTAGAAATATATTCTGTTACTTTGAAAATGCTGATAATTTTGAAACTTGCAGTGTGATTCAGCAAAGCATTTCTTCACCTGCCCAATGAAAAGTGGTTGTACTGATTACTTTCATTCTTCAGCTGAACACACTAAATGTTTATTTTCATTTTATTTGTTTTTGGTTTGTTTTTTAGTAACCGCTTGGAACAACTGTGAGTTTATCCCGTAGTTAAACAGGTTATATTTTCACAAATCTTGATGTACTTAAGCTTAGCACATTACTAAAATTGATATCTTTTAGAGTACTCAGTGCCTAATATATTTATTAAAACAAAACCAGACCATACTATATAATTTAAATTATGCATAGTTTTCTTCTCCACTATTCAGCTACTGCCCTGTAGTTCATCAGATTTTTTTTTCCAGCTTACTTTCTACCCTCCAGTCTTTAGCATAATCCATCTGAATACAGTACATATCATCTGAATGCAGTACATCAGAAAATACATCACTGAATTAATGCATATACACACACTTGTTTACAAATAACATCATTTTTCACTTATTTTTCATATTGTCCTAGACAGTTCTTGGGACTAATGCTTTTATGCCGATATTTTCCCAAAGATTAGCTGATTTTAGCATTTGAACACAATTTAATTTTTCTTGCAAAAATCCCTGCGGTTAAGTATCATTTTTACTAGATAATAAGACTTTTTATTATTCTTGAAAATGTTTTACCATTATTATCTTGTATTGCACAAAATCAGAAGATGCTATGAAGGATATTAATGTGTATGCTTCCTCATCCTATTTATCACAATAACTTGAGTGTAAGAACAAAAAACTAGTAATACTTCTGAGATCGCTCTGAGATTTAAAATTTTTAGTACCATAGAAACAGTCTTGTGCCAGCATATGTTCCTGGAAACATTTACAGTGACATAGCTTCAGCAGAGACAGTAATGGTATAAACAGGGCAAAGGAAATACCAGAAATGTTGCAGATGTTATTGATTATATGCCTTGGAGAATGTTCCACTTTGTATTTTGAGTCCTGTCAATGTAAATCAAAAGGTGGTGATGTTGTCAGTAAGATACATCACAGTTAGAATAATGTGCAATGACAGCAGTCCCACTATGCTGACTGAACAGATTGTGATTTTGGAAATGGAGAAGACATCCGTAGCATAGCTGAGATATTGTAAACCAGAGGAAAATAATCTAATTTGAACATGTGAATCATTGTGACCTGTGATCCAACTTAGGCTGAAAGTTCATATGGCTGATAGGATCATATCAATTTTATGTTAACCAATATGGCCGCTTTAGGTTGAATTAGCTAGCACATTTGAACATAATTCAAGTCTTATTTGTGTTGTATATGCTTGCAGCTTTCATTCTTTCTCAAAATGTGGAAGCTGTAGTACTAATTTTTACGATCACTAATGAACACCCAGCAAAGGCAAGCACGAGAGTCTGTATTTAAAAGAGAAAACTCCATTAGACAGTGAAGTATGGCATATACCTAAATAAAAGATTTTTCTTGAATTTGTGAAATAAAATCTACCAAACACTACATTACTACTTTTAGAATTCACATTTAAACGACACAGTTGAAATATTTCCTGATTTTTAAAGATTTCACAGTCATCATTACAAATATATCTAGGTAGACGTGTTAATATTGAACAAAGTTCTGTAATAAAATGTGCTAAGAATGGGAGTTAAGTTTGAAGTAAGTAAGACATGCCTCTTTTGCCTTTTGCAATATATAAATTATAACAACACCTTCAAAAATCCCCTTGAGAACAGGTTAGCCCTACAAGTTTATAAAAAATAGGAATAGAAGGAAAATACCAAAGTTTCAAAATTAAGGTGCAGTTAGTGTGCACTGACATCTCTATTCCTTTGAAACTACACATTATATAGACATTTACACTTAAAGATTGTAGTATTCTCTTTGAGTGAATAACAAAGAAAATCAACGGATAGGCAATTTGTCAAAAAATGCTGCTACATAATCTGCTGCAAAATACAGATATTGTGAACGTGAACAGTGGATAACAAGAAAACTGAATACCACTATTTATTTATTTTGCTTATTTAACAGTTACGCTCTCAGAAACAACAGCAAGAAAAAGATCCCATTCTGATCTAGCTGTGCAATTAAATCAGAGATCAAGGGATTGTCAGCAAAAAACAGAAAGCTGAATAAGAAAATCTGCTTGTAGCTACATATCAGTGAAGATAGATGAGCAAAATTCTTGAAACCTGTTGGAAAATAGAACAGCTCCATAGGTTTTGAAAAGGCTGTGTAGATTTGAGGAGCTGAAAAAACACTCATATGTCAATTATGCGTTCATAGAAACCTAAAGCTTTACAATTCATCTATGGAGACTTATTCAATCACGGTCTTTTCCAGTTTATGCACAGCTCCCTTTCTCCGTGGTCTTGTTGCACCCACGCAGCTTCCGTGGCGGGGCAGGAGAGGTAAAAAGAGATACTTCAAGCACGGCTGTGTGGTGCCGAGCTCTGGGTGTCTGCAGCTCTGGGGATGTTGTAGCTCCCTGTGCAGACCGTGAGAGGTGGGCGAGTTGCAGCGTGGTGCAGAGCGGACCCGTTGACCATTAGGTTGTGGAAGCTGGAGGTGACAGCGTGCGCTCTGTAGGTTAGGAACAGTCTGGCTCTAGTGGAGCTCCTCACCTCCAAGACTGGGCAATCCTTTTTTGTGCATGTCAAGAAGAGAATTTGTTGGAGAACAGGGTGGAGTTGCGGTGCTCTCTGTGCCTGTGCCTAGGGGTCCCTTGAATCTGACAGGCGCCCTTCAGATTTGGCAGCAATGCTGCATTGAATTTGTGTCCCGAGCAGGTGGGTTTGCAGGTCCCTGGCAAGCCCAGGAGAGCTTGTTGTGCTGCCCTTTGGGAATCTCTCTTTGTGCAAAGCTTTGGGCATCGTGCTGCTTCAGGTGGGAACATGCATGATTACCGAGTGTTTGGGTGGCGTGGAGCGCCCTGTGTCCTGAACCATGGGGACCTTCCAGCTGCAAGGGAATAAAAGAGCGGTTAGAGAGAGAATGGGTGTTGGGAAGCCTTTGGAACGTTCC
>CM021731.1:52022494-52117248 GCA_011075105.1 Heteronetta atricapilla | reverse complement strand
TTTCTGTGCTGTAGTTTGCTCACAGTTCTGTGGCCTTGTGATTGCTGTTTCAATATTCCATTCCGAAGAGACCTTGTCCCTGATTGTTATTTCCAGCAGCGACTGTGTCTAAATTCTCTAGATTTCTAAAAATGACAGATACTCATTCCCAGGAAGGAATACATTTTGTAGCTGAGCTCCCGACACATGATCCTGGCTACAACTTACTGTGTTATCAAAGGTGCCTTTTAAACAACAATGATAGAAAACTCGGGGCAATATTAATGACCCTGGGTGTGGAAATATCCATGAAATAGGGAATAATCCATACTGTACTGGATATGGTAGCCATGGGAATGCTAATATACATTATGCACACCAGATACAACATGCGAATCCTGTAACCGGCTGGCCTGTCCTGAATGGCAAGGGGTGGTACTGGCTATGTGGAAATAAAGCCAGGAAGGTATTGCTCCTAGGATGGAAGAAGGGAGCTTGCAACCTGGAGGCAGTAATTCCAAATGTAACTTCTATTGAAGACCCACAAAGCCAAAGCCCCCTTGAGATCACACACAGAATTAAGCAGACTCAGGTAATCCTTTAGTGAAATTCTCTAGCGTTTTACAGTTTTGCAAGGTGGTTTTTACCTTGGTTAAGGGTGAGTGAATTAGAAAAGCTATTGTAAATACCTCAGATATAACTGAAGAACTAGAAAATAAGTTTGATACATTTGCAAAAATAGTAGTCTAGAATTGAATAGTATTTGATTTATTAATAACCTCATAAGGAGGAGTGTACACTGTAATAATTACCACTTGATATATATATGTAGATCAAATAGGATGAATTTGACTGATCTCAAAAATATTTTGGGGAAAAAAAAACACAACAAGATCCTACATAGAGTAACTCAAGATGACAATTCCTGGGTATCTCGAAACATTTGGGAGAAACTAACTTCGTGGTTACCTGGATAGAACTGTCTCAAACAACTATTTGTTGGTATTGTAATAATAATGGCATTGTGCATCTTATCATGCCCCGTGACATCTGAAGAAGAATATTGCAACGTAATGTTGGAAAAACTCAAGAGTGCGGTATGTGAAGAGGTGCAAAAACAATAGAAGTAAGAAAAGAAGGGGAGGGAATTGTGAGAAACAAAGTTTTGTTTTTGCAGTAGAGAATTATTTTTCTTTGAAAGAAAAGTGATCTGTACTCACAACTTCTTGCCTCTGTGAATTTCTTCTTAGCCAAACACTAAAACTTACAGAGGTGAAGGACTATCCTGTTATTGGTCTTCTAAGCCAAACAAGATGTTCTTCAAAAGCTGAATTCACCAGCTTCAAATTATACGCTGAAAACCATCATTACTTAGAAGATACATCAGCTGCTGGCCGTGGCATTATTAAATAAATAATAGATTTTCAAGGCTGAACTCTTTAAATTATAATTGCTTCTGGAAAGGACAATTCCGGGCATCTCGTGAGTGAGAAAGAGAATTAAAGATCCACGTAAGAGTTTTGTGAAGGAAATTAAAATCTTTTATTATGTGTTGAAAAGTTTGAATTACACATTGAAATGTATGTGAGGACTACCTTTTGATGAAGAGTTGAAGACCAGTTTAATACAAAAAAAACCTTAACTCTTACCATTCACTATCACAATTTAGGATGGCTATAGGATATTTGGGTTGAGAATTTCTTTTCCACTGTTATAGGGCTAAGGCAAAACTTCATTGTGAGACACTGTAAGCAGAGTACCATATCCATGGCATCATGAAATGCAACTTTAAATACTTTCAGTTGGGTTATTTATTTTTTCATATTTTCATAGCTCTGAATAGTGTACTAAGAGTCAGACATTTCCTAGCAAATATGGCTGAGTGAGAAATTCGTTATCTTCCACATAGCAGCAATTTGATAGGAAATGCCAATACTTCTTCTTGCGCTATATAATAAGGGATTTAATATGGGAATTTAATAAGGAATTTAATAAGGGAATTTAATAAGGAATTCGGTCTCCTGCTTTTAACTAGTGAAGATTCAGAATAGAAACTACTAGAAAATTTAAAATAAGGAAATATGATAAAATTATGAACTTTGGACCCCATACAGCTAAGGGAAATGCTGAAGCTCATTAAGGTTCCGATTCTTCTTCTGAAGAACTGGTGGAACATACCACTCACTAGAAAGAAAAAATATATATATTAATTAAGTGATGAGTCTAGTGAGAAAAAGAGCAATTGAACAGTCATGAGAAAAGTCTATTATAAAAGGTAAAGGAATCCATTTCTCTGTACAAACACAAGATGAAAAGAAAGATAAAAATAAGGAATCTGTGGGACTATTTTCAGTAAATTTCTCAAGAGCAAGTTTTCCTTGTCTATTGGTGGTTTATCCTAAATTTTGGACTGCAGGAGAATTTATAATTCTGATAGTTACTCCTATGTTTGATTTCATGCGTGACTGTAGATGAAACATTTGGAATATTTTTGAGTAACTGTATTATGATTTGAAGAGAAAAAATAAGGTCGATAATTACAGAATCTGAATTATCTGAGATACCTGAAGTGTTGAAATTAGCTTGCAATATTTAAAGGCAAATAAGATATGAATATACTCTCTGTAATTTATGAAATTGACTAAATAAGGATATTTTTTCAGGTTTGTAACACCAGAAGGGAGTTCCAGGAAAATTTGATAGCTTATTGTAAATGAAGGTTTACTACTAGTTTACTCTTTATTGCATGCTTTCCAGGAACACATGTGGCATTCCAAAAGCATGTGTAGAAGGTGTAAGGTGTTTTGGAAACTATATGGATTCACAAAAAAATCAGCACATTGTCTGATATTTGAAAAGTACATTTTCAATTGTAAATTAGGTATTTAATGAAACAGATAAAAGTTGGAAAAGTCCTGAAATTTACAAGCTCTGCTCTTTTTGTGGCCTGATTCTTCTGTGTTTTACTTCAGGAAACCTATTAGCTAATAAATGTCCTTTGTTTCTTTTTCTTTTCTTTATTTTTTCTTTTTTTCTTTTTTCTTTTCCTTTTTTTCTCTTTTTTTTTTTCTTTTTTTTTTCCCAGAAAGTAAGTTCAAAATGTTTCATAGAAATAAAACATTAGTTTTCTGATTATATTCTCAATATTCTCATTTTTTCCTCCTAATTTTTGAGCCATAACCCTAATTCATATACCTCTGTTCTTGACTCCCATCTCTTTGTACCTCCACTTCACTTGAACAAACAATTTTAAATCCTGACCAATTCTCACATAAAATATTATTTGATACACTTATCCTTATAATTAGAAAGCATATGCCAACATTAAAATAACAATAAGAAAAGAGGTTTCTCAATTTGCTTATTGGCTGATGCTCTAGAACCAGATTATTGGTTGTCCCTGCTTTGTACTATGTTTAAAGTTGATGGGAAGCTTTTGGGTAAAAGAAAGCTTTGTCTCCTTATAAACTTCTCATTCAATTTGTTTGGTAAAAGTGAATTTAAGAGAAAGAAAGAGGACATAGGCTAATATTTTACAGCTGTATTTCAGGATAAATTGAAAGGAAAAAAAAAAAAAAAAAAAAAACAGAATCCAAAATGAAGGTCATAAGGGACTAAGACTGATGTGGTGCCACTGCAATGAACAAAGTCAGCTGTGCAGTTTATTTCTCAGAACTTGAAGCCCAGGTAAAACTACAGTTCAGTGCTTTTCACACAACATTGTTGGTGAATTAACAAGAACATCTCCAAGGATTGAATTTGCCTTTTTCTAATTCTCTGATAATTGTGACAGACTTTCTTAGCTTTAAGACCGAATTGGGGAGAATTACTTTGAAGGTCTTATTTCTATACATATACATATTTAGTTTACATGGCAGGGTTTTGTTTGCAGGGGGCCGCAAGTGTGGCATCTGTGAGCAGAGCCCAGCGGCTGCCCCATGTCAGATCAGAGCCAGTTCCAGCCAGCTCCTAAAGCTGCCAGTGAGGAACATTGGTTGGGCCTCTGGGAGAGCAGATTTAAGAAAGGTAAACTGATGTGCAACAGCAGCTGGGTGAGAGGAGTGAGAAACAGCCCTGCAGACATCAAGGTCAGTGCAGAAGGAGGGTAGAAGGTACTCCAGGCACAGAGCAGAAGTTCTCCTGCAGCCCACGGAGAGGAGCCCATGCAGGAGCAGGGGATCTGGGGGGACTTACTGCCCTGGGGGGCCCATGTTGTAGCAGTTTGGTCCTGACAGATGGACCCCATGGTACGGACCTACATTGGAGCAGTTCTTAAAGAGCTGCTGCCTGTGGGAAGCCCACATAGGATCAGTTTGTGAAGGACACCATACTGTGGGAGGATGGTGTCACATGGAGCAGGGGCAGAGAATTGACAGTGAAGGAGTAGCAGAGATGAAGAGGTTGCATGAGGGAGGAAGGTATTTATAGTTTGCTTTTTGTTTCTCACTGTTCTAGTTGGCTAGTGATACGCAATACATTATATTAAACTCCTTATGCTGAGTCTGTTTGGCCCGTACCAATAACTGGTGAGTGATCTCCCTGTCCTTATCTCAACCTACGAGCCCTTTCCATTGTATTTTTTCCCCATTTTCCATTGATGAGGGGGAGTCAGAGGGCAGTCATGGAGTTCAGCTGCCCATCGGGGTAAAACCACCACATTACCTGCTTTTTGTCATTTTTTTGACAAATGACAAAAAAAATGAAGGAAAATGGTGAAGGAGAATGGCTGGATATTTTAATAAATTGAAAAATTAGAATAAACTGCATTTCCCATCATAAAAAGTTCATTACTTCACAACTAATCTGATTTTAAAGTTGGGTGATATAGCTGAAATACTATTTCTTTGGTGGATGGTTTCTCCATCCTATAGAAAGTCTAGTGTTAGAGACTGAAGCTATCTGTTTTGACACAAAGACCCAACCAGAATTAGAGGAACAATGATAGGCAGATTACTCTGGGATGTTTAGGAGACAATTTCACGGCAGGGGAAGGGGGGGATCAAAATGCCTCTGAGAGGACAAGAGGCAGTGGGCACAAATTATCACACAGGATGATCCCTCTGAACATATGAAAACACCTTTACTGTGAGAGTGGTAAAAACAAGCTGTACAGAGAGACTGTAATGTCTCCATCCATGGAGGTATTCAACATTTGTCTGGCCATAGCCCTGAGCAACCTGTTGTAGCTGATGAGTTGGAATATATGATCTCAAGAGGTCCCTGCTAACATTATCCAGTTCTGTGATTCTGTTTGGGAGAAATTGGGAGAGCTATCTTTTAACAAGAAGGATTCTATGGTTTCTGAATAAAACCATAATATTAAATTTTCATTACAGCTATGTGGCAAAACTTGTACTTCCTATGGAAGGTTGAGGTTCGAGTTGACAGGAAGAAGGAATCTTTCCTGCAAACTGCAGTTGTAGTGGGGCTGAAAAGAGACTGACAAGATAAAATGCATGATGCAAGCGGAACTTTGCTGTGAGGTTTTTTAACTGGGTAATGGGTGCGGGGGTTCTTGTATAAGTCTCAAACTTCAATTTAAAGCTAGGGTTGGGCTGAGGAAAAAAGAAAGGCTATAGCTATAGATGGAGTGGGGCTGGAAAGAGGTTGTCAAAGGAAAGCATAGATGCAACACTAATTTTGCCATCCGCAAAATTCCATCTAGACAATGGCTGGGAGGTCTTGTGTAAGCTTGGCCTTCAGATATGTTTTAAATTATATTCCTGATTTACCATATGTATTCTATAACTTACTTCAAAATGTATTGGGCTTGCAAGGCAAGGATTTGGTAGCATGCGGTAGGGGGAGTGCTCCAGGGGTGGCATCTGTGAGCAGAGCCCAGCAGCTGCCCCATGTCAGATCAGAGCCAGCTGGAGCGGGCTTCTAAAGGGACCTGCTGCTGGCCAGAGCCGAGCCAGTGAGGAAGGTTGGTTGGGCCTCTGTGAGGGCAGATTTAAGAAGAGGAAAAAAAGAAGTGCTGCACAATAGCAGTTGGGAGAGAGAACCTGCCCTACAAATACCAAGGTCAGTGCAGAAGGAGGGCAGGAGGTGCGCCAGCCATGGAGTAGAAGTTCCCCTGTGGCCTGTGGAGAGGCCCCTGGTGGAGCAGGCTGTCCCCCTGCAGCCCATGGGTCCCACATGGAGCAGATCTCCACACTGCAGCCTGTGGAGGAGCTCCTGGTGGAGTAGGTGAATGTGGCCTGGAGGAGGCTGCGGCCCATGGAGAGCCCCTGCAGGAGCAGGCCCCGGGCTGGAGCTGCAGCCCATGGAGAGGAGCCCACGCAGGAGCAGGGGGTCAGAGGGAGCTGCTGCCCATGGGAGACCTGTGCTGGAGCAGTTTGCTGCTGACAGATGGACCCTGTGGTACAGATCTGTAATGGAGCAGTTCTTGAAGACTGTCTGCCTGTGGAAAGCACATGCAGGATCAATTTGGATGGCATCCCATGGGAGGGAACCCACGTGGAGCAGGGGCAGAGTGACAAAGAAGGAGCAGTAGGGATGAAGTGTTAGGGACTGACCACAGCCCCCATTCCTCGTTCCCCAGCAACACTCGGGATGGAGGAGTGGGGGGTGTGAAGGGGGATGTTCAAGAGGGAAGATGGGGGGAAGGTGTTTTTAGTTTGCTTTTAGTTTCCCACTGCTCTAATCTGTTACTAATAGGCAATAAATTGTATTACTCTCTCCATGCTGAGTCTATTTGGTCCATGACAATGACTGGTGAGGGATCTCCCTGTGCTTATCTCAGCTCTGGAGCTCTTTCTCCTATCTTCTCCCTCAGTTGCTTTGAGGAGGGGGATTGTTGGGGAGGTGTGGTGGAGTTTATCTAGCCATCAGTGTGAGACCACCAAACTAAAAAAGAGTTACTTGATTACTCCTGCAAGTGACTATAGTTTCCGTTGCTTCAGATGGGTCAATGCCTAGAATGTAAAAATAAATTGCCATTTATTGTTATTTATTTTCTAAATACACACGGAGTTATAACTTGATATATTATTTCAAAGTGAGTCCAAAAGATAGTATGTTACTTAATACGGGATTTTCATGGGGTCTTATGCTATTTCCTAAATTTTAGTTAATTTTCTAGTGAAGTGAAGATCCAGTGACTTCTTTCTTGGGAGTTCTAAGGTGCCAAATTGAATATATTGGACTTGCAGCCAAATTTTCATTAGTTGTTTTTATATTGTATCATCTCAAGCATACTAGTTTCAAACAGTTTTGGAAAAGAGGTGCTGTAAATACTAGCTTTTAAAACTGCATTTAGACATGAAGGTATCTGAATTTATATTTAGCAATTTGTACAAAGATCCAACGAGGATCAGATGACCAATGATAGAAGATTAACATGGGATGTTTAGGAGGCGGCTTGAAGGCAGAAAAAGGGAGGGATGAGGGAGTACTGTGGGGGAGCAACTCAGGGAAGATGGGGAAAGATAATAAATGAGCCTGGTGACATGAAAGCAGGTGCTGCTTGGCTAGCTTGTGTCCAAGTTCTGGGCTTCCTCACTGCAGTCTGTTCTATATTCCTATTAAATCCTACTTCTAACATTCTCTCTTTCATGCGTGCGCTTGTGTGGGTCTGTCTCTGTGTGGGTCTGTCTGTGTGTCTCTTCAGCCTCCCTGTTCCCTGCTGACAAGGAACTGAAATAGCCTGACATGAGTATGGCTGGGACAGAAGAACTCTCACAAGTCCTGCAGTCTACCAAATTTACCTACCTTAGGTGAGTTGTATTACCTGATGTTCTCCATATGCCATCTGTTACAGGTAAATAATACCATGTGTTCCTTTTTTTTTTTTTTTTTCCCAAGCTCGATGATTATTCACCTGATATTTCTAATTTTAATCTTTGTATTTTCTCTGAAGTCTCTGAACTTCAAGAAAAAAAACACTGAGGGTGTATATATCCATATTAATAATACCTGTTGTAGTTTAACCCTGGGAGGCAGCTACATGCCACACAGCCTCTCCCTCACTCTCCCCAGGTGGGATGGGAGAGAGAATAGTAAAGGTAAAAGTGCAAAAACTCATGGTTTAAGTTCACTAAGTAAAGCAAAAGCTGTGAATGCAAGCAAAGCAAACCAAGGAATCCATTTGCTACTTCCCATCGGCAGGCAGATATTCAGCCACTTCCAGGAAAGCAGGGTACATCACCCAGAGTAGTTTCATGGGAAGAAAACACCATTGCTCTGAACCTGCCCCTCCTTTTCTCCTCTCCTTCTTTCCCCCTGCTTTATTGCTGAACATGATGCCATATGGTATGGGACATCCCTTTTGTCAGTCTTGGCCACCTGTCCTGGCTGTGTCCCCACCCAGCTCCTGGAGCACCCCCAGCCTCCTCACTGGCAGGGCAGCATGAAAAGCAAGTCCTTGGCTTTGTGCAAGCACTGCTCTGCAACAACTAAAAACATCGGTATGTTATCACAACAATTTTAATCAAAATCCAAAACACAGCATCATATGAAACTCTATGAAGAAAATTAACTCTGTCCCAGCCAAAACAATGACAGTTGTTCTTTCTCAACTGCCAGTCATTGTTAACTCCAGCATGTATGTAGCAGATATTTCACTCCATTGTGTTTTGATAAATCTTTTTTTAATAGACATGCCATTAAGGAATATTCCGTTCCCTACAGTGATGATACGCAGATCAGACCTTAAATCAGATTTTGGATTATGACAGAAATGAAATGGGACCACAGTTCTATGATACAGTTTCTGTTCTAGAAGTCGCTGTTAAATAAATGTTGAAATTATTAAAAAAATAAACCCCAGAATGGGATTATTTTATACTTCAATGAAATCTGAGATTGCTGCCTTAAAATGTAAAAGAAATAGTAATTAGGCTAGGATTATTTGCAGATATATTTATAAAGCTAAGAAAAATACACAAATGAAATGGGGCTAAATTTATATTCTCTGAATTCTCTCATTATCATGCCAGACTTCTTCATTTACTCCCCAGTGGGATTCCAAAAACGTCTTGTTTCATATGGGAGTGTGGGGGCTACAAAACTGTGTAGATCAATGGCTGATACACATGGGTGATCCAGAGATTCATATGGATTTAGTTAAGGATACTTCTTCCCTTTCATAACTTTGATCGACAGCTGTATGTAACAACTATCTTCATAAACAAACAAAAAAGCAAACAAAACACTTCTGTACAGCAGGGGAGCAATATTTTCAGAGAGATGTTTTTCGAAGGAGTATGTAAGAGAAGTCAGTGTTTTCCTCAAAATCCAGAGTTGCATGTTTGCACACCTGAATCTGGTCATACTTTGGCCATTTCATCACAGTAACTTTGGTATATAGTATATATCAAGTATATACATCCCACTAGCTGGTTTGTTTGTTTGTTTGTTTCTGTGCTTCTGTGCCTTAACTATTCCTCATTAGAGTATCATGATGATCATTTGGCGAGATTTATTCATGGTTCATCAGATGGGTATTTATATTAAAATATCTATCCCTTCCCCCTGCTATTTTTCTTTCTCTTCATTCACAGTTTAATGACATTGAGTCAAAATAACACAAGTGTCCAGAAAACATCTCTGCAAAGATAGAGCAAGTTGTTGTGATTTAGTCCCGAATGTATCCCAAATAGACAGGAGAACCTAGAAGTCTAGCATCTTGGCTTAGTATAACTCTGGGCATAACTCTCTTGGAATTGATGGAACTATGCTTATTTATACTTACTGTGGATTTGTTGTAGTCAAACTATAATCAATTCATATATATATATATGTATATATATATAAATTGCTAGTTTTGCTAGTTGAATCTCTGTTTTCTCTTTGGATTTTCCTAAACGTAATGGAAAGAAGAATTAGAGTTTGTTGATATATGGAAAAACAAGCCCACAGTTCCTTGCCACAAAGTGTTGCTAGTGATTAAATCAGGCTGGATCTGGACTCAAGCAGTTGATCAGCATCTTTGCTGTGTTCTGTCAATACTCTGTTCTCACTGGGCAGAATGTTTGCCAAAGTAGTCAAATGCTAATCAGCAACATGTTTGTTAAATGGAAAGAGAGAACAAATCAGAATTAATTTAATGACATAGTGTAATATATTTTCAATTTCAAATGAAATCTGACAACAGAATTTTGTGAAAAATACTCAAATTATGAAATAAATCTCAGAATATATGAGGGTTCTAAGAAATGCTGCCAAAAGTACTGGTTACTTATGGATTAATATTGGTAGGTCAAGAAGGGTGGGACAGCTGACTATTCCATACTTAAAAGGCAAAATGACATCATTTAAACATTTCTCTAGAACTTAGTATTTTATTTTCTTAGTGAAAGTCTTTCTCACATGCAGCATCCATAGGTATATAAATGCCTATGGAGTAGAAAATTCAGGGGTATTTTATTTTGAATTTACATTTTGAAAGTCCTCGATTATCCATCAAGAGGATCAGTGCCTGCTAACAACAGCTATGGGTAAATTCCACATAGGCGATTCAGATTTTAAACTCTTTTTGTAACCTTGCACTAAAGTAATATAAAATCTCTTACAAAGATATACTGTATGGTGACATTCTCAAAGCAATGAAGCTTCAACTGAAGTGTTGGGTAACACCTTGTACAAAGGAAACAAAAATTAGAAAGTCTATTACATGACTATTTAAAATATGTGTTCTTATTTTCATAGCATGCAATTCTGTTCCCACAGAAAATGTATCTCCCGCTTGGGGCAAAACAGCTTTGCATAAAAGAGATATTTGATCTTTTTTCTTGGCCTCTGGGCAGTCCAAAGAGAATCCATTTAAGTGACTTCCAGGGGCTGAGTGGAGGAAGGGATGTTCAATACACATAGAATTCCATGTAGGTCCAAACTTTGAGTCCCAAATTCATGCTCAACAACTTCATGTTCTTAGTGGGGGACCAATCTGTTCCTTGAGACCATCTGCCTTTACAGTAATGTTACACAACATCTAGTTTAAATATCAACATTCAGTTGTCTCTTCCTGCTTTATTTCTGCTTGTTTCAAGAGCCCAGAGGACAAAATAGAGAACATAGTCATATTGGGAGAAATGGCACACATAATATTATACTTGGCGTAGAATGAGGATAATGTAGCTGAAGTCTCTTCCCAAACTCTTCCTAGGAGACCAGACAATCCCTTCCTTATCTACTGTATCTAGTAGTGTAATTTGTTCATAACTCCACTTATTTCTGATATAACTCTTCTTACTTCTGAACAGCAAATGGTGTTGGTCTGGATCACAAATCCTGAAAGAAATCTGTATTATCTGCTACCTTTTACATGTTTTTTAGTGCCATTCCACTTTATACCAGCTGAGACTCCAACTAACAGAGGAAGACCATTTACTAAAACAATATAAATCTGTACTCATTTTCTGTTTTATCTCATTTTCCCTGGACCTATAAGTTAAAAACAGCTAATAGCTCTCTTTTTAATGAGATTTTGCTGAGGAAAAATTGTATTTACATCTGATTCTAGAGTTGCTATGGTTACAGTGTTGGCAGATGGTATACTTTTAGTTTAATGTGTTTTTTTTTTTTTTCCTTGAATACATTTCCAAAATTCAGAAAAGAAATAATTAATTTACATGATTTGCTGAAGAGAATTTAGGGAAAAAAAGAAGGACTTCTTCAAATGATAAATATAATTTGAGGCTTGTTTTGCCTCATCTCTAATTGCCATTTAACATTATGTATAATTAGGGCACAATTTAGCAGAATCACATTATTTAAATTTATTTTCTCCAGAGCTGAATTATTTTATTCTCACAGTGAGCTGAAGGACTTAGCTGGGAACACGGAGTAGCAACTGCTCCTATTGCAGGGATGAGTGCAGTGAAAGTAAATGTTGTGTCTTCTTCAAGAGGCAACCTTAAAGTCACATTTGGTTTTTAGGGCATTTTATTCTTGTAGAAGCAAGACAGTTTCTATAAACTGATGTCAGCTAGAGGTACCGCATGGCAGAGGTATTTGTGGAAGGTCTTAACAACGTACGTTTAAAGTCCTAGTAATTTTTACAGAATGTAATCTGATATTGAATATTGTTCTGAATACTGAATACTGATGGCAGTGACCATTTAATATTTACATTGGTCTGGAAACACATCTTATAGCTGCATTTCTTTTGTCTTTACCTTGTGGACTTTGCAGTCATGCACTCCAATGAATATTATCACAATTCTCATGTGAAGAGTAAACCTAGGTATTCTGTCTGTTAAACTAAATTTAGATGAGTCAGTGATCCAGATGAATTCTGGACTTCCTGGATCACACCACCTGATCACCAAGTCTTCTTGATATTAATCAGGAAAAAAAACAGGATGTTAAAGGATTGTAAACCACTATTCATAAGTATTGCTGTGATACAGATTTTTGTATGAAAAACAGGAAGACAGCGTTTTGGCTCTTTTGATTCTTCATGGTCAGTGTATGTGAAACTGGTTTCCACGCTAAACTGAGTGCATAGTTTCTCTTTCTTCTTACTATTCTTGCTTTTGCTTTCAGATCTAATCTGTGGAGCTAAGACATGATACATAATGATTAATCTTAATGAATTTGATTATGTAACTTGGCTAAATGTTTATGTCTTCACTCATATAGAGAAAAAAATCTATATTTTATATATTACAATGTGAATAATATAAACTGTCTTAAAGATCAAATATACATATTGGTGCCCTCCAGACTTTTCCACAAGCAAATATTTTTCTTCTACTAGCTGCTTACAAAAAAAGCCACAGTCTTGATCAATAATCTAAATATGTAAACAGATTGGGCTGGCGGAGATTGCTGATCTTGATTTAAGCCAAAGGAACTACAATTTGGTCCTGTGACAAAGCAGCACATACTCTCCTACCATGTTATTACAGAGGTGGTGAAAACTTCATTAGTTTCATTTGAAATCCCGTGCTTAGTTTCTACTATAATTTTGATGTTATATTTATTGAACTTGCTTTATCAGAAGGACATCGTTCTGAGAGCTCTCACAGCTGACTGGTATGCACTCCTAACCTTTTTCTTGTACTTGGTCACCCCACTTTCTGTTTATTTTTGCATACATCTGCTTTTCTGTGTTGTCTGGATCTACCCAGAAACTTTGGAAACTTTTGACCTCAGAATCCATGGCATAACTGTAAAAAGAATTGTTCAAATCCCTCATCTAACAAAGGCAGAAGTTCTAAAAAGAAAGAAAACACACACAAATTATAAGAAAAATAAATTCACAATCAATTTTTTTGCCACATTTACTTACAAAATTCCTTAAGGGTTCATTGCCATGGTACAATAAAGAAAAAAAATATTCCACTGAGAAATGTGAATGCCTTGACATGGGGTTTTTGTAATGTAATTAGTCTAAGAATATTTTAATTGTTAAATAATTTTTTAAAATGTTGTTTATAATCTGTGTTTAATATATATATCAACATTCTGTACATGAATGTATTTATTAATCAAAGCCAAGTGCTTGGAAAATTAGACACATCCATACGTTTTGCAGATATTTATATTAGTTATAAGTCAAGATTGAAATAACTTCTCCTTCTTGAACTGTCATATGGAGTGTTTAGAATGTAAATTAAAACCAGCCAATTGTGTCTTTCCCTTAGGTTCACAAGAAGGTTAGCAAAGAAAATGTCTCTAAACAGACACGGAATAAGACTGTTAAACCAGATGGCAGTGACCATGGAAAAAAATATTTTATTGGCAAGACATTAATGTGCAGAAATTTGCAATCCTTGTACAGAATTGTCTGCTACGTTATTCCAAAAAACATCTTCTCTGAGTAACCTTTTTACAGCTATTTTTAGTCAGAAATGAAAAAGGGTTGCCTATGTTTATTTAGAGGTAAGAACCTCCAAATACTCTTTCCCTGTTTTTGGAGGAAGAAAATCAGCATGCTTTCATTCTCATTGTTTTGGTCTGCCTCTTCTGGCAGTGGGAGACCTGCACTCCTCTACGCTTGTCCCTTACATTACAGTTGCAGCTTTGTTCAGGTCTGCCTCGAGTTCTTTCTCCTACATCCAGACGGATACTGGTCACTTCTTTGCTACTGGCAAAATTAATAGGGGTTTGCTATGACAAAGACAAGTATTGATTTTGTTGGAACAGAACATGGAATCACAAGAAGAGCCTTGTATCACTGCAAAGGGTCTGTGAGAAAGTAGAAATGATGAAAATATAAAAAATATTAATTACTCTGCTGTTTTGAGGCTTTACTTATTCTGCTCTGTTCATTTACTTTTGCATGTTTACAAACAGTATTGAAAATGCTTTGAAAAGACATCCCAGTTCCTGTAGAAGGGTGCCAGTTTATATCCTTGACTTGTAGGAGGAATCAGAAACTGGGGATGGAGGATGGGGAAGGTGGTTCTTGGTCATACTAGGGGTTGACAAACTTTCAGAAAAACCTAAAGAGAATGAAAGAAATAGAATCATCTGAATAGTGTTGAGAAAAAGAAAAACACACAACAAAAACCCACCAACCAAAACCCAATCCAAAACAAAAAATGGAAATGCTTTCCAAGGCCTTTGACAGGCATGAAATCATTAAGTGGAAACTGCTTCCTTCTCTAATGAGAGTAAGGTACTTCAGAGGGACTTCTTCTTTAGTAACTGTGACACAGTGCTTCATTGTGAATATGATAAGCAAAGATAAGCTTAATGGAAAATTGGAAAGGTGGCTCTCAGTGTGGTTAGAATGCAATCCACAGAGACTGCTTCTCTCTGCAGGGATGGCAGATTCTCTTAAATGGCTATGAAAAAATGCTTTGCCTTCTTTCACTGCATGTGTGTGAATATGTTAGGGAAGAATTTTGTTCATTCACGCATCCATTTATCCATCTATCTGTCTGTCTTTCTGTAAGTGCAGATTTACATCTATATCTATACAGATATATCTTACTATCTATAGGTAGTATATACACAAATGGTACACACATATACATGTATACATATACACATGAGCAATTTAATTTATATCACTTGCTGTATGTGGCACCTTGGGTTTGCAAACACTTCTGATTTTTTTTAATTTTAAATTATATTAAATTTAGCTGATGGATCAATTTATCAAATGGAAATGTAGCTATTCACGGGTGAACTATCATATAACAGTTTCAGAGAAGTGACATAGAAAGCTCTTTACTGAAGAGATTTACACATAAGATCAGATAACTATTTTACCAAAGTATTAAGCTTAGATTATGAAGCATAAGTAACTACTTCTTACTTCTGAGAATATAGCAACTATGGAAACATTTTCATGTACAGAAACAGAGATAAAAGTTTTAAGCTATATGTGCATGTGTGAGAGAACAGAGTATAGGCACCAGCCATTAAAGCATATTAGAAATGTTATATTGTCCTGTTATAATATAGTTTAGGATTCAAAATAAGAGGTAGTATGGAAGTCCTCATGTAATTTTTCACTTATCAGCTGTGATACCAGAAAAATAAATTTTGCATTCTTTTTTCCTTTCTTTCCGTTCTTCTCTGTACATGCAAGATCCAAGCATCTTAAGCCTCCTACTGTGTCTATCTCATCTTCCTAACCAAATACAGAGAAAGGCTAGGGCAAAGTCTCAGAAAGGGTCAGGTAAGGTACATAAAAAGAGTATGAACGTGGATAACTGGTATAGGATAGAGAATGTTTGATGTTACATTTTAAGCCTATTATATCTTTGTTAAAAAAACAAATCAACAACAACAAAGAAACTTGCAAAATTCAAAGAGAAAATTAATTTTCTCAAAACCTATATTATGAGGAAGCATCATAATTTTCTAGTTTCCAGACTGCAAGTGAGGCTTGGACAGCTGGATGTTTGACCCCATAATCAGGTGCACAAGAACGAATTCCTACATTTGTACTTCAACACTGATGGCACTTTGCCACAGGAATATTTGTTGCAGGATTAAGGTCTAGGCATCAACATAGGAGACATTCTTTATTAAAACATTTTTTTCATGCTTGATATATGAGCATATTTTAGATAGTGCAGTGTATTTACGTTTCTTAAACCTCAGTGCTTCAGCTTAAAACGTCAGAAGGACTAACAAAACTGAACTCCAAACATAACACTGTCCTTATTTTATTCTTTGTCAAAATCACTACTTAATTAGAGATCCCATTTGGGACTTTTTATTTTTTATTTTTTATGAGACATGCTATGTGGACCTAAAATGCTGAGGAAAATTATGTCCTGGTATTAATTTCACTATAGGGTTCACCATTCTCAGATAAGTTATTAGTGGCTGCTATATTTGAATCAAAACAACTGCACATAAGGCTCATAATGTGCAATGGGCTGGTGAAACCATGTGTCAGGTTTTAAAACTTGTCTGTACAAAATTCATCTAAGGCGAGCATTTTGTCAGATACTAGAGCATTTTTTATAATTATATTTTTGTTTGTGAAAAAATTTCTCTCCTAGCATCCAAGAATGATGTTTTAGCATTTATTTGAGAAAACTATGATCCAAAATGTGAAAAAAGAAAAAATATTGGCTTGACATGATTTTAACCAGGTAGGTCTAATAAATCACATAATAAATAAGGTATATGCTTTATTGTCTTTGAAGTATACATTATTCACCCCAAACAATGGATTGGTAATCCTTCTGAGCTTTTCAGCTTGCATCATAAGATAAAACTGAGGAAACTGAGCTCCAGAATTTACAGAACTCTCTGTTAGCAGGTGCTTTTTCTTCTTAAATGAAATGATTTCAGCTTGAGTGCTTTTTATCACTGCCACTAAGCATCTGCCACAGGGGGCAGATGTTGAAAAACAAGGCAAGTCCTAGGGTATTAGATCATGTTTTCTCTTGCTCTGCTTTTGTGATGATTTATCCATTTAGAAATAAGATCTATTCATAAGAAACAGTGGCAACCCATGCTATGTAGAATTTATTTTCTCCATTAAAAAATTCAAAATAAATGCATTAACTGGTGAAAATTACCGATCTGTCTACTATTCTTTGCATTTAATTTAAAATTTAATAGAGGTCCCTATGTTAGGGATTTGGTCTGCCTTTGTTATCAATGGGAGATGCAGTGTTCTTCTAGTAGGTGATTCTTGGCTCCAAAATGAAAAAGAATTTTGAAAAAAAATATTCTTTAAGGTAGATCTATCAGCAAATTTCTTCTATTTTCATCATAAATAATTCCTTTTTGCTGGTTTCCTTGTAAGTTTAGGGTGTGTCTCATATCCAAATAGAATCATATTAATGGTTCAGTGTAATAATGGAGTGTTACAATGAGATCTGTAACACTCACAAAAAGAATGAATGAACTTAATGTTTTTCAGGATATTGTTGTATCAGGTTCTGCTGTGGATTATAATCCGTTCAGTATATGACTTGAGTACTATTAGTTGATGAAGTTGCATTAACTAATACATGTAGACTGGAGAGTTTTGTGCCCTTCTACATCTGGCGCATATTACATTAGATACACAATGTTTGGGGATTTTTTTCTGAACCTGGTTTAAGAATGGATCAACATCCTGTTAACATATGCATCTTTCTGACATTTAAAATATTCCTTAATCTTTTAGGTATTTTTTCTTGATCTTTTTGTGGGTTTTGTTGTTATTTTTTCCCCTATCTGTGATTGTTTCGTTTATGTGATCAGATGACTTGTGTTATCAAATGCAGATGAAGCATGAGTTGAGGAAAGAAGTAAATCAGACGTTATGTAGAGCAAACACAGTTTTGTGGTGAAGTAAGAAAAACTATTCCCCCAATAGTGGCACAGCTGGCTAGACAAGTTATTAACAGAGTGATTATTTTGAATTACACTTCACCTTTTTTGCCCCTATGTTTCAAAGGTAGTTTTCAGATTTGCAATTATAGCAATGACGGATAACTTTAATAAGATACAAGAGACCATCTTAGCAAGTTGAAAGACATCGTAAACCCACAGAGAATATGTATTTTTTGAGACTGCAGAGAAGAAGAGCTTATTTAAAGCAGAAAGGAGAGTTATTTAAAATTATTTTTAAAAAATAATTATAGTTCTATAAATACTAATTCCAACCCCTTAAATGAAAGCACAATTGTAAATTACAGAAAAAAATGCTTAGCGATTAAATGGAGGCAAAAGTACCTGTTTAAGAGAAGTTTACTGTTGGTCAAACCTCAGAGCCTTTTAAATATCTTACCAAAACAGTCTCAATTATTTCTCAAAAGTGAGTGCTAGACAAACAAATGGTCTAAAAGAGAAAAATAACTTTTTTTTTTCAAAAAAAAAAAGAAAAAGGAATGACAAACTACATTTCAAACGAGGAGTTCTCTGTTCTCTGTTACAATGACAAAGAATGTTAGTTCTGCAAAATAAAAATAAATACAATTATCAAAATAAATAATGTGATATACTCTTCAATTCAGTGAAAAGGAGGACTGAACATACCCAAGAGGTTCATAAATATGCATAGTTTTTGCATAAGAAATTTTAGTTATTACCAAAATATAGTAGTTACGAAAATTGTTTTAATAGGTTTGAAATAGTAATAAATTCACAAGATAATCTCTGTTAAGAATAAGGTATTTTTACATTCTGTTGGGAACTCTTGTTTTAAGAAGCCCTTGTAGCTTCTGATTAATAATGGCTGTTACCAGTCTAAGTTTTATCTTGACGAAAAAGCTGCAATCATTGTGAGAGGGAAATCTGATGTTTAAAGTAATTGCAGATGAATTACACAGATATAAAATCAGAAAGTTGCACAAATGTTGTTTGCTTTCCACAGATTGTAAAATTGAAATACTGAAATATGTTTTTTTTTTTTTTGGGGGGGGGGGGGATTCAAATAATAAAGTCAGATTGATCAATAGGTAAATAAAATATTATTTTTTTGTGTGATAGTACCTTAACTGCCATGTATATTCTTTGCTAAACTCAGAGAAGGGCAGAGATGTTAACAAAAAGAAATAGTAAAAACGTGGGTTCAGATTCACTTGAAGTGCTGCAGAGAAGAACCTTTTGTATCCCAGCTGACACAGCAACCCAAAGGAGTGGATACTGAGGATGAGTGTTCATTTAAGTGACTGGGATCTTCCATTGTCCAGCTGTCAAATTTTGTTAAATAAATTATTTACATAAATATTACTAAACCATATTTTCCAATCAAAAGAAGTCTGGCTGGAATTTGCAACATGGATGCAGTTGTGGGGAGGAATGACAGGATGCACTCATCCAAGTTTTTATTTTTCATCGCCATCGAGTGCTTACTTGTATTTCGGCACCTGATCTAGGAATAATTATACCATATTCTCTCCTCTGCATATCAGCTAGGATGTTTTCTTGTTCTGAATATTTAAATAACGGTAGGTGGCTAAACTAGGGATTTTAATATCTTATAATGATCCCTTATGTTATTTTTTTAATAAACCTTAACAGCCAAAAACATGTGTAGCATGGTCTATACAACCTGAAGCCAGGGTTCATCAAATGCCAAAATCCAAAGGAAAACAAAAACAAAAACAAAAACAAACAAACAAAAACAAAAACCAACAACAATCAACCTACGAACCAACCAACCACCTAACCAGCCAACCACCACCACTACCAACTTCAAACAAGACACACACACACAAAAAAAACAAATCCAGACTCTATGTTTTCTTTTCCCCAGTCATTCTCTGAAAATTTGCAGTGGGTTAGTTCATATTATTGTGTCCTTACTTTATGCAATACTCACCAAACATTTAGAATTATCCGTAACACATCTTGGCCACAGATGGAATTGCTTCCAGTACTGCTTCTTTCAAAGTCTGTGCCTATGCTCTGTACATTTTGTTAGCTCTTGTATCTCTTAGAAAGAAAAAAAAAAATCCATTCACTAATGCAACCTAATTTCTGTCTACTTCAGTTCCTGTTTTAATTATTATTCATATCCATTCCTATATTATTAAAAAGTATGAGAGACATTTAAATATGTATTTTTATGAAAGTTGCACTACTAAGAAAAGTTCTATTGCTTATTCAGAATGAATGTCTCCTATTTTTATGAACAATTACTGTGAATGACAACTTTATACATTAAAATATTAAAGTGATTAAAGCCACTTCATTTAATCCATGGGAACATTTTCTCAAGGCTTCTCAGTTCCTCATACTTTGCCCGTGGCAATGAACTGAGGTCAAGGAAAATACAAATCTCTCCCCACTCATAGGATATCTCCTGAGTTCAATAGCTGTCAGCTTTCTCTTGGTCTCTCATGTTCCTAATAGAAGCAATAGTTTGCATTTTTGAATATTCACATGTATTATATTTATATATTTCTTTTAGATTAGGTTACATTCATTAAAGAAAAGCAACAGTGAAAGTAAATGCATAATGTGTGCCACAGAAACGAGCATTATTAGAAAGTAATAATGAAATCATTGTATTAACAGGTACTTCTATCAATAGACCTATGAGGCTTGAACAATAGCTAAAATACTGTTTAGTTTAAAAAGACAACATATTTGAATAGATAAAAAAGTTGCCTAGTAAAAATGAAAGCACAATAAGCAAAACACAGAAGGTCTCATAAATAAAATATTCCATTAACCTCACAGAGGTAGAATAGAGAGAATATTCTGTTAAATTTGGGCTGGAAAACTCCCACAACACCTCATGTACAGAGGACATTATTCTAGTCCCTCAGGTAGCATGGCTTGAGTTATCAATTTCAATTTGAGTTGCTTTTGTGGGTCTTACTATAGACCAAAGATGCAGAATTTTAAGTTGCAACAATATTTGGAAGCACCTTTTGGGGATGAGTCTGTGTCTCAAGCAGAGGGGATTAAAAGAATTTGTAACACCAGAGCCTTTTTATAGAATCATAGGATCATAGAATCATTAAGATTGGAAAACCATCTAGTCTAACCGTCCCCTTACCACCAGTATCACCCACTAAACCATGTCCCTAAGCACCACCTCCAACCTTTCCTTAAACACCCTCAGGGATGGTGACTCCACCACTTCCCTGGGCAACCCATTCCCGGGCCTAACCAGTCTTTGTAAGAAGAAATTTGTCCTAATTTCCAACCTGAACCTCCCCTGCTGTAACTTGAGGCCATTCCCTCTAGACCTATTGCGCATTACGTGCGAGAAGACACCTACCCCCAGCTCCCCACACCTTCCTTTTGTGAGAAACAAAGTTGTGTTTTTGTAGTAGAGAATTATTTTTCTTTATTCCAAGATAGTTGTGTAGTCATAATAAGGAGAAATGCTGAGTAGATATGTGGACAGTAGAAAGCCTCACTGTTCCAAAATAAGGTAGAAGCTTGAGAAAAACAGGATGAGCGGTGTGAGAACAGTAAAACTAAGGTCACAAGTTTTCAAAGCATAAGAAAGGAGAAATTAAAGTGTTGAAAAAAAGAAAAAATGTACATATATGATATAGAGGAGATTTGAGTAGCTTGTGAACCTGTAGTACTCAGCCAGTGAGGAAACAGGGGAGGTAATCAGGCATCAGGTAACAGGGAATAAAAGGTTATGATTTGTTTACTAAAATGAGCTCCTGATTGACAGGATGCCCACCATTGCAGTCACAAATAAAATAAGCTTCACCGAACATCCTGTCTGAAGAAAATTACTTGAGATTTTTCTCATAATTTCAGGTAGTTGCAGAAAGCAATAAGGTCTCCCCTGAGCCTCCTCTTCTCCAGACTGAACAACCCCAGTTCCCTCAGCTACTCCTCACAGAACTTGTGCTCCAGGCCCTTCACCAGCTTCGTAGCCCTTATCTGGACATGTTCCAGGGCCTTCATGTGTTTCTTCTAGTGAGGGGCCCAAAATTAAACACAATATTCGAGGTGCAGCCTTACCAGAGAAGAGTACAAGGGGATGGTCACCTCTCTGGTCCTGCTGGCTACACTATTCCTGATCCAAGACAAGATGCCATTGGTCTTCATCTTTTGTACAAGAGAAGAAGAATAAGGGCACTTTGGCACTTCTCAGAATAAACTACTAGTGGAAAAAAATAAAGTGACAAAATGCATTACAGCAGCTGAATCCACTTAGTATCTGTTTCATCAATGGCTATTAATAACGTTTAGTAGATAAAGCATTAAGAAATTTCTATAGGTTGGAAAGATGTCCTGAGAAAGTAAGTAGAGGGAGTAATTTTTGTGTATACCGTAACCTAAACTCCTTCCCATATTATGACTTTATAGTTATTCTCAAAGAAAGGACATAGATCTGTATGGACCTCTTACCTTATCCAGTGCACCTGTACTTCAGCTAGGTAATATTTTCATATATTTTTTTATACATTTATAACTGTATCCAGATATTTTATCTATATATCTGTATCCAGATATTATATATATATGTGTGTGTATATGTATATAGTATATATATTAGGATGGCTGATTTTTAGTATTCCTGAATGGTTTCAATTTTATGTGCTCTCTTCCTTCCCACTTTCTTTATGTTGTTTTGTGCTGCTGCACAGTGTCTTCGCTCAAACAAGATACCTGGGAAAAGTGTCATGTCCTATCTAGACTTACATATATTCTGTTGGTTAAGACACCTTCTTTAAAGACTGATGATGCAGATAAAAAACATAAAACCCAACAAAGTCTCATGATTTATCCTAACTGACTAATAGACATTTATGATGGTAAAAAATTGTGAAATTAACAAGGATGGCTTTCAATTTTTTTTTTAATGGTATTATTAATATACTGTATAGTCTCTGCAACAACAACAACAAAAAAGTTAGGTTCTCTTATGAATTAAATAAAGTATGTGTGTTGCAGATGCAGTCTCATCCTCTTATCTGGTATGTGAAATACCACATGAAGCAATAGAGTCATCATCAATTGTGAGTCATTGTGGCCCACGGTAGCATACAGAGAAAAGCTGTACTCTCAATGCCATAACTTTCCAAAAGACATATGGAGTCAGGAGGCTTGTATTTGAATGCAGTGACAGAAAATATTGACAGAACACAGAAAGGCAGGACCATACTCCTGAATTAGACCACTCTCTTGATGTGAAAGTCTAAACTTTACTGCTTAATAGTATTTGTAATCACATTTTAGTGGTATATTCTCTGTTTAACTACTCCGTTATGAAAAATTAAACATTTGCTGAAATAATAAAAAAGGTGATATCCTTAAGTATAATTTCATCTGAAAGCAAACTCTGGTGATCATAGATCTCTAATGCATTTATTCTCTTGGATGTAATATATTCAGAAATGGCTAACCTTCTGGATGCCTGCAACTTGGGGTGTGTTTGCCTGTAAAAGAAATCTAGTTATTTTGAAGGGGGTACTGTCCTATGCTAATATAAAGGAAAAGTCTTCAATGAGTTAACACCTCCCTGGTGAAGGAATAAGCCCTGGGGTGAGAACCCACAACTTCATGTAATTGCTTATTGTTAAAGTCATCAACATGTTTTTGAATTAATGTTTTTGTACACAGTACAGTTCATATTTGTTAGACATGCGATATATATCAAAGGGATTAGAATCATCAAGGCATTTGTGTGCAAGAACACCTATGTGGTGCAAGTTTGATAAGAGGTAAATATGGAGTTGGTCCGCTCAACCATGACTCACAAAATTTAAGTTTCTTAAATGTGTTTAATTTTAAAAATTTACATCCCAGGCACAGTGTTGTGAAATGCCTCCTTAGACTCATGTTACTAAACTAATCCAGAAAAGTTGTTTGGATGCTAAAGTTTCCTATTCATGCACATGTAAATAGGAAACTGTTTTACAGTTTCCACTCCAAACAGTGAGTAAGATTTATTTATTTATTTATTTATTATTATTTTTTGGGTGTGCTTTTAGGTACAATGCTAAAGGTTGGCTCTGCATGGATCTCATCTTTGAGCACTGCGAACAGTTCTGGAGTGGGGAATCTATGGACACAAAGATACCATTTTTCCCTCCTACCATACAAGTAAATATAGTTGAGTAGCTTACTGAAAACCAGTTTCAAAATTATTAGCAGAAACATGAATATTATTGACAAATCTTCCTTCCTGAGTGTTACCCTATTCCACACTGACATTTAAACATGATAAAAGTCTGATGACATATCAAAACCATTTGGCGTTATCTGCTGAAATTTTTGAGTCAGCTGTAAATGTTTTAAAAAAGAAAATGATGGAGGAGTTTATTAAAAATTGAGATGGATTTGAGAGATAAGGCTTATTGTTTGGCCTTTTCATTACCTTCCTCAAAGTTCACTTTGAAGCAACTGTTTCCTTTCTGTCTGCCAGACATATTCTGTGAAATGAAAATAAGTATGACAAGTGAGAAACCTCACAGAGTTCTGCCATAAGTCTTAGAGACTGTTATCCTGAATTTTCCTTCTTTTAGTTGTTTCTTTTAGCCTTCAAAGCTTTCTACAGCAGTTGTAACACTTTAGACGGAAATAGAGCAGCTACTATACATTTAATGGTTTCCATTTCTTGTGGATCACCTCAGGGTTATCCGAGTCGTTTGCTGTCTTGTGTCATAGAACATAGCCATTTTCTTCCCTTACACATGGATCACAAATGTGACCATTATAAAAACAGAAATAATATTTTACATATGTATTGGATTTTTTAGCCAAAGATCTATTACGTTCTGAAGTAACCTGGCAATGGCATACTTTTGCACATGGTGGTTTCACCCTGATGGACAGCTGAACTCCGCCACAACTGCTCTAATTCACCCTTCTCAAAGGGAGAGAAGGGGGAAGAAAGTATGATGGGAAAGAAAAAGACTCATGGGTTGAGGTAAGGGTAATTTAATTAAAGGGAAAAGAAAAAGAAAAACAAAGAGATGGGATCCTATTATGAGTCAAGAACAGAGGCATATGAATTAGGGTTATGGCTCAAAAATAAAGAGGAAATAAATGTAATTATTGAGAGTATAATCAGACAGCTAATATTTTATTTCTGTGAAACATTTTGAACTAATTTTCTGGGAAAAAAATGAAAGAAAAAGAGAAAAAAAGAAAAAGAAAAAGAAAAAGAAAAAGAAAAAGAAAAGGCATATGAAAGCAAACAGAGGAAAAACAAACAAACAAAGAAACAAAAACCAATTATTCTCTACTACCCATCAATGAGTGATGTTCAGTTATATCATGGTAAGCAGGGCCTCAATAGTGGTTGTTGGGGAAGACAGAAGTCATCACAACGAGAGCTACCTTCCCTCCCACCCCCTCCCCCCAGCCCTTTCCCACCTTTTGTTGCTGAGTGTGACACCACACACTATGGAATATCCCTTTGGTCGGTTTAGATCAGCTGCCCTGGTGATGTCCCCTCCCCATTTGTCACCCATCGCCAGCCTACAGGGCAATCTTGATGCTGTGCCAACATTGAGAAGCAACAGACAATACATTGGTGTGATATCAGGACTGTTCTAGCTACAAGTGCAGAGCACAACACTATATGGGCTACTGTGGGGAAAGTTAACTTCATCCCAGACAGAGCCAGTACATCACTACCATTTTTTCACAGCACTGCAAAAACTTACCTATTCCCTCATATATTTGTAATTTGAATAGTCAGTTAGTTGAATATATTTCCAACTTTCCCAGGCAAATTTGTAAATGTACTTTTTTATTATGAGCTGAATGTAATTTTGCACACTTTTTAATGTACCTGAATCATTTGCTTGTCATCTGTCAAACACAAGTCACATATACAGAGAAACAGATTTTCTACCATGACAAGTTAGTTTGCCTGTGCAGTGCCAGATGCATACAGCATATAATATGCATCTATGTTAGTGGTGATTTAGTGTGAAAGTGTGAATAGCTTATTTCAAATAGCTATTAGAAAAAAAAAGGAAAAATTAGTTTCCTAATTATTATATATTAAAAAGTGGTTATAAGTTGCAAATATTTTTTTTTTTTTTGAAGCTGCAAAAAGGCAACTAGTATTTTGTAAGTGTCTTGAAGATCAAAGGAGCTGTACAGTTTATTATGAGCTGGAATCCATTGAATAATGTCTGAGGCCACTAACGAAATATGAACATTATTATTGCTAAGTGCAACCACATGTTCAAAATGGGTACTTAGCATGTGTTGAGTATGAAGATATGCTTTAGTTTTGCAATATCTCAATCATAAAAACATCTAGAAACATAATTTGAAGGCATTTGAAAACTTCTGGTGCTTAAGCAATGACAAAACAGTAATTGTTCTCATTTTACCAAAATAACATAAGTTTAAAATCTCTGCCCTTCCTGTGCATGGTGAAAATGACAGTGACATCAGGCTTTTAAATTTAATGTTCATTTTTGTGAAAGTGTTGCAGTATATGTCCATTCCCACCATGCTAGCAAAACTGTTTCATGTGGATAAGAATTAGGTGGAGACTTAGGAAGAGAGTATAATTAAAGTATTCAAATTCAATTACTTTCAAATTTTGGAGTGTTCTTCAAAGTTTCTTTGCAATCTATGAAATAAATAAAAATTAGATGTTTATGTTAAAATAGACTCAGAACCATACAGGCTTTTGAGGTTTCCTGACTTCCAGGTCACCTGATACAAAGGAGAGTAAGTTCTTCTGTCTCAGTGAAGTAAATGGCTTGAAAAAGATTATGACTTATTGCTTACACTTTCATTTTAAACTTTATA
This sequence comes from Heteronetta atricapilla, assembly GCA_011075105.1. NCBI lineage: Eukaryota > Metazoa > Chordata > Aves > Anseriformes > Anatidae > Heteronetta > Heteronetta atricapilla. The sequence goes on along the minus strand of CM021731.1, from coordinate 52,090,710 downwards.
CTTTAAAATTTTTCAAAACTATTCCAATCTGCAGTTGGACATTCTTATTACTTTAACAGATATATTAAAGGAATTTGTTGTTAGGCATTGGAATGGGCTGTTCAGGGAAGTGACCATCCCTGGAGGTCTTTAAAAGACGTTTAGATGTAGAGCTTAGTGATATGGTTTAGTGGAGGACTTGGTAGTGTTAGGTCAGAGGTTGGACTAGGTGATCTTGGAAGTCTCTTCCAACCTAGATGATTCTGTATGTGAGATTCTGTGTGATTCTGTGTGAAAGCTTCTAAATCTTTGTAAAGCTTCAGAGCTTCAGACCAATAGCTTCAGAGACATGTGAGGATTATATGGACCTGGCTCGTGTGAGGTGTCTGCTTGCTGTCATTGTTGAAAACAAGGGTTTCTAATTCTTTTTTTTTTTTTTTTTTTAAATTAAAAAAGGCTTATAATGTATGTCATTTTTTTTTTTTTTCTGTAGCCATTTACTGGTTTACAATGTTTCTCATGTCTATTAAAGCAAATATTGTGTGAAAATTTTTAAGACAGGTATTTGGGCAATTTCAAATGTGTTACAGTAAGTTTCCATGTTTCAGCTTTAATGCAAACAAGATAGGGATCATTTACTTGTTTGAAAAGGAATGTCTTTCAAGCAGTGTGGGAGGACTAATTCTTACACAATTCCTTGCTTTTTATTATTTAATTTTAATATTACTCTAAAAAATTAAGCTGACTATGTAGACGGGTAAAGATAAATGAAAATTCTCCAGAGTTTCAGGTTTGTTTTGAGCATATACACCCTGGAGGCTTTTCTAGTCTCATAGGACTTCATTGAATCAGGATGGAAACAACAGGATCGAGGAAGAAATTTGTTTAATGAACTCCATCACAAAAAGAAAAACAAAAGATAAAATATTATCAGGTAACGTCCATGGAACTACTGGCATACATATATATATTATTTAATGCAATACAATGGAACTTTTCCCATAGTAAGGGGAACAATATTTTTAGAGCTAGCCATGAGATTCTATTAATATGGAGAGAGGCCACAAAACTAAAGCAATATGAAGCATGATAAAGTAGAGATGCTACCAGCTGTATACTTAGAATCTGATTTCCTGAATCCAGGAAAGTGTTTTGCATGATTATACAAATGAATGCTTGATACATGCACCACTGCATACATGTGCCTGAATCATAGATGGGTAGATACGTATAGCAAGGTATGAGTTTTATTAAGTCTGTAAGAATACCTTCAGCAGTTGCACACATTTACTCAACTGCATTTTGAGAATTGCACACAGTCCTCTTTGCTAAGAGGGATTTTGGATTTAAGGACTCCTGAGGTCATATGCTAGGATGCACATAGACTGTGGACTTGAATTATGTTCTTATTTGTTAGGTAGGTAAGAATGGGGGTAGACTATTCATAGTATCAAGAGGTCTTTTGATTTCCCTTTTACAGAGTCAGAGAATATCTGAAATTGGAAGGGATTTCCTCAGGTCATCTGTTCCATGCTCCTGCTCAAGCAGAGTTACGTACAGCATGTTGCCCAGGTCTACGTCCATATGGTTTCTGAATAGTTTGAAGGATGGAGACTCCACAGCCTCTGTGCAATCTGTTCCAATGTTTGTTCACCCTTATACAGTGAGGGTAAGTGTCACCCAGTAAAGAAGTTTTTCCTTAGGTTCAGGAAGAACCACCTGTGTTCCAGCTTGTACCCATTGCCTCTTGTCCTGTCATTATACCACTGAATAAAGCCTGCCTTGGTCTTTGTTACACCTTCTCTTCAGATATTTGGACACATTGATGAGATCCCACCTGAGCATTCTTTTTACTAGGCCAAACAGCTTTTCTATCAGCCTTTCCCTCAGCCTTTCCTCACAGATGATTCTGTTCCTTAATCATCTTTGTGGCCTTTGAGGCCCTGGACTCTTTCCAGGAATCTTTCCCGAACTCTTTCTCTTTACTGGGGAGCCCAGAACTGGACACAGTACTCCAGGTGTGGTAGCATTCATGCTGAGTAGAGGGGTAGGATCACCTCCCTCAGCCTGCTGGCAGAATTCTTCTGTACAGCTGAGGATACCATTCCTTCGCAACAAGAGCACACTGATGGCTCATGTTCAACTTCTCTATCAGGATCCCCAGGTTCTTTTCTGCAAAAACTATTTTCCAGCCAGTTGGCCCCCAGCATATACTGCTGAATGAGGTTCCTCTGCGAGTGTAGGTTCTGCTCTTCTGCTTATTGACCTGTCCTAGGTCTGGCTGGGATGGAGTTAACTTTCCATGCAGCAGCCCATACAGTGCTGTGCTCTGCACTTGTAGGTAAAACAGCACTGGTATCACACCATTTTTTTTTCTGCAGCTGAGCAGTGCTGGTATAGCACCCAGACAGCCTCCAAATCCCCCAGAGCCAGTAGGCTGGGGGTGGGCAAGAAGTGGGGAGGGGATATCACCAGGGCAGCTGACCTAAATGACCAAAGGGATATTCCATATTGCGTGGTGTCACATGAAGGGGGGAAAGGGGAAGGAGGAGAGGTGGCTCTTGTTAGGATGACACCTGTCCTCCCCAACAACCACTATGCATACTGAGACCCTGCTTCCCAGGACATTGCTGAACATTGCTTGTTGATGAGAAGTAGAGAGTATTTTTTTCCATATCTCTGTGCTTCCATGCAGCCTTTGCTTGTTTTTTTTTTTTTCTTCTTTTTTTTTTTTCCCCTCTTCCTTTTTTCCTTTTCCCTTTAATTAAAGATAATTATATCCTTATCACAACCCGTGAGCTTTATTTTCTTCCCAGCATACTCCCTTCTTCCCTCACTCTTCTTTCGAGGAGGGGGAGTGAGGTAACAGTTGTAGTGGAGTTTGGCTGCCCAGCTGGGTAAAACCACCACATGACCTCATGTAGTTCCTGTCAGCTCACTTGTCCAACCTGTTGAGGTCCATTTGTGGTCTGTCGGCCAGTCCTTCCAGTTTTGTGTTGTCAGCAAACCTCCTAAGGGTACGGTCTGCCCCATCATAGAGATTATTACTGAAGATATTGAACTGTGCTAGACCCAGTATTGACCCCTGGGGTACATTGCTAGTTACTGGCTTCCAGCTAGACTTTGAACCACTGATCACCACCGTCTGGGCGTGGCAGTTCAATCCACCTCACTGTCTGCTCATACAGCCCATATTTTATCAGCTTTTCTATGAGGATCTTATGTGAAACAGTGTTGAAATCCTTACTGAGGTCAAGGAAGGCAATATCCTCTGCTTTTTTCTCATCTACCAAACCAGTCATTTCATCCTAGAAGGTTATCATGTTGGTAAAGCATGACTTACATTTTGTGGATACATCCTGACTACTTCCAATCACCTTCTTGTCTTTCATGTGCCTGGAAATGGTTTCCAGGATTAGCTGTTTCATTGCCTTCCCAAGGACTGAGGTAAGGCTGCCTGACCTGTAGCTCCCTGGGTCCTCTTTGTCCTTTCTGAAGATAGGAATGACCATTCTTTTCAATTTGTTTGATGCATAAGTCACTTTAATAAGGGAAGAAATATTTCAGGGCTATGAATGACAACAACCTCCATCAGCTGCTTGAGCAAGACAGCTAAGCAGGGGTGAACATAGGGTTCAGACACTTAAATTTTGTCATCTATTGCCTTTTTAGATGTGCTAAGGTCTCATGACTGATATCCAGCTGCTTCTTCAAAAGATCTGTCTCATGTGGGTCTTATGTCATAACAGCTAGTCCCAAACAATTATTCTAAGGTCAAAATGGTACAAAATCGCCACAGTTAGGCATTTGAAACACTCTCCAGGTGCCTGCCAAGTTATTATTTTTCTGAGTGCCCCAGAAAATGTGAAGTTGCACAACTTTACAGACTAGACTACATGTGCAGCTCATAAAAATTAACATTATAACACTCTCTTCTATGATTCTCTTTCTATTAAGCTGCTTTTTTATGTCAGTCACATAGGAATTTTCTCTTTGAATAGTATAAGATGATTATGTTATTATCAAAAGATTTACAATTCTCTACAGTTTCTAAGAATTACTGTGCATTGAGTATGCTACCTTCAAGTCATATTTCCATTTTTCAGTATTGTACTATAATACAAAATTGCTATATTCCACTGGTATTTCATTTAGATAATCCCATCTGTTATAAATCTCACTTTGTTGAACATATTTCAGATTTCTCAAGCAATTTTGTACTGCCAGTTTTGCTGACTAATAAAGATGTTAATTTGCCATGAGTTATCATGCTTTTGCTATTATAGGTGGCAATTTCATATACATTACACAGTGTTATTAAAATCTTAACAATGATAGTTTTTTGTTGAATTAGGCTTAAAATGATAATATGCTGCCATTCTAGGCTTTAAAATATAAGTGTTCTTAATAATTGTATTGTGTGTTGAATTTATAGCAATTTATTTCAATTTAGCATCTCACCTAGCCAAAAAAACATAGAATAAAATCACAATGCAGAAAAGAAGAAACACATCTGGATTCAAGTTACCATTTTGCTAGTGTGTCAGCTTTATCTGAAGTTTCCTTATGTGGTTGTAGCTTTTACCTTGTACCTACCTCTTTGTACATTTATAAAAAGCAGAGCAGAGAAGCAGCATCAAGAATGTTAAATGGGGAAAAATAAGTAATGGCAAAATGGCCATTCATTGAAAACACCAAATTAGAGCTGTGCATGTAGTGAAAGTGACAGAGAGTAGCAGGCAGTGCTGAAACATACACGTCAAGGTTATGCTCTGACAGCTCTGACAAGCAGCACCAGCCAGAACTCACATCAATCAGGAATTCTCACCAGAGGTTGCAAACACTGAATTAATTTTGTGAAGTAATCACTATTTGCTAGCCAGCAGAATGAAATTGTCTCATTTGTTTTTAGACATAACTTCACCTGATCTTTGAACCTAAGGCTTCTGTTGTTGCTAATAATATCTGTTACTTGTAGTCTGCTAACACCCAATTGTAGTAAATACTCTGCAAATACCCTGCTGGAAAAAAAAAAAAAAAAAAAAAAAACAAAACCACCTTGCACAAAACAGCCTGCAGCCTAATTCGATATTAATTCGATTGGTGCGTATGATAAATGAAGGAAGAAGAGGATCTTGAATTTTACTGTTAAGTAAAGTAATGCATTATCCAAATAGATGAAAGGTAAAAGAAAGGTCACTTTAATCTATAAACTTGTGAATAATGGTTACTGAACGGAGGTGTGCGATGTAGTCAGAAAAGTTATGCAAGTTAAGTTTGTAGAATCTGAAAAAAAAACAACCTTCTGATCAACAGTGTTCAACAAGATCAACAAGAGAGCTTGTTGATGTTGCAGAAATCACCATAATCTCAGTGTAAATGTTTTTGAGATTAAAAAATATCTATATAACGAACCATCTGTTACATAATTTGATACCTTTCTGGACAGCATTCTGCATCTGTTCAGTATTTGCTTTTACACTTCCCAAGACACTTCTCCATAGGCATTAAAATAGTCTTAGAAGCTGAGAAACTACATTTAAATGGCTAGGTGTGTGTTATGTAAGAATTATGATGTTACAACAGTGAGAATTTTTGAGAGTAATCAATATGTTTTCTTGTCTGCTTTTTTTGACATCCAGCATAGCTCAGCTCTGACCAGATAGACTGAGTAGATCACTTTTAACTGTAATCATTTAAACTACAATATATACCCTATCTTCACCACTGACCATTGGATTTGGCATTACTACAGTGCCGTTATTACAGTACAAGGTGGAGTCTACCAGGAGATGTCAAATTCTTTGTTGTCTTCAATCTGCTTTAGTTTGCCAGACCAAATCTATCTTAAAGCAGCATCTAGACTAGTTGTGATGATCAATGTCTCAGCAATATAAGGAGCTTCCCCAAATCTGTGGTGATTACTGGAGTTTTATACTATGAATTTTTCTTGCAGCTCACAGAAGGAAGTTAGAAGCATGATGGCTGTGACCTTCCAGCCTTTCATTTCCTGAAACCAAGTCCTGTGCTACCTTTAGATGGCTACCTTTTATGCTGCAGTGATAACCAGGTTGATCTGATAGCCACACAGCAGCTCTAGTATTTGGGCATATGTAGAAGTTAATGTGTATTTTTGGCAGGATTAGCACTCGATAGAATATCTAATTTGAGATCTGAGGATGCTGATGAAGTTAAACAAATGTATTTTTTCCTCTGTTTCAATACTACGATTGCAATTATGCACAGTACTCTTCTTTTTGTAGAATATGCAGAGATTATACACATATAATATTCCTTGAACAAGGCCTCTTTCTCCAGCTCTAAGTCGTGTGGATGATGTTGAAAGACTTCATGTTCATCCATGATTTCTTGGCATCTTCACTGCTCTGACCAAGCTATGTAATATCTAGAAATTATTAAATTGCCAACTTCAGAGTGTTACAGCTCAGTCTTAATATGCATGCAGGATGGGCTGAACATATTTCATGTGCATGTCATTAATTGAAATCCTGAACTGAAGTTTAGAAAAATACAGAGTTCTTCAAACACAGCAGAGCCATGTATCAGACCATTATGTGGATGAAGAACTGCAGGGACAACAATGCTGTTAAACTGTGATTATTCCTGATTAGTCAAGGAAGTTGATGAATGAGGACAGTTAAAGTGAAGATGTAGAAAGGGATGCTGCTGCTCTGCCACTGTCAGAATTTCAAGGCTGAATGACTATCTGAAATACCAAACAGGAATGAAGCAACTTTTCTGTGTTCCTCCTCTTTAGAGTAAGCATATACTGGGGAATTTCCTTTATTCTTTGACAATGATATACAGAGTCTATGCAGAGTAGACACAGTTTTAAATTTGTGCAACTTACCAACTAATCAAAGATCTTATGTATCCACTCTCTTGGCAGATGAACTGCAGCAAATTAGCTCTCAAAATAAGTGGCAACTCCTACTCAACTGCAACCTCAAGCTTATGTGTAGTACACTATGGTGACCTGGAGAGCTACAACTGGGATGATGATATTAAAAGCAATTTATTTATTTATTTATTTTTCTGTCACTGATAAGCTGGGAAACACTAAACAAGTCATGACTGATCATTTTTTTCTGAAATTACCTCATTTATATGAGGCCACTTTGAAATATACTGGCAAAAATTATACCCCCATGAATATGTATGTGTGTATGTAGAAACTAAATAAAAAATAAATTAAAAAAAAAACATATATAGTAATGACAAAAATAAATTTAATAAATGAATTATACATAGACTGCAAATATTAAGAATATTAATCTATGTACAGAACCATTTTTTTTTTTTTTAAGGAGAAGATAACCTTTCTCTTATTATGTTAAGAAAATTGCTGTGATGATTTTTAGTAGATTAATTTATTTTTACTTTACTATGTTTGGTCTCCCAAAGACACGTAGGTGCCGAAAGTTTTGTTCTGACACCAGACATGAGGTAGCAACAAAGAGGAATATTTATGTATGTATGTGTATGCAAATATGTATATTTACAAGAATAAAAATGGCATTCAAAAAGAAGTGTCTGTAGTACCTCTGTTCCCTGCTAGCATGAAATTAAAAGGTAAACCAGAATGACTTCTTGCAGATTCCTCCAAACTTTTTGTTCTGTCTACTCCTTGTCTTTAAGTTTCCTGTAAAATGTAATTCAAATTTGAGTATTTTACTTCTCCTCAGGCTAGGATTCTTCTTAGCTCTTCAGTAAATAATTCCTTAGGAGCAGATAGACTCTAGAAGAGTGGTTAATGGAGGTCTTAATTACCAGGCAAAAATTCATCTCTTCCAGCTTTGATGCTGTGGGTAACTGGAAGCTGTTTCATCTGCCTTAAATTTGCATGACTTCCTACTGCCTTCTTCAAGCTCTTTTCTCTTGCAGGCTGTGCTTCTGCTTTCCTTCCAAATTTCATATAGGTTGCCAAGGTATTTTGGTCCTACCATTGCATTAATAGTGTTCTTGTTACTTATGAGTCCAGTCATCTCTGGGTAGTGAAAAAAATCTTTAAAATAGAGTATTAGTAACAATAATGAACAACAGTGCTTTTTATTTATTTATTTATTTATTTATTTATTTTTAAGCTGAGTTAAGAGCAAAATGGATACTAACTGCCTACAAAATATAGCCAAAGAAAATTAATTAGAGTTTTCCTAAGGAAAGTTCTGAGGCCCGGTTCCTCCATATACATAGTGTTGTTCCTTCCAACTGCTTGTAGAAAGGGAAGGCTAAAGGAAGGCACAGATAATGCTCTTCAGACCAGTAGTGTACATGGGGAATAATATAATTGTTAATATCTCATTGTTTTACAAGCTGAAAAATCAGTCTGGCATTTGGTGCAATAGCTCATTTTACAAACATCGAGGCAGACAGCTACAGAAGTGAGCCAGTCCATAGTCAGAGCTTGGCAGGGCATCATGGTACAGGAATTGGCACAATGAGTATTTGGTTTGGCTATGTCACAAGCCCCTAGATGGGAGAAGGATTTATCCTCTCCCCACTGCCCCAGGATGTCCTACATACTATTGTTCCATTCAAGACTTAATGTTTGAAAGACATGGTCATTGTAATTTTTCAAATACAGTATTGGCGAATGAACTTTGCAGTGTGGCACATATCCCACTCTTCTCATGCCTATTTCCTAACTAAATTATTTTGTTCTGCACAACCTATTGTTTCCTTTTTTTTGTTTTCCTTCAAAACTAATTATGCTGCATTTATAAAAGTGGTATTTTTGAAATGAAAAACAATTAACCTCATATTTGCTCTAGGGCTTACAGGATAACATACATCCTGCTGTATGTCTACAGATGGCTCTCATTTGGATACATATGCAGCACACTGGAGCTGGACATCCTTCTTTCTCAGTAAAATTAATAAAAAACTTGCCTTTTATATTGGCAGTGGAAACAGCAGTTATGACTGTTAGAGTATTGACAAGATTCATGAGAAAGGAGTAGAATAACTTTATCAAAAACGGTAGGGGTACAGATTAAAGCTAGACTGTCCTGGGTTTCCTCTCCAGGTCAAAAGAAGAAGGTGGTAAGACATCCTGTGTGTGTGTAATTTTTACACAGAGCCAGTCGTGATGACTGCGAGTTGATTGCTCAGAATTAATGCCACTGCTACAGATAATAGCTAACACTACCTCACCATCACAAGGAATGACTGCACATCACACCTGTTCAGAAGGTGGCAATCTTGCCATTCTGATTTACATTTATGCTCTATTCAGGTTTCTGCGGTAGCTTAGTCTTTTCTCATAATTACACAGTGCAAGCCAAGGCTAGAAGTGACAACCATGAACACTGGTATGCCTCAGAGAAGGGGAATGAAGCATGAAAGACAATCAAAATAGCCCTTACATTTAGAGTGGAACAATTTTTGCCAGTTCACTTGGTGGAAAATGATGTAACTGGAGACTGAAATCAGGCATAGATATGGCATGTGTGTGTGTTCACAGAAATTCAGTAGAAACAACACAAGAGAATTTTTTCTAAAGAACAAAACATTTTTTGATTTTTTTTTTAAATAAAATATTTCATTTTAGAAGTATAAAAGTGTTTAAGCAACAATTATAAAATTGAAATTCTTTGTATTTTAATTTTGCATGACCTATGTATTTCAGAATTACATGTGTAAACTAGAAAAAAAGAAGACAATATAAGTCTAAAAATCCCCCAAATAATCTGACCCCAAATTTCCAGTATTTTTTGTATTTGTTTCACCATCAGCTTATAAAATATGTATTTCAGAGTCCCCCCTCCCAAACTTTCACAGATTTCTTAGTTTAACTCAAATAAAAAGTCCACTTTTACCAGTAGTATTTGCTGATTTGGTACTGGAACTGCAATATCTGCAATATTATCAAGAATTAACCTTGTGCACAAATACAACAAAAATCTTTCATCAGCAAACTGCCAAATACTTCATCCAGTTTTGGGGAAAAAAATTAAGAGCAGAAGTTCATTTTCACACTTTTTGACTAAAAGGGAAAAGGAAACCATTGTTGCCAGGTCCATTTTAACAGAACATACCTAAGCTAGTTGGTACTTCATAACAAGATGGAGTAACATGGTGAACCTTGGCAGCCCTGCGCTGAGATGTACCTCAGCTTTCCCTTCCTGCTGATTACATCCTATGCCTGTTATAATTTTCTATTTTGCAGTTATACAAACATATCCTCTTTTAAAAAAACTGGTAGCAAATAATATCTGCTTACAGTAAAGATGAGCAGTTAGGAGTATGCAATTAGTTATGATTTGCATTAAATAGCTCAAGCATTTCCAGTACAAGATAAACTACCTGCTTCATATGTGCAAAATAGTCCTAGAAGCTCAAAGAGATCATATATGCTTTAAATTCATCAAAAGGTACACCATGATTGCTTTTTTATTTTTTTTTTATTTTATTTTTTTTAATGGAGGAACTAGTCCTCTAAACTCTGTATGGGACTATGCCTATGTCTAGAGAATGTGTTCGTAAACAAGCCTTAGTGATTTTTTGAGAGAGCAGGGAGACTTGATTAATTGCAGAATGTGATTTTTCCCCTCTATTTTTATTGTAGATCTTCCCAGATCTTCCGTTACTTGCCTCTCTCCACACCATAGGTCTACTTGTTACCATTCTCCAGGTAGTCCAATTAAGATCACAAACATCCAGCATCTACCTCTAGCATCTACCAGATCATGCTGGAGACCCAGGAGAGGCCTTTATTTCTGTACTCCACAGCTTCAACTTAGCTGGTTGAAAATATTGTTGAAAACATGCCCAAAGTCTGGATATTTCTAAGGACTTCTGCTTAGTGTTATTTAAAAATTCAAGGTAAAGGTTATTTATAAAATCCATGTTCATGCCATTTTTTAAAATTTCCTATCACAAAACAATTACTTTATTTTTTTTTATAAACTTATTATTTTGAGACAATAATGCCTCGTTTTTGTATTCTCCTAAACCAAACATTCTAGATTAATATCTTCTTCCATGCTCCTCCTTGAAAATTAGTACAAAATGCAAAATTACATACATTGAATCCCACTGGAATATAAATCATATCTTTGAGCTTTTTTTAAAAAATATTTTTACTATTATTGGTGCTGTTTTGCTCCTTCCTTTGCACTCAGTAGGTTAATGGAATTCACCTGTGTCATATTTTGTTCAAAAATTCTAAATATTCATTGAAGAAAAATGTTGTTCTAGCACTTTAACTTGTAAAGTAAACCTTAAAAACACAGCAAATTTTAAGGAACTGCATTTTCTTAGAGTCTGCAACAATCTGTAATCTAAGTGTGAACAATCTTCATGCTAAACAAGAGTTACTAATCTTCTCAGTGTTAATCTTTGCCTTAAGAACAAGCAAGTAGGTATGATTACTGCCTGCTGATGTATTTTGTGTAACAAATTTATGACATACGGACTTGTCAGTACAAAAATACATAACTAGATGGAGGCTGAAAAGTTATACTGTTCTTTCTGCAATTTATTTTACTAGAAAAGTAAGTAATACAGGAGCTACTAGTCTTTACTAGTCTCTAACTAGATTTAAACAAATCATTAAAAATTATATTTTCATGATGTCACTAATAATAATAATAATTAAAAAAAAACAAAAACAAAACAAAACAAAAACAACAAAGACCACAACATTGACATTAGCACTTCCCTTATGTATTTAACTTCTTGTTTTACTCTACAGAATTTCTGATGGACATGTGGAAGCAGAACGTGAAAGCTATAGGTGACTATGAAAATTATAAACCATTGTCAGTTTTTGCACCTTGTTTTATTTTTAATTTTAAAAAAAGCAAGGAAGTTAACAGTATAGAAAAAATGTCTAAGGGAAAAAAAGAGATTTCTTAAATACTTTCCTTATGCTATGGTCTCTACAGAATTTTTGTTTGCACTTCTGTATCTTTTCAGATGAAATTATATTTAAATGTGTATCAGCTCCAGAAATTCTGCTTCAAATTTACTTATAAAACTTCATTCCGTGGTCATATTTATTTATTTATTTGTTTGTTTATTTATTTATTTATGTAGAATAACATCTTTCTGTTGAGTAACATACCAAATTATCTTCTTGTTTGTGGCAAACATGGAATCTCTGTCTCAAAAAGGAGATCCCCTAAGTCCCATGGGATGAGAGCAATACTGACTTTACAGCACAGTGGAATGCCTGGACTCATTTTAGCCTCAGCATCCCTCTTGCTGGGACACTTACCACTTTTTTTTTTTTTTTTAACAGACTACATTCTGAACAATTTTAAAGCGAAGATTTTGCTCACATTATATAATGTCTGAATTCAATGGAACTTGACAGGTGTACGTGGTCCCTAACTTTGACATGTAAAACATTTTGGACATTGACTTTTTCACAATGTCTTTGTTTTATGAAAATTTTAACATGGTTTCTGCCATTGCCTTCAGTAAGGTTTCTACATGTAAATAGAACATTTTAAGGCATAGTAAACTGTAGATTTATGGTGCTTATTATCTGAGAAACTTCTGTATTTATTTATACTATATGCATTTTGATATGAAGAAAAATAATTTTTAATCTTACTTTACGTATTTAGGAAAACAAAAGCAGGCCACAGATGTATTTACTGTAATTTCTTAAAAGGTGCATATTTTTACCTCATATACTACAAAATGTTGGGAAATCATAACAAGTTTCTGGCACAATCTCATCCTTGTGATAGAAAACATATTTTTATACAAACAGAAGATTCCTCTGATACATATTTTTTTGTGTGTGTGTGTTTCTTTTCTTTCAGTTTAAGTAGACCGTGTGGTTAGATGCAGTTTTTCAAAGTAAACAAATCATAAAAATGTTAAGTAGCACTTTGAGTTTCCTTTTTGAATTCCGAGAATTGTGCGATAAATCCATGTCCAAAATGGAAAGACAGGCAGACTCAAAGGCTTGCATTCTTTTCCTAATTGAAAAGACATGCTCTGTTTTGCCTATGAGGAGACAGAGGACTACAATGATTTATAATGTGTCAATACCTCTTTCAGGTATCTACAATAAGGTTTTCATTCTGTTTTTGATTCCAGACTAACCAGGTTAAAGCACATTTTATACCTTTTGCTTTAGTGTATATGAGGTACAAACTACATTGTTCATGCCTACAGAAGTAGGAATCCTCCAGAAAACTGTATAATACTCCCAGCTTTGAAAGTGATTGCTTTAGTTCACTTCTGCTTGTAGGGCACGCACAAAACCAACCAACCAACAAGCCACCATCACCACCAACAAAAGAATATTCCTTCCATTGTAACATAAACTCTCATTATACTTTGGACATGTTATGTTACCTTTGCTGAAATATGCCGTGACACAGAAGTAAATCTTCTTGTTACAAAGTGGAGCTGTAGCTGAAAAAATAAAATAATAAAAGAGAAACCTTATAAAACTGCCTGAACAAAGGAAGGTGTGTAAGGAAGAGGAGGAGGATGTTCAAAAATCTACCCGCAGACATAACTTATCCAATTATTTATTTGGATGTTGGAAATGGCATATATGAATGGTGATGTTAAAGGAACAAACAAGTATATATAAAAAAGACCTGCAGATGTCCTACAGAATACCAAAGGAGAAACTTGAGGCAAACCAAGGCTCGTCATCATGGTGAGTGGCTCAGTGCAGCTCTGGATGATCCTGAAGGACCACCACAAAGCTGCCCAGGGAGTCACTTGATGATGATTAAAAATTATGTCTTCTTTTTAGTTCATTGTCTCTCTGCCAACAGGTGCCACAGGGTGATTTTTCCACTGAAGCATGGAGATGTGAGTAATATGTTTTTTTTTTGTTGTTGTTTTTGTTTTTTTTTCTTCCCACTTATATTCCTGTGGAGACAGCAAGTGACCATCTGCAGAGGGGTGGAGTGGATAGCCCGGAGTGACAGCTTTTTAAATTAGTAGATAGAGATTTTCTTGAGCTTATAATTTAACACCTAGAGAGTTCACTGAGGAGAGAAGAAAACAGTGCTTAAACCTACAGTTTTCTCATTAATTTTGATATTCATCTCTATATTAATTGGAAAAAGTAAAATATGAATTGGTAAATGTGTGCTAATTAAAACATAATGATTTTAAAAATCATACTCTGATTCAGATTCTCCATTTCTAGAAAAGAAAAAAAAAAAAGGTAATAAAAGAAAATAAATGCCTTTTGAAGAAGGTGGTGTATTTTTATCAATAGATTAACAGTATGAGGTAAAACCCTCCTATGTTCTAAACCAGGCTGATCAAAATCAATCCTGATTGCATTCTTTTGACAAGAAGATGTAGTTTCTAATAAAATAACAGTAATGTACATGAATACGGTATCTCAAAATTGTATAAGCAGAAACCTGTACAGACCATTCAGAAGAAAAAAATAAAGGCAGAAAAAGTCTTTACAACAAGTCTGGTAACCTACGTGCCAGATTACCTGATTTTATGTAAGAAGTAAATGGGACGTGAAATGTAAAGACAGCACTTCGGAGACACAGTTCATGTCTTTAAATAATGGTGCAGCAAACTGCCAGTGGTTGTTCAGGACTGGCTCAACTACAGTTCTCAAGTATGACTATATATTAAGTACTCAGTCACAAGGACCTGTGTGACCAGTACTATCTCCTATAAAATTTAGGAATGCAAAACTGACCTGTAATGAAATGTGATGAAATGGGGATTTCTCACAACTTCATTTTGCCCCTGGATACATCAGTGGAAGACAGGAAATTAGATGTCTCTGAAATAAAAAAGAAAAATAACTTGATTATCATAACCACTATTCTGTGCATATTGAAGGGACTCCTCACCAAAAGAAAGAAAAATAATTTTCTAATAGGCATTTTACCAGTGGCTATGACACATCAGATTTCTACTGTTAAACCTATCAGACTTCCAACAGTCTTCTGCTGTTAATTTCAATAAATTATTAAAAGTAATATTGATAATGCATTATTATTTAAACATTTTGACTTTGAAATGGAGGACTTTAATGAGCATTTAAACCACTACTTTTCCTTGCATTGCAAGAATTACTTCTGGGAAGTGAGTTTGTTTCCAGCCAAGGACACTTAAATCAAATTACATGAATTTTCTCTGTGATAAATGATTAAATCCCAAATAGGATTTTAATCAAAGTTTGTGATTTATTAAGTAAATAGAGGCAAGCAAACAGTGTTGGGTGCGCCAGGAGTCTCTGCTCCTCCAGGATGCACACCTATTACATCAGGTGGTTGATTTTTATACTACTAGACTAATACATATTTATCACTAGAAAACCCTTCACTTTCCTAGAAAAGGCAGGGTTATTATAATTAGTTCCCAGAATCCAGACCCTCTCCGGGTGCATGCGTATCAGTCTCTGGTGGTCTTTCTGGGGGTCTCTTGTGCTGAAGGCTCATAGTCTTCCTCTCACGCTTTGTCTTTCGGTTGTCCTTCAACTCTCCCTTTGTCCTTATTTGGTGGATCTCTTTGCTGGATATCAGAAGCTTGGGCAGCGTCTCATGCAGAAGTCAGCAGTTTCCAAAAAAAACCTCCTTGGTCCTCTTATCTCCCAGACTCGAGTCTCAGTGTTCGTCCTTCAAGCCCTCTATTTACATGAATTGCTAGACCCTTATTTTGCACAATACAAGAACTATGTACACTAATCACTCTGTTTTTCTTAGATAGAAAGTTACATTTCATCATGTGGCCCTAGGATTGTTTCATACTGACACGAATCAAATGAACACATTTCACACTCTCTGAATTTCTTTGTCTAATATTTAAAAAAAAAAAAAAAAAGTTGTAAGGTAGAGCATTCATTGGAAAGGAAATAGACTAAAAAAACTGGTTAATTGAAATAGGATCTTCTGGATTATGGTAGTTGCCTCTTTCTTCCAGAAGGGTGGCTGCATTTAATTACACAGAAGTTTAGGTGAAATGTACTTTTATACTATTATAGGATCCAAAAATTAAAGGAATAGCTAATTTTCATTTGGTCTAATCTACAGAAAAATAACAACCAAATATCAAATGAGAATCCCTCACCCTCCCACCCCCCACCCCATAAAAATCCATCTTGTTTTTTATAATAATAAACATTGGTTTAATGAATTTATTTTGAGCATGGATTCACTTTTACAGAAAGACACTGGTTCCAGCACTTTTCAGTAGGTGTCCAGTCTGACATTTCTTTATAGTGTCTCCTAGGAGTAATAAAATTTCTTCCATGTCTGCAGGTTCCATTACTTTACTTCCCCCATTTGGAATCATTATTTTGAGTGACTCACAAGGTCTTAGTAATACTGAAAGTTAAGAGAGTCTGTATTAAAATGTAGTGACTCTCAACTTCTCTGCTTGGCTAAATGACAGGAATAATAGTTGCTTACATGGAAAGCATTGTTACTGATTTGTATCTCCTGCTAGCTCAGATTTGATTTCAGGAAACCTGAAATACTTAGGGCCAAACACTTCCTTGGCTCACATGATATTCAGACACAGTGCTTAAGTGGAAGATTAAGGGTAGTTATTTTCAAATCAGAGGTAAATTCAGTGGAACTACAGTGGATGCTCAACAGCTTCTTGGATCTGTGGCAGGGAAAGGTGCCTGATCTGTAGGGGATTTCACTGGAGTAGGTGCTGGGTGGTAGCTGGCATGCTGGCCAAATGCTACATTCACACAATAGGTGCTTCCTGCAAATGGCTTCAGTGAGGGATAGACACAGTTTGCCAATATATGATGGGCTGGCATATATACACCTTGTTCAGTGGTACTGACACAGTTAGTTCCCTGCTTTTCCAAGTTTGGGAACCTATTTATGCCAGGCTGCCATGAAACAGGTGAGAATCAGTTTACTGTCTCCTTAATGCAACTTGTGCATCAGAGAGCATTCTCTTCCTTAAGGAAATACACTGAAATTATTTTTACTAATGGATTAATGGTTTTCCTTTACTATGTTAAAAAGTCTTACTAAATTATGTATATCACAGAATCACAGAATCACAGGATGGCTGAGCTTGAAGGGACCTCTGGAGATCACTTAGTCCAACCCCCCTGCTCAAGTGGGTTTTGGATACCTCCAAAGAAGCAGACTCCAAAACCTTCCTAGGCAACCTGTTGCAGTGCTCACACCCTCACAGTAAAGTTTTTCTTCACATTCAGATGGAACTTCCTGTGTTTCTGTTTGTTGCTTCTCATCCTATTGGTGGGCACCAACAAAAAGAGTCCACCCCTATCACCTTGACACCATCCCTTGATATATTTATATACATTGATAAGATCCCCTCTCAGCCTTCTCTTCTCCAGGCCAAAGAGGGCCAGCTCTCTCACTCTTTCCTCATAAGAGAGATGCTCCAGTCCCCTAATCAACTTCATTCTCCCCCTGGCTGGACTCTCACCAGGAGCTCCATGTTTCTCTTGGACTGGTGAGCCTAGAACTGGACACAATACTCCGGATGTGGCCTCACCAGGACTGAGTAGATGGGGAGAATCACCTCTCTCAACCTGCTGGCAACACAATTCCTAATGCACCCCAGGATACCATTGCCCGTGGCCACAAGGGCACATTGCTGCCTCATGGCTAGCCAGCTGTCCACCAGGACTCCCAGATCCTTCTTGGCAGGGCTGCTTTCCAGCAGATCAGCCTTGTGCTTGTGCTGGTGCTTGGGTATATTTTTCCCTAGTGAAGGACCCTGCACTTGCCTCTGTTGAACTTCATGAGGTTCCCCTTGGCCCAACTCTCCAGGCTGTCCAGGTACCTCTGAATTGCAGCGCAGCTCCCTGGCATATCAGCCACTCCTCCCAGCTTTGTGTCAACAGCAAACTTGCTGAGACTGCACTCTGTCCCTTCATCCAGGTCACTGATAATAAATTGAACAGGACTGACCCAGTATTGACCCCGGGAGGACACTCCAATCAGAATCTCTACCTCAGCTTTGCCATCCACCCAGTTCTCAATTCACTTCACTGTCCACTCATCTAACCAACACTTTCTGAGCTTACTTATGAGGATGTTGTGGGAGACATTGTCAAAAGCCTTGCTGAAGTCAAGGTTAGATGTTGTAGACAACATTAAATGCTCTTCTCTCATCTACCCAGCCAGTTATTCCATCACAGAAGGCTATCAGATTGGTTAAGATTGAATTACCCTTGGTGAATCCATGCTGACTACTCTTGATCACCTTATTTTCCTCCACATGCTTGGAGATGACATCCAGGATGAGCTGTTTTGTCACCTTTCCAGGGATGAAAGTGAAGCTGACTGGCCTGCAGTTTCCTGGGTCCTCCTCCTTGACCTTTCTGAAGAGTAGAGTGACATTGGCTCTCTTCTGGTCCTTAGGCACCAACCCTGTTCTCCATGATTTTTCAAAGATGATGGAGAGTGGGCTAGCAAGAACATCCACAGCACTCATGGATGCATCCCATCTGGGCCCATTCATTTGTAGATGTCAAGTTTACCTAAATGATCTCTAACCCAATCTGCCTCAACCAAAGGAAAATTTCCCTCTCTCAGACATTTATCTCTTGTCTTCAGGGTCTGCAATTTCTGAGGGCAGGCCTTAGAAGTAAAGACAGTAACTCTGCTTTCCCTTTATCTTTTGTTACTAGGGCACCCACCCCATTCATTAGTGGACCCAAATTTTCCCTAGTCTTCTTTCTGCGGATGTATCTGTAGAAGACTTTCTTGTTTTCCTTGACATCCCTTACCATATTTAATTCCAAATGGGCCTTAGCCTTCCTCATTGCATCCCTGAATACTCTAACAGCAGCTTGTAATTCTAATAAAGGTGTTATTACTGTTACTTTCATTATGAGTTATCTCTAACATAAATCTTTTAAAAAATATTTACAAGTTTAACACTATGGGGACTCCTTAAATTAGAAGTACTGACTTTGTTTACAGTGAAAATGAACTACATAGCAAAATAACTTGGTATTGTGGAAATTAGGTTTCTGAGACCAGAGAAAAGGATCATGTGCAAAGGATTTTTTCTCAGGTAGATCATTATTAGAGTTGTTCTGCAAGGCACAGTGTATAGTAATAACCAATCTCCAGAGCTTTACCTTATTTAAATTGGTCACCTACTAAAGGGCCTGGGCTGGATTTGTGGAGCATATTATGTGAATAACACAGTATTGTTTTATGGCAAATGCATTTTTTAGCTGCTATGGAGCATATTGCATATAACTCTTTGGTGCTGACTTATGGGCCTTGACAACACACATCAGGCTGTTTAAATCATTAGAGTGTTATTTTTTTTTCCCTGAGGAATCATAAATGGCAGCCCCGCTAACCTGTTGGCTTCCCTCTGCCCTCCTTTCTCTCTTTGTTGTACGAAACCTTAAGTATGTAGATGGGATTCCTGGTGCTTGGCTCATTTCAGAGCAGTCTAGGGACTGATTTGCTTGGGCTGCAAAGAGCCCATAAATTCAGGACAATTGAACAGAAAGAGAAGACCATGTTCTGGGGTAAAAAACTGGATGAAAAAGTCTGATGATTTCAATATCCAAGGCTTCCAGGAGGAATATTTTCCTCCTTGGCCATAAAAAGTAAGAACGGGCATGACACCTCAATGTTATGGCTGATAAAACAAAAGGAAAAAGGGTAAGTCAAGTTTGGCAATAGAGTGTGGATTGAACTGTGTGCTGTTGCAGCTGAGGCTGAGTTTTGGGATCCTGCCAGAAGCTCTCATAAGTGTGATTGGGATGGGACATCTTTTTTGTATCACTGAAATGTTATTTGTAACTGGGAGTATAAGCCCTGTCTTTGTATTACAACTAGGAAGACTGAAGAAAACTGGATAATGCCCGTTTCAGAAGGCAGTGAGACAAAAAAGAAAAATTAAGTTACATAAAATGAAGTAAGGTTCAGGGCTGTCCTGGAAAATGGTAGAAACACCAGTAAGCATACAGATTTCAAAACAGTGAAGAAGGAAATTCTTGACAAAATAGAAACATCACCAAATCCCCAAACCTGTTACTTATACTAGAGAAGCAGCACAAAAATATTGAATATTGCTGCTTTTATAAATTATGAGTTTGAATTTATACCAAATTTTGTATAGGGAGATGATATTGAACATATTGGACAAATTATTTCTCTGCATTTTCAGTCTATTTTCACTATTGAAGCATTTAAGAACTTCAATCAAAGGCCCATTGTGCTGGCCATCAGAGAACAAGACACCCAAAAGATAACTGCTCTCCAGAGATGTGTCTTTAATCTGATTCATTTCAGATTATTTTTCACTCTATCTGGAGTAAGTTAAAATAGAAAAAGACCTAGACACCTCAAACAATTTTATATTTTTAAAGTTGTCTTGTTCTTCACATTTTAAATTAGAGAATCATGATGTTTTCTTGACTTAATGTTAAAAATAATATGGAGGTTGGATAATTTCAGCTCATGTCTTTGATTTCTCTTTACACTACTGAGAGCAGTAATCTAAATGCTATCTTATTTTTCCCTATTCCCCCACTTTTTTTTATTTTATTTTTTTTTAATTTTTATGTGCTGATCTGTAACTTTATCTAAATCTAACAGCTTCTGAAATATTCCTGAGTGATACAATTAAATGCTATTTTTGCCAAATATCCCTAAAGAGAATAAAAAAATAAAATGCAATTAATCCAGACCTCTGTGGTTTTTCAGATATAAGAAGTCCTCATTTCCTCATATGACAGGCCAAATCTCTGTAAAGGGCAATCTCCTGCTCAAAGAGGCATTCTCCTAGTGTTTGAAAGGTCTGATTTGCCTGATGAATGAAATTGTGAACTGAAGTTGTCATCTGGGATTGTACATTTGGTGGGTAGGCTAGCTGTATGCTGTAGATTACAAGGCTAGCTTGAATGCTGTAGATTACAAGAGGCATGTTACACTTTCCTTGGTACTGCGTGAGGTATCAAGTTTCAGTTTCATAACTTCAGCATCCTGTTTTTGAAGAGACATGTCACTTTGTAACATCATACGGATATTAAAGTATGTATGTGAATGTTTTTTAAATAAATTTAAAAGAAGCTTAGATGCAATGGAAAGAACAATCCACTTTTTGCAATGGCACTTGGGGATTTCAAATTCAGTCCTAATTTAAATGTAGCTGAAAGGATGTTTTTAAAAGTTTCTGTCTTTCCTGAGCATTGGAACATTTTGGACACTTTAGGAAGTAATAAAATTCTCAAGAACTCAAAATTAGCAGAAAAAACATTTTTGATGGCAGATCAATTTCATCTGAATGACAAAAACTTACTATATATATGTATATATTTCCTATTTCATTAAGAATGTATACACAATTAGGATTAGATCTCCATGGCTTTTTTGTATTGATATATTGAATACTGCTTTCTCATTTCAAATACACAGAGCTGCACTCACCCATACCATGTCTGAAGAAACAGATTAAAACAAATTTTGCAGTCATGCCTGGGCTTGGGCCTGGCCAGTGTCCTAACCTGTGCCTGGCACCTCCTTGTCCTTGTCCCCTCCCTCCTGATTTGGCTCCCTTATGTGACCTGGGCCCTCCTACTCAGCACAGACCTGCCTGAGCAGCTGGGCTATGGGCAACCCTGATCAATCTTACCACAGCTACTCCACTCTGCTTGTGCAGGTGTGGTTGGGCAGATTGTGGGCACTGCCCTAAGGGCTGCTGCTCCTGGCTCACCTTCCCTTGCAGAGCAGCCTGCTCTTGCTGTTGAGAGTGCACATCTTAAAAGCTACCAGGCATTCCTATGGAAAGTTTATAACGAGTGTTTTATTTATTTATTTATTTATTTATTTATTTATTATTTGTAACATTCTGAGGGCATATCAGGAGTCTCTTTCGGGTCTAATTTTGTGTGAATACTGTAGTAGACAGATAATGTTACATGGTTTGGGGAAAAGCTAGTGAACCTGGCACTCAGTCTCCTTTGTTGTATCCAAATTGTAGACCATATTGCCTACATTCTCCACAAATTTGTTATATTAAATTTTAACATCCTAGGTTACTCAGATGAGGTACTCAAGTGAGATTCTTGCTGGTGCTGTAAAAAATATGTTCCTGGACTTCTCTGATCACTGCAAGCTGGTGCTCACAGGAGCTCCCACACAATTGCTGGGAAATCACAGGCATTTAATAGATTTTCCACCAATGTGTTGCACTTAAATTGCAAAACTTAAGACAAGCCGGGGCCCTGTGGTCTTGCACAGCTAGTACAAAGCCTGTGACCTGTTGTTGTCAATGACAATAATGTATTTACTAGGTTACAGGAATATATAAAATCTAAACAAACAGTTTGTATTAATATCCCAGTATCCAAGGAGAAAACAGATGTATTTACAGGGAAACCACTTTCATTCAGGTTTGCTCTTATCTCCAGCCTACATTTCTCAAGAGAAGTCAGTGCTGTCAGTGCCATACAGCTGAATAATTTCTTTTTGACCATCCACATAATCTTAGCGGTTTGTAGAGGTACAGACTATTTGCTAAACATCCAGAAAAGCTGAGGAAATATGGAAAAATGATGTGAGTGCTGGTCTCAGACCAGCTAATTCTTCCATTATTCAGAAAAGGAAGGTAGGACTCCAGTACATGAGAAAGAGCCATGAAGCGTTAGCTTGTCTGCTTCTTCCTGGGGCAATGAAATCTTCACTTTTCTGCAGAGGTAGAGATGATGATTGGGCCTGTTAAACTCTTATACTATATCAAAGGCAGAAACAAAACCGTTCTGTTAATTTACGTCTGACTATCATTTTCATGTTCTTCATTTCCTATTTCACAGCACAACTAGACTTGGGCCAAGAAGGGGAACAAGAAAAAAAAAATCACCAAAAATCCTACAGGATAAGTCCTTACAAGATGGCACTTTTCATTTTTGAACTTACTTTCTGTACTATTATTTTGTTTTGAAAAATAAATGGAAAAAGCTGGAAGCCCATTTCAATGAATCTCATAAACATTTCAGCAAATACTTCCAAATTGGCAGTACTGGAACTTTTCTGAGACTTTTTTTAAAAGTGAAAAGAGTTAAAACCATTAAAACAAACAACCCCACAGTTGTCTAATATTTTTACAGACTATACTTGCACCAAAAAAATGTCTATTTTTTCTTTCTTTTTTAGTTCAGTCCAAATTCACGAGAATAAAAGCTGTGGTCATTGGGAGCTGATGGAGCTGTGAAAGTGGGAACATTTCTACAAGTCACAGACTATCATGTAGACAGCTTTGAAGCTGTCATTGCATCATCTGAGCTCCCAATATGTTGATATGTCAGGAATTTGGCCAGCTAATCACTGAAATTGCTGGTAACACTCCACCTTGGAACTATTCCAAATAATTTTTCATTTGCTATTCAAAACTCTTTGTATTGACTTCTTGAATCCTATTGCCACTTCCAGAGTAAGCATGTCAGTTTTTCTAGCAATTATGCCTACAAGACAATAAAATCAGAGAAGAGGTACAGTCATGTCAGATAAATTGTAACACAGAACTACAGTAACTCAGTTTCCTCTCTTATTATGCCAGTGGTGACCAGTTGTGGTGGAATAACGCGTCTGCAGCACCAGAATCCTCACAAATAGTTATCAGATGTTTCAAGTGACTCAGTGAAGAAATATATCATGGAAGAGGAAAGAATGGGAAAAGTTAGAAAGCCTAGCAGCTGTGAAAAAGCCTAGCAGCTGTGATTAAAGTATAATCTTGATGTCTGGGAGGCAGGATATATACTGCATCCAGAATTTCAAGCCTATCTGGCAGACCTGATTGTGAAACTGTCACAAGATCTGCAGAATGGTGAGGTGTTATGTGGAAATCCTGGTGTCAGCAGGAAAAGCTCCATGCTTTTGCTCTCTTTCAGGCATCTCACTGACTGAAGGCAGAGAGTGTAGAATAAGACCAGAATCTGAAAAACTAGCTCCTGACAGTGGTGTGGTTTAACCCCAGCAGGCAGCTAAGTACCACACAGCCTTTCACTCACTCTCCCTATCTGGGATGGGGGAGAGAATAGGAAAAGTAAACGTGTGAGAACTCATGGGCTGAGATAGAGATAGTTCACTAGGTAAACCAAAATGTGTGCGTGCAAGCAAAGCAAAACAAGTAATTCGTTCACTACTTCCCATTGGCAGACCTGTGTTCAGCCACTTCCAGGAAAGCAAGGCTCATCATGCAGAACAATTTCTTAGTAAGACAAACACTATAACTCTAAACATCCCCCCTTTTTCCTACTTTACCCCAGCGTTTATTGCTCAGCCTGAAGTAACAACCAAAAACATTTGTGTGTTATCATCAGTATTTTCATCAGTAATCCAAAACACAGCATTATATGAGCCTCTATGATGAAAATTAACTCTATCCTAGCCAAAATCACAAGAGAGAGCTGTATGTATGTGATTATCCTTTAATAGTAATTTTGAAGATGATACAGTTATTCAGTCTAGCAGAGTCTTTTAGTATAGATGATATGCAAGAGAGGGGATGGATGAGATCCCACTTACTAGCTAAAGATCAGTCAGTAAGGCAGAAAGGTACTTGCACAGAGCCAAGAACTTTTCTGCTTCTAAAACTGCCCTGCCAACAAGGAGGTTGTGGGTGCACAAGGAACTGGAATGGAACTCAGCCAGGACAGCTGACCCAAACTGAACAGAGAGATATTACATACTATATGGTAAGTAAATTAAAGCAGACTGAAGATGAAAAAGGAAAGGTAAACAAGAGTGAGAAATAGGAGAAGGAAAAGAATATTTATCTTTTCAACATTTGTTGTCTTTGATAATTCTTGTTGATAAGCTTTTTTCTTAAGCCTTCTCTCTATTTCTTTGGATTTTTATTCTTTCTTTGTATGTACACAGAATGGATGTTGGGTAGAATAATTGAATCAAACATGAAAACCAATTATCACCTATCTTGGAGCTGTTAAAAAGTTCATTTTAACTCAAGGGTAATTTCTCCTTGGTTTTGTTTACTAAATGTTGGCAGAAGAGAAATAATTTTGAGGCAAATTGAACTTTTCAAGAAGAAAAGATCAAAGGAGACATAGAAACCCTCCAGATATATATTGCTTAGCTTTCCGTGCTAAACCACAACTCTTTGAATTAATATCCTTCATAGTAAACAAAGTAGAGTCTTTAGTGATGTCTTAGAAATTGTCCACCACCTTGTGTTGTCACTAACAATTTCTGGAGATGCCAAACTGGGAAACATAGAAAGGAGAAGTAGAAGGATGAACCACACTGTAATCACTCCCCACTGAATATTACCTCCCTCCTTTCCTTCATCTATTCTTTCCTTCTGTCCTTCATTCTTCCTCCATTCCTCCTGAGTAAAATAGCTGTGTGTTTCCCATATCAGAAATGATTAATGACCTTTTTAAAAATGCAAGCCATAGTGCTCCTCTGCATCAGTGTTTCTGCTGTTAGGTTGCCAGATTAGGTGTGACTAAAAAAACATTTATTCTCTCATTGTAATTGGATGCAAAGTCTTCTATTGGCAGCCTCTGATTTCTCTTCTTAAAATGTTTAGGTCTTAAATATACTAGGCCAAATTCAATATGTATCAGATTTAATATAGTTTGAGTCTGGCATCCCAGAATCAGAGGAAAATCTATTCAGGGGTGCAAGCTGCTGAAACCTCAGCTGAGAGGGGTATAGTTTTCAACTACTAAGCTTCAAATGGTCACACATCTCTTTAAAAAGCCTGTGGTGATCAAGAGTGTGTAAGTATTTGCTATTTCAGGGAAAAGTGTTTTCCTCTGAGGACATTTCTCCCCTGCCCTCTCTTAGGCAATAGATGAGCTGGCACAGGACAGTTTCTCATTCTTTAGCAACAATCTGTTGTGCAAACATTTAAGCATAGTTCAACCTCATAAACCCCTGGGACCTGATCTTCTTTTGAGACCTCACCCCAAACACTTGTTTGGGCTTGGAGATGAACCCACTTGGGCTTGGAGATGAACCCACTAATACAGCAGGATTCCAGTTCATCTCTTCCTCATACAGGGGTTTTGAAGAAGCACGTGGGGCTTTAACTCTAGGCCCTCCTAGCAAACAAAGACATGATCTTTGTAGAGGTTGTCCAGGTTGCTCAGGTTGTCACCTATATTATGTGGAAAAAGTAACAGAGTGAATGGAAACATTCCAACTGGACCACCTTGTCTGTGTATGGATTTCAAGCTACATGTCATAACCTTTTAAAAATAACATCTGAGTATTCCAAGAAAAGGCATGCTAGATGTATAAAAATATATAAGGATACTGAACTTGGCATGAAATTTTGCTGAAATACTTTAGCTGAAAATAGACTGCAATATACAGATGTGATATATATGCTTTTTCAGCTGAAGAAGGAAGATGCTGGCTATGCTTGCAGCTTTGCTTTGTGGGATATGTAAGAAAATCCATGATTTCAATTTCAGTTGCACAGATAAGTGGAAAGTTTTAAGTAAGACAAATAAAATGAAACTATTTCATTCCCTTCTAGATACCACATTAAAGTACAGTAGCTTCAAATAATGGGGTCATGAAAAAACACTGGCTGTCTTTCATGCAGTTTGAAGACTGTGGGGTTAAGAATCAGCAGACAGTGGAGGTTCCTTT
This sequence comes from Heteronetta atricapilla, assembly GCA_011075105.1. NCBI lineage: Eukaryota > Metazoa > Chordata > Aves > Anseriformes > Anatidae > Heteronetta > Heteronetta atricapilla. The sequence goes on along the minus strand of CM021731.1, from coordinate 52,064,164 downwards.
TGTGGAAAAATCTTTCAGCTAAAATGGTTATGAGCAGATCTATGAATTTGTTATGAATAATCGCTTTCAGAACATGGGCAAATGTGACTTAGTATTTGTGGTGGAAATGAAGCCAAGTGGTTCTTTATAGATTTCAACAACCTATAAAGCTGAACAGTCTGGTTCAGCGAGGTGAAATCTGTAACTGACCTTTTGAGTAGTGAGAGAAATAACAGAAGGAAACAAAGGGGAAAAAAAAAAAAAAAAAAGCAACAGTGTAGTTTGGACCTCTAGGTGATTTTGTATTGGATGTATTACTAGGATAAGAACAATGTGGTCCTATTCATATATTATTTGGTTAACTGGTAGTTCTTCTTACCAAAAAAGATACAGTGTAACTACAAATAAAAACAAACAAACAAACAAAACCAAAGCAAACCAAACCAAAACAACCCACCACCCTTATTTTTATCCATCATTGTGCCAGAACTACTGGTTAGATTTGTTCCATCTTTGACCTTTAAAATGCTGGCTGCTTCCCAAATGCCTTAAAGGTGACTGAAGAAATTGAGTACAGTTTCTGAAAAAACAGGAATTCAATACCTCATCTGGCACTGGGCTGAGTTCCTGCACACCTCACTTTAGTCAAAAGGAGCCAAGGGTACAAACCCATTACAGCACTTAATAGCTTATGGACCATTGTCAGAGCTATTTAACTGTGGAGAGCTTGAATGTTCTGCTATTATTATTTCAGGTTTCAAGTTTGTTATCTAGTAGGAGCTACTGAGGTGCTCCACATCACTTAAGTGAGGTGCTCCACATCACTGCGCAGTGCGCAGGAGATATTAGGTATGCAGGAGAGAGATTCAAAAGAATTAGATGTTCAGGGAAGTAAATAAATTAGATACAAAGTGAATGAAGAAGAAAAAGGAAAAAGTTTACTTGTCCTGACAAAAACAAGAGAGGGATACAGTATGCAGAAAAGTAAGCCATATTATAATAGTCAATAAAGTAGATTTCTTATTTTACTTGTAGGTAACTTTGGTTCAAAACCATATGCTTTCCCACTCACACCTATTTCTTATGTTGGAAATGTAAAACATCAGGAATAACACTCAGATAGTATGAAAGTCTCTCAACTTCCTATGTTTGCATTTATTTATTTATTTATTTATTTAAGATCTGCACAACCAACTAAATCTTGTTTAAGCCAAAAGGACTGAATCTGTAGCTAAAAGTTCTATGGTGTAATCTGAGACTCAAATCACTCTTTCAGTGCACTTGAAATCATTTCTGCAGGTTGAGACTATTTCAGTAGAGAGACCCACCTGAGAACATCCAACAACAAGATGCACTGAAGAACATCTGCAACCAAATAGCACCTCCAAGCCAAGGACATTTGCAGATGTCAGCCTGCACTCTGTAGCCTGCAGTCTGCAGTCAGCAAATGTTTCCACCTAGGTGTCCCTCATTTCACTTAGATGCACTAACTATAATATTATTGGAGGCATATAAACATCTGTACTGATTTGGACAAGAATTTACTTTTTAAATTATTGCTTTCAGTTTCATTTTGCTGTGTTCTTCCAGAAATCTTGCCCGTTGACACCCTGAATCTCCATAGAAACAGCCATTATGTGTTCCAGGAACAGTCCTGTGTCACATCCTTGGTGAGGAACCTCTTGGATCTGTTGTTATTAGCAGACAATTGTTCAATTTTTGGCATAAATGTACTGGCAGCAGACTTACAGGATCAAATCCCATGATATAAGCAATGAGAAAGGCGGTACTGAGTTTGACTCTCCTTCTTTAGGGACTCCAGGTTGTAGTGGAGTTGGAGGTGACTTACGCAGCTTTACATCTGTTGTTATAAACCATTTTCAATATAAAGAATGGTGAGATTTTTTTTATTATTATTTTTATTTTTTTTAAATATAAAATATGTTGAGAATACATTTGCTTTAACAATTGAAGTATTGAGTATTTAAAGTACTGAGTATTTAAACTATGTTACAAATTATTTAATATGGAAAACCTGTAAAGAAAATGGGGTGTGTAAGCTTGCCAGTCCTGCCAATGACTCACCAGTGTGAGGAAGAAAGCAATGCAAATCTAAATGCACTGCAGATACTGGAGACTAAGCCACACACTGAGTTGAACTTTCCAAATTCCACTGTCTTCAGTAGAAGCCAGCCTAAATGAAGGCTAAATTAAAACAGGAATAAAGTCAAAATTTGGCTTGTGGTGATGTTTTACTTTCAATTATTCCTAAATTCTGCATGCTCAGATTTCTAATGATTGATGAATATATGTAGACAATTGTGTATTAGAATAGTCTCTTCCAGGCTGATGTATTTATCATCAAACAGCAGTAAAGACATAGCAACAGTATAGCAATTTATTTATATAAAACCAATATAAGAACCAGTGGTTTACTGTGTTTATAATGAGTTATCAATATCGCTTGTGTTCTGCTGAGCTGTGAGAGAAAATTTAATTCTGACCAAGTGTTATAAAATAAAGAAACGTATGATTATTTAAGCTTGAATTCTATTGATTTTGGATAGATGTTTTAGGCAGTATACAAACTACTTTTTATGGCTGTGCTAATAAAGGCTGGGTGCGATGTGATAGCTTATGATCAATATTGAACAAAATATGCTCTGAGCTCTCACCCACAGAATTTTATTGGGGGAATTAGTATAAAATATTTTCCATTAAGATTTTGTAAATGGTACCCTTAATTTGAATAGGTTTAGAGACCTGTGCTATTTACTATTTGTTGTTCTTGTTGTTGTTTTGTTTTGTTTGTTTTCAGAGGTATATCAGTATGACATGATGTAAAGAAACAACTTATTAAGAAAATTATTAAGCACCTGAAATTTCTGTGTAATAAAATATGTCTCTTCCTTTCTGCACACTAATAATCTTTCACTTTACCATAGATGGATACTCTGATTCAGAGTGTAATACAAATGCCATTTATTACACTCTAGGAAAAATATTTAATCAAAACCCCTGATCCTGCAAACTACCTTAAAAAAGTACACCCTGAAAGCATAATACTTAAATGGCCTCTTTAAAAAATTAGTGAAATGGAGAAATGATGCAATGACAAAACTAAACGGGTTATTTTGTAGATTAATTAAATTTATATATTTCTTTATGTGTGTCTGTGAGTAGATACAATGCTCATATCAAAAGCTCTGAAGTATCTGTTAATATTATCAGAAATTTCAAATAAAGTGATTGTTTTTATTATTATTGTGTAATGTGGGGATAGCTCAAAATGAAGGAATTTATCTTGAATAAAAGCTTCTGACTTCCCATTGCAGACAAACTGTTTCTGTTCTGTGGTGTCTTGGGAGGAATTTGTAGTCCTGAATTCATTAATGATAAAATGGTCAATTTTATCCTAAAATCACCTTTACTTGCTGAAATACAGGAAGATACTATATTTCTCCACCTTCTTTATAGGTATGTGGAATAATGGTCCTGCAATTAAAAAAGAAAAAATGACCATTTGTCTCTTTTCAGAGGCTGTTTTATGACATTGATGGCTTAAACTAGGTGTCTATGAAAGAAGTATTAAAGGGAACTTGAATAGAAAAAATTGGTATGTTCAACATGAATTGACATAATAAACCATAATAAACCTAATATTCCTTGCATTAATTTTAAGATTGTTATTGTCCTCAAAATTCATATGATCAACAGTGTAAATACTTATGTCTCACACCTGTAAGCCATCAGGCCCCAGTGATTATCTGTTAGGTCCAAGAAAATACCTACCTGTGTTTTCTCTCTCTGTCTCTCAGTGAGATTTGCTACCCCAAACAGTACAATCTTCACAATATAATAAACCTTTTGGACTGGGGGGAAGAAGGGAGGGAGTGAAAAAAACACTATCCTTTCTCTGTGGTCTTGATGAACTCAAACTGGGAAATAGATGTAATATATGTGATTTAAAACATTTGAAAATACTGAAATTCTATCTAATCCCAGAAAATAAAACCTACTTCATGAAAAATACCGCAAAACCACATCAAATGAGAGGAGCAAATGTGGTTGTCTCTAATAAACAAGTGATTTCATTATTAACCGTGGGTTTAAAAGGACATGCAGGGCAACTCATTACTATCAAGAAATGTGCAGAGCAAGCAAAGGAATTGTTACTATCCTAGAGATCACTGAGAACAGCAACAAACAGGATTATTGTTCAGAGCAAGATGAATATAAAAATAGATGAATGTAGCTTCAATGAGAATTGATTTATAGAAAATTGATTTAATGACATTTTAAAGGACACCCACTCTATTAATTTCTGTGTCTATCATGTGTTCTTACTGTGGTGTATGAAGCTGTCTTTATTTTCCTCCCTGAAAGTAACATAGTCAGGCTCCTGAGGATATTAAGACCCTGCAAGAACTGTAGCCCAGTCCTTCCTGGCTGGACATTTTTGAGGCTGCTGTGATTGCTCTTGAGTTTCACTGAGTCAAAGACAGGAGCCACATGCAACTGCCACAAATGGAGGCAACTTGCCTGAGACCTGACAGCCCATGACCCAGCTGCTGGTCTCTGGGACTGGCATTAATCCCTGGTGTTTACAAACCCCTTGACTATGATTTTTGGCTCATATCATCTAACTTTTCAGAATCAAATATTAAATATTAAACACAAAACAAGTGATGGTATTTCATAGAATTTCACTTTTGAATAATATTGTACATAAATAAACTCATCCAGTGACAAAACTTTTTTTCTCACTACAAAGTAATCATGTCCATGTCCTTCAAATCTCCAGACTGTCAAGATCTGTTCAGGTCTTGTTCTTCATACTGTGGAGCCCTCATCCATGTTCAATGTCAGCATTCACCCTTATGTGGTGGCTCATTATCTTGGCTGCCCTTGCTCCCTCTGGGAGATAGTCTTCCTCTGTGGCTTTAGAACTATTTATTTGATTTGTTTATTCATCAAAGTCACAAATATTTTGTTCTGCATTTACTAATTCCCTACCTTCCAGTCCTATACTCCATATTCTTTAAAGGAATCATTGTCCAAGCTATTTCTATCATATAAATGGCTATTGACATGCCTTTTTCTTGGCCTGGAAAGAATGTGACCTATTCAACATCTATTGTAAACAGAGCATTGAGTTCAGATAAATATCTCACTTGTTGTGTGTATTTGTCTAAGAAAGAATGACTGGCAGCCTGAGAAATGTAATAGTACTCTGTAGGTAAGTAATGCAATTTCCTCAAAGCTCATTTTTTATGTGCTTTTTTTGGTAGGATGTGTTATACTTGCTCTGAAATATCATCACCATCAGAATGTGGGCATGGTCTGGAAACCTACAAATGTAAGAATATACGTTCCCTCTTCTCTCTTTGGACAGGGACCACACAATGGGTGATACCACAAATGCTGCATGATGGACTACACTATGTACTAAAGTTAATGGATTTTATGAACTTGACAATGTTACATTTATTTGAGCACTTTCAATGAACAAGTTAATTCTTAACTCATTTGTCATCTATCTAATTTCTGTCAATCTCCTGAGCAAGCTACTTTAGTGGATTTAATACATTTGTAAAACAAATCAATCATAGATTGGGCATAGAAATTTGGCTACATTTATAATGACAAGAGGCCATTGAAGATGGCCTACACACTGATTCTGTGGTAATGCCTGCTAAATCTATAGAGCTTGTTAATGTTTGACAAGTTACTTTATGTATTTATGGTTTACTGTGTAATGATGATTAATCCCATAATAAAAGAGTAGTCTCAGGTTTTGACAGTTATTGCAGAACATGTAGAAAATAATATGTGTCAATTAAGTAAAATGCTCACATCCTAAAACACACTTTTACCAATAAGGGAAGACATTACAATTACACTATAGTCAGAGGAACAGTATTTGCAGAATCTACAATCAGCCAGCACCTTTGTTTTTATTTTGGACTAGTATTTGTAGATCAATTTGAAATGTCCTAAAAACTGAAAGACAACTGTTTCCAGAAGATGATCTTCATAATAGGTGACAGAATGTCTGGTTTGGGTTGTAATGTTAGAGAAGGTAACGCAGCTTATACTTTCCAAGGTTGGGCTCAGATCAGTTGAATGCCAAGGGACCACCTTTAAATAATGTTAAAGGCAGGTGACACCTAAGCCTGGGAGTGCTTTCTTGTGAAGCATAAATGAGAATTTACAGGTCTAGCAAAAGAGTTGGAAATGTGGGATATTTCATTCTGCACTTGATCTGACATCCCCCTACAGAATATGTGGCACTTATTCAGAAAGAAAAATGAAGACTTTGGATTCTTTACGTTATGTGTGTGGCAATAAAAATAAAAATAAAACCCTATGTTTTGAAAAAGACAGTAGGACTTTCTTTCATAGAAAGAGAAATCAATTTTCAGATAATGTAGACTTTTTTTTTTTTTTTTTTTTTTTTTTTTTTATGTCTCAGATTTGACTGCAATTATGGATCCTGAAAATAGAGAGAAAAAAGTTATGTGAACAAATTCAGCCTGGAGTAGAATCCACTCAAGAAACAACCAGACATTGATGATAGGGTATTTCCTTATGATTCTAACTGCTGTATCTTATAGTATTTTTTTTTAATAGAACAACAAAAAACAACAACAAAACAACAACAACAACAAAGCAAAGGATTATAATTTTCAAACTGGAGTGTTGTGTGGTTAGGCAGTGTAGCCCAAATTCTCCACTTTCTTTTACCAGTTTAAATGAAATGTGATTTACAGCTGTTAAAACAGAAGAATCAAGGACTTTCAATGTGCATTTTGAAGGATCTCCTTTAGCCATATAGTTTATTTTTGAAGCTTAAGAAATTTTCTAACTCAAACATTTGTCCTTAATAGGAGTTTCTCATAGGGTAAGTTAAAATGCTCCATTTATTTCAATACGTCTTTTCTTGTAATTTAATAAATACTTCTGAATATGAAAGTTTTTAACTGTTCAATACAGTAAGCATTAAAGATAGATTGCCATTTTCCATTGTTTTGTTTTTTACACAAGAAAATTGACTCAGTAAATAAATTTGTTAATCACTTACCTGTTTGAGTAGTAACTGAATGCCCTGTTGTGCTGATAGTGAAGCTCTCTTACAATTTAATTTAGTTTATCTATGTTGATAGTATTTTTTTTCTTTTTTTTTTCTTTTTTTTCTCTTCTTCATCTTACAACCAAGAACCAGAATCTAACCTTATTCATTGTTCTTTTACAATGAGAGTTCTATAAAGAGGCAAGTAAAAAAGCAAGTGGAGATTCTCTTACTACAAGGTAATCTTGGGTTGTTCCAAACCCAAGTTGACAGCATCAACTTGTCTCTGTGGGCTAGAGAGAAAAGGCTTGTGGTTGGAATCTGTTGCAATTAGATGATGTCTTCTATCATATAATGCATTAATAAGAACTTTTTTTTTTTTTTTCATTTGAATGTATTCAAATTGAATTTTGTGTCCAGATAAAAGAAATAATATAATTAACAAGTTTAGTTTCCTGTTGCGAATTCTTCAGTTTGGAAATGGAAATGGCAACTTGATAAACAAATCAGTTCTTCTGAGATTAACAGCTATGTAAATTAAGGTTTCAACTTTAAAAGTGTTAAATTCATTAACAATTCTCCAAACCCATTGTAAATTGCTCTACCATTTGCAGTTGGTGAAACAAGTGCTTTCACACAGGTGATTCTTACTGAAATGTTATTGATTGGCAAAACATTGTCAGCTATCATCTTCATGCAATGGGATAGCATGACCTCTTATATTTTCAGCTGGGGAAATGATGAGTATTTCTTAGTAGTCAGGTAAATCAGGTTGTTAAGCATCTGTCCTCTAAAAACAAATAGCTGTTTCACTGAGATTATAGGGTAGAAAAATCTTTGTGTGCATTATGGCTGATGTCTTCATTTCTGCTCCCGGTGGATGTATAAGTACAACATCTTATCTGACATAAATTCAATTATGGGCAGGTCTGCCACAGAAGAATAACTCCTGAGAGTACACTAATTGACTGAATAGGAACTGGAGCATATAATGGGACTTCATGCCTTGCCCGAGGTACATTAAACGAATGCCATATAAGAGAATGGGAACTCTTAAAATTAAAGAGGTTGAATACCTATGGATACTCCATAAAGTATTAGATTTTTAAAATTATTATTATTTATTTTATTATGTTTTGTTATGGACTGAATATAAGGATTATATACATGCAACGAAAAACTGATATTGACAGGATTATTAAAAATAAACATGTTTATTTGGCAGGTTGGCTTTTTATACCAACATGACCAAGGCTGTGAATGACATCTTGACTCTTCAAAATTCTAGGTCTGCTGTATACACAAAATGTCAGTTCTCATTACTCTTAATTTCCTTCAAAATTTGTATTTTTTGTGCCTCTACTCTCAGAAAATAGGCTATCTGGGAATTATTAAAGGCAGCAAAATGTGTAACCTTCAACTAACAAAAGAACCACTGTACAAATTACTCTACTTTTCCCCCTTAAAAACAATAAAAAACATTAGTTCTATATACCTTTTATCTACAAAGTACATAGAATTGAGGCTTCACGACAAATCAAAATATATTTGTTGTTGATTCTTGTACTAAAGTTGAATAGGATGGAAACATTCATCCTTTAATATTTGATCCAAATTTAAAATATGAAAAATAATATTTTCCAACAGTGTAATTGCATGTTAATATTGCCTACCAGTTTTTAAAATAGTGATATCCAAAATACTGAAACATTTTTAAAAAAATAAAATTCACAAAAAGATTTGAATTTATAAAGATATGATTTGCAATTTTCTTGTGACCAAGAAAAATGAGTGAAAAGCACTTATTACAAACACATCCACCTTCAATGAAAAAATAATATGGAAAGCCTGTTAGTATGTAACTTCAGTTCCCATAAGCTACTCTGGTGTAATAGGGGTTGTAACACTGAAGAGTCATGAAGAGTACCTGGGGGAAATAGGGAGAACAGGATTAAGCTACTAGAGCAGTGAGAGCTTGCAGCCCTGCTCTTTATTTATTTATTTTTTTATTTTATTTATTTATTTTTTCCTGCCACCCCCTCCAATAACTTTAAAAACTGGAGCTATCTAGCCACTCTCTCTGAGTTTTTTGTTTGTTTGTTTTTCCTCTTTGGCAGAAGCAACAGCAATATATTTTGTTTGTTCACTCTTCATTTCCCATATATATACTTTTATTTATTTTTACATTTTATCTAGAATTTTCTGGCAACCTGATCCATGTTTTATGCTCTCTCTCCCTCTGATAGTCACAGACTGGTGTGCATATGAGTTTCTTTCATGTCCTGAGAATTCACAACCAATTCACTTAGACCACTGGAGAACATAAAAACCTTTTACTCTTAAAAATAAATAAATAAACAAAGCAATTGTTGTTATGTAAAAATGTGTCATTTTGCCTAAGACTTAGGACTGTCATGAAAATACAAGCAAATTTATTGAAGTAGAGCTGTATGCAGAAGTCATACAGAAAGTAAAACCGAGGAATAATGCAGACTGGAAGTTTTATAGTTGACATTGTTATCTTTACCTAGAAGATGGGATACTAAAGATAATGGAAACAATCCAGACAGTTCATTAGCATTTCAATATAATCTCCCTCCTTTGAGTCAGCATGAAGCAACGGGTATCTCATTCGTATTTCCCACAAAAAATGGTTCTTAGATTACTTGGTTCTGCTGACTCAGGAGCATACTGTCTTCATAAACATATGGACCCAGGCAGATCTGTAATTAACATAGCTAAAATGACTTTGAGATGAACTAGCCCCCACACAGGCTGTACTTCTGCATAGTTTGTCTATAAACTCACCAGTGCACCCACAACTAGCAGAGAATAACCTTAGGTTCGTGTCTACTTCTTCCCTCTCTCCCTTAGACCTCCTGTACTTAAAGTTAACTCACATCATAAACAGCTGTGAGAAAATATAATTTATGGAAGGAGATGCTTTAGCTTACCCAATTCCTTTCAACTACTTTGTATGAGAATTATATTGTGTTACATTGCCTTTCACTTTAGGGAGGGCAGAATATGAAATACTGAGGGAATTCAAGTGAATATTATGGGATCTATCTTACAGCACCTTACATATCACTTCTGAATTTGGCTCACAGTCCTACTGACTGAGAAAAGGGAACAAGACATCCACAAGAGCCAACAAATGAAACAATAGTTTAACATCGGGGGAAAATATTAAGGCAGACAGTGTTGTAATGTGAATAACTAGATCAGTAACTTGATAGGAAACAGTAAAATAGGCTCAGATTTAAGTGAGACAGCAGATATGTAAATCTGCAGCTAAAGTTAGTCTTAAATCTCAAACTGTAGGGTGAGGGCATATTAATTTGTCACTACAAAAAATCACTTGTTTGGAAAAATTATATTTACAGCACTTGGTTCCCTTTCTCAAAAACTGGAGCACACTGAAGTGTTACTGGCTAAGCTTCCCCAGAGCAGGCTGACACACTGAATGAGGATGCACTTGTCCAGCTTGGAGACCAGCAAACAGGATATTAATCTCCTTGTACGGAGAGACTGAGAGGGGCCACACTATTTAGACAGTTGTCAGGATGGTTGGTTTGGATGGCTGCTTGGCATCCTCAGAAATAACCTGATGTGAATACCTAGAGTTATTCAATAAGTTACAGCTTGAAGAATTAAGCACAGAAGTATCTGTATTCTGGAAAAATATGCCATGTCACTCAATAACATTTAGTGATCTCCAGAAAGTCATGTAAATCTAATGCAACAGACATCAATAAATAGTTCAGCTCTATATACCAGTAAGCAGAAATGCAATTTGTAATGATAGAACAGTTTAACTAATAAAATGGTTTTATTATTGAAAGTAAATTTATTCCATAAGATATGTTTTTACAAAGTTTTGCCTAAAGTGGCATTTGAAGATAGAAGATTAAACACATAATCTACCTTGGCTGATGTGATTAAAAGTGTCCCTTTATGAAACTCAGAGTGTCTCTTTCTGAAACCCAAATTCACCATTCAACTCAAAAGATAGTTTATACAAACAATACAAAGAATAGTTGGAATGTCTGCATCTTACATAATATATGTACCATGTATGTATCAATATACATACATACCAACCAATATATGTACCAGTCCATACCTATTTGGACTGCAAACACTTTTATTTAAGACAATTTTGAAGTCCAAAAGGGCTTTGAAGGCCTTCCAAAAGACCCAGGCTGAGGTGGATGGCTATCAGGTTAATAGCCAAGCTTTATTTGCCAAGCTCTTTTAGTTTATTTATTTATTTATTTAGCAAGATAATTACTCCAGTATGAATTTCCTGATGTGAAAAATACAAGTCACAAGCAACAGAAAACAGTTCAAACAGTTCAACCTGGATGATATTTCTGGAGACTGGAAGGCAGAGAAATTGAACTATTCACTCATTTTTAGATGCCATTTTTTTTCAGTTTGTAAGAATTATTCATATTGCTGCTACTGCCTGCATGGTAATTTTGCTGAATCAAATACCTTCTACTTATTGCTACAGCTGGGTCTGTGGTCATCACTAGAGCAGCTGGACGTTGTTCTCTGCAGTTAAGACATGAAAGAAGACAGAAGGTTTCAGATTATTCTTTTAATTAATAGCAGCAGGTGAGCTGAGAGTTACAGTACAGCTACTATACTCCTGACCAGAGCAACGACAACAAAAAAGACTGCAGTATTTTGAGTGTGCTGATCTGAACATGTTGATTTCTCATGCAAATGGGAAAAAATCAGGATATTTATTTTGAAATGTTTAAGAACAACTTGAGTAAAGGCAGTGATTTATTCATAAACAAGAGTTAGTAATACTATAGAATATTAATACAAATAACTTCTGACTTAACACAAAAGGCACACATTCTTGTTTATTTTAGACATCCCAGGGTAGAGGACCTGCTGCTAGTGTTCAACTTTGACTTGGATTGCCATTGGACAATTATGGTTTTTGGATTTTAATAGTGCTCAGCATGCTCCCAAGGGATCAATGGTAAAACTATCACTGGTTTCAAGACAGGAGATTGAGACTGACTAAACTTTCATTTGAATGCTCAGAACAACTTCCTTTGAATTCAGTTCTCAGAGTCAAGAACTCTATGCATATTGTCATCCTATTTCATATATGAAATAGGGACCATACACAAGGTAATGAAAAATAATGGAGATAGTCCAGTCAATTGCTTCTATTTACTTTCATCCATAATAAAAAGAAGGCATTCAATGGTAAAAGAGCTAATTTTAAAATGTAGAGAAAAGCAAATGTTTACATATAGAATTGCTGTGTGGAACTGATTAAAACCAGTTAGGAATTGGATAGACAGCCTAAATTGGGTAGACAACCTAAATTTAAAAAGCACATTCCACCATCACATAAATGAGAAAAGCATTCTCCTAGTACTTCTAGGATAAAATTTTAAGGGCTATCAATCATGTTTCAGAACATAACTTTTTCAATAATTAGGGTCAGGAAGAACTGTTTCCTTTGGTTTCCTCTGGAGGTGTAACATTTCTAATAGGGACCATACTTAATGATTCAAAAGCAATTTTGAAACTGTACAGTGAGGCCGCTTTTTACAATAACTGAAATAAACATGCTGAAAAACATGGATTAGTGGTTTGTAATGGTTCTGTGTGTTTTCTTTTCTTTTCTTAGAAGCATGGAGAGGATGATAGAAAATTAGAATAGTTTACAAGTGGATAAAACAACTATCAGCGAATGGAGCTGGAATATTCTGGAATATGAATGGAAGTGTAAATAGACGTTCATTCATTTATTCAAACGTTTGTATAAACTTGGTTTTCTACATTAGTTAGGTCTTTTATTCAATATATATCATATCCAGACATGAGAGAAAGCTTAAATATCTGTCGTCTGAATTTGAGAAATATGACAGAACATGAATCTGCATTTGAACACCTCTTTGCAGCTGTAGAGATATCTTACTGAATGTATGTTTGGTAACATTCCAGAAATCCATGAATAAAATTCCAAGACTGTCTGTCTCATCTTGCCTAGGGGTCAAGATGGCTGCCATATTCATTTGCTGTCTTGTTATGTGTACAGGACTTATGTTGCTCCTTTCAATGTTACCTCTGCTTTATTTATTTATTTATTTATTCAAAATAAATCTGTCTACATTTTTCATTCTTTGGAACAATCATTTCACCTCACAACTTCCTGCTGATATTTTATTTTTGTAGTGTTAGGAATCAGTAATATATTCTGAGTTTCAAGTACTGCAGCAAGTTGAGTTTCCTTTTCTGCTCAGAAGCCTCAGATGGTTTTGTGAACACTTTTTTCTTTCCAAGCTATGTAAAATTTTAACACCTTGTAATTCTTACTAAAAAGAGAGAGGGAGACAGAGAATGATTTTCCCTGTGCATCTCAAATAGTGTTTTTGTGTGTCGTGAAGACCAATTACACTTTAGGATAATATCTATTTTAACAAAGTTGAGGTAAAACCTTCCAAGGTATATACCTTGGAGTTAAGAATTAAGTCCATCATTATTTTTCTAGTCTAGGTTTTTCTTTCCTTTTCCTTAATCATTTGTTCCAGATAAGATTACTTGACTACATTTCTTTTGGAGACTGAGTGAATAAATTGTTACAATGCAATACTTCATTGGTTTAATGACAATAAGTTTCATACCAGCAAGTATAAAAGACGGAAAAGACCATTTAGCAGAGTTCAGAAACAGAAAGTTTATGTCCGCGTTTGATTCTACCCTTTTATATGAAATGAAAACATATTTGATGAATTGAATTTAATATTTTAATCAAATTTAATGGGTATTCTGCATATCAAGAGTTACTCTCATTCACAGACAGTGTACAGCAACAAATTTATGATATTTTTTTTCTCTGTAATGATAATGTAGACCAAAATGAGAAACACAATTTTAATATAGCAACTGGTAGTGTAAGAGAAAAGTATATATAATAGTTTAAATATAGTAAGACAGCATATAAACAAGTTCAAATATCAGAAAATTTCTCATTAACAAAAATTTCTTCCATCCCACCAGAATTTTTCTTTTTAATATTTTGTGTGAAATAAGCTATTTTCAAGGGAATTATGGATTGGATGCTCAGTCCAGAACAGGATCCAAAACACCTAAGGTTGTATGAAAGAAATAATTCATCTGCTAGGTAAAATAACATGTATGTGAATCTCTTCCTGATTCATGTTTGTTTTGTTTGGTTAAACCAAGTTTAATAAAGTGGTTTTCTAGATGAAGTTTCTTCATTCTGATTGTACTGCATTACATTTATAGTTGCCCTCAGCTAGACGTCAGTCTTCATTATATATCTATGATTTTATGGCATGAGGCAAAACAAATTATCTGATAGAAAATTAGACTTTCAGACAGCTTTAGAGTTGATAGCATATTTAAAGTGATGAGTTCAAGACCTATCAAAGCAGAAACTTAGCAGTTTAGTTGGAGTACCAGGCAGATGCAATGACACATGATGATGAGAGCATTCAAAAGAAATCTGAAGAACAGATCTGATTGCTTAAGACTATAAACTTCAACTTAATATTGTAGTTATTATTACCGAATTCTTCTTCTTCTTTTTATTAGTAATCTTGATGTATTTTCTCCATGCTTTATACTACCACTTATTTTTTTTTCAGCCTTTTAGACCTCAATTAAGTGATTATACTTAAATCAATAGAGGCACATACATGTTTTTTTTTTTTTCTTTTTTTCTTTTTCTTTTTGTTTTTCTTTTTCTTTTTCCTGCACTAATTGAAAGGCAGATTTGCACATTTTCTCTCACATTAGCTCTTCAGGAAAGCTATAAACATTTTTTAATTAATTCAATTTGGTCATATGCCTCCTTCTGAATAGTAGAATATGTCAGATGCATTACCATTGGAGAAAAATTTGGTGATTTATATTCTGAGCATATTTGGAGTTTATCTTAATCTAGTTCCACACATTTACCCCTACTGAAATAGAAACCATCACAAATAGCAGAGAAATAAAAACAAATTACTTGTCTATTGAACTTAAGAATGATTTCAATTTTTGTGTTTCAGATGGAAAAAGAATGTGTGAACTTAAAAAATATATCTCAAACTTCCATTTCCATTTTTTTTTTTTTTTGTTAAAAAATGTCTTTATGATAAAATTTTAATCAACAATGGTAGTAAATATACACTATTTGAAACAGGAATTTACAAAATATATTTTGTTCATCCTCAGAAATGTACTGCATTTTATACAGTAACATTTCTAAAAAACCCTGCCATATATATTCCTAAGTTTGTTCATGCTGACAGGGCTATAGTATGAAATTTCAGATTCCTGATGTGAAAGAGAGGATTCCTCTGTATGTAAACACTCAAGTAAGACAAAACATGTACATCATTGTCTAGAGTAAATGTATGCCCTCTGTGCTCTCTGACATGCATTGACATTTATTATTATTATTATTATTACTTTTGAAGTATTGTAATTTGCTTTACAAATGCAGCTGATATGAATATCTGATATCATTTAACATTGTCCGTGACACAGACAGTGGGATTTAGGGCACCCTCAACAAATCTGCAGGTGACAACAAGCTGAGTGGTTTGGTTGACAAACTGGAGGGAAGGGATGCCATCCAGAGGGACCTTGACAGGCTTAAAAGGTAGGATCATGTGAACATCACAGAGTTCAACAAGGCCAAGCACAAGTTCCTGCACCTGGGTCAAGGCAATGAACATGAATACAGTCTGGGTGATGAGTGGATTGAAAGCAGCCCTGTGGAGAAGTACTTGGGGGTGTTGGTGGATGAAAAAATATATTTGAGCTGGCAACATGATCTTGCAGCTCAGAAAGTCAGCCATATCCTGGACTGCATCAAAAGAAATGTGGCCAGCAGGTCAAGGGAAATAATTCCCCCTGCTCTACTCTGCCCTTATGAGAACCCATCTGGACCCTGGCATAAGATAGGCATAGAGTTGTTGGAACTAGTCTAGAGGAGGGCCACTGATCAGGGGGCTGGAGCACCTCTTCTATTAAGATGGGGCAAGAAAAATTAGGTTGTTCAGCCTGGAGAAGAGGGATACCTTATAGCAACCTTAAAGGGTCCTACAGGAAAGATGGGGAGGGACTGTTTATCAGGGAGTGTAGCAATAGAACAAGGGGGAATGGCTTTAAATTGAAAGTAGATTTAGATTAGACACTAGGCAGAGATTCTTCACTTTGAAAGGGGTGAGACACTGGAACAGGTTGCCCAGAGAAACTGTGTATGTGAGCATCAGTGGAAGTATTCTAGGCCAGATTGGATGGGGTTTTGGGTAACATTTTCCAGTGGCAGGTATCTTTGCACATGGCAGAGGGGTTGGATCTAGATGATCTTTAAGTTCCCTTCCAATTGAAACCATTTTATAGAAAACAAAACTAAATCTTGTCCCCACTCTTTCCCTTCCCCCCCCTTTAAAAAATATTGCATTTAGATATTTGATTTAAGAGAAACGTATGTACAGAAGCAACACTAAATATGGGCAAAACATATGAGGATATTGGTGTACTTATCTTGTAAACTAATTTATTTAACTGAATGCAATGCAATACTACAGTTATGCTAAACAGTATGTGTGCACAACCACCTTCACTAAGAAAGGTCTCTAATACTATTCCTGGAATAGCTATTTCATTGTTATGGTAACTAAACATTCTAACTCAGAAGGTGCTCTCTCTTCCAAAGAGTTTAAAACCAACCATTTGCTCAGGCATACATGGCTTTTCCATAGATTTTGATATTACAATTAGACTATGAGTAAAATCTATTCAAGAATGAGTGAGATATATACATTATGCAGTGCAGATTCCAATGGAAGTTAGGAATTAAAATTAAAAAAAAAAAAAAAAAAAAAAAAAAAAAAAAAAAAGATTACTGGGCGCTGGTCTTTTTCTTTATGCATCTAAAAGTGTTTTAAAATCCATCATTTGGCTCATGGCTTTCTCCCCAAGACATGCAACAGGTTTTTCTGAGAAACGTAGATATAAGGTACACTCCAGTGACTTTCAGGGTATACTGTCATTAAGTATCAGACATATTCTATTTCTGACAAAACAGATATATGCTTCTTAACATGATATTTCTACTGAGTGTAATCAAGGCAAAGAAAAAAAAAGAAAAAAGGAGGATTTCCAAAACATTTTCCTTTACATTAACTTTAGGGAAATATGAAGAAAAAGGAACATTATGTAATCTCCTCTAAAACATCAGTTAGAGAAAGACTCAGTAGATAAAATTTAGCCAACATTACACAATGTTTTTACATTGATGGCAATAGGGTTCCACAGATGTCATTGAAAACATAATCAGAAGACAATGAAGTTACACATTTGTAATTGAGGTATAATTTGGCCTCCAGAATCTTTATTACTCTATCAAAGGAAGGAGGCAGGTTGGCTTTCAGGTTGAGTTTATATATCTGACAGCTAATTTCTTTTGATATTCATTACTAGCACTTTTAATATTGGAATCACTCAGGCATAACGAACAGAGAATCTCTGATAGTGCATTAAAATAATCATTTTCAAGGTAGAATTGCATTTTAAATAAACCTGCCCTGTGGCTGAGGGAAATTACAATAAATTTTGTCCCACAGTAACGTGTTTTGGAGAACACAGCTGCAAGTTTAAAAGGAAGAGAAACCACATATAAGTGTTATAGGAAATAATTGCTTTCTTATAACCCAGTCATTTATGAAGGAAATAATATCACTACATAACTGTGAATTAAGACTCTAAATGTGTTCCCTGTCCTCTGAGTCTGCTGCTACAAGAGAGCTTTCAAATGCATGGAACAGGACATGAGAAAATAGTAGGCTTTCTTACAGATGCTTTGAGTACAACTGTTTGAGGAAATACATCTGTGATTTAAATAGATTGCGAAGAAGTAAATCCTGGACTTGTCTGTTTTGTGGCTACATAAAGTACTGGAAAGAGTCACAAAATATAAGCAGGGATGGTGTAATCCGCTTTGTAAAAGACTTCAACTAAATTCCAGTGCATAAAGGTTAATACTAATAGAATTTTTTCCTTTTTAAAAGTCCTTTTATATTTTTTATTTATATATATATATTATTAATTTTATTTTCATTTTGTAATTCTAGGTCTTCTGTTCTTTCTGGACAACAGAAAAATTAAGTAACAGGAATGCTTGTTTTGAAAATACTTTTCTTAATCCTGTGAGTCTCCACCTGTTTGTTTTTTTTTTTTAATTTTTATTTTTATTTCTTTTTGTCTGCATGCAGTTTGAAATTTCAGTGACCCAGTCTCTCCTAAGGGCTATATTAGTCAAATAACAGATTACAACAGTGGCAGAAAAGAAGTTAAGTAAACAAATAAATGCAGATTTGCCTTTTAAAAAATAATGTAATGACTTCTGAAGAACACTTTACCCTCTCAAGTCCCATAGCTTCAAGGAAAATTGTAGCTAGCCTTCTCACAGCAATAGTTGCTTCTCTGTGCATTATTGTCTGTAGTGAATGTCTCTACTTCTTTCTTGTAGTGTGAAGTTATCAATTTAAAAAGGCTGAATGCCCTGTTGCTACTTACTAAAACAGAATCCCTTCTCTGATATACAGTGCAGAAATGCTATGGAAATTGAAATTTGTCTTTTGGTGCTAAAATGAAAGCAGCTATAATGAAGACATAGTGAACAGGAAAAATCAGAATATGCTTGGTTTTATGTTGCTTCTGAACACTTTTTCTTTAAGAAAACATGTTCAATTTGTAGGTTGTCATATAAAATGAAACCTGCTTTTTTATTAGGGCATGATTTTTTTTTTTCCTTTTTATCTCCCTCTTTACCATATTAAAAATAAGAATACCAATATTCATTGCAACCACAAGCAAATTATTCCAAATTAACGTTCATCCTGAGAAGGTTTGCCTTCTCAGTTGTAGAGTTTGTCAAGAAACTTCATCTAGTCAAAGTCTGAAAAAAGTGTTGGTGTGAGGTAAGGGAAAGCAAAACAGAGAGCTGCATCCAGGGCTGGGTGTCAGTGGAAGGCAAGGGTAGGTTAGTGCACTTGGTGGTGGGCTCAAGCAGGTTACCAAACCTGCAGCTACTTTGCCAGACTGGTTCCACTCAATGATCCCGTATGACAGATTCAGTTAATCAGTAGATCAAACATCGGTCTGGCTGTGTGGTGCCAATGATAGAATATGCTAGCAGTACTTCAATCAAAGATCAACCAGTATTGTCAAGAATGTAAAGTCACAAGAAATGAAAATGACCACAGGGTCTTGGTTGCAAAGCATGAGACGTATCTAACTAATAGCTTTTTATGAATCTTGGATGTGGTTGCTGTTTCTCCACTAAATGAAGTGCCGATTATTCCCTTTGTGCACAGATCCAAGAGGATGACTAGGAAAGACTGAATCCACTCTGGAAGTTTTAGAAGGTGAGGAACAAACCCAGTTTATGGAGATCAGCTGCAACCTCAGGAGTTTCCCCTAACTCAGGGGAACAGCAGGCTATACTCAATGCAAACTACAGTGTAAATATTAACAACTGAACCTGTAGGTGCAATTGAACTCCTGATATATTCTTCAGTCTTAATTTAGTGGAATGCATTACTTCTGAATACAAAAACCTTATCTACAAGTAGGCTGTGCATCTAACAGCAGCTAGTTGGTTTACATTGATCTCTGCCTCCATCCACCAAAATCCTATGAAGATCAAATAAAGATCTAGCTGAATGTTTACTGATGGTCTTGGAGTCCATGTCCCATGAAAGGTCTTGGTGCAAAGGCATGCTGGAGACCATTAAGATATAGGAAACAGTAGAGATATGAGTAGTCCAATACCCTAAATTCCTCTGGAAACTCAGAGCATGGCATTTTTTGTGCCTTACTTATATTTGTGTTTGAGTTCACACCAAACTCGGTATCTGAGAACAATGTAGCATGACAAGGGATGGTGTTCCCAGGTTCATGGCACTGACCTTAGCAACATTTCCTATGAGAATTATTTCTGTGGTTTCTTATATATGTAGCATTTTTTATGTTTTGGAGTTCCTGTGCATTTCTCCTTTATAGTGTACAAATGCCAGAGAATGTGATAATTTGTTTCAATGCATGATGAATACTTATGTTTGTATGGATCTCAAATATTAAAATAAAATCCTTCCAGTTCAATCAATCAAACTTGCTTTTAAGAATAAGTAAGCGCAGTAATAGTAGAAAGATGGAAAAACCTTGGAAGGATCATTGCAAGGTATTCTCACAGAGTCTTTTGACACAAAACAGAGTTCCTTCTGTTTTTATAGTTTCTAGTACATATTTACATAATCCCTTTTCAAAACCCTCAATGACATATAGTTTAGACTTATTCAGGCAATTATTCTCATGCTTTACATTTTTCTTTACCTTTCCTTATTGTTAATCTTTTTTCAATATAATTAAACTTATTGTGTCTTTTCAAACATGATAGACATGGAAATCATTATTCCTATGGCTTTTTAAGCCACATTTCTTTACCTGTAAATCTCTCTTCTTTAGGATAAGTAATATACTTCCTTTCAGTTATTTCCTGGAGACAATATTTGTTCTTTCTATTGCTCTTTTCCATCCTACATTTCAGTCTATAACATCTCAAAGGTCACTGTCCAAAATTGGATGAAATACTCCAGTTCAGGACCTACCTGGAAGAATAACTTCATGACTTTACCAGGAAAAGTTTCTCTTTCTTTCTACTATAAGACATAGCTGTAGTTCAGTCATTAACGTTGCTATGATTTATCCCATCTGATATCTGACCAATTAATCAATATGAATGATTTAAAATATTTCCAAAGGTAGCTTTATGATTTAGCCACATCTTGACAACATATTTCATACAGTTGTGCTTTGTGAGTCTTAACTGATACATTAACAAATCTAATTATGGTGACAAGGCAATTTCCTAACTGTCATTGCATGCAGCATTCAGAAACATTATTTATGAACAATCTGCTATCTTTAACCATTATACTAATAATATTATTTGTTAACTGATCATAGACTGGAAAATATCTGAACTATTCTCATTATCTGGCAACATGATATTCTTTAATCAAATAGGGGGGAAAATAGTGTATACATTTAATTAAAATAAATAAATCATTAAAATCCTCAATTAACAGATCTTGTCAGCATTTTGGTGTGATTATCTGCCATTCTTTATTGCCAACTTTATATGAAAACCTTTTAGAATGTTGTCTTTTTTGAAGAAAAAAATAACAAAATACAACAAAAGACCTTTTCTTGGCTGGGCTGTGGGATAGACAATCTAATCAGTTTCTTCTACATCTCATTTTTAATAATTCTATTCTCATATTTCATTATTTCCAGTTATTATCAGTTTTCCTTACAACACAACCTAATCACCAGATGGACTCACACATATTTACAATAAATTATCCAATTGCTAGTGACATTAGCATGCATCCTGAAAAGTATCATATTCTTCCAACTGTTCAACTAATATAATTGGTGATAAAACTTTTTTGTTGTTGTTTGCTATTTTTTAAAGGAAATTAAACATGCATTTCAAGAGAAAAATCTTGCTAATTTCTAGCAGCTTATCAGGGAGACTAGAGTTAGAAAGGACTTGTGGATGAAAGGAATCTCTTGCCTCTTTGGTTTGCAGATGATTTGGCAGCCACTGCCTCCAATTGCTTTATTCTTGTTGCTTTCATTTTGACAGAAAATACAAAGTTTTTGTTTTTTAGCAGCTTTTTGTTTACATGTTGGTTTCAAGGAGAATGAAAAATTGTTTTTGCTCCAATTCAGACCAAAACAAATTTTGCTTTTTGAAATTTTTCATGAAGCAGAATTAGCAGTTTCACTCTACCCCTAGTGTTCATCACCTTTCCAAAAGCTTGCTTCAGCTTTAAGGTTCATGTCCTGCTAACATAAAAAATTGCTTTTAATATTGCATCTTCTTAATTTTCTTATTATGTAATTGAAAATATTTTCAAATAAAGTTTTACCTTTGATAAAAATATAGATCATCTGGAATTTTCAAAAAGAAGCCTTATTAAATTAGTCTCATGACTTCTAATAATATTCAGTTTTTGTTGTTGTTGTTGTAGTTTGTTTGCTTGATTTTGTAGAGGTAAAAATTTCAAGCTTTACTAGTACTAGGACACAGGCTGTGCTGACTTCAACTCAGAGATGTCTCTAGAGGCAGGAATTTTTACATTGGAGATTGCTAGTAGATGGAATTTGAACCACAGTAAGTTTTTAATTCATTTTTTTTTCCTCTCTAAAAAAATACCTTATTTGAAGGATTAAACCATTATACGAATGTGTATTCAGAATTTCATCTAGATGAGAGTTGCTGAAATCTGAATGCTAAGTTTAGAATTTATGCTGTCTTTCATACTGCTGACCAGAAGTTTACCCTTTCCTCCCACTCCCTTTATACCTGTGGACTTACTGAAGTGTTTTCCTATGGGGACTGGTGATAATTAACTTTATTTTATGGTTAGACAGCTTCCATGACATGGATTCACATCTAGTTTCCTTCTTAAATCTAGAAACTTTTATTTCTTTCAGGGTAATGAATCCTCTATTGCAGTGAAAGCCTTGACAGTGAGCAACAGATACTGTATGTCTGCTAAGAGTCTGGAAGTAGAGGCAATTCTACAGCAGCTCTTTGTCATTAGAGGAAGGATGTGTGTAACAACATACATGTTAACTCACACTTGTTCTCTAAGACACTGTTAGGTTCCATCTTTTCATCATAGTCTGAGTCAATGACTGTCCATTAAGGTATTTCAATTTAAAACTTTCATCCAAGTAAGTTCCAAAACTGGTATGTGCAGTTTTGATATCACCAGTGAGGCATCAATTTTCAGTAAAATTAGTGCATTATGGATGTCAGCATTATCACTGATTAGCAGCATAACTGTCTCTAACTTTTTGTCTTCTACAAAAGGCAAAATGTTGAAATTGTATTGTCAATTATGAAAACAGTTAAGGTTAATATGAAAAAATTGGTTTTGACTGCTATACATAGAAGAGACAAATATTTATTTATTTAACTCTCCCTTAATTGATACCTATTTGTGTGTGTGGATATATGACACTCTGAGTTAGGAATCTATATTAGCAAAAGGATGTGAGACACAAAAATGGAATATATGCTTCATAAAACCATCTAGAAGGCTCAGTTCCGACTTTCTTATGGAGAACAACTAGCCAGACTGTCATGGACCAGAAACTGCTTGTGCTTCTTCTAAACTCGGTCTTTCACTGGGATCTGTATAAACTGAACTGTGACTTGCTGGTTGTTTTTGTCTCCAGTTACCAGGGCAGCAGACTATTATAGTAGCTAGGGAATGAAGCATTATACAAGTTTGAGGTAGAATTGCAGTTAACCAGATGTTTATTAAAAGCAAAGGAGATAATTCTGCTCACTATGTTGTGTGGATTTATTCATCCAGGAAAGCGTGGCTGCCCTTGAAGTGACATTCATTTGTTCCATATATATATATATATATTTTTTGTTCCATTTGTTCCATTTGTTCATGGATAAATATAGATATGCAGGTGCATATATAGAAAATGTCTTTATAATATGCATTATTTTCTGGACACAAAAACTTTGTGTATTTTTCATATGTGCTCTTTGTTCTGTTGAATTATGCTTACCTACACATAGAAACTCAATTTTCTGGCAGTTAGAGAACCACATGCATAGGAGGGAAAAAATAAAAATTCCTCAAAAAATAATGAAAAGTTAAAAAAAATGTTAAATTGTCACGTTGCTTCAAGCTCTAATGATGATGCAGTGAAACTCATGACTTTTCAATTTGTTTTTGAGCAGTCATTGAAGTTAGTAGCATGCTCCTTCAGTAATGACTGCTTCCTAATGCTTAAACAAATTTGCTTCATTTAAAACAATGAAACGCATTTTCATGATGTTACTGTATGGAGTTTCTGAACAGAGCTTATTTAAGTATTACAATTATCTTATGCAAGTTAAAAACAATATATCTTTATAAAAGTTTTCATATTTCAAGGAATACAATAGTATAGTCACTTGTATTTGCAATTATTGAAAGAAAACATTCCTTTGCTGACTTTCTTCAAGACAGTGTATAAAAGACATCTAATAACTTTACACTAGAAACATATAAAGAAGAGTGATCTAGTCTCTGTTTCAGTTGCTATATGTGTAAGAATAAGGCTTGACACTTTGTCCTTAAAAAAACCCACAATCTTTATCTAATTTTTTAATTGCTAGCATCTATTTCCACTTCTTAATCAAATATACATTGTGGTCCAGTCATACTAAAGAAGGATTCAGGAGTCTGAGAAAGTTGAAGTGCATGAAGTGCAAAGCCTATGTTTCACAGTATTCTTTGTTCTTGAGTTTGCACTAAAAGACCCCAAAATACTGTGGATATGAGGTCCTGTAAATGGCAAAAATATACATGCAGAAAAGTTACATAATAGTAATCATTAGATCTATCAGTTTTCATTAGTTAAAAATAAAATAGAAAGTTTTGTCTCGTGGTGCTTTTTGAACAGTAAAGGTCACCTAGATTTTTGTGGTTGTTGTTGTTAGAACACAGCTGGATTGATTTATTATGGCTGCTTTAATTATAAAGAAGCATACTCTTCATATTAAATGGTGTATGACCAAACAAGCTGTGTTCATTTGACTTCTCAGACAGCTGGAGTTGAATTCAGAGGCACATAATTGCCTTGGGGACCTTTCTTTGGCATGTAGCCCTTTGGTACTCTTGAGGGGTGGAGAGGCTTCACACAGAAAGCTTAAAAGCATCTGGGCTGCTGTTGTGCAGAATGCTACTGCTGACAGATTTACCATCTGTCTTTGAGAAAGACAACAGTTTTGGGAGCCCAGATATTACCATTCATCAGTAGAAAGCCTTTTGTCAATCAAAACCTCCTCATTAGAGTAGAGAAAAGTACTTGAATTATGGCTAAGTGCACGAAGTAAAAAAGAAATATCAAGATATTAGTTTACTTTTATTTGTGTATGGCTGGAAGAAAAATCCTGTAAAGTTAAGAAACAGAAAACTGTAAACACATTTGTATTATCCATCAGGTAGGATTTTTCTGTGCAAATAGTTTTACACATGTACCAACAGTAACCAAGTCCATGTCCCCACAAGAAAGAGTTGTTTTGTAGTAGCACAGAATAATGGATTCATAATACACATTATGCTATGTTAGATAATTAGGCATGTATTTTTGTAAATTGTCTTTGACTTTTTAATGTAATTGCTTTCATTCTTATATTTTTA
Source organism: Heteronetta atricapilla (assembly GCA_011075105.1). NCBI lineage: Eukaryota > Metazoa > Chordata > Aves > Anseriformes > Anatidae > Heteronetta > Heteronetta atricapilla. The sequence goes on along the minus strand of CM021731.1, from coordinate 52,038,826 downwards.
GCCAATTAAATTGACTGTATCTGTCTCAACAAGGGAATTTCAAAGGTATATTTGTAGAAAAAACAAGTATGTACAGTCATCCCTGCCAAGTTTCAAGTGTACTTCATGCATATATGTAGAATTATGACTACTATTTTGCCTAGTGTAATTTTAAAAGTATCATTTTCAGAAATGAAAATTACAAAATTTACAAAAATATATAGATTTAGAAATGGTAATATGAAAATATTTTCAGCACTCACACAAAAATTTATAAGTACATATAGAAGGACAAATCTAATTTAAAATGTAAAGATTTGAATGACATGAATTAATTTCAACTATTCACAAAGCTGCTAAAAATTAAGATGTCTTAAATTACAGATTCTTTAAATAATAGTGTCTTCTTAAGCCTGCAAATGAATCTATAGGTTTCCAAAAGACTTTATTGCCCTCCTAAAAGATGCAAAAAGAAGACTGATGCTCAGTTGCTCACACTGTATTTCTGTGGTTAATCAGTAAGTATATATTGGGTATTTAAAGGCAATAAGCATGTACTTTGTGACCTATGTTTTTTAAAGCCAAGTTTCAATTCTCTTTAATATTAACACAGAAGAACATTATATATATTATATAGTTGTTGTACAGATATATTTAAAAACACATGCATATGCATAAAGGCACATGTGTTTACATATTTTTTATCTCAAATCTAACAATTTGGATGCAGGTAGCTGTTTAAAAATAAATTTTTGAAAGAAATTCTTATGTTTTCTTACCCCAAGTACTTTACCACAAATCTAGAGGGAGAAATGGAGAATAAAGGCAAGAATATTCCTTCAAGCTCAAGTGTGGCCACAAAATACTAAGAAGCAGCTTGTCCCTCTATATACGTGAAGTATAGAAATTAAGCATTGCCAGATGCAGGAAAAGATGAAGTTTAGTAATAAGGTCTCAGACCTCTACCTAACATGTTGCCGTGGTGCCACTATGAAGCGAAAATTACAGACCTGGGGAGAAGTTAAGGGAGAGGTAGAGATAATATTACCCTCGAATCTAGTGATTATGGCTCTCCATGGAAAATGGAAGTCCTGGGTTCCAGCTGATTTTTATACGGTTGTCTTTATATTTTAATGCAGATTGCTTGCCCTCTAAGTTTATGATTAGTGTCTACATCTAGTAGATTGCAAAATAATATTGTATGTTCCAATGCTGAAGAAGGCCCTGATATTGAATTCTCTAATGAAAGACAGCCTTAGCATTGTCCATGTTTTAAAAGAAAGGGAGAAATATCTTCTAGGGGAGCTGCTTAGTTCCTTACTTCAAGTGAAAGGTTCAGGACTACAAATTCCAGACTAAAATATATGCCTTAATAAGTCTAGAAAAGTCTAAAAACACCTAAAGTCTAGAAACACCTAAATTCCTGATATTAAGCACTGCATCATCAGTAAGTGGAGCTAGGTGTTGGCTTCTTTTTCCTGCTTTCAGTACAGTGCTAGATCACATGCTTCCATATTATGTTGGAGTCTACACAGCAGATATATCAATGTCAAAAAGAGGTGTGAGTTACAACATGTGCTCTCTCTATTATTTCCTATTCTTCAGTTTAAGCATATCTCTAGTTCAGCATGCTGACTGCTATAAATCCTTTCCATGAATGGATAATTTCCTCCAGGCACTGCATAGATAGTTTAGTCAGAGTTTCAAGTTCCACTCTGGTGGCCACATGCCAAAATATCTTTATGGGACTAGCCTGTAATCTCTCTCTGTCTTAGCTTTCCGTTACTGAAATGACAATCACTGTTTTTTATTATTATTATTTATTTATTTATTACAGTATTATTTACCCACACTTCAAAAAGGGAAATATACTGTTGTCCATATTCTAATTTCTACAGTTGGAGTTGTTCCATAAGTAGATATATAAAAGATAAAAAGTAGATACACAGTATTTTGGTCATGCCAAGGCTAGATGTTCCATTTCAACTCTAGTGTGTTGATCTAGTTAAACCACTGTAAATCTCCCTGTGAAAATATGGAAATTAGTTGCCTACTGACTTATGACAAATGAATTCATGAAAATGTTCTCTTTGGCATTCCTTACTCAATTAAATAACAGAACAAAAAAACAAAACAGTTAAATCAATTGTATACAGATGAAGTATAATTTGGAAGCACGCAGAAAAGTCTTGTTGTAAAATTAAAGTATTTACATTTATACCAGGGGTACAGGAGTCTACATCTGATCATTTACAGAGAATTTGCCCATGTATAATTGAGGGCATAAGCTGAATAAAATGAGACTAAACAGGTGCAACTGAAGCATCATTTGGCTTCCAGAAAATAAGAAGAAAATCTTCAGGTATCCACAAGCTAATGAGTAGGACTGCAAATTACCAAAATGTCTCTTGTAAACTGAATTCATGAAACAGCTTAATGAAACTTAATAAAGGTAATATTCCTCACTTCGCCATTTTGCTCTGTAAAGTAGAATCGCATCTGAAGTATTCTGTTAACTCACTGTGATATGTGCTGTGGCTAGACTGTTGCTGTTAAGTCTTTCCTCTGGGAACCTCTTTCACATCTCCATTACGCTTATAGAAAAGCATGGGATTCATAGCAAAGTCATGTTTTCTGCATATTTTACAGGCTGTAAGGCAGATTCTATGCAGATTTTTTAGGAATGTTTTCAGTATATTAGTTTAAAAGAGCATTTCTAAAAATCCCTAAATGTAGAAATGGAGAGCTGTGATTCAGTGAACATCTGGGGTTCCTTCTGCAAACCTCAATAAAGTTAGTACATTTTTTCTAACTATGTTTTTATATAATAGACTTTTTTTTTTTTTTTTTAAATAAATCTGAAGATAACATATCATTTCCTAAAGGTGCTTAGTTTCTGGGGAATGGGAGAGACATGGGAGAGACATGGTGATTCAGAATGAACCATTTATAACCTTTGATGTGTTGTTAATGCTATGTGCCAATGACGCAAAGGCATGATTCCAGAATTCAAACATCATGGAATATAGACAATAAATCTGATTGACCAGGTCCAGCCCTTACATTTGATTCAAGAAGAGAGGGTAAAAACAACTATTCAATCAGGTATCTTCTAATGTTTCCTTAAGGTAGGTGAAATAATAACCTCAATTGTTGGTTTGTCTATGCTAATTTTGGACATTTTTTCCCTATCTCTTTGTTCTACCAAGATGGTGTTTCCTTTCCTTCTTTCACTGTTTTTTTTTTTTTTTTTTTTTTTTTTTTTTTTTTCCCCTCCTAGCAAATTCTCTCTATCATGGGAATTATTTCATATCCATATAGGTATGGATATGGTCAAAACAGTTAAACTGCCCGCATCTGTCTTAACTGTCTGTATGACATTTAGCTTACACCCCCACTGACACACTGCTGTACTGTCTGGACATTTTAAAATTTATTGTGCTTTAAGAACAGCTGAAGCAAGTACAAGAACAAAGGTTACACTGTGATGTTTCTTTGGAACTCCAGGTCCTACTGAAATCAAAATTTCCTGATCCACATGTTTCACAGTTGCTTGCATTATGGTTCAAGGTCAGAGTAAGCCAAAATGGAAGGAAACTCCCACAGAGAATGAGTACTGAATCAGCTCTGGAACAAGCTTCCCTTTCCCTTATCCCTTTTTCCCTATCTCCCCACCCCTTACCCCACCCCACCCCATTCAGCATGGGCACAGCTGACTGAAGTCCCATAACGTCATAGGTAAATACAAGTCCACACTTAGCTGTGACCAATAGTTTGCTTAGATGTGGGCAGATATACTGATAGCTGCAATCCATCATCCACAAGGATATAGATGTAGGATTTTGAAGACAATTTAGTCTATAAAGTACTCATTAGCTGCTGCTTAACCTCAAAGACAGTCTAAAGTGAGTAGACATACAACTTTGTTTTGGGGCATGCTCAGTAGTTTACAGACTGAATAGCTCTGACCAGATTGATGCATATTTCATTTAAGTCTCCTAAGAACACAAAGACCAAACATTCCTCTTCTACACTTGTACACCCAATGAATCACATTTGATGCAAAGCACAAGCGATAATTATCCATTCTCAGGAATGGTTCAGTGGTTAGACTGTTGACAGAGATACGGTGATTTGCATTTGTTTTCTTGCTCAAAAAACAATACAGTGCAGAGAAGAGTGCATACTGAGAAGTATGCCTCAAATTGTTTTTTTATACGATACTCATGATATGAGTAGGGAAATGCCTTTGCTGAAATGCCTTTGTCTTGCCTTCTGCAAGGACCAGAAGGAGCGTTCAAATGATTCCAGCCATTTGTACATAGGACTTCCTTCCAAGAGATGAATTTTCTAGGTTCAGTGCAGAAATCTTTACTGCAACATACTATAGTATTCTCTGGGGAAGAGAATGAAACTTGAAGCTGTACAACTTCATGTGAAAAAAGTCTATTTTTTTTTGCTCCAAGTTTATGGAAAGGCAAACTGACTAATTCACTAGCCCATTTAAAAATTAATAATTGTGAGGAATGATAGAATCCTCTCACAAGATCATCTGTTGTTAGAGCACTCTTCCAGAAACGTAGGTTTCAGTTCCTTCAAACTTGAAGTTGGTAGTCCTGTAAGCTCTGACTTTTTGGTATTGTGGGCCATTATCTTTTTCTCTATTTCCTTTTTTTTTTTTTTCCTTTTTTTTTTTTTTTTTTTTTATTTTTTTTTAACAATGTGGGCCACAATTTTTATCACTAAAGCAGTGTGGTGTCTATTTAAATTCTGTTAACATTATTAGATCAAAGTGCGTCTTTAAACTACATATGTATAATCTGAGCTTTCAGATAGCACTTAAACTGTGGGCTAATTTCTGTGGATAGTGAATATTCATAAGAAATGTATAGATAAATGTTTATATATCTCACTTCATTTATTTTTTTGTCCTCCCTTCCTTCTATCCTTCCTCCCTCCCTCCCTCCCTCCGTTCCTTCCTTCCTTTCTTCCTTCCTTCCTTTCTTCCTTCATCTTTTCTAAATGCCAGCTGTGATATTGACAGTGAAATCTGTTCTATGCAGCTATTTCTCTCCCTCATCAGCGACTGCTCTCTGGGTGATGTTCATGCACTTAACTTCCATTAGTAATAAGAAATCAGTGAGCACGCCAAGAAGGTAGTATGATTCTTTGCAACAGATAATGTATCCTTGGATAGTTACTTAGTCCAAAACATATTTTAAAATAATGAGAGGGATGAACATCCAAAATAAAGTGGAAAATGTAGAGGTAAAGTTTTAATTCTTCTCTGACAGCAGCTCAGCTGGATTCATGAATAAATATTGGAGATGATTATGACAAGTTACATTTAGATTACATACAAATATTAAACATCTTGAGGTATGTATTGTACAATGTTGACAAAGCATGCATTTCAAATTAAATGTTTGATTTTATATGTTCCCTATAGTTAATCTAAATTTACCAGAAAGAAGGAAAAAAAATGAACAGCTCATTTGAATATCTAGTCTTCTTAACAATAAATACTTAAAAGACCATTGTGAACCTTACCCTAAAAAAATTGATGCCAGTAAAAAAAACAAACAAACACATAGAATACATAAGGTTCAGAAACTGAGAACATATGGCACTATAAGCCCATCGTAACTTTGTAGAGAAGTAATAAAAAATACTATATTTCTTCTCACTCTTTTTTCTGGTCATCTGAAAATTTTATGTGATCATATAGGGATCAGAACCCTGCTTTTCTTCATATTTTGCGAGCATGATAGTGTATCTGTTTCTGAAGTCTACTATTTGAACAGTTAAGTGTTTTTAACTCCATTGTTTTTTGTTCTTTTTTTGTCCAACTGTATAAAGTAAGGTGTTTTTTTATTATTATTATTTATTTAGTTAGTTAGTTAGTTAGTTAGTTATTTTTAGTGTCTTCTCTGTCTTTTCCAAATCATAATGTTTCATGGGACATAAACTCTTATTCTGAATAAGAAGTTGTCTGGGGCATAGTTACTATTCTTTCATACTAAGATATCTACTGAAGACCCTCAACTGCAGTCATATACTGATGGAGTGAATGTTTGCAGCATGGATTTCACAGCTATCTTCAATGAGTAATCCAGGGTACTACAAAGGGTAATCCAGGGAACTAAAAGCTGTTCAATTTCACCCTAGTCCCTAAGAACTCAAGGCGTTTTCATGTGAAGCACAAGAAGGTGACTGGAAACAGCTGTTATTGAGTTAACAAGAGCAAATTGTGCCTCATTAACCTATTTGCCTTGTCTGATGAAGGCAGATGGCTCCACAGGTAAATAAAGACCAGTGACTGTTGGGCACCTTGACTTTTGTATGGACTTTGACACTGTCTGCCATAATAATTTTACAGGCAAATTAATGAAATATAGACTAATAAGTTGACACTATGTTCTCTAAAAAAAATTGGCTTGAGCATTGGGATCAAAGTGTTTTGATTTGTAGTAGAAAGTCCAATCAGTGACTGGTTACAGGTGGTGTCCTTCAGTGACGGATGTTAGGGAAATAATGTTTTATATTTTTATTAATGAGCTGGATGATAGGATTCAGTGGGATCAGCAAATTCACTGACTCTAACAAGTTGTGAGGAGAGGTCAGTACCCTGGAGGACAGGGAGGCTATTCAGAGGAACTTTGACAGATAGGTAAATAACAGAGACATCATAAAGTCCAACGAAGACAAATGAAAAGTCTGCATCTAGAAAAGAACAATGCCATACAACTGTACAGGCTGAGAACTAACTGAGAGAAAAACAGTTTTGTAGAAAAGAATTTGAAAATGATTCTAGGTACCCCTAGATTGACCTGATCTAGTTGTCCCTGCTTAAGCCATTGGGTTGGATGAGATGACCTCCAGAAATCTCTTCCAACCTTAACTGTTATGTGATTCTGTGATTCAGCAATCTGAACTCACAGCAGAAGAAAACCAGCCACCTTCTGAGCTGTAATAGCAAGAGTGCAGCCAGGAGTTTCAAGGAAGTGATTCTTCTCCTCTACGAGGAATGTGTTGTGAGATCACATCTGGAGTACTGTGTCCTGTTCTGTCATGGATAAGAAAGGCATGGACACTTTGGACAAAGCTCTTTGAAGAACCATCAGTTCAGGGTGCTGAACTGCTGAACATGCTGAACATGCAGATCAGGGAGCTGCAGCTCATTACGTGTGAGGAGAAAAAAGGAAAATGGGGATGGTAAAGCACTGGAAAAGTGCATGTTAGAGAAGTTGTGGAGTATTTGTCATTGCAGATGTTCAAAACATCTCTGGATATGGCCTTGAAAAGCTAGCTTTAAATGGAACTGTTTTGAACAGGTGGGTGGACTAGCTGGCCATGCAGGTTCATCCCAATTAACATGATTCTGTATAGCTCACAGAACACATGAGCAATGGAGAAAAATGATGAAGATTCTAAACCCTGTATTCAGAATAAGAGATTTAAAAGCCTTCAATTTGCCAATTTTTGTATACTCTTCCACCTTCTTATTAGAGTTTGAAAACAGACAGAATTATTCCTTAAAGATGTAATATTGCACTGATTGAAATAGGCCTCTTCCCTTTCATATGTAGACTATAAATAAAGCAACAATAATTTAATAATAAGAACAGATCTTCAGAAAGGGGGAATTTTGTTACAATAATTTTGTTAGGTAATTAGAAATGAACATAACTTCAGAGGAAGAAAAACAACAGTTTGAAAAAAAAAAAAAAAGAAAAAAAAAAGAATGTGTAGATCCTGCCTTTTCTATTCTATGCAAGGATTTTCATGAGAAATTTAATGTCCTTGAGAAAGGTGTTGACAGTTCCATTGTCAACCTTTTCTCTCTATTTAATTTCTGGCCATTTCTTCATCTTACTGTAAGGCAAATGAGCTACAGAAGCTCTTTCTAGCAGAAGAATCCTAAAAAAGTCTCCTGGTACTTCTTACTTAAATTATTGTTATCAAGAAATTATGGGGCCACTGAAGCAAAATAAACGTGCATAGCTTGTTAGTTGTAAGTTCTTTTTCTGTTCTAGAGAAACCACAGCAAAAAATATGCAACGGTAGTATTACTGCCACCTAAAGTCAGAGGAAGGTCAGAAGGACAGAACACAATTTCAGACTCACATGTGGATGCAATTGCTGTAATCTCTCTTCTTAGAAACATACCTGAAACCTGCAGCATTGATGGGACCTCCGTTTGAAAGAGACCCCATTCATAATACAGAGGTTTTGTGCATGATCTCTAAACTATATATATAAACTTAGGCAGTTCTTTATAGATTTCTGTGTTGAGTACTTCCTAATGTGAAGTTATGATAATAGTGACTTTCATAAATAATGTTGTGTGATAAAGTATTGGCTATATCATTCACACCTCCTTCACAAACCCAGCCGGATGTAGGCCAGCTGTTGGTAATTGGATCTTGCATGTTATTATACTTGTATCTTTGGTATCACTCGGTCTTCTTTTTGCATTCCATTGCTGAATTTCCTTTGTGCTGTGGATTTTTCTCTGCATGTTATTCGTGTATTTAAAATGAACCATGCAAAGAAATATTTCCATAACCATGGTGACACTGTAATATTATGCGCACTTACAAAGTACAAAGGTAACTCTACCAGACTGGTATTTTTTTGTGATCTATTGCTGGAAAATAATTTTATTTTATTTTTATTTTATTTTTAATAAGAGAGAGACTGGAATGTGCTGAGTATTTCCAGATCTTAAGCTGGAGTCACTGCTGTAAATTAATGCAATGCTTCTTCAACAGCAGTGATGAGCCGGGTGTTGCTGCTCCAACATTGCCTACTATTACTAGTTTTTCATGAATCTTGGGATATGATGTAGATTTTTCCTGTTTGCAGGGAAACATGCTCCTGTATTTAAGTGCTTTTTTAAGATTTTCAATCTATGGGAAAAAAAAATAAAAATAAATATCACTACACATAGTATTATTCTATTAGTATAATAGTATTATACTAGTATAGTACTATACTATATAATAGTATCTAATAGTATTATTCTATTATCCCATGTATTTATATTTTTTTTTTTTCATTTTTCTTTTCTTTCTCTCTTTCTTTCTTTCCTTTTTTTTCCTGGTAGTATGCTTCACGTTTATTATTTATTCTTATAATGTACTATAATATCCACTTGCAGCTGAGAAGGTAGGGTACATAGAAGGAAGAGCACAAAATCAAAAATACATTTATATACTCTACCCCCACTATCATTGAAGGCTCTTAATTGCTTACATTTCAAACCAAAATGAGTCTACATGCTCTAAGGCTTAACAAGAAGTCTTTCACATAGAAAAAATATTTAGTTTTATCTTCAAGATCCTACACTACTATCTTTACTGCTTTTGAGAAAGAAAACTGTGTCCCTAAAGACTCCCCAAATGGAAAAAAAGAAACCTAAACCACGTTGTCTCAAAAGAGTTCAAGTCAGTGTTGTGATTTTGAAAGTATGGGTTGGTTTAGGTTCTGAAAGAAAAGTCATTAGATGAGGGCAAGTATTTGGATCTTGGTGTCTTTTGCTAATTGTGGAGGCAGATGTGCCAAGGCAGAGAGATCTAAGCTACAAGTTTAACTATTCACTACTTTGTGTTTGCTAAAAAGCCTTGTGTGTTCCTCCACCATGTTGTCTTCTACTTGTCTGCACAACTGTTTGCAGAGAAAATCTGGAACATACAAAATATTTAAGCCTGTATAAGATGCATCACGGTTACCACAGAAAAACATATGTGACTAAAAATTCATCTGTTCTGTTAAAATCCTGTTTGAAAGCCTGTTACTATGTCAGTGCTTGCTGAAAATTTACTGCTTAGAGACTATATACTACATAATCATTTAAAGTACCACAGTTTATTTTCTTCTCTACCTTGGCTAAACAAATCCTTAAAATGTAATCTCTGGAGCATACAGTTGCTAACCTACCTCTTAGGTTCACCAGAAACTCTCAAAATAACGAATAGTATTTTAGACTTTCAGTATGCCAAATATTACCATTAAACTTCAATAATTTCCTGAGGTAGCATATCTCTGGTTTTGTAAACAAAGTATCCTACTGTTCACTTATCCTACCAACGGCTTGAAGAAACACATTGTATACATGATTTTAAAAGGTCTTTGAAGATCTTTGGCTATACCATTCCATATTTTGTAAGTAATACAGACAACATGTGCAACAGGGCAGTCTATAGCTAATACTTAGTTTTGATAATAATTGTGCAGCTTAGTCGTCATGCAATTTTGCCAGAGTACAAACCATAAGTCTAATCTAGCTAATTATGAATGCAGTTGTTTTCAGAGCAGAAAATTTAAATGCTTTGTATTCTGAAGAGAGTTAATGATGATTTTCTGACTCTCTATCTTTGCCTTTCACTTGTATCTTCAAAAGAAGACTTAACTACAGAGTCAAAAGAAGACTTAACTACAGAGAAGCACTTGGAAAGGATTTGCAAATACGAACAAATTGCTAGCCCAAAGCCCACCATACAATCAGAACAATATTGTTATCAGGAAATGGGTAACAGTGAGAGTAGCAGGAGAAGAGTCTTTGTTTCATCCAAAATAAAGAAGAAAATTACTGATAAAATATTTAAATATTTTTATACTGATAAAATATTACTGATAAAATATTGCATCAAGGTGCAATTATTCTATCTCTCAGAGCATTTGACTATTATGTCAGTTGAAAGGTTATTGTGTAAACTAAAGGCAAAGTGAAAGAGATATGATTGAAGCCTGTTTTATTAATAGGTTGTAACTGATTTTATCAACATCAGTCTTCTACTTATGTGAAACTAGAGACAATATTCACTACAAGAAGAATTGCTTTGTGACTGATGTAGAAAATATTCAGTTACTTCTTTAAAAACAAACAAAACATATCTTCAAGACTTTTTGATGTACTCTTAAAACTTTATTGCTATTCTAAGAAATATATTCATGGTAACATAACTCCATCGCTAAAGTAATGAAAGCCTAAAATCAGAGATGTTCTTGTTTGATAACACTTACTAGAAATGTTTATTTTTATTTTTTATCTCATATATACAAATATAATACAAATATAATCCATAAGGTAGGTTTTGAAACCTTGAAATTTTACTACTTTCAAATTAATTCTGATCTTCAAAATTTCTTTTTAGTTGTTGTTGTTGTTGCATTTTCTCTTGCCCACAATACATAATAACCTTGTCATTCTTTGGCACTTAGTAATGCTAAGATCTCTTCTTACTACAGTTTCCATCTCCCTATTAATTCATCTCCACTTCACACATTTTGAGATATTGGTGCCACCTGGTCACTATTTCTAAAACTTCCACTTCAAAATTTAAAATGTTAGCAGATGCTCAAGGGAAGTGTGGAAAGACTATATTAAGGATACAGAATAGCTTTCACACCCACCATAATCATGTCTCTTGCTCATGTGGTGAACATATGCAGTATTTTGCCTCAGGGTTTAAACTTAGGCTTGCTTTATTTTTTCTTCTCAGGAGCATTCTGAGTCTGTCCTTCATTTTCACTCCACAGTTCTCTTCACATGCTGTTTATGTAAGTAGCATTTTGAAAAAAATGTATAATAGTGAATTCTTAACTGTGGTAAATATACTGAAAAAATGTAACAGTGGAGAGTCACCATCAGTTTAAACCTCAGTTTGCTCACAGATTGGGTGTCTGAAAAATCTTTGAGAGAGATTATTTCCTAATTAAGTTGGTCATAGATTGATATAGTTTCCCAAATGAATGAATTTATCACCACAAATCAACAAACAATTAAGTAAAAAAAAAAAAAAAATAGTATACCAAAAAAAAAGGAAGATTCATGGGCCAAGGTAATGGCTTCAGTATCTCTTCTGACTCTGAACATAACAGTGTCATTCAATCAAAATGGATAATTTTAATTGTATATTTAAAGGAGTGCTCAGCAATGAAATTGTTAGCAAAACTAGCTAATTAGGCCTCACCTTTTACAGTCCATGGAATGAATGGGATCATTTTACACTTATGTTCAAGCTACTGTTCATGTATTTCTGGCATACAAAGTGCATTCCTCTGCATTGACAGTGTTATCTCTCTACACAGAAAAACTTTATTTCAGAAGGAGAAAAACTTTATGGTGGAATACTGTGTTTTAGAAAAAAAACACAAAAACTAATTCCTTGGAGTTCATGATTTTTGTTCACACAAATACATTTGTGTTGTTCTTGTGCATTGGTATTTCAGCTTTTATCCATGTCTAATTAACAGCTGCTATGAGTTTATTTTTTTATTTTTTATTTTTATTTTTTTCCTATTGTATGAATGTGATTATTTTAAATTTCTTTTCCTGATTATTAATAGTTGTCAACTTCTTGGCAGGCCCCATAAAAATTTAGCTAACAGCTACCAGTCTGAGATTTTTACTGCATTTGATGGGTGACTAACATATGTGAATATCTGTGAACAATAAACAATTTTATACATTATTAGTGTTTTAAAAATAGGAAAGGTACAGAAGGAAATACTCCATGAGAGAGACAGCTAAGCAACAGATTATATAATAATTATGTTCTATAATATCTCTTTCAAGAAAGAGTTCAGTCTTCTATCTAGTTCTCTATTCATTTGTTTTAGGTTTAAGCCAATATAGTGTACTGAACATGTGACCAAACATCATGGGAAAACTCTAAACTGCTTAACCAAGCTGTCTACAGTCTAAGTGTATATATTTAAGATAGGTAGGTTTGTGCTTTTAGGGTCTGATTCATTCCACCTATCTGAGCTAGAATATCAAACTACATGGCAATTGTTTCTCTTTGTTTTCTAAGTTACTAGGAGTGATTCAGATAGCTGCATGTCTGCACTAGGTCAGAAAAATGGTACATTTGCAATGGTGTTTTACATGAGAAGATCCAAGTTAGTTTTAAAATAAAAAGGAAAAAAAAAAAAACCACACCTATAAATAATGAGTGATAAACAGGGTTGAATGAAATGCAAATATATAATATACCTTGCTGTCAGACCACAACAGGGTCTAAAGAACACAAGCCTTAAAAGACAAATCTATCTGTCAAAATAAATATTTTTTGTAACATATAGATGGGCGTACTTTCTCACAGGAGAAATTGGAACTCCATGAAAGGAAGGAAATCCCTTTTAATGTGCTGGATCAAGAGATGAAACTGATTTCTTTCAGGAGTCTAGAAAAACAAAAGTAAACAAGACTAGTAGTGCATACATTTCAGAGAGACATAGTACACACATAGTTTTCTTAACTAAGGAATATGTCTAAAATTTCACAGGATTATAGAATCATAGAATGGTTTGGGTTGGAAAGGACCTTAAAGATCATCTAATTCCAGCCTCCCTTGCACAAACACCTCCCACTAGACCAAGCTGCTCAAAGCCCCATCCAGTCTCGCCTTACCATGTCCAGGAATAGGCATCCACAACTGCTTCCAGTTCCTCTTCACCCTCTGAGTGAATAATTTCTTCTGAATATCTAGTTTAATTCTACCCTCTTTTAGTTTAAATCCATTATCCCTTATCCTATCACTGCACTCCTTGATAGAGTACTTATCCACCTTCCTGTAGGCCCCCTTTAGGTTCTAGAAGTCCACTATAAGGACTCCCTGGAGGAGAGGTCTCCCTGAGGCTGAACAACCCCAACTCCCTCAGCCTTTCTTCATAGGAGAGGTGATCCACCCCTTTGATCATCCATTTGATCATCCCCTGGACTTGTTCTAACAGGTCCATATTCTTATAGTGGGGGCCCCAGAGCTGAACATAGTGCTCCAGGTAGAGTCTCATAAGGGCAGAATAAAGGGGAGGAATCACTTCCATGATCTGCTGGCCACACTTCTTTTGATGCAGCCCATGATATGGTTGGCTTTCTGGGTTGCAAGTACACATCATCAGCTTATGTTTAGCTTCTCATCAACCAAAACTCATAAGTACTGTTCTCAGAGCTGCTTTCAATCCATTATCCACCCAGCCTGTATTTGTGCCTGGGATTGCCCCAGCCCAGATGCAGGACCTTGAACTTGGCCTTGTTGAACCTCAGGAGGTTCACACAGGCCCACCTCTTAAGCCTGTCTAGTTCCCTCTGGATGGCATCCCCTCCCTCCAGCATGTAAACCACCCCACACAGCTTACTGTCATAAGCAAACTTGCTGATGCTGCACTCAACTGTCCATACCACTGACAAAGATGTTAAATGACACTGGTTCTAGTACTGACTCCTAAGAAATGCAACCCATCACTGATCTCTGTTTGGACATTGAGCTACTGACCACAATTCTTTGAGTATGACCATCCAGACAAATTCTTACCCACTGACTGGTCCATCCATCAAATCTATTAATCTCCAATTTAGAGACCAATATATCATGCAGGAAATTAAAATTTATGCAGAGACTAAAATTTATCCTCCTTCATTCAACTTTTATTTTAAAGTATAAGTGGAAATTATGTGAAGCTATTGGCTATAGAGAGAACACTACAGAGAAACCAGCTCTCTTTCTAGAGAGAAAGCAAATGATTCTACTTTCATTAGTGAGAGCAGACAGTGTCATCAAGGGTTTATAATGTCCAGGATCAAGGTAGTCACTTTTCTTTCTTCTAGATGGGACTGGATTATTTGGGTAATCACTACTATATGTTTCTGCTTGCTCATCTTCTAAGTACTGAACATGCAAAACCATATGCAATGCTTAACTTGACATACTGAGTATTTCCATAATCTTCTTCTTTTGCCTCTTGTTTTTGTTTGTTTGTTTCCCCTTCCCTTCCCTTCCCTTCTCTTTTTCTTTTCTTTTCTTTTCTTTTCTTTTCTTTTCTTTTCTTTTCGTACCTGGATTCTACCTGCTTACTGTGTAGACAGTCACTGTGTCTATTCCTTATAAAAATGTCTTTTTTATTTGTTTATGAAATTTCAAAACTTTTTGGGGGGTTTACCTTGGTTATTTGCCATTGGTTGTCATACTGGTGTAATATGACTGTTCAGACCAACGTAATGTTAATTAGCCTGTTCTTAGAAAAAAAATATATAGGTATGCTGTTAAGACAAATAATGACACAGCCGAGGGAATAATGTTGAGGGTATTGTATTTGTCTGAGCAAATTTCCTTTCTGGAGCTATGTAACCTAACTGTGAAACTAAACAGGCTCCATTTGTAACCTAATAAATCCATGCACAGGAATGTATTAAGTCATACATAAGTTACTGACACAAATGTCAGTACCAAAAACCAAAGCCCCCAAAATACACAAAAAAACACTTGTTCAAGTAGTTTGAAATTAATCTGGCAAAAGTAAACTAATTAGTTTGACTGACAAAGCTCAACCACTTTTTACACCCATGGAGTCCAGAAGAATCTCTCCTCTTTTATTTTTTAATTAATACTTTAGTTTGCTGTTTAAATTATTATTATTATTTTTCTTAATTGTATCTTGTATCATTTCCTCCAAAGAGGTCTAGCTATCCTCTTTGATACAGCATTAACATATCATAAATCATAGCTCATAGACTTTGCTCAAAATGTCAACAACCCTTATGTTCTTGAAAACATTGAATCATGATGTAGGGATTAAAGTAAGCAATGCTTATTTCTGTAGCTGGATAGACTAGAGAGCAGTTCAAATGTTCAGTTCTTGTGAGTTGGTGTGCTCAGTTTTCTGTGAGATTCTTCTTCCTTTTAGAATGAATCGAATTATGACTATTTTATGAGTTTACACACTGCTGTACATAATGGATGGATAAGCCAAACTCTTTTGTGAATGTAAAACCTTTTATCAAGGCAAACTTGGTTAGAAAGCTATTCTTAACTACTTAGCTAATTATTTTTCAATACTGCATATATATACAGACAAGTAATAAAGAGGTGTATTGGGGCTGGAATACACTTTTCATAGTTTGAGCAGTACCACTATCCTGGGACAGTCCTGATAACTTCACTAGAATTAATGAGAAAATACTTTTATGTTTATGAATTTATGTCTTTTGCCCCTTACAAGCAATGAGAACTATTAACTTTTAATCTACAGATTGAACCTGGGATATGTTAAATGATATAAATTTCAATTCAAATATGTTGTTTTGCATTGCAGTAAAGTCATCAGGTCAGTGAATGTTGAAGTACATCTTCACAAAACAACTTTATTACTCACACACACACAAAAAAATGGAGGCAAAGCAGTACACGAAGACTTTCTAAGTAACTAAAATTTAGCAATTTAAAAAGAGCTGTGAAAATGTATATCACATTTCAAAAAGAAAATTTCTTGTCAGTCCTAGGGTTCTTTTTTTTTTAAAACACACACACACACACACACACACACACACACACACACACACACACA
>CM021731.1:52001272-52014935 GCA_011075105.1 Heteronetta atricapilla | reverse complement strand
AAAAAAAAAAACTTTTTATAACTTATTATAAACTTATTTTTTCTTTAAAAAGAAAGTCGGTTATATATATCATTGCTTTCACCTATTTGTTAATAGTATTTTTTTTGAATGGAAATCACTTATATACACAGTAGCTTGTTTTTTTTTTATTTTTTTATTTTTTGAAGGACAGGTAAAGTTAAACTTAAATGGTAAAATAAACCTTAAAACAACAGAGGAAGAGTGTTAATTAATTATAAGATGTAAAGCAATCATGTAAAGTTCACAGCTGTATTTATTGTTACCATTTTACTTATTTATGCATGCCACTCTAGAGTTTGTTAACATAGTATGAGTAACCAATGAACAACATTTTACTTTCAAAGATTCCTGATGGAGAAGATATGAGGATTAATTAAGCAGGTCTGGTAACTTCATTATATACTCCTTTTGAAAATGGGAAACAGATTTATGAATCTTTTAGAGAAAGTGAAGTTTTGATGTCTGAAGTCATAATTGATGCAGATGCAGATGGCATTGCAGAGAACCTTAGAGTGCTGCTATCTTTGCTATTTCTATTCTGTATTTACTGCAAATATATCACAGAATCACAGAATAGTCTAGGTTGGAAGAGACCTCTAAGATCACCAAGTCCAACCTCTGACCTAACTAACAAGTCCTCCACTAAACCATATCCGTAAGCTGTACATCTAGACATCATTTAGACCTCCAGGGATAGTGACTCAACCACTTCCCTGGGCAGCCTATTCCAATGCCTAACAAGCCTTTCAGTAAAGAAGTTCTTCCTAATATCCAACCTAAACCTCCCCGGAGCAATTTTAGCCCATTCCCCCTCGTCCTGTCACCAGGCATATGGGAGAATAGACCAACCCCCACCTCACTACAGCCTCCTTTAAAGTACCAGTAGAGTGCGATAAGGTCGCCCCTGAGCCTCCTCTTCTCCAGGCTAAATAGTCCCAGCTCCCTCAGCTGCTCGTCGTAAGACTTGTTCTCCAGACCCTTCACCAGCTTTGTAGCCCTTCTCTGGACTCGCTCAAGCACCTCCATGTCCTTCTTGTAGTGAGGGGCCCACAACTGAACACAGTACTCGAGGTGCAGCCTCACCAAAGCTGAGTACAGGGGGACAATCACTTCTCTGGACCTGCTGGCCACACTGTTTCTTATACAAGCCAGGATGCTGTTGGCCTCCTTGGCCGCCTGAGCACACTGCTGGCTCATATTCAGCCTGTGGAGAAGACAACAATGGAGCAGTTGGACCTTCATGGATGGAAGCTGAGGCCTGTGGAAGACCCCTGTTGGAGCAGATTCCAGGCTGGACCTCTAGCCTATGGAGAGGAGCCCATGCAGGAGCAGGTGACCTGGCAGGAACTGCTGCCCGTGGGGGACCCAGGTTGGAGCACTGTGCTCCAGAAGGATGGACCCTGTGGTATGGACCCATATCTAGAGCAGTTCTTGAAGCGCTGCTGCCTGTGGGAAGTCCACGCAGGATCAGTTCGGGAAGGACGGCATTCCGTGGGAAGAACCCCACATGGAGCAAGGGCAGAAAGTGACCGAGAAGGAGCAGCAGAGACTATGGGGCCATAGACTGACTGCAACCCCCATTCCCCTGTGCCACTTGGGGGAGTGGGGAGGTGGAAGAGAGTGGATGGGGGGAAGGCATTTTTGGTTTCTTTCCTCCATTTCTCACTTCTTTAGCTAGTTAGTAATTAGTAATCTTACTATCTCCCTACTCTGAGTCTGTTTTGCCTGTCACAATAATTGTTGAGCCATCTCCCCGTGCTTATCTCAAACCTTGAGCACTTTGGATCATATTTTCTCCCCCTTTGAGGAGGGAGAGTGAGAGAAGGGCTGTGGTTGAGCTCAGCTGCCCACCTGAGTGAAACTACCACATGATGATACTTGCTGAATGGTTAATTTTAAAATAGTCCTAAGAATATAAGGAGGTAAGTGATTCATCCTGGGCAGGTCGCTAGTATAATATAAAAATCATAATTTTATTTTTTTTCCAGATTTTTCTAGATGTTTCTGTTAATAGATCAAGTGAAAATTTCATAGTTACTATTCCCTAAGAACTTTGTGAGATTAGTCAACATACTGGAACTACAATTGTTATTTTTATTAGAGGAGAGTTTTACCACATGACAATAGCTCTTAGATCTGATGGATCTAGGAGTGTAAGCTCATGCTAGTGCTTCCACTTTCAGGAACAATGAGTAGGAAAAGATAAAGGTAAAGTGAAGCTGCTCTTAAAACTCTGGGTAGGGAAATCTGCTTTGGCTTAATACTGACTGCGTCATCTCTGCCTCTATATAGAGCTCACTGTGTGCTCAGTATGCATTGTCAAGGGAAAGGAAGTTTTCCAGGAGAGGAAGCAATGGAAACATAACTGAAGAGTTTCTTCAAATGTTTAGCACACTGCTAACAGTTGGGAGATACCCCATTTCTTTATTTGTTATTATCTTGTGTAAAGAAATCATAGATATTTCCCTACTTCTGTCTTACAAAATGAAGAAAAGGAAAAAAAAAAAAAAGAAAAAAAAAAGAGTGAGAAGAGAAAAATAAATTTCTCTGTATCCTTCATGCAATATATTAATTTTTGCCACAAAGCAATGTTTGTGGTTATTTGAAGACCTGGTTTGGAACAGAAAAATAATTTCGTCCTGCTGTAAACAGAATATCTTGTTAAAAGAAAGAGTTAACAGCTATGGACAACTTAAAATTTGTACTCTCAGTCAAATTTGCAAGTCAGTTTGTGCTTCTCTAACATTCTTTCCCATGATATTCTGTTCTTTTTTGAAAACAAACAATCAAAGAATCAAAACTACTAATATACTTAGGAAGTATTACTTTGCAATAAGTTACTTTGTGGAATAGCTATTCTGTGAGATGAAGTAAGTTCATGAAATTTCCTGATGACATTTCTAGTTTTTTTTTTTGTTTGTTTTGTTTTTGTTTTTTTCTCATCAGAGGAGAAATATTCTATTACTGTGCTCTTTATAGATGAAAATGCAAAAACTAAAACAAACAAACAAAAATAACACATACAAAGCACAAATAATAACTCTGTTACTATAATAGTTTAATTTCAGAAGTATGTAGAAGCAACCATTTGACTTTTATGTAGTAATTGTCCGAAACAAACTATGTGTAATTTCATAACATTTCTTGAAGTGTTTTGCTGGTTGACACAGAATTCAGAATGTTGATCACTGATATGTCAAATTTTCTTCCTTTTTTTTTTTTTTTTTTTTTTTAGGTATTTAAAAAACTCTGCAGAATTTTTCACTTTTAAGAGCATATATTAAAAACATGCAATATTATATTATCATATTTATCGTGTTGATAAATACAAAACAAGAAAAATGATGCAAACTTTTTTTTTTGATGAAGAAATAAGCTTATCAACAAGTAAAAATGAAGATAATGATTTTGTTTATAACCTGAAAGTCATAACTGCTCCATTTTCTATAATAAAAACTTTACATTTTTTTGATATTGACAGAGTTTTATGAACATTGTAATTTTCTCTGTTACCTTCATATGTTAAAATGAAGTCAAGGAATTAATGTGTTTTTACTGGAAAAAAGCCTATTAAAGTGTTTACATGGCTAGAATGTGAAGGGTCTCTGTGTAATGGGAAGGGATAGCATTTCTGTCTTATGAATGCAATGATTTAATTCTTTGACCTATTGTTGGCAAGAGCTGGAGTACAGTAAAAACTTTTGGGTCTGACACATTCATTAAAATAAAGCAACCCCCAAACCCCTCTCTTGACAAAAGCCAAAGACAAAGTTGAATGTTTAACTTGTGTGAGATTTCCCTCCCCATAGATGATCTATAATGTGACTTTGAAGGTTGACTTAGCCAAATAAAATGTAAGAAAAAGAGAATCTCTTTGCTTACCTTCCTTGCCTCACAGAGGCCATGCAAAATAAGAAGATAAAGAAAATATTTTGAAAGGGTTATAATACAAACATGAGCAGCTGTTTTAGACATTGCCACATGTGCATAGTCAAAGACACATCAGAAAATCCATGCTGAAAATCAGTTTTGTGGTCCTGGAATAAAGGTCAGAAGGTTTAGAAGTTTAAAGTAAGTTAACTCTGTGCTTATTTGACCATTAAACTGTCAGCATGAAGCTATGTTTTAAACTTATGATGGTCTGAAATTTTAGTGGTAAATGAAGTCTGAAGACCTTTTAACCTGCCCAAGATGTGAACCAGAGGCTGGTTCAGCTTCACCATTAACTCTACTAGAGCAAAGGAATGGATAGTCAGAGGTGAGAAAAACATCTGAATCACATCTTTGCTTGCCAAAGTTCTGTCATAAATTATTGCCAGTGCTAACCTTGAATTAACAACTTCTCATTACTGACATTACTGTGAAGATAATCTGGGTTCACAGTTTAAAGTATCAAAAGCTTAATTTTCTTTATATGGGTTCATACCTAGTATATGTTATGAAAAGACTTTTAAATAGTTAGCTCTGGTCAACCTATTTGCTTTTGAAAATAATTTCAAATTTCTGCTGTGAGTTCACTTTCTGTGCATGCAATAAATGATGAAAATACAATCCTATTTATTAAAAATGTTAATGAAGGCTAGTTTTATGTGCCCCCCCCCACCTTTTTTTTTTAATCAAGCCTTGAAATAAATTGGTCAGATGAATTGATGGCCACAAAGAACTATGGCAAAACACAGTTGCAATGTAGCTATCTTATATACTGTTGTATCTGACCTTTTCAGTGGGATATGTTAAGTTCTAGAATACTAGCCATTTGGTTTACTGTTTAAAAATCTAGATCTACAATAGCCATTAGAAGCAAGGCACAATTGCATGTAGTATTTCCTTGTATTTAATTTGGTTATTAACAACAAAGCCTTAACAAGATTATAAACAGCAAAATAATATACATATTAAAACACAGCCAAAAAGAAAGCAAGTGCAACTATCTATAATTAATTATTCTCTGTGTTTAAGAAAACAGGAACAGATTGATTTTTTTTTTTTTTTTTTTTTTTTTTAGTTAATGAGTGAAATACAATTATGATAAATAAGCCACATTCCCATTGTAAACATAGGGTAGGAGAGAACAGAACAGAACAGAACAGAATAGAAGAATAGAATAGAATAGAATAGAATAGAATAGAATAGAATAGAATAGAATAAATCTAACTGCCTGATTATTTCAAGGTTAAACAAAAGTTAAAGCATGCTATTGAGGACACTGTCCAAATGTCTCTTGAACACATCAGTGGGGCATCAACCACAACTCCAGGAAGTCTGTTGCAGTGTTTGACCGTCCTCATGGTAAAGATTTTTTTCTTATTTCCAGTCTGAACCACCTCCCCTCCCCCACACACCCCATGCAGAGTAAATGTCAAGCACACCTATCTGTGGCCCAGATGTGTTATCATCCTGCAGCTCACTTTCTGTAGCCTACTGCTTACGGGAAGGAGATGTTGTTCAGTAACACTCGCACTGAGCTCCATGTGGTGAAGCATTTCTTGTCTTTGAGAGTTGTGAGGTGTCTTTATTTTCAAATGCATATTGAATTTAAAATATATCTTGTCTCAGCAACTAGACTGCTCCTGTAGCTCCTTATTGTAGAGGAAGCTAAAAGCCTATGTTTCTAACAAACTTATTTCACGTCTGCAAGAAGGACCTGCCATTGGGATGATTAGCTCCTACTCAGAAACTGAAAGCTCTCTCATCAAGATTTTTTTTTTTCCTTTTTTCAGGATAGGAGTTCCTGGTTTTCAGTTCCCAGTAAATTCAGATTATCCTGGAATTCATTAATTCTTTTAGGTCAAAAGCTTGTGAAAAATTTAAAATATGCTCCTCTAACTGCTTAATTTAGGAGACAGTAAAAAATGGTACAGTTTATGAAAACAAGATAACTTGATGACAAGCACAAACTCATAATTCAATCCATTCTTCCTCATGAAGAAAATCAGGAAGAATAGTGATTTTTGTTTAGGAGTACCATAGCTATACCACACAGCATAAATCTTAGAATCATAGAATCACAGAATCATTTAGATTGGAACAGAACTCTCAGATCATCAAGTCCAACTGTTAACCTAGCACTGCCAAGTCTACCACTTGGCTTTGCCCTGAGCAAATATTATAGCTCTGTTTTGGTCTCTGTGTGTTACTGCTTTCATGTTGGAATCTCAGACAGGTATGAATTTTTCCAGATAGGTATGAACTTTTCCATATTAAAAGGAGGCATGTTAAGTGTGAGAGTACCTATGCTGCCTGCACAGACATATCTAATATGGTCAGTAATTTCTGTAGATGAATTAGCCTAAGTGTTTTTTGTGATAACAGTAATGACACCTCATCTTATCATTTTAAAGATATGTCTTTCATTCATTATTTTTGACTACCTAAATTAATTGACCATTATCTAAATGACCATTCTCTAATTAATTAAATAACAAACAATTAATGTCTTTATTTCTCTGCTGCCATTTTTTCCCTCCTGCCTCAGAGGAGTTCTGCCTTACACGAACATAGATCCTACACATTAACATTTCTTTTCCAACCAGTGTTTGACAGTAAGCAGAAGAACTGCACAGTAATGTTAGTAATGAGTTCCTAAGTATGGCAAATGCAATCTTGCTCCTTCAGGTAACAACAAAGAGATGGAAAAAGGATGTGAAAGAAATATCGCAAACAACCTAAATCTATGCAAATATTCTTATATTTCTTGCTTTACTTTAATAGAATAATCCAATAAATGAATAGAAATTGCCATTGCTAAAAAATAGAATTTTAGAATATGAATTAAATAAATTAAAGAAAAAATTACCGCAAAATTTTCTATCCTGAATATGAAATTTGGCATTTTTATTCTCTTTAAATTATTGATCTTGAATATTGCCATGTAGAATAATATTGTTTCTGTATTAAAAGAACTTAAAAAGTTACAACATATACTCTATTGACCTTTACTTTACTCGAACCTAAAATTCAGTGATTTAAGTTGAGGTGTTTTTTTTTTGTACTTGACTATTCTTAAGTAAATTAACTATTTGATTTGAAAAATAAATTCATTTGAAACTTTTACATCTTTAAATAAATACTTGGAATGGACTAAAAGCTTTTAGAATATTCAGTCTTTCTGAATGTAACCCCAAAACAAACATAACAGATCTTTAGAAGAATGTTCTGCTTTCAATACTGTTGATAAAATAAATGAAGGTTTTGTTTGCACATTATTCAATATTTTCACTTAATCCAAATCTGTCTTATTTCAGAGCGCAATCCTACAAAAATGTAGGTCATAGAACCAAGGCTGCTATTCCTAAAGTAAATGCTATAGAGTAAAAAGAAAGGTTTACACTCTACACGGAGAGAATTTGTTCAGAAAAAAAAAAAAAAAAAAAAAAAGATAATAAATTTATTATGAAGTCTATTTGTGAAGAATGTAAAATGTTTATTTATTTAATTATTTATTTTCCTTAGTGAGCAATATGGAAAATAATCGAAGTTTATAGTCAGGCCAAAAGTTCTTTCATACTAAAACTTAGGAATTCTATCATGAAACAGGAGAAATATGTATGTAATATTATAGTGCAATTATTTACTTACATTTACATGTTTATTTATTTATTTATTTCCACAATTTTTTGTTTTTCTTTACAGAATCATTGAACAGTTGAGGTTGGAAGGGACTTCCGAGTGGTTCAACCCTGCTCAAGTGGGGCCATCTGAGCTGCTTGCCCAGGAACATGCCCAGACTGCTTTTGAATATCTTCAAGGAGGACGACTTCACAACCTCACTGGGCAATCTGTGCCAGTGGTTATTCACCCTCACAATAAAAAAGTGTTTCCTGATTTTAAGAGGGAAAATATTGTGTTCTAGTTTGGACTCATTAACTCTAGTCCTGCCATTGGAAAGAGTGTATGCCTTGCCTTTTCACCCACCCTTCAGGTATTTATACACATTGACAAGATCCTTCCTGACCTTTCTCTTCTTTATGCTGAAAAGCCCCATCTCTCTCAGCTCTTTCTCAGAGGAGAGGTACTCCAGTCCCTTGACCATTGTCGTGTTCTTTTGTTGGGCTTTCTCCAGTATGTCCATGTCATTCTTGCACTGAGAGGCCCAGAACTGGACACAGTACTCCAGGTGTGGCCTCACCACCTGTAAGAACTTGATTGCCATACTAGAAACAATGACATTTTTCATCCTATAGGGGAGAAATGTAGAATATGTAGAATTATTTCTATGTGATGGGAGTTTCTCCACAACTGTCATTCTTACAGCACACCACCATTATTTTTTCTTGTTATCTTAATTCAATGTTTAGTTTATTTTGGTATTTCAATATAAGTAAGACACCCCCACCTTTTTTTTTTTTTTCCTTCTGCAATGTAAAAATACAATTGATATCAGCACATAAAGATTTATTCTCAATATAGTTTGATGGAGTCTAGGTTTAGATAATCCTTTGATCTCCTGAAATATCCTTCAGCTATAAAGAGTGGGAACTGTTAATGTAACTGTATTGACATAATAATTCTGCCTTATCAAGATGCAAGTTTTGCTCTCTCTCTGATGCTTTTAAATGAGTTCTGTCATGTTAGGTTGCATATGTATTACCATTGCATAGAACAAGAAATCTTGTTAGTGTTAATGTTCATGTGGAACCTAGCAGATCAATGAAATTCCAGCTTTGATAGTTTAGTATTAGATGAGTATAGGTATATGTATATAAAATAAATAAAGTAAAATAAAATAAAAAATATATAAATAAAATAAAATTATAAAATAATGTATACATATATTTAAGGTCTTCTTTTAAAGAATGGAAATACAAAAGTCTAGAAAAAAAATCTTTTACTTTGAAGATTTTAAATCTGCTTTATAACTAACATAACTATATACAGTATATAGTTATATATAGTTGTTGTGGTTTAACCCGGCCAGCAGCTAAACACCACACAGCCGTTTGCTCACCCTCCCCCCTCCCTCTCTGGGATGGGGGAGAGAAACGGGAAAGTGAAGCCTGTGGGTTGAGATAAAGACAGTTTATTAAGATAGAAAATAATAATAATAATAATAATAATATGTACAAACAAGTGATGCACAATGCAATTGCTCACCACCTGCTGACCGATGCCCAGCCCAACCCCGAGAGCTGGCCCCCCACCCTGGCTAGCCACCCCTATATATTGTTCAGCATGACGTCAGATGGTATGGAATACCCCTTTGGCCAGTTTGGGTCAGCTGTCCTGGGGCTGTCCCCTCCCAGCTCTTGCTGCACCCCCAGCCTGCCTGCTGGCAGGCCAGAGCAAGGAGCTGAAAAGTCCTTGGCTTAGTGTAAGCACTGCTCTGCAGCAATTAAAACATCAGCATGTTATCAGCACTCTTCTCATCCTAATCCAAAACATAGCACCCTACCAGCTACTAGGAGGAAAAATAACTCTGTCCTAACTGAAACCAGGACAATAGTATATATGCTATATATACTATATATACTATATATAAATATATAACTAATACTATATTATCAGTTAGGATGAACGTTTTCAGTTAAAAAAAGACTAAATATGCTGATTTTAGTCATATGATTTAATATTAGCAGGTATGAAAATGAATTTATGTGGCACCTTGCTAGATGGAATAATTTCATTTGAGTGTTCACATTTTATTCTTTACACCTCTCTTCATATGCTTTGTGAGTCCATTTCTATAAACATTTAATTTAATGTGATATTTCATTAAGTGGCATTGTTAATTTACTTCTGAAATGTAGAGTTAAGTAAAAAAGAAAGTGAAAAAGAATTATAAAGATCTGGGGTTTACATGTTTTGTACTTACAATAAATAAATGCAGTGAAAATTTTCCCAAAGACATTTTTGCAATCTGCTTGTGACGTATCAGTTTAAGACTTGTGGGCAATACATTATTATTATTATTTTTAAAATTATTTGGTGAAAGAAAACCTTACCTGAGTATATAAAATTATTAGAAACACTAAAATTTTTAGAAAGACTGGAATTTAGCATCCTAATGTCTATTTTCTTTCAGTTGGTTTAAATAATTTTAAATTACTACTTATAAGCCCTATTCTACTCCTCATAATTATACTATATGCTTTTCTAGCAGTTGCAAAGGCTTTTGATAGTCTTAGAGGTTTAGGTTTACAAATCTTGGATATAGTCTTAGAGGTTTAGGTTTACAAATCTTGGATATCTTTGCCTGCTTAAAAAACACTTTTTTTTTTTTTTTTCCTCCTGCATCTATTTTTTACCATCATTTTTCCTTTCTTGTTTCTTTCTTTATCAAAACATATACCTCTAAATATTTTATCATTCTTCACTGTTTTCTTTTTTCTTTTTTTTTTAATTATCATTATTTTCTGGCACTGTAGAGAGAACAGGAGGCAGGGGATTAGTCAATGAATCAGAACAACTGGTCAGAAGTCCCATAAAAACTCTGAGTGCTTGTTCACTCTGCTGTAGTTGTGACAGAAAATTCTTTAAGCCCAAATTCTGTTATCAGATATTTACACAGAAATTCCATTGATTTTATGGGAGGTTTGAGCAATAATGAAAGAGTGAACTTGGCTCATTTGACACAATATTTAGAACACTTCTGATGAAAATTAGGTGCTGAATATGCAGCAAACTTTGCAAAGTTTAATATCTCATAAATATTGCATATTGTTTTACTGCCAAATCTTATTTTTTAACTAAAATGAAACTAAGAAAATACCATCTGTAGATAAAAAATATTTGGACACCTCTCAAGCATATTTTGGATACAGAGTTGCCAAAGGCAGTGATAATTTTGACAAAACTGGCAGTTAACTAATAAATGTAATAAGAGTTTCACAAATAAAGAGCAATGCTGTTTCAGTCAGATTGTTTCCATAAATTTTTAAAAACTGTATTCCAGCACAGATGCCAAAATTTTCACCATCCAACTATCTTCAAAGTTTTGCCAAGGGAGTTTATAAAATTCACACAATAGATAGTCTTTGCTAGGAAAAAAAAAAAAAAAATACCGTAATCACCTTAATTTCAAGCTTATTTGTTCTTCAGAGGCAAAGTTTGTTGGAAGAGGTGAGATCTTTTAATGTACAAGAAAATAGGGAAAAAAAGGTAAGATCTCACTCTCTGAAGGTCTTATTCAAGCGTGGCTTTCTCTAGTCACTTTATGTAACAACATATTTTAATTGGTTCTGCTTTAATCAAATTAGTATGACACTCATTTCAAGAGAGCATATTATAATCAAAACTCAGAACTGGAAGTGACAAATATTGCAAGCTAAAGTTCTGGCTCAATAAACAGCCTTCTTCTTTCTTAACTTCCATATCTCTGCCTTGGATTGGCATGATCTATTTTGATAACACATGTATGTCAGATATATATCTAATATCTACTGGAGACAAACTTTATTTATTTATTTGTTTGTTTGTTTGTTTTGGTATCTCACTCTTTTGCTAAATAGCTCTTATATTAAATGAATACAAGATTAATGATATCTCACTTTCTAGTAATAATATATTACTAGATATTTATAGAGATATATAATATATAAATATATTTATGCTCTGCATAAAATAAAATATCAAAAGACATGAGCCAAAGAGAACGTTTTGAAATATATGAAGGATGTGAAGGTGATTGGAAACCCACAGGATGCCATCCTTCTCAGACTGATCCTGAGTGAGCTTCCCACAGGCAGCAGCTCTTCAAGAACTGCTCCAATATGGCTCCATACCACAGTGTCCATCCATTAGGAGCAAACTCCTCCAACACAGGTCCCCCACAAAGTGGAAGTTCCCCTCGGATTCCCTGTCCTGTGTGGGCTCTTCTCCACACTCTACAGCTCCACTGCCTGGAGCACCTCCTCCCTTTCCTTCTCCTCTGACCTTGGTGTCTGCAGGGATGTCCTTGCTTTCCCAGCTGCCGTTGCACAGCAGTATTTTTCCCTTTCTAAAATCTGCTCTCACAGATGTGCAAAGAACATTGCTTATTGACTCAGCTCCGGAAAGCTGTGGGTTCCTTTGGAGGTGGCTGAAGCTGGCCATTATCTAACATGGGGCAGCTTCTGGATTCTTCTCACAGAAGCCACCCCTGCAGCCCCTGCTATGAAAACCTTGCCACATAAACCCAATACATATAAGGTCATTGGATTAGATGATCTCCAGATCTCCCTTCCAACCTCAGCTATTCTGAGATTCTGTGACTCTATGAAGGACTTTTTCCAATTTGTTGCTTACCTAAACTTGAATACAGACATTTGGATAGTCATTTTTATTTAGCTAGTATTATTGAAGTTGCTGTTTTGTAGTCAGTAGTAATACTTAATGTTTAAAGATTTGCTTGAGTGCATGGCTCAAGTGCTTTCAAAGATTGTGTAAAGATAGTCAGGAGAGGCTAGTGAAGATTTTCCTCAGAGTATCATGACAAATCAAAGAGACAGTAAATTAGAGGCAACAATGTTTTCCACATGTGTTCAGGATTAGAAGAAAAACAATGTTTCTATGACTTTATACCATTGTCGTGTAATAAATATATTGTAGTATTGCTTCTGTTTCCTTACTGGCAGAATGAATAAATGATTCTGGCATGAATACTGTGTATGTACTTTTAAAACTGTTTTCCCAAACATCTACATGTCTGGAAATTGCTTTTCCCTGACTGTTGAACTAGTAAATTTGATCTGAAGTCTAAGAAAAGTGAATACAAAAGGCCTGTGAGTATATCTGAAACTTAATTTTGAGAATATCTGAAAATTAATTTTGAATGAATTTTGGTATGAAATTTTCCAGTTTTTATTCTGCTCTAATGAAGTTTATAATTATATTAGTCAGATTTTCACAATTATATAGTGTGCTAAATTACTTCTCTTCTTCATACCTCATCCCTGATTATTTTAGTGAATCCTCTCACTAATAAAACCATCTACAGAACATATTTACTGATCAATTGTAATTCAAAGATATTAAAGCCTTGACTTCAGATTCTGAGAGTCCTTACAATAGAATTGTCCAGCATATATTGGATGGTGTTTTTAGAGAACACTGTTTTAAAATAAAGAAAACAAATAAATACATCTTGTATTGCCACAACTTGTGCTACTTGACACAGAATATTTTGCTAATGACTTTTCTTTTTCACTTAATATAAAGAATCTCTGTGGTCCTAGTGTGCTTCATCACCAGAGCTATGACGATCAGCTGAGGTTTGTGCTATAAAATGTTAACTTTTATGTGTTCTTTTGAACAAATACCATGACAACTAATTTTATGCTTTGATCTTCCAGATAAAACATATTCTATACTTCTGCTGAAATAAAGAGGTGTGTACAAGTAAAAACGATAAGATCCATTTGTAGTGGATTTGTATAATGTGTAAATAATGTCATCAGGTTCACTCACAGTCTTAGGATTTGGTAGATATCTGATGATTTTGGAAGATTTAGCCCAATAAAAAATGAATTTTTCATTTTGATTTTGCAAGTATATCAAAAGCTATGCAACATTTAATGATGTTTCCAGATTGATACTATTCAATGCAGTTTGCAAAAACTTTTGCAGTGGTGGGAAGAGAAACACAAATTTGATTTTAATTCTCTCTTTTTTTTTTTTTTTTTTTTTTTTTTTTTTTTTTTGTGATTGAAAGTGTTTAGTTTGTTTG
>CM021731.1:51987004-52001172 GCA_011075105.1 Heteronetta atricapilla | reverse complement strand
TTTTTTTTTTTTTTTTTTTTTTTTTTTTTTTTTTTTTTTTTGCTTATGAAAAGTGATATAGTGCTGTCTTTTCCAAGACTCTCTATTATATATATTTTTGCAAGTATGGAAGATTTATCACCTCAATGTTTAGTCAGTTCTGTAGAATAAATCAGATTCTCCTAAATGACTCCAATAAGGATAAACTGTTTAAAGTAAAGTCCACATGTTGTTTAGACTTCACTAGAACTACATTTATCAGATCTCTTATTGAGTTCTGAATATGAACTGCAGTTGCCTGGCACTATACCTGCTAAAGGAAACACACTTGACCCATCTCCTATGCAAAGCGTCTGCTTTCACTGGTATTGCCAATACAAAGATATTATCGTATTTCAAAAAGAATCTTCAGATGTGGTATATGATCTTTCTGACCTTCACAACAAAGAGGAAAAGGACCAACTATTTATTGTATGAAAGCAGGCAAAAATACAGTACATAAAGCATGAATTCAGTTAGCATGTTTTTCAAATTAACTCAATGAAAGAATGATAAATATTCATTTTCTCCTTTCCCACTGGCACAAAAATGTAAATACAGCTAATTATGGCCCTCTAAATGCAATTATTAATCAGTTTTGTAGCAACATATTATTTATACCCAGATATATGCAAATGTTCAGGTTTGTTTTTCAGATGGCTTTCATTAAATTATAGCAATCACACAAGTTGAACAAAGAACTGATTTGTGCTCTTCTATCAATATACATACACACAGACAAAAAAAGTAGACAAGCAAAGAAAATGAACACAAATGTGTATGAGTGTATAGACACATACACATATATGAAACACCCAATCATCTTCTATTAAAATAGTATCTGAGAGATGGCATAAACTACCCACACTGAGACTGCTCAGATGAAAAGAGTTCAATAGGAATTCTGGTGGATAGGAGGTAAAATTATTTTTTTTTTCAACCAAACAACATCCATGTTCTGTTGTTAAAGCTGAACATAGCTTTCCACTGCATCATACTATACTAAAATTATACAACAAAATCAAACAAAACAAAAAAGAACATTTTTTCCAAATATATAGTAGAATGTTTCATTATGAGCTGTATTTTTTGTTATACTTCATTGAAGTCTTTGAAAGGTTTTATTTGAGCAGGACAATAACCAAGTGTATATAGCTCATCTACCATCTATCATAAACCTATTTATCAGAATTCTTTATTGTGTCTCTCAAGATGAAAATAACAGGTCTCTAATGGCATTTTTAGGAAATTTTTCTTTCCTTGATTTAACTGTTCAGTTTATGGTAATTTGAGGGGTTACTTAAGTTCTGTAAGTATTTTTTTCATTAAGTGATAGACACTTGATTTTATCTTATGCCTAAATACCACAAAGTGTTTTTAAAAATTAAATTCAAGAAAAAATAAATTCCTCATGCAGTCATAGTTAAGCTACTATATGCCAGACATGAATATTCACAAACTGTTAGATTGTTGATATGTTATTATAGATTTCATGAATCACAGATTATATTAAGACTATTAATTGAGGCTCGATTCGTTTCTATTGCATGGTAAAACACATAAAGAAGCTGTTAGGTAAAACTGTGATGTCTTTGATAATGATCAGAAGGTTAAGCTCATCTTCCAAAGCCTTGCTTATAGTAACAAGTAAACAAGTATAGAATTAAAGGATCTAACTGAAGATTTCACTGTGAAGACTAGGAAAGTTAGGTCCAGTTAAAAATAGTTCTTTGTAAGTAAAAACTGCAAGTCTGGGACTCATTTGTGAAGACAGCTCATTTTAATGAGCTTAAAGAATGGAAAAAAAAAAAAAAAAAAGTTTAAAGAACGTGATGTTTCCCCGTACCTTTCCTTTTTTTTTTTTTGGGGGGGGGGGGGCGTTGAGAGGGAAGGCAGTGTCTTTACACACCTTCATAATTGCTCCACTTTATGGAACATGGGCTAGTTATTAAAATTCATGTCCTCATTAAATATTTTAAAATAATGTTCTATATTATAAAAATGCATTTGTACCACAGACTTTGACAAATAGATATCATCAAAACCTTGTGTGTAGACAAAATGAATTATGGTGTACTCATCGTGGAACTTCTCCAAACTCACCTAACAAGCTGTATATTTATGAAATTAAATAAAC
Organism: Heteronetta atricapilla; assembly: GCA_011075105.1. Lineage (NCBI taxonomy): Eukaryota > Metazoa > Chordata > Aves > Anseriformes > Anatidae > Heteronetta > Heteronetta atricapilla. Next base: position 51,999,017 of record CM021731.1, on the reverse strand, counting down.
TTCATAAACTTCAAAACTTAAACTTCAGAAGTTCTCCTTCAGTACCAATGAAGTACCAATAAAATGTTACTTTACTCGTCATATTACAATCCAAAGGTCTTTTAAATAGTGCAGCCACTTTGGTAGTTCAGAGACAGTTACTACCTATTCTGGTAAGTTTCTACAATAAACTTTCCATTTATTATTACCATCTAAATGTTTCTGATTTCTTTAGCATTACAGATCCATCTGTCCACAGTATTAAGCAGTTAGCTTAAGTTTACCGTGTCTTGAACTCTCTGCATAAAAATGGCAGTCTGTCAAAAACTTTATATGACAGTGGTAATTGAAAGTTCAGTCAGGATAAAAGCAGGACATCTAAGTTGTCCAGTGGCTGCAGTCTTAAAACTCTTACATTTATATCTCTTTTGCATAACATAGCTAAGACGATTTATTTGAAAGTAAGTGAAAATAGAGTTCATATGTAATTTCAAGTGAAATAATGAAATAATCCATTATCAGAAAACAAAAACAAACCATAATTAATTTATTTATTGACTTCTGCAAACAAGAAACGTATTAATCCCATCACTAAATATAAATGAATTGATGGATATTTTGACAAACAATTCTTTAAAATTTCTTAGTATCAAAGAATTAGTTTTGTCTTTAAGGTTTGTAGGAAATTGGTCTCTCACTGTGCACTTCAAGTTCTAAAAAAACATTTAAAATCCAGTTGCTGACAAGGGAGGACTAAGATCTTGTTGCCAGCTCTTAGTGCACAAAATGTTTTTGCACAAGAGAAGAAATGAGTCAAAGGTTAGGAAAACTTATTACCCTTCATAGAAACCCAAGATTTTTTTTTTAATAACTTTAAATCAAAAACAAAATAATGGACCAGATATAAGTACAGTAGAAATGGTGTGACTGTACAAAGAGCCTGTCTCTACTGAGACTTCATTTGCTAGGATGAATCTCAGCTACACAGGAATTCATAGTTCAGTACTGAAATTGGTCATGCACTTTTTTTTTTTTTTTTTGTTCTCCACCCCCTGGTCATAACAAATGAAACAAAAGAACCACTCACTGAAAAGTCTGGAAATCTAGTACTGAGCTACATAGTGAAAGGTGAAATATATAGGACTCAGAATCTAGTCCAAACAAAATCTCATATTTGGCCACATGAAACTGAGAATTACAGACTCACCTCCTGGTGACAGCTCTGTAAACTATCTCCAGTTTCTTAGTGTGTCCTAACAGCCTGCTGGCACACATGCAAATATCACTCACCAGACATTTCTCCATTGAATTGCATTTTCTTCACAAGAGGTAGCCTCTTGCACTTCTTGTGCATTATTATTGTTCTGTGGCAGGACATATCTCTCACTGTGTGACCCCATGTGCCAGCCACTGCTCATCATGGAAATCCCATAGAAAATGTATGTCTCAGTGTTATAGATGAGGAAGGTAGGCACCTGCTCTTGGCTGTGTAACACACTTCCTTTGTCGCCATTTATCACTGGGGCCCTACCTCAGTCTATGAATCTCTTGTACAACATCCTCTTTTTTAACTTATCACCTGTGTTCCTGCTTCATGTGTTGAGAAAAATGGAACTGAAAATACTTATGATTTAACATGTTTTTCCTATGAAACTGGCAGCTGAAGTAAGTGAAAGGAATTAAGTATGTAAAAGAAGAATGGTGAAATAATAAAGAAACATCCTCAAGAGACAGTGTCCCCCCCCCCCCCCCCCCCCCCTTTTTTTTTTCCTTCTGGTAAAATCAGTAACTGCGGCTAGGGCTGTACTATTTATGAAAAGAACAAAATATATGGATGTATAGTTGCTTTGGGCCTATACCAGCTCTCAGTGAACACACTGGGAACTTCTATATTTTAATGCTCTGAAAACATGCCAATTACTAAATAAATAAATAAATAAATAAAATTTAAACAAGTAGCCTGCTGAGGTTTGTTTTGGGATGCTCATGTCTAGATAGACTGGCCATATTAAATTCTGCTTTGTGAAGTTACATCTTTCTGGAAAAAATGTGTGTTGGGTAATCAGCTTCCAGTTCTGATAATAGAAAATAATTTTGAAGCTTGAAGTGTAACCTTTGTTTTTAATTTCTTAATCTTAGTTTATGAGTATTTTATAATTAAAAGCAATCTATTTTTTCTCACATGCCATTTTTTGTTACTCCAACACAACCAGTTTAAAACTCTTCAGTCATCACCATCTGTAATACAAGTTCTATTTTCTACAAAATTGCTGACATCTGTTTAAACACAGATACTTCTCAATCTACATGAATATTTAGATATTTAATTCAATGTTGTTATTGTGTCAAAGAAACTAAGTCTTGAAAATATACCAGCTTTAAGACTTAACTATAACTTTTTAAGTATTGATACATTAGCATGAGACGGAAGCATATGTCCTAACATTTCCACACAGGAAATAGGGCTGAAATTCAATTACACTGCTAGAAAAACTGAGTGGGCTGGCATAAGCTCACAAAATGTCCCCCATCCTGAAGAAGGAATATGCAGACAAGCGTAGATCCAAAGCTTTCCAAAGCTTTATTTGCAAATAGGCTTTTTTTTATTATTATTATTATTATTATTATTTTATTTTTTATTTTTTACCATGAAGAGGGTGGGGCATGGTGGGGCATTGCTGGAGACCTAGTTCAGATCTGACCAGAGTTAATAGTTAATAGGAATTAATCTAATTATTTTAATGACTTTTTGGTTAGTCTCTTTGGACAACTGAAATATTGAAACACATAGCTGTACCCTTTGACAAAGGAAGAAGGAAGATGTCTTTTATCCCCCATGACTCAGGTATCACCTTCAGACAATAAGAGATACCTGAAAATATTTCAGAAGCTACAACTACAAAGATAACAATTGTAACGTGTTTGAATGTGTTATTATTATTTTTAATTTCTCATACTAAATTCTTTAAAAGACAAAATAGAGATAACAACTGCTATCAAATACATTGTTTTGTTTTGTTTTGTTTTGTTTTGGAGGGGGGGAAGGAATAACTGACTATAGAAATGCTGGAATTCTACACACACATATATATATATTTTCCTGACAAAATTGAATAGTCTTTTTTTTTTTTTTTTTTTTTTTGAGCAAGTATCTGCAGTTTCTTAAAATTCTTAAAATTCTATTCATTATTTGTTTAAAGTATTTCTTATAGTAGAGACATATACTATATTCATATAGTAGAGACATGCACCAGTTTGTGATCTGATGAAAAATAGAAAAAGAGAAAACCACATGACGTTTTACATGCTAAGTAAAGAGTTTACTACTTCCATGTTTCTCAACTAACAATAAACTGAAGATACTGCCTTATGACTTAGACACTAATTAATTGTGTAAGCAGTACTATCTGTATTAATACAGAATCAGCTGAGGTTAAGTTAATACTATAGGTAATCATACATAATCTTCCACTTTGCAGTGAAGGGGTGTGGGAAGGAATAAATAATCATTTAAAGCATCTGCACTGTGAGGTCACTATATGACAGCTGAAAGGGAGTAATAAACAAAATTATCACTTAGTGAACTATTTTCAGTTTGATTTACAGAGCGTGTGTAGAGGATTTTTAGAGTTTTTAGTAATTTTAGTCCTTGTGATACAAGAAAATCTCCATTAGCATATATGCAAAACAAGATTATCATCTACTTTTAAGAATGAGTAATATATTGCACTGCGATCTTGTTTGGAGTTATGCCATGTGTAGTTTAGTTACTAGAATGGTTAACCTAAATTCCTGCTTAAGAGAAGCCATTTTTTCTCTGATCCTCTTGTACAATATATGTCATCTGGTTACTCATTACCCATGAAGCTACAATGAGAGTTTCCTGTCCCTTCTTCTTTCTGTTCCTCATCCATCTCCTAACAAATTTCTTTGAATTTCATTGCAACTTACTCTGATAATTTCACAAGGTAATGATGCTGAAATCACTGAAGTCTGCAAAGAATTTAAGTTGGAGAATGGGACTAAGTAGAAGTGAAACAAAAACAATGATTCACTTGTCAAATTCTTAGGAAAAAAAGATCAATCTTTTTTACTTTCATTCCAAGACTCCACTTCCATTCAAATCCAGAGTCTTTTCCAGTGTGTCCTTTTTAAAAGAAAGGACTAATTTTGAACTTGAAGCTACTTGACAGTAGCTCTTAATCAAGTAGGTAATTTCAGTTTTTCTCTGCAGACTGTAATTGTTAATCAGAATTAAGACTAATTTCATGGATCACTTCACACTGATATCATCCAGTCTTTAGCATCATTAATTCTGTTTTGGCACTACATTTAGAAACATGGTTTGCTGAAAATTAAACCTGGAATAAAATTTTCAAGTTTCTTAGCATTATAGCATACATACATTCATTTTGTTTTTCCCCAGCATTTTTCCTAATTATTTCTTCAAACTGTTTATGCCCTTTCTGTTCACAAATGTTTTCATCCATTATGATGAGTCTAGAGCTGACCTTTCAGCCTCCCTGAAATTATAAAACATGAAAAACATTATCTAGTTTATATTTTCCTAATTGCCAAAGAACTGATATAAGAGCTACATAATATATTTATTTTTAAAGTGCTTGCTTTGTCAAAATCTGGTGTAAATTGAGTAATTTATCAAGAAATCAGTTACAGGCTGGAGAAAAACCAGTGTGCTTCAATGGACTGAGCTTAGTGACAGCAGATCAAAAATGCTCTGTCCGTGCTTTCGCAAGACAAATCATTGTAACCTCCTTGTAACATTTAAGAAATGAAATCAGGAGATTTTGCATATTCATATACAAGCAAAGTTCTTTGTAATTTTTGAAGCCTTGCTTTCTTGCCTCAGATTTATTTTCACATCTAGTGTAATTTCAAATATGCAAATTGGAAGCAAGATCAACACCATTTTTCTGAGTTCCTAGACCTGAAAGCCAAAGATATATATATATATATAAAATATATAATATAATATATATAATATACATATATTATATGTAATATATAAATATAATATACATATATATATATCTCTTAGATCTTTTCATATGATTTTCAACTACTTTGTTTTAGAAGGCACCTCTTCAATAGGAGGTATTACACTATTCATGATCCAGAAGGATATTACTGCTTGGGCAGATAAGGTTATTATCTCCATACCTAATCCAGACCTGATGCCTGATGATGTAACATTGAAAACATTCTTACCATAGTTTTAAGTTTCTTTGCTAAGGAATAGCAGGTATTAATGGTTCTGGGTCAGATATATATATATATATGTTCTTATATTCTTATATTCTTATATTATCTATATTCTTTGCACAACTAATAAAATTATTTCTCTATGAGCATAAGTACAGTTTTTTTTGTTTGTTTGTTTTGATTTGATTTGATTCCTTTTAATGAATTCCTGATCTATTTAAGCATTTCTAAAATACTGATCATTGCAATAACAATAACAATATAAACAGTAAAATTGTTATATAACTAGTGTACTTTATTTCAGTAAATCTATGGTTATACAAGAGATTTTTAGTTCTCTTAAGCTGATTGGATGCGAGCAAGACTTGAATTAAAAGTTAACAGCTGTGTTATCACAAAAACAAAAATAATAACAACAAGTGAAACAAGTCCAGAACTGTTCTAATACAGCTTTACAGTAAGAGATTAGCTTTATCTGTATATGTATGGAAAGTCATGCACTCAGTAGTGCTAGAGAATACACATTCACAGCAATAATCTTTACAGAATCACAGAATCACAGAATTTCTAGGTTGGAAGAGACCTCAAGATCATCGAGTCCAACCTCTAACCTAACACTAACAGTCCCCACTAAACCATATCCCTAAGCTCTACATCTAAATGTCTTTTAAAGACTTCCAGGGATGGTGACTTCACCACCTCCCTGGGCAGCCTGTTCCAGTGCCTAACAACCCTTTCAGTAAAGAAGTTCTTCCTAACATCTAACCTAAAAATCCCCTGGCGCAACTTAAGCCCATTCCCCCTCGTCCTGTCACCAGGCACGTGGGAGAACAGACCAACCCCCACCTCGCTACAGCCTCCTTTGAGGTATCTGTAGAGAGCGATAAGGTCGCCCCTGAGCCTCCTCTTCTCCAGGCTGAACAAGCCCAGCTCCCTCAGCCACTCCTCGTAGGACTTGTTCTCCAGGCCCCTCACCAGCTTCGTCGCCCTTCTCTGGACCCGCTCAAGCACCTCCATGTCCTTCTTGTAGCAAGGGGCCCAAAACTGAACACAATACTCGAGGTGCGGCCTCACCAGAGCCGAGTACAGGGGGACAATCACTTCCCTAGCCCTGCTGGTCACACTGTTTCTGATACAAGCCAGGATACCGTTGGCCTTCTTGGCCACCTGAGCACACTGCTGGCTCATATTCAGCCGACTGTCCACCATCACTCCCAGGTCCTTCTCTGCCTGGCAGCTCTCCAGCCACTCATCTCCCAGCCTGTAGCTCTGCTTGGGGTTATTGCGCCCCAGGTGGAGGACCCGGCACTTGGCCTTGTTGAACTTCATGTAGTTGACCTCAGCCCATCGGTGCAGCCTATCCAGATCCTCCTGCAGAGCCTTCCTACCCTCGAGCAGATCGACACACGCACCTAACTTGGTGTCATCTGCAAACTTACCGAGGGTGCACTCAATGCCCTCGTCCAGATCATTGATGAAGATATTAAAGAGGACTGGCCCCAGCACCGAACCCTGGGGGACGCCACTAGTGACCGGCCTCCAACTGGACTTGACTCCATTCACCACGACTCTTTGGGCCCGGCTATCCAGCCAGTTTCTAACCCAACAAAGCGTGCGCCAGTCCAAGCCAAGAGCAGCCAGTTTCTTGACGAGAATGCTGTGGGAAACAGTGTCAAAAGCCTTGCTGAAGTCAAGGTAGACCACATCCACAGCCTTTCCCTCATCCACCCAGCGCGTCACTTTGTCATAGAAGGAGATCAGGTTCGTCAAGCAGGATCTGCCTTCCATAAACCCATGCTGACTGGGCCTGATCGCCTGCTTGCCCTTCAAGTGCCGCCTGATGACTCTCAAGAGGATCTGCTCCATGAGCTTCCCTGGAACTGAGGTCAAACTGACAGGCCTATAGTTCCCCGGGTCTGCCCTCCGGCCCTTCTTGTAGATGGGCGTCACATTTGCTAGCCGCCAGTCAGCTGGGACCTCCCCCGATAGCCAGGACTGCTGATAAATGGTGGATAGGGGCTTGGCCAGCTCCTCTGCCAGTTCTCTCAGTACCCTTGGGTGGATCCCATCCGGCCCCATCGACTTGCGCACATCCAAGTAGCAGGTCACCAACTAGTTCTTCATGGATGGTGAGGGCCACATCCTGCTCCCCATCCCCTTCTACCATCTCAGGGTACTGGGTATCCAAAGAACAACCGGTATTGCCGCTAAAGACTGAGGCAAAGAAGGCATTGAGCACCTCCGCCTTTTCCTCATCTCTTGTGACTAAGTTTCCCCCTGCATCCAGTAAAGGATGGAGATTCTCCTTAGTCCTCCTTTTTGTGTTGATGTATTTGTAAAAATGTTTTTTGTTATCTTTAATGGCAGTAGCCAGATTGAGATCCAGATGAGCTTTGGCCTTCCTAATTTTGTCCCTGCACAGCCTCGCTACATCCTTATAGTCCTCCCTAGTGGCCTGCCCACTTTTCCAAAGATTATAAACCCTCTTTTTTCTCCTGAGCTCAAGCCACAATTCTCTGTTCAGCCAGGCTGGTCTTCTTCCCCGCTGGATCATCTTTGGGCACATGGGGACAGACCGCTCTTGCGCCATTAGGATTTCCCTCTTGAAGAGCTCCCAGCCTTCCTGGACCCCTCTGCCCTTTAGAACCGCCTCCCAAATTGTAATGGACGTTAGTTTCTCAACTAACGTCCATTACAATCTTTACCTACTTGTATTGCCAAGTTGCTGAGCAGGGATTGATTTTGGCTCCAGGATTTGGAAACTAATCCTAGAAACTCTGGACACAGCTGTTTATTTTATATGACATGATAGAGGCATTTCTTTGCAGAACACAGAGATCAGAATTTTGCACACCAGATCTATTTCTATTCTTTCATTTTCACAATTATAATAGCATTATTTTAAAAGTTTTACTTCCTTGTTTATTTACATAATAATATTAATATACCTATAAAAAACACAGTATATTCTTACTTTTTACTATAGTACATTTGAGTGACAGTATTTTCTCATGGTAAGATTTACTTCAAAACCTTTCTACTTTCCCAGTTGCTTCCTGCTTGAAATCACAGAAAATTGCACATAGTACTTAGAAGCACGGGTGGCCAGTAAACTATCAGTCTCTGGACATAATAACAAACTATGAAGGAAAAATCTATTTCCCTTTGATTGCAGTAATTTAGATAGTTTTACTCTGTAGGCAAGAACTGTATTTGAATACCACACAGACAGTTTACTTAACAACAATCATCCTTCCTGGTAAATTTTCTTCAAGTTAATACTTTGTTTCTGATACAGTGTAATAGAAGAAGACAGCAGGTGCAAAGAATTTCTGCAATTAGGCCTACACATCTTTGGTCAGGCTATTACTGAGTTTCTTGGAAAAGGAAAATAGTTTCCAAGTAATAGAAAGTTCAACTTGTTAGATATCATGAAATACATTCAGGCTCAAATAAACTAGATTAGTGAAACTAATCTTCCTTTAGCTTGCACTTTCTACTGAGAATTCCTAGTGCCTTTTAAGAGAGTATATATGCAGTAGCAGAATTATCTCTATTATAAATTCATCCTTCCAGCTTCCCATTATCAAATTTGAATAATTACAAGGCTATAAAGTGACTATTTTAATATTTTCTAGGCTACATTATTTTCCTTTAGCAGAAGGAAAATACTAAACATTGTTTTTCAAACCTTTTTATTGTAGTTCTAGGTCATCTTTCACCATCTCCTATAATTCAAAATTTAATAACATTTATTATTATTATTATTACTACTAATAATAATAATGTTAATAATAATAATAATATAAGGCAGCCAGACTTGATATCTTTGTGAAATGCATTTAGAGAAGATAACACCATGTTCATACATGTGGAAAGCTAAGACAGCCTAGCTTTCAAATGGAACAACTTACTCATCATCCCTATATACTACAACAACAGCAACTACATCTTCCAAGTACTGTCTTGGCTGAAGTCTTTTTAGTTTGTGAAATCTGAGTAGTCACAGCAGGTGTTAACTGTAGACCATTCTGGGATGTTTACCTTGTATTACTATTCAGAATAAATGGAAGAAACATAACCATGGTAAAAATTTCCAGTACTGTAAGCCAAAATTTCAGACCTTTTACCTGAAGTTCTGTGGCTTTACAGCATATTAGGAGCCCTCTCTGAGGTTAGATTTATGTATAAAAGTCTTCATCTTTTATACAGCCAACATAGCTAATTTAAGAATTTTTTTTTTTTTGAGATTCCTTACTGCAATATCTTTTATATTCCTGAAATTATAGCCCATAAAATTATTGTTTTTCTTTGTCTTGTGATTGCAGTTTTTTCAAGGCATGTTAAAGATATCACATGCTAAGCCATTTGTTATTGGTGTCATAGTGTCACAGGAAAAATAAACAGAAATTATGTTTCAATAGAAGATTTATAATCTGCTTGCATTAACTGAAAGATCTTTGTTTTCATTTTCATTTAATTTATGTGATTTCCTAGATTTTAGCAAAATCTTATATTGTCCTTTCCTTAGAAATAATAAAGCTGCACTTCGATGTTCTGGCACGTGCTCAGTAGTATTTAGGGTTATATTATCAGTCCAGAAATCTTATTAAATTTAACAGAAATATGGGAGAACATAGCTATTTCAGCTCTATACTTCTAAAGAGAGTATATGTAGGCCCTACATAATTTCAGAAGTATTTAAATATTTCCACAGTTCCTATTCCTCTCTGAGGAATACGTGTTGCAAAGATGTTCCCTGAAGGAACTGCACACAGAGCAGCTCTGTTAAACACACTCCAGAGTTAGACACTAAAAGACAGGCCAACTGTTTGCTCTATTCTTGAGTAGAGCCTTCCATTTAATTACAAAGTAATTAATCTCCCCTTGCAGTACTTTTATTTATGTTTTTAGTATCCCAGGAAAACTGAAGTTTTAAGGACTTCAGTTCTGAAGTGATGCAGCTTTACTTTCCCTGCTGCACTAGATAACTGTTAGTGAAAAAGTGCTCCCCGGTACAGGCTTATAAACTGTTTGTTTTAAAATCATTCCTTTCTTGTGCTGTCAGTGTACTTAAAGACTCGACTCCTGAAAGATGTTCAGCAGATGCAGGACCTGTAAAGTCAGTGCTATACATTTCACATGAATGAGATATAATGTTAGCCAGCAACTTCCCTTTTCTGGCTCTAACCTTGATTACCACAGAAAGCTTCACACATTACACTTAAATGCAGATTACATTCCCATTATTTTTCTTTGATCTTTCAGTGTCATGTTCTCCATTTTTCTGTACACCATTAAAGGAATCACTTCTTTTGGAACCTGAGAAGAGATGATAAGGGGCAAAAATATTTCTGAACAAAATCCTCCCATTCAATGCTTATGCTAGTAGTGATATCCTTATGTTACTTCTATATTGCTTGTATGAAATATGAGATGTTTAAGTGCCAATACATCATTAAGGGCTTCAAAATTTGTGAGAAGACTTCTCTAGAGTCGTGAATCTCCTTGCACTGATGAAGTATCCTAGATGCCTTCACTGTCCCTTTGGAAAGGGACAAAAACCTACTCTGTACTGAGAAAGGAAAAAATGTACAAACTTTGAGTTTACCCTGACAGGAAATGTGGATTTCCCTTATTTCTTAACATAAAGCTTGTTATTCTTAGCATATCTACTTGGTGAAATGTGTTTCTGAAAAAGGTAAAGGTATGAGTGTGATTAGATCCTGGAGCCAGCAGGCTTTAACAGACTAGAGAATAGCAGGAAACTTCTTTCCGCAGTGCTGGATTCAGTTGATTAATTGGGCATCTGGGGTCCATTTAGGACACCCTTGGAATTATACTTTTCCCTTCTCAGAGAGACAGATGATGCTGAAAAAGTTGGGTTGGCCCAATCTTCCACTGACAGAATTCTACAGATTTTTTTTTTTTTTTTTTTTCATCTAAATTTTCCTCTATATTTCAGATACCCAAGCATTATTCTGTACTTGAATCCTAAGAGTATTTTAGAATTTCAATGATTTCTTTCCAGGAAGAAATTTAGCAGAATAGTATTTAAAATCATATGTAATTTTAAAATCAAATGTCTAATAATATGTCTAATAAAATGTCTAACAATAATTTGTCTGAAAACAGTGCATTTCAGGGCATCTCAAATAAACAGAATGACCCTTTATTATGACCTTTTGCACATATTTGAGATAAAATTTACTAATCACCAGAAACTTTTTTATTTTTTAAAATAACTGAAAAGATTACATAGGAAAATTTTACTATCTTTATAAAAACATTTAATGAGCATTAATGAAGTAATATATCCTTCCCACTCCTGTAAATTGTGAAAAAACTTTCTAGTGATGCCATTGCTATCTCAGTTTCACTTGAATTGCCTTTGGAAAGTTGGTGAAATAAATAAATATTCATTAACATCTGGATTTTTTAACATTACATTAGTTTCCTCATATATAAGATTTTAGGATATCAAAATTTGCTTCTCAGGAAGGTAGTTAAGAAGACTTCCATGACCTCTCCTGAACTTGGCCTTCATTCTCCTCTGCAATTGTAAATTCTCCACGTATAGACTAATTAAAGAACTTTCTTAGGTTTTCAGTTTGATGTAACAAATATTACTTCAATGTTTTAGTTGTAGACTTGGCAGTGCTAGGTTTGGACTTGATTTGTTGGACTTGATGACAATTCAAGTCCAACAATTCCAAAAGTCCAATTTGTTGAATTGTTGGACTTGATGACCTTAGAGGTCTTTTCCAACCTAAAGGATCCTATGATCCTAACGTAATATTTTTATATCCAT
>CM021731.1:51972993-51986604 GCA_011075105.1 Heteronetta atricapilla | reverse complement strand
GCTTCTATAAGAGTGAAGTGGGTATTGCAGTTCTCTTCTGGAATAATACTTTTCATTTGTACAATGTAAAACAGCATGACAAGTTATAAAAAAGCTCAATAAATGACAGAAATTAAAATAGTTCTTTTAAAATAATTAAAATAATTAAAAATTAATTAAAATATTCTTTTAATAAATTAAAAATAAATTAAAATAATTCTTTTAATAGAAATTAAAAAAAAAAAAAAGCATTATACTTTATATAAGAATGTTTGTGTGGGTCCAATTAACATTCCTGAACATAAAAGCAAGGCTGCTTCATTAATACCTCCAGTACTTCTTCCATACCATATATTTTTTTTTAAACATTAGATGTGACAATTTGTTCTGACATAGCATACAGTTTAATGTAAATACAGTGCTTGAAGCAAAGCTTTAAACTTATATTTTCACTTTGAAGTGAACAATGTGTTCATAAGTGAATCAGATATGTACGTATCCTGTGAGAGTTTCTGAGCAACCCTCAGTGTTTATATCCAGAGTCAACGTTTCCACAAAGATTCATTGTTCTATCTGAAAGGGAAACTACCTGTATTTCATTCATTGGCTTGTAAAACTCTGGGATCAAATTACTGAATGAACCTATCAAGATGACAAACCAGGATCATCCTGGCCTTGCTACAGACAAAGGCAAATTCCAAGTGATGTCAATATAAGATAGATTTCATCTTCAATTTATGTAAAACATTGTTTGCTTAATTTTATATTCTAAAATTCTAGAACTATATTTATTTTTTCCCTAACATGCACCCCTCAGAATCGTCCTGATGGTACGCTCTACATAAACAAACAAATATCTTGTAATATGAATGAGATAGTATAATCATGCTTAAACAGAAATAAAGATAAATAGGAAAAACCAACCAACCAACCAAAAAAAAAAAAAAAAAAAAAAAAAAAAAAAAACAGGGATATGTGCCTCTGTTTTATAGCATTCTTACTACCGGTTTCCTTGTTATTCTTTTTGAGGGATGAGGTATTTGTGAAGAAACTTCCTTTCTCATCATTTTATGTACCATATATAGTCTTATATGGCCCACATATGCTCCTGGCCATCAGGCACTCCTGAAATGAAAGTAATAATGAACAACAAGCTGAAATTTTCTGTATATTTAGAAATATAGAAGTCATACGTACTAAAACAAAATCAGCATTTTTGTAGACCCCAATAAGACTATGAATTGTTCAGGATTCTACATTTTGCTTTTTTCCCCTTCATATGAGGATTAAATGTCCAGGGATACAGATAAGTAAGCATGTGGAAACAATGAAATATAATTTATTTTTAAGACAACTATCTTAGTTTTTGTAATTCACTTAGGAATCTGTGTAAAGGTTTTGCACGCATTAAATTATTTTTTCACATTTCATTCAACTCACAGTGGGACAATCAACTTCAGGTTTCAACTATGATTCAGACTTGATCACAGCACAGTATTATAATCACACAACCATCATTTGCTTTTCTTTCTCTGGCTATAGGTGATTGTGTTTCTTGCAGCTTTCTTAATTAAAACTCTGCTTATTTTGACTGGACTTAGGTTAAGAGAGTTAGCTTAAAGGATATGGTGAATACACAATCTATGACTGACATGGAAAAATCTAGGAAGTAAAATAGAAATGAAGCATGAGATAAGATGTTAGTCTTCTGCAAATGTAGCCTGGTACAGCACAGGAAACATTTTCAGTAGAGACTTTGTTGTTAGTGGCAGCCATGCACCTTTCTATTTGCACATCAGGATGACCATTTTCCAGAAATTGTACATGCACTTAGGCAGGCAGGATGTTTACCTTAAGACCTAAAGATACCTTGCAGATTTTGTAAAGCAGCTTCTGTATGCAACTTAGTTACAGTGTCACCCCAACTTGATTTTAACAAAAATAGGCACTTCACAATTTCATCCTCTTGTTTTTACAAGGAGTTAGTTTGGGTATGAATAGATTAAAATTAAAATGTGTGTTTCATTCTGAAAATGTGGGTAGTCTAGAGAGCATGCCTTCTATGAAATAAAGGGAGTAGGTAGCATTTGCTTTAAAAATGAAAATCTAGAACACAACTATGTATTTTATTTGGTATACCAAATATATATTCACATGAATAGAGGACAAAGCATAGCAAATCAATAACATGCAAATATATAGAATATTGATCCTCTCTAAAGCTGCATGGAAAGATGGAAGCTGAAGAGAATGTGCCATGCCTCCCCTTGTTAAGTACTTGTTGTGCAATTAGAGGACTCTACATATGGGAGATGTGAATTCATACCTCTCTTCTGCCAGGAAGCACTGAATCTGATGAAAGTACTCAACGGAACTTATGCTATATCCCAGAGTAACTCAGGGATGTACTGCCTTCACCTATTCTCTGTCCCTTCTTTAGACACTGCTATAGTGGTTATGAACTCTTGAATATTTCTTCAAGGAAAAAAAAAAGTTTGTTTGTTTGTTTGTTTGTTGGTCAGTTTGTTCTTCCATAATCCATTCTCAACTACATCTAGCAAAGAACAGAATGGGACTTGGTACTTTTAATAGTTAAAATGATTATACCTGAAAGAGGTAGGAACTGCCTCTACTTTTCTGCCTGATGCTTAAATCAAAATTTAAGAAAGTTTCCTTTGGCACTTCCATTCCATGACTTTTTTTTTTTTTTTTTTTTTTTTTTTTAATTTTCATTAAACACATGGAAATGTGTTTTTTTTGTTGTTAAAGGAAATGTGTTTTTTGTTGTTGTTAAAGGAAAAAAAAAAGACTCTACATAATATGCAAAATTTCTTTCTATATATTTTATTTTTTTATTGCTTTTTGGCTAGGAATAAAAACTATTTAGATCAGATCTAAAAGTGTCACTATTCATATGTTTGGTTCAGTTATCAAGTTTCAAATAGCAAGGATTTGTATAGCCTTATAAGTATAGCTTCCACCTTGATTAAAATGAGAACACAGGATGAATAATGAGATGAACTTTCATGTAAAATAAACTGACTTATGTAAAATAAACAGTGACCTAGAGAACAAAAGGGAATGGATATTAAAAAAGTTAATACCTTGGATTAGAGATCTTCGATAATGAACAAATGTGCATCTTGGCAGGCTTTTTCAGAAGCAGACAACAGTTTTTGGACTTCCATCATTGACCGTGATGTTATGACAACACAATAGCTGTTATGACAGCTATTTACAGTCTGAGATACCTGGAAACAGTAGGGACTACAGGGGACATGCTCCCAAAATGATTTTTATTATTTTATTTTATTTTATTTTATTTTATTTTATTTTATTTTATTTATTTTATTTTATTTTATTTTATTTTATTTTATTTTATTTTATTTTATTTTATTTCTACCTGACAGCTGCTAGCTTCCATCTGTGGAAAAACACACTTGATTTCTGGATTTTATGTACCCTCCAGGACTGGGATTTCATTTTATTTATTTTATTTATTTTATTTTAATTTGTTGTCTCTGATTTTAAGTAATGTGATAGATAGAATTTTCATTATTCACTAGTGGGCTTGCACTGGCCTGCAACATCTACAGCACTGAACAGTAGAAATGTTTGAAAACTTAAAAACACTTAGCATGTGCCATAAAACTGATGGAATTATTTAAGACATAAAACCAGTAGGAAAATTGTGGATATTTTTACTGAAGTAAAGAAATACAAATGTAATGTTGCAACCTTCCAGCTCAATCTATACGACAAACAGTGTATTTATTTGGAGAGAACAGATTGTTGAAGATGGCTTATTTTCCCTTCAAACTTTTCATGATATTTATTTATTTTATTTACTTATCTATTTATTTATCTGTTTTATGTATTAGTATTCTGAGTGCAACAGATATTTATCTTGCTGTGAAGATCCATGATATTCTTCCTCAGAGAATTCTACTGTGAACAACTAAAACATGCTGCAAGGCAGTTTAAATTTATACAGTTTATACATTTTTGCTTTCCTCCAAAAGATGCAGTTCCATTTTTTATCCTTACCTGGTAGCTTATTGCTGCTTCTTGACAGCTTCCTTGCTTGTGCTAGAACGAGCTTTCACCATCTATGGCAGGTGAATTCAGCATACTGCTTTGTGTTTAAAATGTCCCTACCATGCTAGCAATGCTTAGAAGAGCACTGCTGACTATGAAATAGAATTGTGGAGTGGTGTTATTAATTATTTTTTTTTTTTACAGCAAGATTGATAAGACAACATTAGAGTACACAGGTGATATAACACATTGCCTAACATTCTATTAATGTTTTTAAAAGCCACAAGAGTATTTGTGGAGACTCATGTGCTTCAACACTCCTCAACCTTGAGGCAGAAGAAAAAATCCGGACAGTCAGAGATTGATATAACTGATTTTCAGTTGTTTACTGTTGGCAGATTATTTTGAGCTTTGGGGCTTCAAAGCTGCTGAGTGGTCCAGATGATTACGTCCTTCTCCTCATAACAAAGTTTTACTTATTTAAGAATCTCCTACATGAGAAAATACAATATTATCCATGGGAAAAAACAAACCAAACCAAACCAACCAAACAAACAAAAAAACCCACAAAACTACTGTCTAAATCACTAGAAAGGCCTCATGGACAATGAAATGCCAAATACCTCCTGATCTTTTACTCTTTTTAACCATTAAATGGATTATGCTTGGTTTTACTCCAAAAGATATGTATTCAGTATGAATTTAACTATGCCTCTGTATTTATTTTTTTTAATGTCACTATAAGGACTTATATAAAAGTTGTTTGCTCTCACACTGATGATAAATGAACTGATCTAACATTGATGAAGGTGGTTCATCTCAGCTGTGAATATATATTTGGGTAACTAGTCACAGAATCACAGAATCATTTAGGTTGGAAGAGACCTCCAAGATCACCGAGTCCAACCTCTGACCTAGCACTAACAAGTCCTCCACTAAACCATATCACTAAGCTCTACATCTAAACATTTTTAAAGACCTCCAGGGATGGTGACGCAACCACTTCCCTGGGCAGCCTATTCCAATGCCTAACAACCCTTGCAGTAAAAAAGCTCTTCCTAGTATCCAACCTAACCCTACCCTGATGCAACTTTAGCTCATTCTCCCTCGTCCTGTCACCAGGCACGAAGGAGAATAGACCAAGCCCCACCTCGCTACAGCCTCCTTTGAGGTACCTATAAGTTTTGATAAGGTCACCCCTGAGCCTCCTCTTTTCCAAACTGAACAACCCCAGCTCCCCCAGCCACACCTTGTAAGACTTGTTCTCCAGACTCCTCACCAACTCCGTTGCCCTTCTCTAGACATACTCAAGTACCTCCATGTCCTTCTTGTAGTGAGGGGCCCAAAACTGAACAGAGTATTCGAGGTGTGGCCTCACCAGAGCCGAGTACATGACTATGTTACAAGCAGAGTGTTAAACTAGATGCAAGATGTTGAAAATTTTAAAAGCAAATAAATGCATTTACTCACTTAAAGAAAGATTAAGGATGTAAAAGCTCATTCTTTTAAAATATATATGAAATATTATTTAAATCCTAGTGTGTGGGGGGTTCTTCCTTTGAATTTCACCATTTACCTAAATTACTCTACTTGACTACCTAAATAACTCTAAAAATATGTTGCCAAGTACCTTAGGCAGTGTTTTAATATCAACAGTTAATTTTCCATTTTTCTGTATCACTTTACAATTCCGTCTTTTAAGAAATAAAACGTGTGTAAAGCAATCCTACCCCTAACAGAAAAATAAACAAAATTATCCTCCTCAAATACTGAAAGTCTTCACAAAACCCTCTACCTATACTGCAGATCAATCACAGCAGTTTATATCTCTCCTGTAATCACAACCCTATATTTTTGCATGAGTAAAGTGGAGTTGTAGCACTGACTTAAACATTATTTTGAAACTCTTTTGAACCTCTTTCAAATTAATATACCTGGAATAAGATCTCCTATTCCCAAAGTAACAGTAGAAATCATTTATTCTTTAAGAATCTATAGCATATGCCATCTTACTTTTTCTAGTCAGATTTAGATATGGATTTAAGAGATTCTGACAGAAAAAAAAAAAAAGAGCATATAACAAAGCAAATTATAGGTTATATGTCAAATGTCAATGGATAAATATTGTATGTTTGAAAAAGCTGTTCTACAAAAATTAAGACTTTATTAAAGAGAGTTAAATAGCACTAGAAGAAAATTTTGGAAGATTCAGATAAGATCTCTCGCTTCTTTTGTAATGCATGGCTGCACCATTTTCTGATGCCACATTTTTTCCACTCCTGTTCAGAAAATTTTGCTGCTTGCATCAATACATAAGCAGGAGACACTCTGTGGCTGACTGCCACAAATTCTTTCACTTTATCATGATATTAGCACGGGCAAAACTTTTATTTCAAGATCCAAGACAAACATCCTTGTAATGACCAGTGTTAAAATAAATAATAATAATAAAGAATAGGTTACATTTCTGTTGTAATTCTTTGAAAGGAAGTAAAACTTTATTTGGAAGAAGACCACAGATTTTGACAATACCGTCCGGTAACTGATTACTTGTACAAAATTACAAACTGTCATGGAAAAGTGTTTTATAGAATATGCCTCAGTGATAAAGCAAATTTTTAACTTCTCTGGATAGTTTGGTCTACTTAATTTAAGCTTGATCACTATCTTAAAGTCCATTCTATTTGGTAACAAAATAGTTGTTGTTAGTCATACAGGGAAAGGTTTAGCCAAATTTTCTTCTTAATTCATTTACTTTAGGAAGATAAAAGTGTTTTTTGATCCCAGAAACCCAGTAAGGAATGTTACAGGAAACATGTGGGTACTGTGGGAATTGGATTGTTCTTTGAGATGAATGGACCAAATGCAGTCTATCAATACCTTTCAATTCAAAAAAAAACACAGGAAAAGCTGAGACTGTAGGTGGGGGCTGCCATGATCTGCTGGTTGAAGAGATTATCTCCTTGTGCTGCCTTCTGTGGTTTATTCAGAGGTTATATTCCTTTAACAGGGACAGCAGAAAGGTATCTGTAACTATCCTTGGTTCTCACAGTCTGCAGCCTGATGTATTATTTTAAAACAAAATGGATGGCAATTTTTTTTAGCATGCTCCAGCAGCCAGGAAGCTGCAGAACAGTTGATTCAGCCACTTGTTTTGTGGGCATTAATTCTGACATCAGGATGAAGGTCTGCTGAAGGTAGTAACATGTTAAACTGCTGTCATTAACAAAGACTGTTAAGAAATACAAAACTTACAAGGCTTTTAAGATATAAAAGTCCTTTTTTTTTATTATTTATTTATTTATTTATTTTTTCTGGCATATCTTTGTCACTGATGTTGAAACTTTTTGGAAGCCTAGATACTTTAAGTGTCAGTGGAAACTGGTTACTACCTTTTTTTTTTTTTCCAAACTCACCTACTCAAACTACTATGTTAAGTACTTTTTTAAACTCTCCCATTTATTACTCCTGAAGTTTATCTTATCTTATTAGATGTCTTATAGTTGTAGGCAGAACTTTGACTTAGTTTCTGGGTTCCCATTTTATGCTGGGGGTGATAATTGGTGATAAAGGAATGTATCTGAGGCATGGATAGATATCTTTCTTTTCTTAGAGGTACAAGAAATGAGGAAAAATCACATGGCTATTTTGAAGGATTGTTTTGTTCTTTTTTAAAATTATTATTTATTCTATTTAAAATATATATATATAATTATAGATAAATAAGAAAAAAATCCCCAACTCGTACACACCATTGAAATTTTAATTTTATCTAGAGATTTGACATTGAGAATATAAAAAAGATATGTAAATGGCAGATGTGAACTGAAAATGAATCTTCTTTTCCAAATGACAAGTCACAACAGAAGAGACATACAAGTGCAATTTGTTTCACTGAATTTTAATTTTCCAGATCAAAAAAAAAAAAAAAAAAAAAGATTTGTTAGCATTTTTTGTCTGTTTTGTTTTGTTTTTCCCACTTTCCCACTTAGTTGAAAGATATACATTCAAACTGTTTCATTTTACTAGGCCTAAAATATCCCTAATATGTAGAACTTAGTTACATACTGAGGAGGTCATCCATCTGTTAGAAGTCTGAGAGAGAGAGATGACAGTTGTTTTTTCAGAACAGTGCAGGAGAAAAGAAGATTCTTTATATATTTGCCTGTCTGATTCCCGGTAGAAAGGTAATTTGGGCCGCTGGGTTTTCATTATATGATATAATTAATGCAAGTGTGAGGGACCAAAGAATCTTGGATAAGAGTATTACTTACCATTATAAATTATTTATGAATATTTGTGTTCCAAGAATGTGTGTTTCCTTCCTCCCATCTTTTTTCTCTTTCTCTCACTCTTTCTCCCTTCTCTCCATCTTCCTCCAGTTGTTTTCCCTCCTTCATTTCTCATTTGTTTCTTCATTTATTTACTCATTCATTCATTCTTCCATTCATTCATCTTACATTATATTTCATCCTCTGCAGACTCTGTTTAATTATTAACTCAGAAACAACCCGTCAGTCAGCATCTAGAGAGCTATAACATCAATAAATTTGGTCCAGTCCACTCCAATCAAATTTGACATTATCTCAAACTCTCTGAGCCCCACATTAGATGCCAAAAAGGACTGTTGTGTTTTAACCCTGACAGGCAGCTAAACATCACACAGCTGCTTACTCACTTTCCCCCACAAGAAGGATATATTGGGGATAGAATTGGAAAAGTAAAAGGACAAGAACTCATGGGTTGAGACAAGGACATTTTACCAGGTAAAACAAAAACCACATGGAAGCAAAACAAAACAATGAATCCATTTGCTACTTCTCATTGGTAGGCAAGTGTTCAGCCACTTCCAGGAAGGAGTGAAGGGGACAAAGTGTTAGGGACTGACTGCAGCCCCCATTCCCCTTTTCTCCTGTACTGCTTGGATGGGGTGGTGGAGAAGTAGAAGCAGGTAGAGGGGTGCAAGGGTGATTTTAGTTTACTTTTAGTTCTTCATGCTGATTTGTTATCAACAGGCAATAAATTATTTTAATCTCACTATGCTGAATCTGTTTTGCCCATGATGGTAAGTGGTGAATGATCTGCCTCTCTTTATCTGAACCTATGAACTTATTTTCATCACATTTTCTCTCCCTGTCCTGTTGAGAAGGAGAAGTAAAATACCAGTGTGGTGGGCTCCTCACTGCTAGCCAAGGTTAACATTCTAAGATTTATCCTCCTTGCCATCTTTCTACGTGACTTTATTAACTGGTTAATTGCCACCTCCTGTTATTGAATTCTCAGGCTACTAAGTATGGTCACAGTTTATGTTTAAACTTAAATTCTTCATTCAGAACTATGTATTTCACAAGGTAGGAAAGTGAAAGAAAAAAAATCACTATTTATTTATAAAACAATAAAACAATAATGCCAGTGGATGACTTCTCTTTGGGCCAGTGAAGCCAGGACTTCAAGACTTCTCTCTTATTCCTAGGACTAGCTTCTGCGGCATTGCACAGGAATATATTTAGCTTTAAGACAGCAGGACCATTGTCAAAAACAACTGAAAGTGTTTGACGCTGACAGTATTTGATTTAGTTCAAATGCCACAGATCATATTAAAGTGAGCTCGTAAAACTGGAAAGTGTCTAAACACATTCTCACTTTCCATCAAATGTGTTGTATAGTTTATAGGTTATTTAATCAGCCTCAGGAATATGGCCACTTTACCAGCCCAGAACAGCAGAATGCAGATGTGGTATAGAAATGCTGCTCCAGGCTCTTCATGCATCTGTGCTTTATTTTCTCTCTATAAAACTTACAAATAATGATGAAGTTCTGTTATTGAAGGGGTTGCTGTGAAGAAGAAGAGGTGACATTTTAAGGATAAGTCCAATTATTCCTACTGAGTTGCATGAAGTGTGACTGTGACTTTTGACTTCCATAGTCTCTGTGATTCTTTCAGGTCCCTTAGTCTCAATGTCAGGCACTGCTAACTAATCAGCTTGCCTGTATTTTTGCAAGTATGATGTTGCTCTTAATAAAATTAAAATGAACACACTATTTTATGCAAATTTTGAAACACTTATTGGATGTTATAATCCCTCTCCTTTAATTCATACTTGCATTCCTGATCCTAAAATTGTTTCCAGCAATGAGAACCTTGACTCATCATCTCCTTTCATTACTTCAGCTTCCTTTAATATAAATAAGAATAGAAATGATTCAACATTTACATGGGGTGGTGTGTGTGAGGGCAATTATCCTCTCAGATCTCAGCTCCCAACAATGTAACAGTAGAGTGGTGAAAATTTTCCTTTTTACCATACATTTTTAAGCATTTTTCCTTAAAAGCATGCGTACAGAAGAAGACAAAAGGACAGATTTTTTTAAACTTTTTTTTTTTTTTTTTCTTTTTCACAGACAGTTGACTTTTCAATAGTCTGAAATCCCATTTAGTTTCTAGTGGTTTATTTTCTCTTCCATTTAAATTATGTCCAAGGGCTTTAGTCTTTCTTCAGCTGTACTGGGTCTGGCTGGGATGCTAACTTTCCCTGCAGCAGTCCATACAGTGCTGCACTCTGCACTTGTAGCTACAACAGCAGTGGTATCACACCAGTGTTGTGTCTGCCACTGAGGCTGGCACAGCATCAGGACTTTCTCTAACCCTCCTAGGGGGTGGGCAAAAAAGTGAGAAAGAAACATCATCAGGGCAGCTGACCTAAACCGACCAAAGGGATATTCCATACCATATGATGTCACACTCAGTAATAAAAGGTGGAAAAAGGAAGAAGAGGTGAGGGGTGAGCTCTTGTTGCAAAAACATCTGTCATCCTCCCAAACACCAGCTACATGCATTGAGGCCCTGCTTCAAGGATGTGGTCAAGCATCACTCATTTGTGGGAAGTAGAGAGTAATTTCTTTCCTCTGCACTTCCACATAGCCTTTACTCGTTTTGTTTTGTTATTCCCTTTCCCCCTCCCTTTTCCCCTTTCCCTTTTTTCCCTTTAGTTGAATTGTTTAATTATTAATAATATTTCCTTAATATTTTTTCCCCTTTAATTAAATTATCCCTATCTCAACCCGTGAGTTGTTCTTTCCTTTACTTCTTCCCCTCCTCATCTGAGGAGGAGCAGTGAGAGAGCAGTTGTGGTGTTCAGCTGCCTAGCATGGTAAAACCACCACATCAGCTCAAAATGTTTTCTTCAATTTGTAGACTTCCTTGGGGTACCCTTGACATAATTATATTTTTATATTGTAATGTTTTCAACATAAACTACATTTCTAAAAAAATTATTTAACCAGCTGTAATTTAATTTGCATTAGATTTTATCCTGATAAAAATGCTTGTTTTCCTACCATTATTCATCTACATGTCTACATCTACATAATGAAACCACATGCTCAGATAACATTGAAAGTGTGTACATGTATGTAGTAACAATAAAAATAACATTTGACATATCATAATTTTGATAATTTTATAGGTATTTCAGAGTAGATTTCTTATCAAGCCTAAGCATATTTTTAATGTGATTATTTTAATTTAAAAAATGTTAATATGGATAGAATCATAGAATATCCTGAGTTGGAAGGGATCCACAAGGTTCATTGAGTCCAACTCCCTTGCTCCACACAGGACCACCCAAAAATCAGACCCCATGTCTGAGAGCATTGTCCAAATGATTCTTAAACTTCAGCAGGGTTGGTGCTGTGACCACGGCCCTGGGCAGCCTGTTCCACTGCCTGATCACCTTCTTGGTGAAGAACCTTTTTCTAACATCCAACCTGAACCTCCCTTTTTTCAGTTTCTTGCTGTTCCCTAGGGTCCTTTCACTCTCACAGAGTGAAAGAGAGCAGAGAACACCTGCCCTTCTTCTCCCCTTGTGAAGAGGCTGTAGAATAAAACCTATGAAGCCTTTAGTGGATTAACCTCTTTCTGGAAAATGTATTTTTTTTAATAGAAGAGTTGTTATAAAAATATGAAAGGAAATTATAATAATTTCCATTTAATTTATATTCAGGCAACTACTTCAAACAGAATAAACCTTTCTTTTCTTTTTTTTTTTCTTTTTTTTTTCTTTTTTTTCCATTTGCAAATAGGACATTTGGATCAGATAATTTAATAAGCCTTGATGAGAAAATGTGAAAAACTATAAGCTGAATCTCATCTTGATGAATTTTTCAGTTAACTTCCAGCAGATTTCTAATTATGTCCAGTAGCAGTACCCTAGTGTTAGTCATTTTGTTTGATTTTCTCTTTTATTTGTATGAGAGTAAGGAATATGAATTTATAAAGAACTGTATTACAGGAAAATTAAGGAGGTTTAAAATGTCTTTAAGCATGTATACAATAGCCCCCAGGAACTGAAATTAATATTAACTGCAGCATAGACCTATGGATTCAGCAGCAAACACAATGTGTTTACTTATGTGGGTCCAGACATCCAGTTCCTGTGTATGCTTTAAGAGCTGGCTGGATATGTATCTAGGAGCCCTTAGGCACGACTTTCAAAAAGACATAACAGTTTGGTTAATCCAGCTATATGGCATCCAGAAATGTCTGGGGTTTTCTCCAGGCTGCTTGAATTACTCAGGCAGCCCGAGCAGCCTGTCTTTCTGCATAAACACACCCATAGAGGAACAAATTCATTCCATAAACTACCTTTTTTTTTTTTTTTTTTTTTTTTCTGTAGAAATAATTCTTTACTTTGTCATCTTTAAGTATCTCATAATTGAGATACTAGGATTGTGGTCCAGTTTTTGCCTTCTGTATATGTATTACTGATGTATTTGTCAGCTGGTCCTCTAGTGGACCAGCTTGAGAGAAAAATATATTTTCAGAAAATCTCATAAGAAAGAAAGCTGTATGGGAGGGGAGGGTATTACCTTCAGCCAGTCATCTGAAGGAAAAAACTAACTTTGTCTCTTTTTCTCTGTGAAAGATATTCAGGTATGGGCTCAGCACATTAATCACTCAGAAAGAGAAAATGTTTCCTAGAAGCCTGGAAAAAAGAACAGTTGTTTTATGTTTAGTAGAAAGAGGGAATTAAAGATACTTCTAAGCATGTCATATTTTATATGGGCCTTTTCAGATGTTTTCTTTCTGTGTGTTTTCTTTTGTCAGTTTCCTTCTTACGTATCTGTGATCATACATGCATTGCATTGGAAAAGGAATGGTGAATTTAAGTTGTTGCATATGCATATGCATAAATACCTAGATATCTAAAAGTTAGTGCTCACCAACCTTAAAGTCATAGTACTTCCTTTTCCTTTAGATCCTTTAGATCCTTTCCTTTATTGAAAAAAAAAAAAAAAAAAAAAAAAAAAAGAAATGACTTTCATGCGTGTATGCTTGACAGGATGAATATAGGCTACACAGGCAGATGCAAACTAAGTTAGTTTAAACTTCCTGCAAAGTCATGTCTTCCACAAGCTCCAACTGTAATTATGTATTACAAATTTAAAAAGCTGTCTCCACTGGACTTTTTCCAAAGTTGACTGAGCTGTTCTGTTGTTTTTTTTGCTTGTTTGTTTGTTTGTTTCCTCCTCTATACAAAGCAAAAGACTGATTTCATAGAATCATAGAATCATAGAATATCCTGAGTTGGAAGG
>CM021731.1:51954085-51970968 GCA_011075105.1 Heteronetta atricapilla | reverse complement strand
GAAAAAAAAAATTAATATGGGGTTTTTTCTTGTTTTTTTTAAAAAAAAAAAAAATTTAAAATTTTTTTTTTTTTTTTTTTTTTTTTTTTTTTTCTGCATGGGTAACACATCACAGTTGCAACACTCCATAGCAAAATCTCATATCTGAGTGAAACAAAAATTACAGAAAAGGTATAACAGAAGACTACTAACATTACTCATTAGCTAACAACACATCTGAGAATCATTTACACTGGAAAATGATTACTGCTTGTAATAACCTTATTAAGGCATTATAAGATAGACAAGGGGTTCTAAACTGGGAAAAAATATAACAGAACATTTAATTCCACCTATTTTTAAACTAGAGGCAGCATGGGTAATGATGAGAGCATATGTTTTTGCTGTATTTAAGCACTAATACAAAGTGTTTATGACTTTGCCTACAGAAAAATCATTTTTTAAAAGTCTGATAAGGAATCTCATTATTGTCTTTGTAACCTCAAATGTATTCCAGACTTGATGTCTGTTACAGTATCAGGTACTGTGGCGTCAGAAATAGAATGCTGTTAACAGAAATGCATGTAAGATAATTTCAGAAAAGGGCAGAGGTCTCTCCATAGCTATTTCCGTCTTTCTTTTCGGATTACAGTTAAATACATTCTTTGAAAACTCTGAGAAAGACTTTCCAGTTCTCTAATGCAAAATGAAGACATAAGACATGCCACAGTATTATTTTTTTTTTTTTCAGGTATCTCTTTCAGTGAATATATTGGAAGCATTTGCATAAAATTTATCAGCCTCTCTTTAATCTATGGAAAAAAACAAAAAGTAAATTGTAACGTCATTATTGTTAGCTTGTGTTTTCTAGTATGATCCATAGGCTTTGTCATTTACCAAGGCCTACATTAAACTACAATGACACATTTATATATCCAAATTAACTCTTAGAAAAAAAAAAAAAGGGATTAAGAATTCTATCCTTCCTAACAGAATCCAGACATCCACAATTCTTTCGAGTCAGTTCAGACCTTGGTTTTCTGTTTGAGTGCATTTGGGTAAATGCCTTTGGTTTATCTAACTTAGGATACATTTGGATATAAGTGATCCAAGTAGTAACATTTTTTTTTTTTTTTTCTGTACTTTTTTCTTCTTGGAAAATCCCTGAATTTAAACTTTCAGTATATTCCTAGTCATAGACATAGAACTTCTACTTGCAACATTTGGCCCGTATGAAAAATATTAACTTTTTGAATGATCTCCTAAGTCTGTGACTAGCACCTAAATGGGACAGTTTTAACAGGAAAGATTAACTCATTTCAGCACTGAATGGCATATTTGAAGTATGCTTATAAAGTAAATATTAAATTATTTTTATATTCCATATATATGAACATATGCATGTCTATATGATGTTAAAGAATGTCTTAGAACTCACAGATAAAATTTAAGTATAACAACTAATTTATTTGGAAACAATGAGTGCTTCAAATATTTTCCTTATTTTCAGCTTATTGCCTGATATTCTATTTACAATATTTTCAAGAAAAAAGTTCCTTGAGGCAGATTCACAGCTGGTCAAAACAACTATTAGGGTTTATATCAACTGAAGATTTGGCCCATTTTTCTGGGTTCTTGCTGTTTCAGTGATTGTTTTGTACAATGTTTCCACTGACCACCTTTGCTTAACTATCAACATTCAAAGGAAACAGATGATAATATGAAACTCCCCAAATAATAATAATAAAATTCCCTTGCCTTCACAAGTTCTTGAGATATTAAGTTCAGTTTTAATGTGAAACTTCATGATTCCTCTACTAGATCTATTCCCTGCTGGTGGAACAACCAAAAGTACTATTGGGCCAAAAGTACCAAGTGTGACCTGACAGTCTGTTGCTTAAGGTGAACATTTGGGATGAGAAATTTACACTGCGATACATTTTTTTTTTTCACTCTGTGCTAAATATTGGAAGTTCAAATGTAAATCACTTTCTCCAAGGATGTCATTGTCATGGGAGATGTGCATTTGAATCCCCCGATCATGAAAATCAAACTAAAAAGCTACTGCAAGAGCAAATACCTAACCATGGAATTACTAGGTAAAAGCAAAATTGAATAAAATTAAATATATATATATATGTATTTTTATTTGGAAGTTTTCTGTGAAGAGAAAGAGCATAGTCCCTGTTCAGATTTTAAAAGAAAGTTTAAGAACTTATGTAAAAATGATTCAAAAGTTTTTATGCTATATTGAAGGAAGTTCCTATCTAGGTACAGATATATTCATGTATATAACTCTTTTAGCATTATTAGTTTCCTTAAGTTGTTTATCCAGTATGTTTCCTCTAATGTATTGTATATATTTTGAGTGCCCAACTCTTTTCACTTACTACATAGCCAGGTTAGTTGTCTACCTCAGGGTTTTGAATTATTCTTTCTCATATATCCCGTTGTCAATTTGTTTTCATTACATATCCGTGTTTATTTTTCTAATGACAGTGGGAACAGAAACAAGTTCTCATGATGCTCAAAGCCACAGTGATTTCTGACCAGTGAAGTAGGATTTTTCCTCAGCTTTTCTATACTGTCTCTGTACTGTTGTTCAATGGCCCTACTTAACTTCTGTAAATACTAGAAAGATGCTGAATTGACTCAGGTTAAAAATTAGTCTCAAAACCAAGTTGCTTTTTAGTAGGTTTATTCTGTTTGAACTCAAGCTCCCTGAACTGTTTTAGTGGAGTGAAACTGGTGGCAAACTGTCATCCAGAAGAAGAATGGTGACCCAAGGGGAAGGAAAGAGGTGAGAAATTTTATCCTGGTTTTGCAGCCCAAATCAGTGTTTGACAGAATTTTGATGCCAGTCTCTTTCTCTGCAGTGAGTGCTATAGAAAAATTTCCATATAAAAGGAGTTTAAACCATGACCCATGTCCATCAGTGGAGATAATTTAACATATGACTATTGAAGATTTTGCTTTAGCTATGTCACCTGATCATGTTGTGGGGCATCATGCCAAACTCCTGTTAAAATGAATTGGTAACTCTTTTATAAACATGTTGGATATGTACTGAAAACCATTTTGACAGCTCTGAGGATATAATTTATTCAGTCAGTAGTATGTTGAAATAAAGTGCGAGCTGAACAGTTACGGACATTTTGGATTACTCTTTGAATGCCTCATAAACATGAAATCTTGGCATTCTAGTCAAAGTCTAGGAGAAAGTTAAGTTCTTTGGGCATCTTAAATTCTGAAAGATCTCATAGTATTGTTCTCAATTATTGAAAGAATCATCTGAAATCATTACATGCTTCACACAATTAAATATATACATAAAAAAAAGATACGATTTTGAAAATGTGTATGTTCTGAAATTGTTGTCTAAAGTAGCATTAATAACACAGTATAAAATCCAAACAGGACATGCAACTTCTTGATATAGATTTCAAATAGACATTTTCAGCAAGTACGCCGATGATACAAAGCTGGGAGGAGTGTCCAACATTCCAGAAGTCTGTCCTGCCATTCAGTGAGACCTGGACAGGCTGGAGAGCTGGGCAGGAAGTAACTAAATGAGGTTTGATAAGAAGTGTAGAGTACTGCACCTGGGAAGAAACAACTACATCTACCAGTACAGACTGGGGGATGACCTGCTGGAGAGGAGGTTGACCATGAGCCAGCAGTGTGCCCTGGTGGCCAATAAGGCCAATGGGATCCTGGGGTGAATTAAAAGCAGTGTGGCCAGCAGGTCAAGGGAGGTGATTCTCCCCCTTTGCTCTGCCATGGTCAGGCATGTGGAGTACTGTGTCCAGTACTGGGCTCCCAGATACAAAAAAAAGACAGGGATCTCCTGGTAAGAGTTCAGCGGAGGGCAACAAAAATGATATGGGGCCTGGAGCATCTTCCCTATGAGAAAAGGCTGAGAGACCTGGGTCTGTTCAACCTTGAGAAGAGAAGACTGAGAAGGGATCTTATCAATGTTTATAAATACCTGAAGTGTGGGAGACAGAGGGATTTGGCCTCTGGATCTCTTGGATCTCTTTTCAGTGGTTTGTGGGGACAGGACAAGGGCCAATGGCCACAAAATGGAGCATAGGAAGTTCCACACCAACATGCGAAAGAATTTCTTCATGATGAGGGTGACAGAGCCCTGGGACAGGCTGCCCAGGGAAGTTGTTGAGTCTCCTCTGGAGATATTTAGGGCCCATCTTGACGCCTACCTGTGCAATCTGCTGAAAGGTTCTGAGTAATATTACACTGTAGTCCTACTATCTGTTGGCTCAATATTAATTCCTGGCACTTTTCGTCTTAGTTAAGCAATAGAATATGCAGTCAGACTATAGTAAGAGTTTACAACAAAAATTGCACCTGGGGCTTGAAGAAATCTCAAGTGTGGGTGTTGTAACATAGTATTATGCATATAAGTTGTAACTCAATATAATGTTTCTAGATAAGATTGGCTGGAATATGCCAGACAAACTTTATAGGAAGATTGGAAGGAGCTTAAGCTAATTGTTTTCCAGAGTAATGTCAAAATATCCAGTTTCCCACCATATTCATTTTTTTTTTTAATTGACAAGTTTTTCCTGTGTTCTTTGAGGCATATCTTAATAATTCTGTCTGAAGGTCATTATCTTCACTGGTGGAGCAGTTCAGTTATAATTTTTCTATAAGGAGAATACAGCCCAAAAGTCTGTTTGGAAACAGACAGTTGTTATCATATTTTGAAGCCAATGCAACAACTCTTATGTTGCCTGCCCACCTCTCAGTAAATGACATTCTGAAGAACAAGGTTCTATCTATATTAACAGCAAAATATTAAAAGTCAAAGTCTAGCCAAGCTGCCAAAATGTATATACAAAAAAACATTATTTTATGAAATTCATTGCATATATTTTACAGTAATTTTATGTTATATTAAAACCAAAATAGAAATCCTTATTTCATGAATAGACTTAGAGCAGTGGATGTGCAGTATTCTGCACAACACTACCTGTGGGAAAAATCCAATCATAAATATTGTTAGGAAGCAGCAAAGAAGATAATTGCTACACTGTCTATTTCTATCTATTTATGTTTTCATAAACTCATAGAATGGCTCGAGTTGGAAGGGACATTAAAGGACATCTAGTTCCAACCCTGCACCATGGCCAGGTATGCCACCCACTAGATCAGGTTGCCCAGGGCCTCATCCAGCCTAGTCCTGAAAACCTCCAAGGATGGGGCATCCACAGCCCTTATGGGTAACCTGTTCCAGTGCCTCACCACACCCCTGAGTGAAGAATTTCCTTCTAACCTCTAATCTAAATCTCTCCTCTTTTATTTTAAAATCATTTCCCCTTGTCCTGTCATTATCTGACTGAGCAAAAAGTTGCTCTCCATCTTTTTTATAAGCCCCCTTTAAGTATTGAAAAGCTGCAATGAGGTCACCCCAGAGCCTTCTCTTCTCCAGGCTGGCAACCTCCAGCTCTCTCAGTCTTTCTTCATAGGAAGAAAGGTGCTCCATCTCCCTGATCCCCCTTTGTGGATCTTCTGGACCCCCTCTAAAAGATCCTGGGGGCCCCAGACCTCGACACAGTACTCCAAGTGGGGTTTCACAAGGATACAGTGGAGGGGGATAATTATTTTCCTCGCCCTGGTGGCTGCTCCTCTGTTGATATCTGCGGTCAGTCTTCTGAGCTGCAAGTGTGCACTGCTGGCTCATGTTAAGCTTTTTCTCCACCAGAATTTCCAAGTTTTTCTCCACAAGACTGTTCTCAATGAGTTCTTGTTCAAGTGTGTACTCATGTCTGGGATTGCCCTGACCCAGGTGCAGCATCTTGCACTTGGACTTGTAGAACCTCATTAGATTCACATGGGCCCACTTCTCAAGCTTGTCCAGGTCCTTTTGGATAGCATCTCTTCCTTCTATTGTATCATCTGCAATGTTTTCTATACAATAATCCCCTTATGATACACAAATTTATGATATTACATTTTTTGTTGAATTTTTCAAATTTAATTAGCTATATTTTTGATAGATCATACCTGATCTGTCTATCATAGAATTATAAGGAAGATGAAAAAAATTGAAATAAACTTTGTTTTCAAGAGAGTGTTGAGAAAATTTAGAAATTATTTAACACTTTTCCTGGTAAACAATGTTTTTCTTTTAAAGATTAAATATATATATATATTTATTTAGCTTTTGGAATAGAAGAAAATTATAACTGTGGATAGAAAAAAATTATAAGGTATGAAGAAAAGCTCTAATAAGGTATTCTGAAGTCTCCAAGCTACAGGAAAAAAAAAATCTCTATGAAATATGAAGTTATTCATTAATGCAATAAACTCCCCTCCCCCCTACCCCCCGGGTCTTTAAATGACTGTACATGTAATTAAAAATCAGCACAAAGTATGTGGACTACAGTTCTTGCTTCCTTTTATATTGCTTCCTTGACTTAGTGAAATGACTGTACATGTAATTAAAAATCAGCACAAAAGTATGTGGACTACAGTTCTTGCTTCCTTTTATATTGCTTCCTTGACTTAGTGACCAGTACTTCAATTTT
The DNA here is from genome assembly GCA_011075105.1 of Heteronetta atricapilla. NCBI lineage: Eukaryota > Metazoa > Chordata > Aves > Anseriformes > Anatidae > Heteronetta > Heteronetta atricapilla. The sequence continues at coordinate 51,964,441 of CM021731.1, read as the reverse complement.
TTAAATAAATCAATTGTCCTACTTGGAAAGCACTGAAATAAATTTGGATTAATATGTAATGAGAAGACAGATTATTCTCTAACCCCTATAAGTTAAGCCCTGAAACCCAAAATGTGGTTACTCACATTGCTTAGCAACAAATTTTAACTATAGCTGTAAAGCTATCCAGTCATTTATTTAATGACTAGCTACCTAGATAGCCTCCTGTGGAAAGTTTTTTTTTTTTTTTTTTTTTTTTTTTTTTTCCCACATTTATATTCTAAGTTTGAAAATATCTTTTTTGTTGATATTAAATTTACAGGTCTTCAATTTTATCATGTCTCCTTTTTGCATATGATACCCCGAAATTTGCACTCATTAAAGTCAATGGAAGCTTTGCCTTTAACAGTACAATTTGTAAGGATTATGCATTTATTTCCAGCACTTTTTCTGAAATCCCATATAAAACTATCTAGTACAAAGCAAGTTCATTTCTTTGAGCTTGATTCACAGCCTATTGAAAAGATTGATTTCAGTGGGGGCTGCATTAGATCCTTTTCAGGTACATTTCAAGGAAGCTTCACATAAGGAAGCTTCACACTGATCTAACCAAATTGTATTAATACAAATATATCTTTTTCCTATCTTGGCAATGAAGAAAAGGGAGTTATGAATTTAAAACTGACTGTAGATCAGCAGCTTCAAATGTCAGATATTCAGATACTGCAAAAATGTGTTTTTCACTTTTCTAAAAACATTAAAAAATAAGGAGAAAACCATAAATAATAATAATAATAAATGATCGAATCACTTCATAGATGTGAACAAAGTTGAAACATACCAGTTGTGAGGTCATTTGATGTCTGAGCTCTCTGCTATAAAGAAGAAATTGTAACATTGTATCCTGCTTAGTATACTCAGTAACCTTGACCATGTGAAGCTTACTCTCATCTTGAGAAAATGAAATCGCTATATCCTGCTCGTCACCAACCAAAGCCAGGCTAAGTATGCCTGAGTGCCTCCACAGTGCACCAGAGAGTAATGTGACAAAACACACTTAAATCATTCAGATACTCTTTATTTCTCCCTTAATAAATTACATTTCTTTTAGTGATCTGGGGAATAAAATTATTTTTTAGTTAAAATGGGGTTTAAATGAGGTAGTAGAACCTAGACTACTGGATAAAGACTGAATCTGTGAACCAAAATTCCCACTGATTTTGGTAGGTTCCTGCCATTGTAAAGATAGTGAATTTTACAAAGTCAGCTATGTTGGTGTTGTGTTTTGATTAGTTGTTTGCGCTGGAGATTTTCAGAAATACTGTTGAATCAAGAGCCCAGTTCCTGCTAGTTCAACCAATGTCTAAATAACCAACAGTTACAATGACTGTTGGAATACATACTCTTAGTCTGTGGCAATGAAATACAATCTAATTGAAATTAACTTTCTATCACAAAAGAGAACTATTTTTTATTACCTTAAAACTGATTGCAGGTCATCTGTAAAGTCCTGGCAATTTCTTTACATGTTTAAGACGTACATTTAAAAAATGAACTAAATGAAATATACCGAACCAGTGTAAGCAATAGTTTTCTTTTTATTTTCCTGTCTCTGTTTCAACCAAATCTTCAGCACTCCATGGGCTTAATCTATGTAGTCACTCAGAATTTTTCTAATAACTTGTGTATCTAATTCATTCTTTTCCACATACTCTCCGTAGACAAAAAATATTACGTGACAAATATAATGTAATATCACTGTATCACAAAGTTGACACTTCTCTCATTCTTTATTTTGAGGATTATACTTTAAAATAAATAAATAAATAAATGTCAAACCAAAAATTAAGCAGGAATTCTTATTTACTAAAAAAAAAAAAAAAAAACACTGTATAAAATAATGATATTATAAGTCATTATAGGCAAGAAATAATCTGAAATGAAATTAAATTCTATAGATCCTCCATTAAAAATTATATTATTATTTTCTATTTAACATTAAAAAAAAAGACAACAAAAACATCAAAACATTTTATTTGAATTTAACTATACATTATCAATTTTTTTTCTTTCATAAAAGTATTGTTCAAGAATTAACATGCCTAGGTTGACTAGTAGGCTTGATGATACTCATGATATTCAACAGTGCTTTGCATCCTGAACCTAGTAAAGAATTGTCAGATAGATTTTCATAGGTTTCTAAACCTTGATTTAGAAACCTTGTGAGAAAACATGAGTTTATGAACAACATGAATTTTTAAAATATATTCTAACCCATATTTTTTTTTCTCCCAGGCCCCTACAGGCTTGTTTTTTTTTTTCCTTCTTCTTCTTTTTCCCTTTAAACACATTCTAATATAAAATCCTCCTCCTCCTCCTCCTCCTCCTCCTCCTCCTCCTTCTTCTTCTTCTTCTTCTTCTTCTTCTTCTTCGTAGCTCAGTATTTCCATAGCAGCAACTCTAATGAAATCTATTTTTATCAGCAGAAGTTCTCATTCATCCTCTGCTTACAGTTAATTTTCTAAGCAACAAGCTAGGGCAAACCTGTTGACTTGCCATCTAGATATTGAATCTTGAAAGTTTTCCTCTATGTGCATCATACACATATGAATGAGAATCATATTAAAAGACACATCAGCAAGACAGACCAAATTCAAAGTGCAGTTTTTTGTTGTTGTTGTTGTTTTTCTTTCTCAATAAACATAGTGATTAATTTAAATTGATTTGAACTATCTTTGATTTATATTTTTTAAAAAACATTTAGAAGTAAGCAGTGATCAAAATAAAGATTTCAGAAATAATTTAACAGGTTTTTCATTGTTTATTTTTTCCATCTAGCTCTATTGAAAATTATTGTACTATTGTTACATAGATTAGGATGGTTAATTTTATTTAAAATTTTATTTTAAATCTAAAAGATCAGGAAAGTTCAGTTAGCTGGTTCTTACAAAACAGTATACATATTCTCTCTTTTCAAAATCTGATCATTTTTCATTCATATTGTTGACAACCCATCATATATGAAACAATAGTGCCAGTCAGTATTTTGTTAAAAATGAATTGTATTCTGGGGCATCATGCTTCATCAAAGACCATAGTATTACTTTTAGCAAGCTCAAATTCTGAAACCATGGTATTTTCCGGTATACATGACTCAATTCTTTACATTTTGACATATAATCTTTTAAAGCTAGGTTTACATGTATAAAAAAATTTCAAAGCCTTCCCTCAGGTCTCAGTAACCTATTCTAAAGTCTTTAAACTTCTGGACAATATTTTAGCAAATATTCTTTAGTATTCTAGTAATTTATTTCTGACTGAAGAACATAAATAATGATGAGTCCTACCATCCTCCTCAATTTGGTAACATACTATATACTTTGATAAACTTTTGGGTTCACAGTTCAATGAAATCTGAACATATATGTATATAGACCAGAATATATTCTGGTATACACATTATTCATGATAGCCTGAGCAGTACTGAAGCTGATAAAAGGGCAAGTATATGCATAAATAAGGCAGTGGAATTTGACTTCTAAAAGTTTGTGCAAATAGTTTCATGGGGTTCCATACTTATTGTGTCTCCAGGATTTTTAGATTTTTATGAAGATTGTGTAGAGGGAATGCAAAAAGTCCTACTACTCTAAATTGTGTTTTACCTTGGATACTTCTAGAATATTAAACAAGAATCACAGAATCACAGAATCATTTAGGTTGGAAGAGACGTCCAAGATCACCGAGTCCAACCTCTGGCCTGACACTAACAAGTCCTCCACTAAACCATATCACTAAGCTCTACATCTAAACATCTTTTAAAGACCTCCAGGGATGGTGTTGCAACCACTTCCCTGGACAGCCTATTCCAATGCCTAACAACCCTTTCAGTAAAGTTCTTCCTAGTATCCAACCTAAACCTCCCCTGGCACAACTTTAGCCCATTCTCCTTTATCCTGTCACCAGGCACATGGGAGAATAAACCAACCCCCACCTCGCTACAGCCTCCTTTAAAGTACCTGTATACACTTAAATCTTCAGTAATAGATCCATAATTATACAACTTTGGTTTTACAAACAGAATGCAAATGTCTGATAAGGAGAGTGGTCACAAGTTTAAAAAGAAAATGTAAAATAAAATTTAAAAAAAGCACTTATTGAATCAAAATGCTGCCTCTGGAAAAATGAAAATATACCAAAGCCAGTGTTCAAATGTTAATGGAATGAATGCTCTTGAATCCTTTGCAGCATTTCACAGAGAACTCAACCATACATTGAAAATGTGTTTTGTAAAGTGCCATGGGGTGTTAAGAAGATTAATAGTCTATTGTTAACCATCTTGAAAATACGCTATATCATTTTCAAAGGAAAAAAGTCATCTTAAGTTAATAAAATTGTTTAACTACAACACAAGTTATAAAATGATTTAGTAATCACATGGTGATATTATGATAAATTCCACCCTTCAGTACTTGGCTGACATAAATAAACCAGATTTAGCTTTTGTTTGTTTGTTTGTTTGTTTGTAGTTTAAGATGGACAAATCCTTTTTACTTTACCTCGTATCAAGAAAAGGAAATTTGTTTCCCAGTACAAGGGGTTTCAAATCCAAAATCAAAATAAAACAGGTCAGAGTACATGAAGTATAGTTACAGTATTCAATCAGCCAGTCTATCTAGTGATCACATCAAGATACAAGTACTCTATTACTCTGGTGCTGTTGAAATCAATAAAAAGATTCATATCTTTATAGAAGATATTTACAGAACTGAAGCAAGCAGAATTATAAACAGTCTCCAGACAGAAAATTTTGGGTTCCAAAACCAAATTCTCACTTGGCCTTCTGCCTGCAAGAACTTATTTTGAGTACATTGGAAATGTCATTTGAAAGGGTATATTTGGCTCAATTTATAGCAGAAGTCTTTAGTACATTCTATTGTTTCTTTCCACTTGTAACAAGTGGAAAGAGAACTAATTTAGTGATCATAAAGTACAAATGAACCTAGAAGCATGATGGAACCTGAAAATCTTTGCTTTCCTCTAAAGTAGATCTCTTAAATACTTAAACCAGTTTGACCATGGAGCTATCAGAACACTTTTCAGCTAGTCCAATAACTTCAAATGCCAAATTAAGCACTAGGATTTACAGTCAGAGATAACGATTCCAATTAATTCCATTGCCCCATTTAGTTTTTTACAGATGAAGTCCATTCTCTGATAGATTTTGCTCTGAGATTTTACTGAGTTGTTGTCAGCCTCACCTAGATCCCTGAGAAGGCATTGAAACAACTAATCCTGGAAAACATTTCCAGATCCTTCTTTCGGGGATGCTCTTCAGCGTTTCATTGTGCAGTCTATATGTATAGCTAGGATTGTCCCTTGCCAGGTGCAGGACCTGGCACTTGCTCTTGTTAAATTTCATACAATTAGTGATTGCCCAGCTGTCCAGTTTGTCCAGATCTTTCTACAAGGCCTTTCCACCTATGATAGAGTCAACAGCTCCTCCCAGTTTAGTATCATCAGCAAACTTACTCAAAACACCTTTTAGTCCTATATCCAAAATTCACAAAAGGGAAATCATGCTTGATCAACCTGATAATCTTCTAGGATGAAATGACAGTCTTGGTAGGTGAGGAGAGAGCTGTGGATATTTTTCTGTCTTGACTTCAGTAAGGATTTCAGACTGTACAGACAGTGAGGTGAATTGAATGGCCTCATCCAGAGTGGCACAAAGTCTAAAGTGGCAAACACCAGGGATCTCTAGTGGCTCTGATTCTGTTCAACATTTTCATTAATGATCGGCATGATGAAGCAGTTTACTGACCCAAAATAGTGAGGAATGATTAACATAAGAGAGGGTTTTGCTACAATCCAGAGTGGCCTTGAAAGACTGGAAAAATGGGCTGACAGGATTTTCATGTAGTTCAACAAAGAGAAGTGCAAATTCTTGTTCCTGGGGAAAAGCAAACTCATGCAGAAGCACATACTAGATGCACAAGAGGTTTAGTGCAAAATAATGAAGTAAACAAGTGTTTAGGCATTAAGGAATCATTTGGAAGTTGTTGTTTTCCATTACTTTTGTGAGAGTAAAATATAAAAGATTTTTATGTAGTATTTATGTACAGATTTTGCATCAAAGTGAGCAGTTATCTTTTCTTCCTATATTTTAATCAACTCTGGAAAGTCTCTTGAGCATCTGCTAGGGCTTTTCCTCTGACCTGATTAATTGCTGCCATTTTATTTTTTATTTTTTAAGTAGTACTTAAAAACAAAAACAGAAAACAACCTATCTGTAACAAATAAATTTTTCATTTTCCTAAATTAGATGTTGTAAAAATAATGGCTCAATTGTGTCCATATATTCACATTTGGAAAGTATGAAAATGAACACTCATCTATTTTGAATATATAAGCCTTAAATATTCTGCAGCAGAAGAAATTCTTGCAACCAAACTTATGTTATTTTCTGTCTTTTCCAAAATTCCAGACATAAAGTAACTTAATTTCTCATACTGTTGAAATGGATTGGAAGTTCTTTTTCTCTCTCTCTCCTTATTCTCCACTTTAAGTCTGTGAACCTTTTGTATATTATTAGCAATGTAGCAACAGCCTACATTAAGCGAATATTTTTAAGCATTAAGCCAATATTTTTAATATCCGAGAAGACATGAGTAGTTAGCAAAGAATTTCTTTTAAGGCTAAAAGTTTTTTAGATTGTGCTGTTCAAACCTTTCTTCTATATGATGGAAACCGATCATTTTAATGATATCTGTTTCTTTCTAGAAAAGCTTTGCATGGATTCTTATTGTGAAAACCTTTTGACTTCACACTTTTTTGTTTACAAATTAAGGAATGTGGAACAAGATAAAAAAACAAACAAACAAACAAAAAAAAACTATGGAGTGATACCAAAGAATAGAAGGATGTTATCCATTTTGTTGTTGTTTCTGTTGTTTCGTGTGTGTGTGTCCTGGTTTGCTTTTTCTGCTCCTTCTCCCATCAATTTATTTCATAAATCCTTTAGCTGAATGCACTGATTATCATTGGCAAATTACTATAAATATTAGTGTTTTTCATTATTCTGTATGTCAGAATGTAAGTTGTCTGTTTTTCAAAATTTATATCATTCCCTGCCAATTTCATTAAAAAAGCATCTCTGTCCTCTAACTGGACTGAACAACATTGTCTTTATGTCTATGAATATAGAGTTTTGACACTGTCCTATGTAATAAAGCATTAATGTTAACTTCCCATTTCTTTATGATGTTTGTTATCTTTCCATTTCAAAAGAACCATGAACCACATTGCATGTCTCCCAAGTAAGAAGGCCTGATTTACAAACAAGAGGAAGAATAACTCTATTTTGACTTATTGTTAAGTTTAGATCCTGGTCAGCACAAAGCTATTTCTTGACAGACTAATTCCATGAGTACTGAATGTGAAGTAATATTTTTAGTGGCTTTTTCAGCAATGTTTGGAGGATTTATCTACCAATGGAATATGGTGATGCATGTATAAACACACAGTCTTAAGGCAATGCGATTATTAAGATCATTTTATTTTATTTTATTTTATTTTTTTCATATGATTTAGCTAACTGAATAAGGATTTAGAAGACTGGAAAGTTAATACAGTGATGCCTTACGCTTTCGTTCATAGAAAAATGTTGTACATCTTTCAAAGTATGTCTGAATAACAATGGACCAACAGTACATCAGAAGAGTAGGAAGATGGGATACTGACCATACATATGTTGATCAGATGTTTTATTCTAGATGAAGGAGAGGAATTTAATTTCTAAACTGGTGTTGAGTAACCTAGAAAATAAAATTTGGATTTAGAATTTATTGTTTTCTTTAAAGGTATTCCCTTTCTCACATGCTAAGTGGGTCTTTGCCAATCACAATATCAATAGGGAAAAGTAAAGATTTAATGTGAACCTAATGAGAATAATGAAAATATAATCTATGCAAATCTAAAGAAGTCACGAGTATTACCCCCAGCAGCACAACAGGTTAATTGAATAACCACAGTGATTAATATAATTGAAAGGCATGGTCTATGAAATGAAATGTTTGTAACTGAATTCAATATGAAACATTTACTGAATTGCACAATGACCACAGTCTTGCAAAAAACCATCAGGGTTGGCCAGTAGTTTGGAGAAAAACAGGAATATTATCTTTGTTCATAGAGTTCAGCTTGAACATTCAGTGATTCCTACAAGTGAAATCGTTGAACTACAAATGTAATATATGAGGTTGGAAGGTGAACAGATTTGCAGCCACACTTGCGGTAATAAAAATTATACTGTATTCACATATTCATGCCTGAGGTATGAAACAGCTATTTTAGAAATGAAACAATTTCTTCTTTTCTCTTGATTTTATTTATTTTTTTCTTGCTTCATGTGAATTGCAAGCCTTTTGTTTCTTTGTTTTTTTTGGTTATGGATGATGTAAATACATTGCTAAGGGAGATAATTCTTGAGTTTATTCAGTGGGTCCCATGCTATTATATTACTAGCATAGATTAAGCAGTGATCTAATTCTGAGAACCATCTCATTTAGAATTAATATCGATCAGATGACCTTTCACTTGAAAATTCCTGCTTCGTATACTACTCAGAAGTATAGAATATTTGGGGTTCACTTGCAACAATTTTCATAGAAACTACAGCTTCAAATGTTTTCCCTGTGAAAGATCTATTCCAAAAACCTATTAAAAAAGAAAAAAAAGAAAAAAAGTTCAGTCTAACTCTCAGATCAGTCTTTTGAAAAAAAGAACATTTTAGAAGGTTACAAAATTAATAACTCACAATATCTTCATAAACAATTTAATGATACATCTTTTATGCTGGAATTAATGTAAGACATTGAATTTCTCACTCAGCTTCACAACAAACTGTGTCTAAGTTTTCATTGAACAGATCTCTTCATAAATTCAGTTGCAGTACAGTGTTAAGAGAAATGACAACTATTAGTAACACAATTTCCTTTTGTACACAAAGGCAATGCAGTATATGGAGAAATGTATTTCTTATTTTCTTAGTTTTCTCCTGGAAATTTCTTGCTTATCTGGAGATAGAAATGGTCTGTTTTTTAATTATAAGCCATTATATCTTGTCACTAGAAGAGAAGCTTCTGATAAAAATATTTTTTTCCTGTTTACGTATTTACACACTATGGTTGGATCTCTTAGCTAGGATGTACAGATTTAATTTAAGTCTTTCACAAAAGTCTTTCACTTTTTATCAATATCTTTCTAGAGTTCTAAAAACTGGATAAAAGTTTGCAGTTGCAGTAGTATGTTTGCTAAATACAAAGGTAATGTATTCTCCCTAGTTGATAGTCTTCTCTTTGTACATCCAAGGGTCTTTAGCCTTTTTTGCTGTAGATCTGCAGTGAGAGATCACACCCAACTCATTATTTACCATGGCTTTTCTAGTCCTTGCCACAATTTTTTTTTTTCCTAGGTAGACTTCTTGCTTTACAGCTGATCATATTAAGACAAGAGTTGTATATTTGTGCCCACCTTACAAAGTCATCAGACTCATTAGGATTTTTGTTTTGTCTTCCTCTTTAACTGCCTCTTTTATAATCCATTTGTCATCTACTCATTTTAGCAGCAAAAATATATCAGGTTTTTCATCAGTACAGAAATTAAACAACAGAGTATATAATTGGATACCTCAAAACCCCACAGGAAGTACATCTGGTTCACGATGAGTCCCTGTGAACAATTGATTTTCGGAACATATCAGACAGCTTTTAATCCTTTCTTCTGTATCAAATGACATAATTATGTCAAAAGTGCAGGATATGTAATATGCAGGAAGAAGATTGAATATATTGGTCTCTATTTTTTTTTCTTTCTTTTTTTGGCCACAAATAGGGCATTTGTTACTCATTATCAATAAGTAAAAGAAGCAAAGAACCACCTCAGAAAAATTACCCAAAGTAACACCGTGTGTGGCAGACTGATTTCTTCTGATCGTTCATTTGTGGCTTAAAGATTTGTGATAGCAGTTTTACATGACCCAGGGTGAACATCTATTAACTGATTTCCTGGAGGAGTAATTAAAAGGAAATGATTTGCTTTTCTGGTCTCTGCTTGGAGTTTACCTTAAGTCTCAGAGGTGAAATGAATAAAAGTGGAGGGAAAATAGGCAAAGCTAAAAATAACACAAAATCATGCATTTTCTTTAGTATTTGGTGTGTATAGAATTTTATGTGATGGAATTAGACAGTACTGTAGTTAAACTCATTCAAACCCTATTGGAATAACTGGAAAAGCACACAAACCGATTTTTCAGCCTAATGTAACTTTTCTTTTTTCTTTTCTTTTCTTTTCTTTTCTTTTCTTTTCTTTTCTTTTCTT
>CM021731.1:51918416-51954075 GCA_011075105.1 Heteronetta atricapilla | reverse complement strand
TTCTTTTCTTTTCTTTTCTTTTCTTTTCTTTTCTTTTCTTTTCTTTTTTTTCTTTGACTTTCCAATTTAACAAGAAGAGTACCATTGTATCAAAGTAAAATACTCCTGTGACTTTAAATATTGCTTCTTCTTATGGAACCTTCACTCAAACAGAATTTATTATTGTTTCTGGAAGCAATTCAATTACCTTCCTGCTCTGAAGACTTTTTACTAGATTCTGGGAAATTATCTTTGCTTGCATTTATCCAATGCTCCTCACTTACTACTTCTGCTTTTGTGTGAGGTGAATTGTACTCTATTTGAGAATAAGTACATGTATGTGTCTGTTTCCCTTCTCCCATACTGGTAACTCTGACTGTGGTCTATTATCTGGAGAGAAACTTAAGAAGCCATATCATAATTCAGGAAACAGGAACTGGCTTTTGATAAAAGACTTCCATTTTTTTTTTTTTTTTATTTCTCCTCCATAATGTATCTAGGGTCTTTCACAGTTGATTATTGTATCAGCTTAATACAGCACTGACATACAAACAATTAACAACTTTAACATTTTTATTCTGGAAAGAAAAAAATTGTCAGCAGCAAGGATTATAATTAGGAAAAGCTGTCCTGCTTTGTTTATTCATTGGTCCAAAAGTCCCCTAAAGCTTGTCACTCTTTCAATTTTTTTGAGATATGCTGAGAAAATGATTGAAAAGGCAGAAAATCAGCTTGCCAGAAAGGCTCTTTGCTTCTGTAGACTATTTTTGGCCTGAAACTCCAGATGAATCATACAAGAATAAATTCTGTAAAATTGAAGACACCTTTTATATTTATTTTTCCACATAAGCATGAATATATTTACAAAGGAAGGTTCAGACTTCTGTTTTTAAGCCATTGCTTTGAGCAAGATTTTTTTTTTTTTATTCATTTATAATAGACATAGTCCCTCAGAGTAAATTAAGACTAGGAAAAGTACAAGGTCTAGAAAAGACAGAAGTACACAGACACACATACATATATATATATATGACTTAAATGCTTAAAAGAGTTATCTGAATTTATATGAATCTGAAGTATATAAAATTAAAGGTTAGAAAAATTAATAAGGGATTAAATATAAGATTCAGTAAGCTCAGGTTTAGTATCACAAATATTTCTTAATGTGCAGAACTGGACTGATGAATAAGCCAAAGAAAATGGATTGAGTTCTTTTGTCAGAAAATACACATTGTAGAATAATATCAAATTGGCAGTAGATTTAAGAATGAGTTGTATTAACTTTATCTCCAAGTCTGCTTCAAAGGGACTACTCATATATAATGTTAAGTGTGTGTTCAAGTGTTTTGTCAAATCAGGTCAGAGTTATTCGTTCATGAAGAATTAAGTCTTGCCTCATTATAAAGGACATTACTCTAGTTAATTATTAAGGGACTACTGGATGTCAACAGGAGAAATATTTTTCAGCCATTTTTGTCCATTTTTTATGGTTAGGGAGTAGAAAAAGAGCTTTTTAATTCCCTTGAATTGTCAGAGTGTTTAATTAGTAATGATATTAACTCATGTCTCATTCAGGCAATATTTCTGAATTGGTGACTTTTGTTTGTTTGTTTGTTTGTTTTTGAAAATTAGACTTTCTGTTTTGAAAAGAAAAATGCATGCTCTTTTATAATTTAAGCCAAAAATACTGAAACTCCCTGTGAACCAGAATTTCTGTCAAAAAAGACAAGAAAAAGCATTTTGAAAAGAGTGTTTAAATATGCACTGTAATGTCCTAATTCCATCCTGAAGCACACATTACTGCTAATTTTACTTCCCTCTTTGTGGTAAATCTGACAATAGTCTGTGCTGAGTTTCTGCCAAAGTTCACAAGAGGTAGATCAGTGAAGTGCAACACCAATTTCTTACATTTTTGAGCCAGTTGTACAATAGGATTACCCTGAAAGCATGGACTCACAAATCACATGGACTCACAAATCACATGAATCCATTACAATTCATGGCTAAATAATAACGAACTTATGATGTAACATGTGCAGGTCCCTCCGCTATTGTCAGATATCCTGGAGAGATGGCTCTGGGATCACAGAGGGGTCTTTAAATTCAGGCCAGGAACAAGGAAGACTTCTGTGTGCTACCAGCCTGTAAACTGATATATATATTCATGAAACTTAGTGTTTTCTAGTATTTGTCTACTTCATCTGAAATTTCCTAATCAGTTTATTTTTTGAGGTGAGCAAGTACCTTCAGATTAAAAACAAACAAACAAACAAACCACAAAACAACAACAAACACTGCAAATTGTTGCTTTATGTTGAAAACTTTTAGGTTCCATTTCATAAGTATTGGCATTTTTACATCTCTACAGAAATGGGGCTTTTATTCTCCAAGTAGCATTTCAGCTGCAGTCTCCTCCAAGCCATGTGTGTTGCCATGTGGTGCTGAGATCCACTGCAAGACCAAAAAATTGACACAAATATGGAGGAAGCAATTAGGAACTTTCCTTATAAACTGAGATTTTCTGTATGTATACTAGTGTTTTTTTGTTTGTTTGTTTTTTGTTTTTAATTATTATTATTATCATTGCTTTGCCATTAAAACAGGAAATTTTAATTTTAATTTTAGACAATTAAACTGAAAAGTTCATTGCCCCAAGACTAAAACATGCATTTTATAATACATTTAACAATGAAAAGTATAGTATATATCACTATTAGCATGGCAGATTAAAAGATAGTTAAATCTGTAAACTGTATGTCACAACTTTACAAAAGATACACTGAGCAATCAGATGCATCAGTGGAAGATTATCACTTACTGTTTTCCCTCTCTTCTTTAATTACCCACACCACTCTTTCTATTAAGTCCGAAAACTAAATGAACCAATCAGAAGTGAAAAGCATTAGGCTTTGTGTTTGGATATGACACTCTAGCAAGGTGGTGTGGTTTAGCACCAGTAGGCAGCTAAATGCTATTCAGCCACTTTCTCATTTCCACTCCCAGAGGGATGGGGAAGAGAATTGGAAAGCTGAGAAAACTTGTGGGTTGAGATAAAGACAGCTTACTAGTAAAGCAAAAGTTTGCAAGCAAAGGAAAAGAAAGAACTCATTCACTACCTCCCATTGGCAGGAAGGTGTTCAGCCATTCCAGGAAATTAAGGTTTATCATGTGTAATGATTTCTCGCGGAGATAAATGCCACCACTCCAAATACCTCCTCCTCCTTCTTCTTTCCTCCAGCTTTTATTGATGAGCATGATTCCCTATGGTATGGAACACCACTTTAGTTAGTCTGTGTCAGCCATCCTGGCTGTGTCACCCCCCCCCAGTTTCTTGTGCACCCCCAATCCTCATCAGAGGCCATGCAGCATGAAAGTAGAAAAGTCCTTGGTTCTGTGCAAACACTACTCTTGAACAGCTAGAACATGGGATAACAGCTAGTATCACCACCATTTTCAACAGAAATTCAAAAATGAATATCTACAAAGAAAATTAGCTCTATCTCAGCCATAACCAGTATATAAGGTTAAACTAAAAATACATTAGAACACTTATGGCAGTTACTAAACACACACACAAAAAATAGTCATTAGAAATTATACAGGAATGTGCGCATCAGATGAATGCATACACATACATAAATACATATACAGTAGCATGATTCTGGATCATTGTATGTCCTTGTTCACTATGGCTAATATGATATAATTGCAAGGTAAATAGCTGCACAGCTGCTTACCAGCAGCTGCTTATAAAGTCTGCTCATCACAAACTATGTCGACCTTTTATTTTTTATTTTTTTCCTTTTTTTTCATGTCGTTTCATAGATTGTCACTTCAAAATTGAATTAAGTGAGATTGCAAAATGCCAAAATACAATTAGGTAACAGTTTCAAACCACTTTGCAGCCAATATATAAGACCTTAAGTGATGATACAGGAACAGAAAAAACATCAATTTTGTATTTGATATTTTCAAAGTTTTCTATTCAGATAGATTTTGCTTATATATTGCCTCTTTACTCATTTCAAAGTTTATAGGTCTTCTCCCTCAAAATTTCATTCCCTCTGGATGTTTTCAATGTTTTTTCTTCAAAACTGAGATAAACAGAGTAATACAACTGAAGGGTTTATGAAAAAAAAAAAAAAGCTACATGTCTGTCCAACAACCCCCCCCTTTTTTTTAACTACCTATGTAACTAAATTAAAAACAACTAATTGGATATGAAAATAAATAAATAAATAATGAACAAATCATAATGTCATTTTGTATTTTCCCTTCATGAGGAAAAATATGAGTCTTTTTCAATGTCAGTGGCTGAATTCTAGAACTGGTGTTTACACAGACCATGCCATATGAAATACTGCTAATCTGTACATGTGTGCCTGTGTACAAGTATTGTTTGAAAACAGTCCATATGCTTTTAGGTGCATTATTATGTCTATGGGTTTTTCCTCCATCAAGCTATACTTGCAAAATGCTATCTGATAAAGCAAAGCAAGGAGTATCTTTTTTGTCCAAATAAATGTTAAAATATTGATATCAAAATCTCTGCATGATGCTTTTAGTTGTTATTGCAGGATTACCCTATGGACGGTAAAGCATATAGAAATAGATTGTTTTACCTTCTTAATTTAAATTAAATGCTACCTAAATTAGTAGGTCTTATTGGACGTATAGTTCTTGTTCCTTTAAGGTTTTTCTAATAACTTTTTCTAACCAGTTTGTACAGCCATATGAACTAGTTCTGATTTTCAGATATTTGGGAACATATATAGTAACACACTTCATTTACTTCAGCTTCAGTTTCTCCTTATGTAAGAATCAAAAGAGAGATATATGTCGGCTAAAGAAGGAAATATTTAATATATTAGGGAAAAGGGCAATTAACCTTTTCCAGTTAAACAGTTTCTGTGTCTGGCTAACTGAAATAAGTATGTAAGATACTGAGAGGGGGTTTTATGACTTTTTTTTTTTTTTTTTGAATGTGAATCCTGTTTCCCAACTTCTTTTATAGTACAATCTTCAAACAGATATTTTCTTTTCATTGTCACAGATAGGCCTAATACCAAGGAGCTAATTCCTCAAAGAAGAGGGGGTTGTAAACACAAAAGGAAATTTCACATAAATCACACAAACTTTGAAAATATAAGCAGCATTAAATTGCTTTCCCTGAGTTTGGGTGCCTGAGTGCATAAAAATCCAAGCTTTTCTTATCTCAGAATTCTTATGTCTCTGAGGCATAATTTGTGGTTTACCCTCAATCTCTAAAGGATTTTATTTCACATCTGCAGTTGAGGAGAAACAAAATTTAACTGCACTGCTAGTAATCCCTAGAGAAAGTGATCATTCTATATTAGGTCAAGATTATCAGGGAGTATTCATTAAAGTCCCAGATGAGCAAAGCATTTAAGCTCATGCTTAGTGCATCACAGTTCTGCAAAGCGCTTACTGTGGCATTTAGACATATGTCTAGAGTTAAAAGCTTAAGCATTTTGTTAAATGTGTGGTGCCTACTAAATTGATGGCTAAGTTGTCTGAAATGGTTTTTGCTTTCAAATATTTATGAAAGGTAATGTTAATCTTTCTTAGTACATTATCCCACCATTGTGTGAACTGCAAAATTACTAATGCAGTAATCCTTTACTTTCAAAAAGGCTCCTTCCTTCCTCTTCAACTGCAACATTGTATTTTTATACAGACAGCTCTAAGACCTTTGTCTTATTCTTCTCTTATCCTGGAATGAAATTCCTATATTACTTGTGTCATCTTTCAAAGTTCCTCAAACCCCATACTGGCTATTCCTTCAAAATAACTAAATAAATTCCAGCTCACCAATAATACCTTTCTGACTTGGTGTACAGATTATCCATATCCTAGATTTGTATTAATTTAATACTGCATTATATCACAACTAATTGGTGACTCAAAGGTTTTACCTGAACTGCTCAGCTGAAATCAATGCAGTTAAATCAACAAGCAAAACTTCTAATAGGGGCCAGATAATCTGATCACAACTATTTTTGAGCTTCTGGGATGGACAAAAATGTTGAACTGACATTAAATTAACTGAATTAAAGAATCATTGTGATAACTCACCAATGTATATTTTATTTAAATTTATACAAGACACTAAATCTAGTACTGCTAGTATAATTCACAGAAGGAGCTTCTTTAGACTTCTGTTTCTTTGAAGTAATATATTATCAAAGCCAGCAGAATGTAGAACTGTTGCAATTTAAGGTCCATGAATTGTAAGGATTATAAGACTAAGATTCTTTTTTTTTTTTCAAGCTGTGCATCATTTTTCTAAAACTATCATTCGTAGACATATGTCTTTAACCATTATGTTCTTTCATGAATTGTTTGTGGTCAAATGTAAATATATGTTCCATAAGCATATTGCTATATCAAAGGTCTCTGATTTCCCTTTTAAGCTTTTATGTAGAAGTTTTAAGTAGTCAAAGAGGATAGAAAGCTTAGTAAAGCATTTAAGACAAATACATTTAGTTGAAGAGTTAGATGTGTTAGATAGTTGCGTACGGAAGATATAATGTGTATAGGGTGAATAGAAATTCAGTGTTAATGCAGTCTAAACTTGGCACAAGTACATTACTTTCAATAAAATATTTCTGAATAAAAGCCATAGAAAAGAAGAATATCCAGAGTGTGCCATACATCTTCCTTTCCTGTTCTTCCCAGGTAACAAATACTTCCAGCCCTGTCCTCTCTTCATGTTTACTAGTAGATAGACACTTGTATGTTTGGCATCAGCCTATCATGACCATCTCTAATTCTTACCTCCACCAAGAGACTTGTTGGTAGTGGCCTTTTTGTGAGAAAAGCTTGGGATTTTGATTATGCAGATCTTCCTTCTAAAATATAATTTCCTTATAAGTTTCCACAGGCACCCATTTTTGCAATTCTAAAGTTAAGGAGAGGTGGCAGGTTGAATTAGGTGTATGTGTCAAGGTGCTGGCAGCAGGCAGGCTGCAAGGACAATGTCTATGAGGAGAGGTTAGGACCACACTGTGCTGGACACAGACAGATCCAGACACAGCTCCACAGGCCCAACAGTCAAGATGGTGGCACCTCTAGGAAAGTGTATTTAAGAAAAGGTAAAAAAAAAAAAAAAAAAAAAAAGAGAAACAGCTCTGCAGGCACTAAGAATAGAGAATAAGGAATGGGAGTATATGCTCCAGGCATCAGAGTAAAGATTCCTTTGCAACTTGAGGAGAGGCCCATGGCAAAGCAGGCTGTCCCTCTGCAACCCACAGTATACCATGTCAGAGCAGAACTCTACACTGTAGCAGGTGCATATGCCCTGAGGGATGCTGTAGCTCATTAAAAGCCCATGGCAGATCTGTGGTCTGTGGAGAGGAGCTCATGAAAGAGCAGGGGAAAGCTGTTATGGGCTGACTGCAACCCCTCTTTTCTTCATCCTTTCTGTGCCACTCAGGTGTAGGGAGGAGGTAGAGGAGTTAGGAATGAATGAGATAAATTGAACCTGGGAAAAAGAGCAATGGGCTGCTGGAGAAGTTTTAATGTTTGTCACCACCCAAATGTATTGTAACTGACAATAAACTAAAAAGTTATCCCCAAACTGAGTCTTTTTCACATGTGATGGTAGCTGATAAGGGATTTCCCTGTCTTTATCTTGACTAGCGAGATCTTTCATCCTATTTTTTCCCTTGTTTTGTTGAGGAGAGGGAGTTAGAAAGCAGCTGGATAGGCAACAGGCATCAGTTCAAGGTCAGCCTGCCACACAAGTGAAGGCTGTTGTGAGATTTTTACGTTATGTTTAAGATTAAGAAATTAATTCTTGTGTCTTTCGTGACCAAACTACTCTCTGTTATTCATCTCTTTTTAGTTGTCTCATCTGAAGGGTCTGTGATGAGAAGTGCTAAACTCTTACACATAATATTTCAGAAACACTATTACTGTCTAGATCTTTTTCCTGGTGTTATTGATTCATTACCAATCATTGCATTTTGTTCTCTGATTACTTAGGTAAAATACAATCAACATTAAGTTCAATGTGATATATTTATCATTGCAGTGGTTGTTTCTACCCTGTTCCCAGAGGAACAAAAATCTGTTAAAGATATCTACATTATAAGATTCAACGATTCTTTAATTCAGCCATCATAACCAATTACATTTACATCAGATAACACAATTAGCAATAAACCATTAATGTTTAAGGCAAAGTTTTTAAACTGATGACAACTGTAATTGTTTAATAACTGTAAAGACCTAATTATACTGCTAGAAGAATTATAATCGGGTACCAATCCTAATATCTGTACCAGATGCTCTTAGCCTTACTCTCCTTTGTGTATACAGTTAAACTATGTGAATACTTTAAAATTAAAGAAAACCTCCTTATGGTGATAGTGTTTCCTGAACACAAAAATTGTTTTAGAGAACAGCACTGCTCAAAACAGAAATGGGGTGTGGAGGGAATTAATATTGAAAAAGTCAACACCAGGTTAAACTAAGTAGACAAATGGGTAATGTAGTCAAAAATGAATGTGATGGATGGCATCTTTTTGGATAGTGTCATTTCTTATTTGTTCCCTAGCTACCTCATCTATTTTTGTCCTGTAAAACATCTGTGGGTAGCAGAGTGAAAGGAGGTATATGTGTTTCATGGAGCCAGACTGAGTTTTCTGGGAAGGCTGTGACTACACCTTCCCAAACTGGGATGAGTACATGGGTCTGGGAGGAGAGTCCAGGGTGAAGAAAAGGATAGGTAGAAATGAAGACATTGGTACAGGAAGGCAGCAACAGCAGGCTCCTCAGAAGAGGATTAAATATGCAGCGAAGACTCAGAGGTAATGAAAAAAAGGAAGCTTTTTCTAGATATGTAAGGAGAAATACCATATTCCAGGAAGCTAGTAGAAAGAGGTTCAACTGACATGAAGACTGGAGGAAAGAATAAAAATTATCTACAAAGATTCAACAGAGAAATGAATTCTACAAAAAATCTTAAAATATTTGTTGCTTTGGGTGTGTTCAGAGTAAGGATCTTCAGAGATAGATCAGAGATCTTCAAATAGAATGGAAGCTATGAAACTTCAGAATTAGGATTCAATTAAGGCTGAGTCAAGCAAATAACCTCAAATAATTAACTTAATGTAGAAAAAGTAAATAATGAGTTTGCTTATATTTTATGAAAGATGTTACAGTTAATTTTTTATCAGTAGGAGGAAAATCATATCACCTATATTTGTGCTGTCTGGTACTATGTGAATTTTTGAACTTAAGCAGCAGAAAAGGTTCTACTGATATATAAAAGATTTAAAGACATAAAGCTTTGCCGAGCTTTATCTGCAAATCTACCCATCTGCTTGATATGCAGACTTCTTTTCTGACTTCTTTATATTTTCCTTTATCCTCCTTATGAAAACAACAACCTGAGATATGGTATGAATTGATTTCACTGTACAGTATGATGTGATTCAGCCACTAAATCACCTTCTCTCCGTATATGTATTTCTATTGGCCTTCTCATTGGCAGTTGTAAATTAGTAAATCTATTGTAAATCTTTGCCAGTTCCTGGCAAGCATCAGAATAATTTCTTGTTTCAGGCTGCTGGCCCATATTCTCCTTAAGTTCATCAAATAACAGCAATACCCAACAAGAAGGAAAGTGAAAAAGGCCTTGCAGGGTTTTCTTTCTAGTGAGAATATAAACAGTTGTGACATTTAGGTTGATTTATCACATTATTATTATTATTATTATTCATTTCTTTTATTTGGGCATTTGTTTTTTCATTATGAAACCTTCTATGGAATGTTCTGTTAGCCATTTCTATTTCCATCAACTATTTTTTTTTTTTTTTAAAGCTAGGTAACATGTGCAGTCTTTAGAAAGAAAGAATGCTCTTCAGAAGAAGAAACTGGGAAAGGGAGATAGATTTTGTTCACGGCTCTTCTATGGTACCAAGTAAATCACTTAAGCTGAGACACAAGAAAACTCAGTTTCATAAACCACAATGTCAGTATGTATTTTTAGCAGAGAAAGTCAGAAAATGTCTCTAGCACACTTAAGTACTTCATGTATTCTAAATGCTTAAGGTTATGTTAGGTATCAGAAGTTGTTCACTGAGCAAGTATTCTTGCAATTTTTTAATTTCATTTTTATTTTTTGGTGTGCTGAATGTAAAAAAAAGACCATTTTTCTTCTTGAGGTTTTCCTGAATCTATAAACACATTTATAAACTCAAATACTTCAAAGACTTATCTAAACCTCTTTTAAAACTAACACTCACTGATTACACAATGTTCAGAGCAAAACAATGTGCTCCTGATCCTCGTTTTCCCATCACAATTTAGGTGAGAGCTCTCTCTTTTTCAGGAAGGGAGAAACCTAGGTCCTGTCCATCTGACACCTCCATGTTCTGTGAACTCTTCCAGTTCACATGCGAGTTGCCTAAATACTGTGTAGTAGGTTAGCCTGAATGAAAGCATACTTCCCACTTGCCTGCTGAGTCTGGGGCACTGGGCAGTCAGAACAGAGCCAGACAGAAGTCTTACAAAAAGCATGGGGCTAATATGGGGCTAATATCCTAATGAGAAAGCAGTCCAGTGATTTCAATTTAATGTACAGAGATTTTTGCTGTTGAATCAATACTTTGTATTATTATTATTATTATTATTATAACCTATTCTCTTCATTGTCAAAATGGAGATAACTCTTGCATACCTGATTAAAGTATTGAATTAGTAGATATTTTGCAAGTAGTTTTATTAATTGAAAAATGGTGTAGTTTAGAAAATAAAATGCTTTTGGAACCTATTGACTTTCTCATTTTTTTTTGGAAATTTCTACTCTTCACAATATTGTTATGACAGTTTTACTTATTTTTAATTTGACAGATCATTTTATAGGTAGTCATTTATTTATGACTTTTAAAAATGAAAAACATCAACAAAGTTTTCAATTCTTGTTGCTATTGATTTTTGTTTGCCTATTTATCTGTTTTGTTTGCTAATTCTTGTCGGGTCCTTTGTCAGATATTTGGGTGTTTATTTACTTCAGCATTAACATGACAGAGTAATAACTGTTTGTCCTTTCTCTTAAAGGTAAGAGGTGATATTTTAGATTAAAAATGAGGCAATCTGAAGGCTAGCTGCTACCAGATAGAATATAGTAGTTCAGTTTAAAGAGACCTACAGAGATCATCTAGTCCAACTGTTTGACCTCCTCAGGGCTAAGCAAAAATTAAAACTTTTTTTTTTTTTTTTTTTTTTTTTTTTTTAAGGTAATTATCCAAATATCTCTAGAACACAGACAGGCATGGGAATCAAAAACCTCTCTAGGAAGTCTGTTCCAGTGTTTGACCACCCTTGCAATAAAGAAATTTTTCCTAATATAAAATCTGAACCTCCCTGCACTCAATATTCAAGCTGAGACTGCACTAATAATAAATACATCTTGATGTATACAGATGGCTATTCTGTCTTTAGTGTATTCCAAAATGCAGTTTGCCCTCTTGGCTGCCAGGGCACAGTGCTGGCTCATGCTGAGCCTGCTGTCGACCAACACCCCCAGATATCTTTCTGCTGAGCTTCTCTCCAGCCACTCTTCTCTTAGTCTGTACCCCAGGTGCAGAGCCTGGTATTCTCCTTTGTTGAATTTCATGTCCTTGATGATTGCCCTGTGTTCCAATCCATCTAGATCTTTCTACAAGGCCTCTTGTCCCTCCAGAGAGTCAACAGGACCTCCCAGTAGTATCAGCAAACTTACAAAGGATATGTTCAACTACTGCATCCAGATCATTGTTAAAAATGTTGACCAGAACTGACCCTAGAATTGAGCCCTGGGGAACACCGTTAGTGACTGGCCACCAGCCAAATGTAGCCCCATTCACTACAACACTTTGAGCTCTACTGTTGAGCTAGTTCATCATTCAGTGTAGCATGAACCTCTTTATCTCACAGTCGGACATTTTTTTTTCCAGAAGGTTGCTGTGAGAGTAGGATAAGTCTTTTTCTACTCTGCTGCAAACTATGCCATGTTGATACAGTGTTGATACAGCAGGCATCATAATAAACTAATGCAGAAAGTTAATCTGGAAGACAACTATTCAGTTTAACCAGTTTTCTGCAAGGTTAGACTACCGCTTTATGGTTGGTAACACTGAAGATCAGAATAGGTGCAAAAGATGTATGTGGAGTAACTGGCCAGATGCAGAACTTCACTTTATGTTGTGGGGTAGCCACCCCAGTGAGAGGGAAGCTTCATTATACTGATGGTGTAGTGAAATTATTATTTCTTATTTCTGGTTTTCTAACCAAGCACTATATTTTATTTCATTAAGAATAAGCAACTTCACTGAGAGCATTTACAAGTAAATGAAAGGCTCATGAATTGGTTTGACTGTACAACAAATCTATCTATAGGTCTCTGTGCACAAGACAAAAGCCAATACATCACAAGGCACAAAGGGGTGTTCCAGTATAAACTCTTTTTTTTTTTTTTTTTTTTTTTGTTCAAATATGTTAAATGATTCAATGTTCATGATGACTTTCCATGTACACAAGATTTTATATACCTTTCATGGGTATGTAAAATAAAATAAAATAAAATAAAATAAAATAAATGTTTATAGCACTTACAGTTGTGACCATCTGGAGGATTTCTATAGAGTTTAAAAAAGTAATAAGAGTAATTAAAAACAACTTTTTGCCCTTTACTTCTTGCCTAAATGATCCCATAATCAAATCTGTGAAAATATGAGTGTGATGAGGCAGACAAGGGAAGAGAAAAGATGAGGAAACCTTCTCTAGATGATCTCCATGAATCATAGAATCGCAGAATCATTAAGGTTGGAAAAGACCTCCAAGATCATCTGGTCCAACCATCCCCCTACCACCTCTATCCACCACTACACCATGTCCCTAAGTACCACTTCCAACCTGTCCTTAAACACCCACAGAGATGGTGACTGCACCCCCTCCCTGGACAACCCATTCTGACCTGGCCTAATCCCTCTTTCTGAGAAGAAATTTCTCCTAATTCCAATCTAAACCTCCTCTGAGGCAATTTAAGGTCATTGCCTCTTGCCTTATTCTATTCTAGCTATCTGAGAGAATAGGCTGACCCCCAGCTCCCCACAGCTTTCTTCTAGAGAGCAATGAGATCTGCCCTCAGCCTCCTCTTCTCCAGACTAAACAACCCCAGCTCCCTCAGCCACTCCTCACAGGATTTATGTTCCCAACCCTTTTCCAGCTCTCAAGATCTATGAAAGATCTATGTCTTATGGAAGGATTTGAAAATGGGTCTTTAGCGGACAGAAAAGTGGAAAACTGTTCCAAGAAGTAAATAGATAAGTTAATCTGTCAAAAATTATATAATTAGCTTCAATATATTGGACTTCGACTTAGGCTTTTTTATTATTATTATTATTATTTTCCCATCTCTCTTGATCATGAGAGAAGATGTAATAGAAGTAAAAGAGAAGTGAAATTTGAATAAAGTGTCTCCTGCTGATATAGCTTGACAAACGTGTAGATATGTTCATCATGTACCAAAACTAATGCTTAAATTGCCATACCTATTTGGCTACTTGATTTGAGTATCCCAAATGTCAGTATTTTGGCTTAAATGGTGAATGATCCAGATATCTTCCTTTCTGGAGGAAATTGGTTCTTATTCCAAACTTAGTTTCAGCTAAAAGAAAACATGCATGCAGCCAAAGGAACATTATTCCCAAAGTTCTGTCCTTAAAAGTAAATAAACAAACAAACAAATAAATGGATCTAATTAAAAAAAACATTACAATTCCCTACCAATCTCATTACCCTCTTGTCATAATATTCACTATAACACTAACATTACAAAATTTAAATACTTCTTTCCCAAATGTCCTGTTAGACTATTTGTTAGCTCAGTATGGCAATGGAGTACAATTTGTCCATATCTAATTCTGAGCTACTGTTCTTGATGTTGTTTTTATTCAAAAATAGAAAAAAGGCATCTGTATTGTACAATTAATTTAATCCTATTGAAATTATCTGAAATTGTTCAATGGCATTGTGTCCTTTGATTGTGCATGTCTCCTTGATAAGGAAGGAGCTTCTCAAAGTTAGGATTTAATACGCACAGACATCTGAAATTAGATATTATAATCTGATTTGAATAATCTTATTCCAGGTTTTCTCCATTTGATGTGGGCACCAGGTTTTGGTACTTCTAGTCAGAGTTTACATTAAAACAAAAAAAACAAACAAACAAAAATAACACCAACAACAGAACACTTTTTAGAAAGGTCAGGACAAACAATGCATATCCAAGCTTAATTTCTCACATTTTGTGATATAGAGAGCCCTCAGTCAGCGTTGTTATAGCAAGGCTATGTACTCAAGTTAAAACCTCAACATTTGCTGTAGTTTCAGGTGTATAGTACCTTGATCTGTTGCCCTTCCTTTCATTTATGGCAGTCATTGGTTATACTCATAATTTCCAGATGAATGAACTCTTCATCATTCCTTGTATATATCAGGCAGCAGGGAGAACTGAAAACAAGAGAAATGACTCCAGAATTAAACTGAGACTTTGATGGGGCTGCTGAATATTTCAGTTCAGGAAGAGACAGTAAAATTAGGAGGATAAATCTTCCATACTAATGAGAAGGCAGGAATATTGTGTCACATATCTGACAATAGGTATTAAGCAGTACGTGAGACATGCGAATCATAGAAACAAGAAGTTGAGCTGAGTGAAAAACATGAAATAAAAGTTATCTTTCTTCCTTTTCATTAATTAATGGAAAACAAACTATGCTTAGTGGCTATCTAGAACCTTCCAGCCTTCCTAGAGACATAGGAAGAACATAGTATTTCACTATCAATCTATTTAGTATGAAAAAGCAACTCAGAGAACCTTGCTCTGTAAAAAATACTTTTTATTGACCTCTTTATTCTTAATATTTGCTCGGTCCACCTCATATGACCTTAGGAAAGAGCTGAACCATTTATTCTGGCATGCAGTGCAAACTGTCTGAGACAAAGACCTGCAACTCCAAACTTCTGCACAGAGCAAGCATTCATTGAGCTGTTTCATGTAGGCAAGCAGGCAGGATTCCTTTCTTACTGTAGGTAGTGGAAAAAAAATAAAATACTTATATGAAAGAATGAATAAGAGAATTGAATTTTAAAATGGTAGGAAAAAAAAAAAAGCCAGAGGAGCCCTAATAATATAGAGAATAAATTAAATATAAGTTTTACAAGATCAATAGCTCCCCACCACCCCCTTTAGGAATCAAAGGCATGGAGTTTCAGCAGGAATTATTTTCACATTGGAGTTTAAGGTTACAGTATAAACCATTATTTCATAAAATATATATTTAGTAGACATGCTGGAATATTTCTGGTGAATAGGTAATAGGGGAATGACATTGTACAAATGCTTAAACAAGCCACTTAGAGCTTGCCCTGGGACTATCAAGAAATAAATCATCACAATTATGTGTTTATCTAGGCAGACACAAAATCTTAATTCTGAAATGAAATTGATGGGCCACAAACATCTTTCATAGTGAAAACTGTACAATGAAATAGGAAGATAGAAAATATTTCATGTCATTTTTGTGCCATGTATTATGACGTGGAAGCTCATTGTACTTGATTTTGATTTCATCACAGCATCTGATAAAATAAGTACATGGTAATCTGCTCTTGATAAATAAGAAACACTTTTTATATTTTCCAAAAACATCAATGAAAATAATAAGAAATAGTACATGGACTGCTCATTTACACATGGATTTTTTTCAGTGACTGGCAGGTTTGACATCAGAATAGCCAGTCTTCTGTTCATTTCACATTTCTGAGAAGTATATACATGGTAAGGTCTGGGGTAACCTAGGGCATTCTCTTGTGACAACAGCAAGTCCCATCACACTGTACAGTTGTTCCTGCTGTCTTTGCATGATAACATTAGGCGGAAAATACAATTTGTGACCTTCCCTTGTGAGTTCTGCTATAACTTGCTTAAAATATCTACCTAGTTTCAACTTGGTCTGAGTAAATACTGCTTAGGAAGGACAACGTGTAAGTCAGATGTAGAGTGCCTGTTCTAAAGATTGCCATAGCATGCTTGCAGTGGAAAACACTTTTCAGCTCTACTTTTGGTTCTGTCATTGACATTGTGGGTGATGTTGAGCAAGTCCTACATTTTCTGCCTGGAGAATGAAAATGTAATATGCTCATTCTTCCCAATTTATTTTTTTCTGCCTTATGATTATCTAATTTTTAACTGATGTCCAAACCATTTTTTACATTTTTTCCCTCTCTCTAGGCATAATCTCAGTTATGTATTCATATAGATAGTTTGAAAAAACAAACAACAACAAAAAACATAAAATCCCAGTTGGTATATTCTGGTTCTGCATGAATGACATCAGGAGGATTTGGAAACATTATGAGTTAACAGTAATTCAGTAGTTACTATGAAGAATACTCAATTCATGTGATATCAATATCACCAGATCTGTGAAACTGAAATAACATAATGTTTTTAATAAATTGTAAACTAATCAAAATTATTATCTGTCCCAGAAATCTATAATAATTTAAAAAATCACTGAATGATAATGCAAAATTAGCAGATATGTTCTTAAAATGCCTTCTGTCCTGTGAATCTGTGCTGTGACTTTCTGTTGTTACTATTACAAAAATGACAAATATATTCATTAAATTTTTACTCTAGATGTTGGATTGGCACACCACAAAATCTCTCTGATTTATAGCTTCTCTTACTAACCTGTTAATTTCATCAGAACTGTACCTGAGAATTTAATTTGTAAAAATTTTGCTTGCAAAGTATATTTATTTATTTATTTATTTATGTTTTCTCATCCCCATAGTTTAACAGGGATTTATGCTACTCCTCATATTTATGGTCAGTCATGAAGAAAGCTAAGAGTTTAATCTAACCTGGCCATTTATTCTTAATTCCTAGTCCTTTGCAGAATTGCTGTAAACTCATATGCTAAAAATTCATTGACATTCTGTGGTCAGTATTTCATGTGCTTCTCAACTTTTTGAAGCCAGAAGCTAGTCTCAGATAATTGGTTTCCCAAATAAGTCAAGTTTGCCTAGTTTGTAATGGCCACTTTTTGGGCCTGTGTATGAACTTTCAGGCTGAATTTCATCTGCTAAGACCAACAAGGACATGATGAGAATCTAGTAGTAATGAAGCATAAAGTTTGTTGTTTTACAAGTAATCCAAGTGGCTAAATCAGATAATACTGTTTCAACAGATAGTGACTCCTGGAAAAGGAGAAGAATTGCAGTAACATTCAGCAGACTGCTCTTAAGAGTACTGTCATGGCACATTGCAGGAGCATGTCCTCAACACAAGACATTTGTTGTACATGAAGCTGTACTATTTGTTGTCATAATACCTGAAAGCCTTCAACATAAATTCAACAGTGTGTTCCCATTAAACATATGAATTAGCTAATGTCTCCTTTTTTAGACTCATAACTGTTTGGGATAGGATTTTGTTTCAATATGCAAATCCTATTGGAGCTTTCACTAAGCCACAGGCATTCAGATCTGAGTTTTTCATTTGGTACCAAATCCATTTAAAAGTCTATTAAAATGTACTTTCTGAAGTTCAGCAATTAGGGGTTGATCCTGCAAGGTGCTGAATACTCTGGCTCTGATCCAGCAGAGCACTTAACCTTGTACATAACATTAACCATAAATAGTACCTTTGAAGTTTTAGAGAAATTAGACATGCATTTAGGTGGTATGATGGGTCATATGCATAACAGTCAGCATCTTGCAGGATCGAGCTCTCTACAACGCATATGTATACAAGCATACATACAGACGCTTCAGTGCATACATATATTTATAACACAATTAAAAAGTCAGTACTGTAATTTGATTTCTCTTTACTGATAAGACATTCTCAACATAATTCTACTAAGTGTAAAAATTACTGCTATGAATACATTATTGTAGGTAAATTTATAATAAGGTCCAGAAATTGCAGAAATAGTCTGCTAGCAATTGTTCACTTCTCATGCAATAATTCTAGGTAAATCTAAAAAAAATGAATATATATTTGAGAACTTGAATTCAACAAATTTCCCATGTCTGGATATAGGAAATGAAGTGAAATGACATTTCTAATAAATCAAGACAATGTGTTGTATAAAGCAATCTTGAAAAACGTGTCCAACCTACTGCAAGAGAATGTGTACTGTACTAGCCTGCAGTTTACATTCTTACAGTGATGCAGTGAGGATTTGCAAGTATATAAAACACTTCTTTGCCATATTTATTTAAAATATTTTAAACCATGTATGTTTTCTAGCTCGCGCAAGACCAGCTTGACAGTGTAGATGCAATATTACTCAGCTTTTATAATGTCATTTATGCCATTCACTGTTTTCCTTTGCTTATAGTGCTTTACTTAGTAAAGATATGTCATTAAAAAAAAATAGGTGAAACAAAGATTTTTTCGTCTTTTAAAGGGTTTGATATGTAATTCTATTTAATTAAATTAAATTTTATGCTTCCAAGTCTTCTGTTTTCTTTGTAAATTCTCCTCATTATTGTTTTGTTGTAATCAATTAAATATCCATATTGATTTATATTTTAAACAATGTATAAATTCTTTTTAAACACATATGAGGCCATGTAACTTGCGACAGCGATGTGAGCTTTCTTTCTGGTAACATATATACCTATATCAAATGTTTCCAGAGCAAGCAATGTGGATTTATATGCTTTTCAGTTAGCTGAATTATTTGTTGTCAAATTATCCAACCTTTTCTTTGTGTGTTTTCTGAATTATTCATGACCCATTAATAATTTCTGTAAGCATAACATAATATTTATCAAATATTGTCCAAATAAA
Source organism: Heteronetta atricapilla (assembly GCA_011075105.1). Taxonomy (NCBI): domain Eukaryota; kingdom Metazoa; phylum Chordata; class Aves; order Anseriformes; family Anatidae; genus Heteronetta; species Heteronetta atricapilla. The sequence continues at coordinate 51,935,213 of CM021731.1, read as the reverse complement.
TATTAGTATCTTTATTATTATTATTATTATTATTATTAATCCACTTCCATGTTAATCCAGTTCATTTTAGTAATTACTGGCTCTAGAAAAAAAGGGTAGTGTTAACCCACACAGCAAGGGTGTGGGAATCATGCTCATGCTGTTTTCCTGGTTGGGATATTTGAAAATGGGTCTCTGTCTCCTATATGACTTGTAATATCAAGGGGATTATCAAGCAGAATCTTATGTAAGGAAGCCAGGCTGTTCTGGCAGAAATATAAATGCAGAAATGTTTTTTTTTTTTTTTTTTTTTTTTTTTTTTTTTTTTTTCAGACTATTTCCTCGATCAGAGTTTAGACTCAGTGCTGGTAAAGCCTTATTTGTTTGAGGTCCTACAAGGCCTGAGGTATCCTTGGTGGGTAGGTGGCTCTGTTAGGGGTCTTGAGCAGATGTGTACCTCAGCCTGCACCTACCTACATATAGCAAAGCTCACTGCTGATGCACGCTCCTGTGTAATAGAAATTCCTATATTTGTAAATTCCTATTATTGTAAATAAAAAAAGATGTACAAAGAAGTCAGGAATCATGAACAAGAATCAGCTCAATCTCCACATGAAAAAGCTGATGAGTAAAATTAAGTAACTCCAAAAATGAGGTAATTGTCAAGATTAACAATCCTAAATCACTATCATAATTTTGGGGGCATTAGTAAGCCTTAATGGTTCTGATGAGCCTTACCTGGGTCCTCCATCCAAACCTGAACTATGCTGTAGGTGTATGTGTCTTCAGGACTGTTCAAGAATGGTTTGGGTTTCCTGTATTGACCTTGAACGTGACTTGTTACCTTCCTTTTACCCAGTGTTTACTGGACTGTCAGTAGAACTGATTGCTGTCACCACATGGCTCTACTCATTTGGCTTAGCCACTGTAGGACAGTGCTCTTGTTGGAGTGGTCACTGTCCACTTAGTTTGTGGTCACCTTCAGCTTGCCATCCTGCTGCTGCTCCCTGACAATCATACCCTGAAGACCACCATGCTGTTGCTGTCCCATGAGGCAGAAGGACAAAAGATAGTAAGGAAGTTACATGTCTATCTGCCCAATATCTTATAAGCAGCACTGGAGTGAGTGGTTTTGGTCGGTCCTTGGAACTTCTCAACTTTGAAATTGTGTCTTAAATTTGTAAGGGTGATGTTGTGGTTTAACCCGGCCGGCAGCTAAACACCACACAGCCGTTCGCTCACCCTCCCCCCTCCCTCTCTGGGATGGGGGAGAGAAACGGGAAAGTGAAGCCTGTGGGTTGAGATAAAGACAGTTTATTAAGATAGAAAATAAAATAATAATAATAATAATAATAATAATAAGTACAAACAAGTGATGCACAATGCAATTGCTCACCACCTGCTGACTGATGCCCAGCCCAACCCCGAGAGCCGGCCCCCCACCCTGGCTAGCCACCCCTATATATTGTTCAGCATGACGTCAGATGGTATGGAATACCCCTTTGGCCAGTTTGGGTCAGCTGTCCTGGGGCTGTCCCCTCCCAGCTCTTGCTGCACCCCCAGCCTGCCCACTGGCAGGACAGAGCGAGGAGCTGAAAAGTCCTTGGCTTAGTGTAAGCACTGCTCTGCAGCAATTAAAACATCAGCATGTTATCAGCACTCTTCTCATCCTAATCCAAAACATAGCACCCTACCAGCTACTAGGAGGAAAAATAACTCTGTCCTAACTGAAACCAGGACAGGTGAATACTGCACCCTCCAGGAATTAAAGGGAATTTTAGTCTTTACAGTAAGAAATTGGGCTTTGCATTTCTCACCAAATACATAAAATATTGGGTCTGGAATTCAGGAAATTCCCTTTATTCTGTGGTTAACCTCCTCTGAATCTAGAAATTTACAACCTGGAGTTAAGAAGATGAACCATTTATTACTAATTATATCTACTTATTTAATAATATTTTTAATCTTTTACAGAGGTCATACAGGTAATTACAGTAGGGTGGCTGCAAGATGAGAACTACACTACCCTCTGACATGTAATTTACAATGTATTTATTGAGAAAGATGGTTATGACAGGTGGATAGTCTCTTCCATCCCAGGATTTCTGCTCTACTACATGTTTTTAGTACACACTAAAGTGACTTATGCATCAAATGACAGAAGTCTTTATTTTGGATTAGAAATCAGGAAAAAAATATTATGTTTTTCATTATCACTGAATGGCTAAGCCTTTATAACACCTACAGAGGCTCAGAATGACAGAATGGCTTAGGTTGGAAGGAATCACTGGAGGTCCTCTGGTCCAACTTTCCTTCTAAAGCAGGGCTGCCTAGAGTAGGTTGCACAAGACCAAGCCCAGGACCATGTCCCAAGCTATTAATAGAGTCATAATTACCAGAGATAAAGCAATAATCACCAGACCAATTAGTATGCAGATATAGCAGTGGATGGTTTGGCTGTGTATATTGTTATCTTTAAGCTGAGCAGTAGGCAAAGCTAACTCTAGTCCTGTCCCACACTGCAACCCTTTTCTGCTTTTATTTTTTTTTTTAATTTTTAATTCTCTCAAGAGCTTGTTAGACTCTGAACTGAAGGCAGGAAGTTTTTTATCTTAGACCCAGGCTTTCTGGTAGATTAACACATCACCTTTTCCCACTCCTCAGGCCTTAGGTTTATAAATGCATTAGCTCTGACCTTAACATTCTTTCTCTTTGCCCAAGTAAAATGTGCTGAAGATATGAAGATAGTCTCTGCAAACTGTTAATCCATATATAAAAGTGTTTTTGTTTGTTTGTTTGTTTTGGTTTTGTTTGTTTGTTTTTAAATAGTGCAGTTTTAACTTACTCAGGTTGTGGAACTATGGCAATGGGAGGGCTATTCCTGCATTTTTTCCAGCTATTATTTTATCTTCTACAGCTCTTTCTGGAGTGGTGGTCACTGATTTCTGGACATAGTGGCTATAGACTCTGTTCACTTTCTTGATCTAAAAAAGATAAAGGAATAGAGAAAGACAATAATGAGGAATAGAGAAAGACAATAATGAACCTATGGTCTAGTTCCTCCTTCACATCAAATTGTGGATAGTGTAGTGGTACAGGAACAGATACCTTCTTTATTGAACAAAGAACATCCTAGGAACAAAATTTAAATAAATGACTAGACCACTTCTCTTGTAAGTCTGCCTCTATAGCTAGCTACCCGTCCAAGATAAAAGCCTAAATGGTAACTTTTATTTCCCAGTCAGAAGTAGCCTAGTTGTCTTCCAACTTTTTGATATTTTGATTACATATTTGACTGAAGAGTTGATTTCCTAATCATTTCATGCATATATTCATTCTTCACAGGCACAGACATTATCTAAAATTAAAAATCTGTACTTCCATCTGTAAAATAATAACTCTAGACTATGAACCAGTAAACAGTAAGCAGTATAAAGTATAACATTTGTTAATATTTTCTTCCCTTTATTGCCATGGTTAGTATGCTACTAGGGTCTTTTCTATTTCCTAGTTCTTTGCTGAATGTGATACAGCTTCCAAGTAGGAGCCCAAGCCAACTTTTCTGCCAGTAAGGAATTGAATACATTCTGTCTGAAAGCATATTGGAAACATATAGTGGCCAAGACAAGTGGAAGAACACATAGGCCTGCACTAAAGAGCTCAAGCCTTCTCATCTTCCAGAGATCACCAAGGCAACCTATGAATTTAGACAGGACACATTATAAGTTTGGGTCTGAGGTCCCAACTAAAATGTTGTAACAAGAAGCATGGTTTTGCTTGCACCACTTCTTTTTACTATTATGATACGCAGGACTAGGAAGAGCTATCCTCAAAGAGTTTCTATCTAACCAACAGTCCAACCTAGATCTTGGTGGATCATGAAGTTAAGATATATCAGTAGCTTCACTGAACCACATGTAGAGCATTCCGTGTGTGGAGGTGGTATCATCACTCTCTTGGTTCGTAATTTGTGGAATTCTCATGAATGGCAATCCTCCTTGTGGCAATCTGAGGGTTGCTTCTAGGCTACAGCAAGGCCAGAACTCACATCTCTGTATGTAGCATATCATTTCAAGAAATGTTTTCCAAGCTTGGTGATATATTTGTATTAAAAATTAAAACTGTGGAGAGGTAGAATAATGAAATAAAGTGGTGCTAGAAAATCTTAGCACCTACTAATCCTGCTATACAGGTAATACTTTAACACTGAAAGAACACTCTTGAAAAATGACTAGCTTGATTGTCTGTAGCTATTTCAGTGTTCCTAAGAATGGCATTGAACATGTGCTTAAATACAAAGACTTTGGAGGAAACAGCAAACAGCAAATATATATATATATATAATTTATTTTTAATAGCTCTTTAAAAGTGCTTTTTCTTTTCTTTTTAAATTTCATTTTAAAGAGATTTCCAATATAAAATACTTCACTGATAGCAGGTAAAAGAGCCAACAACATAGTTTAGTACAAAATTCTCCATCACTTTTTCTCAGTGGAAAGTTTTTTTCAATAGTCTTAAAGGGAATGGTAGCAAGACCTCACATATTATAAAGACTTTATAGTTTCAGCAGTTTTGTGGTATGGTAAGATAGTTTACTAAAAATACTGTTCCTAGTTATTCTCATAAGCTATAAATGTCTTTAATGGAGAGAGGATTGGCAACTACATCAGACAGTTCCCTCAGGACCCTGGGATGCATGGCACCAGGCTCCATAAACTTGTACCTGTTCAATTTCATCAGGTGGTCTTGAACCTGCTCTTTGCTTACAGTGGGAGAGACTCTGCTCCCCCAGCCCTTGTAGAGAGGTTCAGGGACTTAAGAGACATGGGAAGCCTGAATAGCAGTGAAGACTGAGGTAAATAAGTTGTTGAATACCTCAGCCTTCTCCATATCTGTCATTACCAGTTCTTCCTTCTAATTTCTCAGAGGGGGTACACTTTCCTTGGCGTTTCTTTTCTGGCCAATGTACCTACCTAAGCTCAGTTCCAACTGTGTTTTGGCTTTCTTAATCCTATCCCTACACATACAGACAGCATCCCTTTATCACATATCCCTGCTTCCACTGCCTGTGCATTTCATTCTTACACCCTGGTTTGACCAGCAGGTCCTTGCTCAGCCATGTCTATTTTCCGCCTTCCCTGCTTGATTTCTTACACATGGGAATGGAGAGCTCTTGTGCTCTAAGAGAAGTGTCCTTAAAGTGCTACCAGTTGTGATCAGTTCCTCTGTCCTTAAGGACAATGTCCCAGGGGATCTAATACACTAATTCTTTAAACAGCTGGAAGTGTGCTCTTCTAAAGTTCAGGGTCTGACTGTGATCTTTGCCAGGCCCATGTTCCTTGAGATCATAAACTCACCAAGAATGTGGTTGCTGCAGCCCAGACTGCCTACAGTTTTAAGCTCTTTAATGAGTTCATCTATGTTGGTAAGCATGAGGTCCAATAATGTTTTTCTCTGGTTAGTTTGTCTAATGCTCGGACCTGGAAATTATCCGTGATGCTCTCCATGAGTCTCCTGGATTGCTTGCAGCCTGCTGTGAAGCTTTTCCATCAGAAGTGGAAAACCCCCATCTGGATGAGAGCCTGTGAGCATGATGTTTTTTTGTAGTTGAAATAATAATACTGTATAGCCTATGAATTGACAAGTAACAGAAGAAAAACATATGAAACTGCTAACAAGCTGTATCATGGTATCATTATGGACTGATATCATTGGCAGCCTGTGCTTATAATCACCTCCATCCCATAAAAGAGGTTAAAGGAAAGCATTATTATATTATATATAATAATATATATTATTTCCTGCATCTAACACCACATAGAGGGGGAGACCACATAGTGGGACCACTACATATTAAGGTCCAGCCACCAGACAAAACTGCTGAAACTGATCTGTGTCAGTGCCACGATTCACCCAGACTTGGCGCTACCAACCCACTGGTGCCATAACTGGTGTGGTCTGAGTTTGGCCTTTTTGTCTTTGGGCAAAGATTTTCATGATACTGTCTATCCTTTGCTTAGTCCACTTAATTGTACTCAGTATTGTCATGTTGGCTGCTGTTCTTTTTTTCCCCTGTGACACCCATTATAGATGTTCATCTTAAAATAAAACAAATGACCTTCTAAAGAGGTTTAGCTGTGCACCAAGGGTAAAAATATAGCAAATTTCAGTTACAGATATCAGTATTGTAGTTTTCAGTTACAGATATCAGTATTGTAGTTATTTAAACTTTGTGAAAAGAATCATGTCTGCAAGTTCTCCATACATGCTGATTTTGTGAATGGAAGTGTAATCAATACACTTTTGCGCCAGGGGAGTTTTAGGTTGGATGTTAGGAAGAACTTCTTTACCAAAAGGGTTGTTAGACATTGGAACGGGCTGCCCAGGGAAGTGGTGGAGTCACCATCCCTGGAGGTCTTTGAAAGACGTTTAGATGTAGAGCTTAGCGATATGGTTTAGTGGGGGACTGTTAGTGTTAGGTCAGAGGTTGGACTCGATGATCTTGAGGTCTCTTCCAACCTAGAAATTCTGTGATTCTGTGATTCTGTAATATGGCATGGACTTGACAGAGGATTTTTTTTGTTTGTTAATAGCTGTATTATTTAACAAAATCATGATGACTACTCCCTGCTGTAAGTAGTTATCAAGTAGTTATCCTGAAATCTACATGGATTTTGTCTGTTCTTCAGTACTTCCCTATTTTGTGTCCCATGAACTCTTAGTATGGATATCAGATTCCCAAATAGCTGTCTCTACTATGGAAATTCCTGTACTCTGGCTAGCAGTCATTGCAAATTAGTCAGGATGGTCATTCCGTGGTGGTCTGTCATGTATTAACTTCCTCCACTGGAGAAAATACTCCTCACAAAACCATCAAATGGCATTCTCTCCTCCTAAATACACATGCAAGCAAAAATATGTAGGCAAAGATTCATACTGAGCCTTAAAAAGTCCCCTCCTCCAAATGGTTAGTCTTCTGAGACTGTTCAGGCTCTTTACCTTTAATGGACAAACCAGTCTGTTCAGTTTATAAGCACAATAATATTTAGTTAAAATACTAAATCTCAAGAAACAGTACTGGAAAAGAATTTGGAAAATATTTTTTCCTTTTAATCTTTTTTTTTCCTTTCTGATTTATTGCATTTTGGGGGGATTTTCAAAAACATAATCTAGAATTCTAAAAAGTCTTTGTTAAATTAAGTGTTTTGGGGTAGAGACTATCAGTGAACAGTGTGGGAACAAATAAAAAAAATAAAATTTTCAGTTATTTAAAGGGTGAGCTTTCAACTCTCTTCCTCCTACATTAAATAAATAAATTAATAATAATAACAATTAATTAAACCACAACATTTATTTATAATAGGAATATTCTTGTATGTCTAATAAACATTCTGTAATTCTAAAAATACAGGAAAACCCTATTCAAGATCATCAAATTTCATGTATACCATCCTTCAAAGTTCCATTTCCATTTATTTTGATATTTAACATGTATAAAATAACATACTTATTATTCTTTCACCAAAAATATGTATCTACAAAAGAGCTTCAGTTTTTAAACAAAAGCAGAAGACTACATATCCCATCTTATACTTAGCTAATGCAATACTTCAATAAATTCTTTTTTCCTGATTAGCCTCTTTTTGTGGAAGAGGGTTAAGGGACAACTTCTAGTTGTAAGAATTGGAATAATTTAGTTGTTGTATTGGGTTAAATTTTTAATTTAAATTTTTAAATTTTCTAGCTTTAACTGGCTACAGTGTTATGCTTGTAAAACACCTAAGACAGAAAGAAAAGTACTTTCTTTAAAATAATAGAGATGTTTAGATTGTATTACTAATTTCGTTATGTTTTTCTCATACATCATTAATTAATGAACTTGTCTATATCAATGCAGACAAACCAAACTTGTAAAATATGAATGTTACCATTCCATTGCAAATTTATTTTTTTTTAAAAGACATTCATTTTGAAAAGTGATAAAAACATCTTTTTAATGGAAATTTTACTACATTGCTTTTCTATACAATTTTTGTATTTTTATCTTTTTTTTTTTTTTCTTTCATTTAGTCCGAGTTTTTCCTATGTATATTAACAAAAGATGGTGTAATCTCTACAAAGAGTCCAAACTTCATTTAAAAAGCAAGAATTAGACCTTTTATCTGGCATCTGAAAGAAATCTTATTCCAAAGGTTCCTGAAAAGGATGTTAGTCAGAATATCAGGACAACATAGGGGCTGTGTACTTGTGAGATGACTGAAGAACAGTATGAATCCCCTAAAGGGCAAGAAGATAAATCATGAGCAGTACAGAAGATATGTAACGATTGGCTACAGACTACATTTAAACTGCAAGGTTGGTGAGGACAAAAGGGGGAAAGAAAGGGTGTACTGCATAGTTACATCTAGAGTTTTACTGCTGTTTCAGCCTATTTATTGAAATGGAACAAAGTGATTGAAGAAATTAAGTTCTAATCTGTATTTCTTTATCTTTTGTAAAATGAAAGCAATAATTTGGGAGATGAAGACTGACTGAAATTCCTTCTGTTGTATAATGTGTTTCAGTTATATTGTGTGTCTAAACAAATGTTTCAGAATGGTACTCATTGAATTCCTTTCTAGGAGAAAATCCGTTATGTCATGGATTACCTAATTAGATGCTTTTTGAAGTTTAAATTCAAATGCCATTTGGATCAGACTATACAATTTGGAGGACTTTATAGTTTTTATAGCAACTGAAAAGATTGAAATCATCAAAGAGGTTGCTAACTGCAATCAAATTAAATGAGTGGATGGATTAGAATTAGACTGCGGAATTATGGAATAATGTCTTATACATCCTGCTGGTGACATGTTTTATTTCTGTGTGTTAACCAAACATCTCTTGAGTACTTTTCATCCTGATTAATAGTGTGACATTCACAGTGACCCAAACACAGGCATAAGAAAAAAAGTTGGTCCTCAGTTGTTAAGGGACAGTTTAGCTTAAGAAGGAAATGCATTATTTATGCAAACGAGGTGTGAATAAATTCCAGAAAATGTATATCAAATCACAGAGCTCACCACTATTTAAATAAATAAGAACTCATTTATTTATTTATTTATTTATTGGTGTGGTACCTCTTATGAGGTAGATATGGATTTTAAGGGTATTGTCATGTAAACAAGAACTTCAAGCAATTCTCAAAACAAACTGCAGGCCAGAACTGTGGAAGTAATTATTCTGTTCATCATGATAGGTTGTTTTTTTTTTTTGTTTGTCTGTTTGTTTTCCCATAACACTTTTGAATGTGCATATAAGGAAGATTTTTCTTTCTTCAATTTACTCTTCCATTATATTTCCATATACATCCAAGGGAAGTTAACACTCAGTAAAATGAATGGACATGAAGAAGAGTTAACTAAGACCAATTTTAGGCAGTTTCAGATACAACCAGATCAACATGCTTAAAAATCTCAGATCTCAGTAAATGTCAAAAACAACAACAGAAAAATTCTTTATAAGTCTGGACACCAAGCAACCATCTTTCTTCCATTTAGAGAAGGATTCCTATTTCAGCACTGGGGGCAATACTTTACAACAAACTTCAGGTAACATATAAATGTACCTCATACGTTACAAATAACACTTTATATATAATATGTTATTTACAGTATAGAGTGTATATAAGCATATTTAATTTTAAAATCTCCAGATCACAATGGCTGCACAAAGTTATGGTAGGTAATATTTAGATTGACTATGTATTTGTCTCTTTTTTCCAAACATAATCAAAAAGTGAAGATATTTTTAGTAATTTGAAATGTGAGATATAGGGGGTACTTCATTTCCCAGTCCAAAGCTACATTTGCAAGAGGCAGCATTATGATTTCCTTATTTCAATCTCATAAATGGAGACTCTTCTTTAATATTTCTGATACTATATGCATAATTTCACTGAACAATGGCTCTTATGGCTTTTTCACAACTCACTCCTCCCATTAAAAATTTAAAAAGAATACACAAACTGTATTCATTTAGAAGGTTTCCATAAAGTGGGTTTGATACTTTCTTGTAGTTTGGGGCAAGTCTGAACACATAAGACTGCCTTATGTGAGCTACTGTGCCTTGCGTTACGTCTTCTCTTTCTGTATTATATAAGTCTGATAAAAATAAAGAAAAAAATCTAATAATGAAAAATTGCTAACTGGATTTACTCCTTCAGAAAGATAAACTGAACATGATGCATTGCTAGTACCTCAAGAGTACTCAAAATTTTTTCAGATACCAGTTTCTTACTCTGGTTTGTAACTTCAGATGGCCACGAAGTTGAAATGTTTACTTCCTTATCAAAATGTATGCATTCAGTGCAAATTTTTCTGATTTAGTCTTTTAAAATCTTACTTGTCTGGTCAGCATTGGTCTTAAAATAAACAAACAAACCAACAAATATTTGTGAATCAGTACAGGTAGGCAGCACGGATAACCACAGACTGGTGGCTAAAATGCAAAGAGTAGATTTGTTCTCATTACATTGCCAACCAGTAGATCCCCAAAGCAGCCCCCAAGCAGAGGTAAACAAGTGGAGGGACACAAGTGAGGATATAGAAACAGCTAAACAGGGTCCACGCTAGGAGATCTCTGGCCTATTGGTTTCATCTATTTTTATCAAAGGCATGTGCAGGCACTATTTTTCCACCATGCTGTGATAGAAGTGCTTTTTACCACTGTGCTTCTTTGATCTTCTCCGTACCAAGGCTGGGAGTTTAAGCACATCTGATAGGGCACCTCCAAGTCCACCAGACTTGTTATCAGATGTGCTACTTGCCAAAGAAAGAGAGCACAAACAGCAGCAGGCATAATTTATGCATTTTTTCTACATTGCTGCTCCCCAGATTTTATGCATTCCTAACTGCAAGTTCACTTGAACTTATTTACAATACTCCTCACCTGTCTTCTGTTCTGATTCCATCTTCCTCACCAATCTTCCATTTTTAACCTATTCCTCCCAATAAAATACAAATTTTAAAGTGAGACAAAACAAACAAAAAAGGATTAAGAATTGCATAAACTTTAAAAACAGTCATGAGAGAAGTTTGGAGATGTGGCTATTTGTTCTAACAACCTTGAATGGTTCTTTAGTTTTACAACAACCATCTGTAAGCCTATTGTTGACAGAAATGTTATTTTTGCCACATACAGCTGAGATAGAAAGATAATTTAAAAATCATCCTCCATATTTTGAGAGAAAAAAAAAATCCTATAGATATCTCCAAATGTACATAATTGTTTTTGCAAATCTCCATAGCTGGTATGCCAACAGACATTTCTTGCATAGTTAGGTTAGTAAGATAAAAATGTATCTGCTTATTCTCTCATCTCCCTATCTATATTTATCTTTTATTCTTATTTTATAATAAGATTGTAAATAATTTGGAGGCAGGTCATGAATTTTATTCTGTGTTTGCTTAAGGACTACCACAATAGAATTTTGTTTTCAGGTTATCCCATGCTATTGAAAAAAAATAGTTGCTTTTTACTCACTGCAGAATTGCATGAAGCACAGGAGACTCAGTCACTGAACATTGGCTGAGGTCCTTTGGTTTGTTCATCCCAGAACAGTGGAGGCTGAGGGGAGGCCTCATGTCGGCCTGCAGCTTCCTCACGAGGGGAGCAAAAGGGTAGGTGCTGAGCTCTGCTCTCTGGGGACTCGAGGGAATGGCATGGAACTGGGACAGGGGAGGGTCAGGCTGGGTGTTAGGAAAAGGTTCTTCACCAAGAGGCTGGTCAGGAAGGGGAACAGGCTCCCCAGGGCAGTGGTCAAAGCACCAAGCATATCAGAGTTCAAGAGGCATTTGGACTCTGGCACTATCTTCCTCATCACCCTAAAAGACTTCCCAGAGACCAGATTTTCAGGGCAACCTGAATTTTCTATAAGTTCTGTGAGAGAAGACAGAATGGATTCTGGGCAGCTATGATTTAACTTTATGGTATATATATATATATATATTTATTATCCATTTTCATGTAAATGTAAGACAGTGAAACACAGGATAGACAAAGATTTTAAATTTTATAAGAATAAATCTATATAACACTTAATCTCACATAGCTTATTGATTTTTTTTCCTAACTCTCGAAGGGAGAACTGTTTTATCAGGACACTAGCCAAAATAAATGAAAAATAAACACTCTATCTCGAGAAAATTAATTTCATTTCTCATAGATTCCTTTGGAGACTGTTGTACTGTAAAAAAAATATGAAAAACTCTCTCCATATATATGACATACCCTGTCTATGATGGTATAATTAAAAATAATGTCATATGCCTGATTATGGATGCCTGCCAGCTCTCAGTGTGGGTTATGGTTATGGATCTATTTTGACCATTACACAGAGAACAGTAACATCTGGAAACCTGAAGTTCAAAGGTTATTTTCCTCCTAAAGCTGAACCAGTATGATTCACAGCAATCATGATTTTGACCTTGAAGTTAACAAAGTCCTGCTGTTAATATTATAATTATATTGTATACAGTTTTTGTTTGTTTGTTTGTTTGTTTGTTTGTTTTCCTTGACTGGGTTTTATTTTGGTTTTATTGAACTTTTAAACACCTAACATAGAATGGGGCATTAGAAGATAAACTTCCTTCTGAATATAATGTAGAAGTTTGTGCAGATAGATTACTAGTATTTAGAACACCTGTGTATGCTAACCTTCATTGTAAAAACAGCAAAATCTTTTATGATTGCCTGAGAATTTCCTGAACTGTTGCATATTGCCTGCAGATTTTTTCTTTTGCTTTGTTATAGTTTTTGTTTTGTTATAGTTTTTCTCATACAGCGTGATCCTCATCACAGTATACTACTTAATGATATTTTCTTCCTGGGTTGTTAGGGCTTGACAGAAGATGTTATTAAAAAGCTACATTAGCATAAATTAATCTAATGTTCTAGTTCATGCCCTTGGGCTATGAGGATGTGCAATATATTAAATGTTCTAGCACAACTAGACTCCCTTTTTACCCATTTTGTAATTCTGAACTATGTCTGTGTGCTCACATACCTCTACTCTGACAACCAAATGTTCTGGATACATAGATCTCTATTCAACTTCCAGGCAGTGGCTAAGTTCTGTACAATATTTGCCCTCCACATATGTGTGACAGTGACTGCATGCTACCTGGAAGGTAGTACAGACTAGAAACTCTTCCTAGAACAAAATACATGGTCAGGCAATCTGGGAATGCCTACATTCAAATACTAATTGTGTGATCATTTTTTCCTCTTTTCCCATCCTTTCAGCAATAAATCCTTGCCTTAAGTCTAATGTTATTTGTACCACTTCTCTTTCTTTCTTCCATTTGTGGCCTTCTTAAATTAAGAACCTGGGCAAGCAGGTCTTCTCTTGACACAATAGGAAAAGAAAATTGAAAGAGAGCATCCATAATCACACAAGGCTATGCTAGAAAACTGTTTCTTACACTGTGTTTAGTTTGGGAAGCAATAATGAGCTTTGGGATGACCAGCAGGGAATGACCTATAAGCTTGATTTCTTATTTCCACATTCTCTCTTGCCTGTAGATAGCAAATACCCAGGAAATTCAATATTCAAGTGGGAATTCTGTGGAAATTAGAACTATCATATACTCAATTTAATCCTCATTTTAATGAAGCATACACGTAATTGAGTTGACATTAGAATGTTACATTTACTACACAGAGAAATGACAGATAGCTTGGTCATGCTAAACTTGCATCCATACCAAAAGCAATTAAAATAAAGGGGGATGGGCTGGGGGAGAAAGTTCACTAGCTAGTATCCTTATTTATTTCTTTGAGCAGAAAGCAGAAAGAGAGTGTCCCATAAGTACTTTCAAAGTAAAAATATTTTGGAAATTCAAAGTGTTAAATACAAATATACGTGAGAAGTGAAAACTGTTATTTTTTTTCAGGGTCTTTAGTGCTGATTTATCCTTCATTTCATCTTTGCTATAATAGAAGGACAGTCTTATTTGGTAAGTTTGATGTTGCATTTTTCAGTATTTTTTGAAACCTTTTGCTTTTGGCATGCACTTTCCCTAGCTGAAAAGCTGTGATATGACTAATGAATAGCTGTATATTTTTATTTATTTATTTATTTATTTATTTTTAACATGCACCGGGTGTCTGTCAGTTAACGTATGTCAGTTTTCCATCATTAACTGTGAAAAAATGTTCCAAAATAATTGTAACAGGAGGTGTGGTGACTACAAAGGGGTGAGAACACTGTTAGTTTCACTTGTTATAAAGCTGAAGTATTTTAAATCTGAAACTTGATATTCTGTCATGGTGTCTTCTTACTTTAATCCTTTATGGCCTGACTTTGAAGATGATCATAGAGGAATACTAATTCATAATATACTCATATATATTAATTATCTGATTTTTCAAGTCAAAAAGTTACATGATAATAAATAAAATTTTGTGGTTTATTGACCTTCCTGTTTTCTATCTTTTACCAGGGGATCTGTGACTTAAACAGTCATTGACTATCCATTCATTTGTTTTGGAACAAAAACTAGCTAGAGTCTTTTAATTCAGGGGCATTTAAGTACAATGAATGAAGTGCTTCTAAAAGCTAGTAAAAAAGATACCTAAGAAAAACAAGCTTGTTGTAAGTAGAACTATATTACCAGTATTCATGTCTGAAAGTGTATTTGAAAATTATACATGAGAATCTGAAAACTGGAAAAAAATGGAAAGAAAAAAAATCATAGTCTTTAATATTTCACTAAGAGAAAAAGGACAAGTGAAGTTCTTACCAGAGGAAAAGAAGTGTGGAATGAAGAGTATGGCCCAGATCTTGCCTGGTTTACTAAACTCCTTGTTACCTAAGTTTGCAACATGTTCATATTTTATGCTATGTAAAAGTTTTGGCTCAGCACAAGAAAAACTTGTCCAGTATGAAAACATAGTATGTGTAAACTGTTCTATTAAACATAAACTCTCTATGCAGATTTACTTCATGCTTTTATATGTTGTAATCAAGTGTTTGTCACAGATAATAGAAAATTCTTCACATTTTTGAAATATTTTCATTATGAATGAAGTAAAGCTTCTTTTGTCACACATCTGCAATAAATATGCAGCCCATACTTTCCAAGGCTGATTTATATGACTTTAAACAACTGAGTTCTCATTTACTTAAATTTCCACAGTGTTTCTCTCACTCTTTTTCTCCCTCACTATTTGTGTGAGCAGTGAGGAAAAACTGAAATATAATTCCTTGGTCTTTCATTTGTCTTCAGGCAGAAAAACAGCTTTTATTTATTTATTTATTTATTCTTATTGTTGATCCCTATGCTTTGAAAAAGCCTCACACTCTTTTTTGCAAAGTTAGTTAAACCTTGTCGTTTCATTCTTTCTATGAAACTAAACATTTATGTTAAAATCTCTGTTGCCTCTGATCCCTATGTTTCTTAAGAATCATTGTCAAATACTGACAGTGTGCCTACAGTACAGGATTAATATTATTCTGTTGCAGTGTTGTCCTGTCCTTGGCCCAGACCACTCATCTTATTGGTTTCTAGAACATCTTCCACATTGATATATTTTTTTGTAACCTGTCTGTGATTTCAAGGTCTTCAAAATACGATGAGGATGTAAATGGCAATGTTAATAATTAACTTCACAATGAACTATTGAACATGAACTTTTCTTCAAATAAAGCATGTCCTAGAATATCTGTTGTAAAAGGAAATTTTGTGTGACTTGTTTTGGTTAGAGAATGCATCTGAATATATCTTCACTGTCTTTCACTAAGTCTCTGTTATCTACATTAAGTTTTTGCTATATGAATATTTTGTTAAATGTGTATATACATATTTAATAGCATTTAACTTTCCCTCTTTTTATTTATTTATTAGTTTTCCTCTCTTTTGCCCTCTAACGGAAAAGGATCTGCTGTCTGAGTATGCTTCTGCAAGACCACTTTATGCCAATTTCAAGGAAACTTGATGAAAACTACGAGCATCAGAGATGATTTTCTGAAATCTTTTGAAAATCAATTCTGAGTAAAAGCAAGTAAAAGGCTGAATTCAGTCTTCAGGAATTCTGCCTGGTAGCATTATGAGAGATAATTAGCATCTGGGTTTGGCCACTACACATGTAAATATTTGTAGCTCCCAAATATCTGCAGTGGATTGTGTTTCCTGTCTGGAATTACTTGTCCTAACCTTTATATTTATTTTCATTTTTTTTCCCCATCAGATATCAATTAATGAGATCTCAGAATCACAAATTCACAGAATTGTAGGGGATGGATGGGACCTCAAGAGATCATCATGTCCAACCCCCCTACCAAAGCAGGTTCCCTAGAGCAGGTCGCCAAGGTAGGCATCCTTGAGTATCTCCAGAGGAGACTCAATAACCTCCCTGGGCAGTCTGTTCCAGTGTTTTGTCACCCTCACCAAGAAGAAGTTCTTTCCCATATATCCTGGTTTCAGTTAGGACAGAGTTATTTTTCCTCCTAATAGCTGGTAGGGTGCTATGTTTTGGATTATGACGAGAAGAGTGCTGATAACATGCCGATGTTTTAATTGTTGCAGAGCAATGCTTACACTAAGCCAAGGACTTTTCAGCTTCTCACTCTGTCCTGCCAGAGGACAGCAGGTCAGTGGGTGGTGAGCAATTGCATTGTGCATCACTTGTTTCATACACATTATAATTATTATTTATTATTTATTATGTGATAAATGCTTGATAAAAAAATTTAAGTTTGTAATTTATTAAGCGAATAGAGGCAAGCAAACAGCGCTGGGTGCACCGGGAGTTTCTGCTCCACCAAGATGCACACCT
>CM021731.1:51890448-51913416 GCA_011075105.1 Heteronetta atricapilla | reverse complement strand
GCCTTGCTATCTCGGGTTGCTTGTTCTCTGGCTGTTGGAGCATGGAACGGTGGTAAAAATGTTATTAGAACACTTAATACCTAGATATGGGATAATCCACTACATTGATTCTGATCAGGGCACACACTTTCCTTCTAAAATAATAAAATTATTATGTCAATCATTAGGTGTTCAGTGAGAATACCAGACTCTGTGGCACCCACAAAGCTCAGGAAAAGTAGAAAGAATAAATCAAGCAATAAAACAACAATTGGCTAAGTTAATGAGCAGGACAGAAATGCCCTGGACAAAATGCTTACCATTGGCACTTTTAAACATTAGAACTAAACAACACAGTGAGACTGGATTATCACCATATGAAATGTTATATGACATGCCTTATTCTCAATAGATGCCCGTAAGGAACATATCATCTTTGTTGCCCTCCGCTGGACTCTTTCCAGGAGATCCCTGTATTTTTTTTGTACCGGGGAGCCCAGGACCTGACACAGTACTCCAAGTGAGGCCTGACCATGGCAGAGTAGAGGGGAAGAATCACTGCCTTTGACCTGCTGGCCATGCTGCTTTTAATGCACCCCAGGATCCCATTGGCCTTCTTGGCTACCAGGGCACACTTACTGGCTCAAAAAATTCTCAATAGGAGGAGCCGTTTTTGCTTTGGCAACACCTCACTTACAATCTTTAATTAACCTTTCCCGGATTCGAATGATCTTAAAAGTAATTTGTTTTTCAACCTTTATAAACTGTCTGAAATTTAGAGTGTATCTATGAAACTCAAAATTAAAGCCATTATCAGACCTACTCAAGACTACAATTGTTTATTTTTGATGAGTTGTAAACAGCCTGGCACTATGTATCATTTAAATTTCAGTTTCAGTTTTCTGGTTTTCTATCTGTAGTACACAGAGGCCTGCAAAGACCTAAAATTTTACTGTCACAAGCTAGGTTTTCATGAGGATGATTATTTCTAATGGTTAGAGTAGAATCAATGTCTTCCAGATATCGTAAACCATAGATTTGTTAAACCATAGATTTTGAAATATTTCACATCATTAGCAGCAGCTCAGGAAATGAATCACCTTGTTGACAGTCATCCCATTTCTGTGACATAGAAAATAAATGATTTATGTAAAACCATTATCTGCTTTTCAAGCCCTCCAAGCCCTTATTCATCTCATTCAGCTCAGAACCACAATAAATGCTAACCTGTTCAGAATGGCAATTCCAAAGAATTGCTGTTTAATAGGTTAACTTTTGTGATTCTTTTTGCTGCCTTACCTTCATGTCAGAAAAAGTGGTCTCATATATTATAAGTTATACCCAGAACATATCTGTAAATTTCTTCCAGCTACTCTCTCAATGAGCTTTTCACAATAGTTTTGAATGCTGTCAAGAAAGCCTGTGTAATTTGCTTCCCCAAACTTGCAAGCTCACTCAGAACTATAAAATTTGCTATCAAGAACAAACAGAAAAATCTGCCAGTAAACTGCCAAGCTATCAATCTGCTAGTGAAATCTCAGAGCTCCAAACATGACAGGAAAAGCTGTTGAAACCATTAAGACAAAGTTAAGAAAAAACTTGTTGCTTCATGGCTTCTGGTATGGGAAAGCTGAGTGTATGAGTAAGCAGACAAAAGGGGAATAATATGGATAACGGAATAAATTCACTAGAATTTATTATATTATTATATTATATAGTTCTTTTTAAAGAACTTTTTTGCTCACAAATACTGTTTTGATGCTACACAGACAGTACAAATATTTATGCAACAAAAGAGAAAATGAGAACATAGGAAGCTTTTTTTTTTTTCTGATTATGAGATTAATGTGCAATATTTAATATAGTGCCATTCCAGATATTGTGATGGATTGATTCAATTTGTTGAACTAGAAATACGGGAGTCATCATGCACAATGCAGAATGTCTTTGAAAATCCCCTAGGAATTGGTGAACTACTACAAACTAGACTTCAGGGAACTGACTGATGACTCTGTACTTAAAAATGAATTATTGTTTTAGACCTTATGAGGAGAAAACACTAGAATCCTAAACATCGTGTTTTCACAGTGTAGTTTTTTTAGGAGATGTAGTGTTTCTGCAATGTCTGAATTCATTATTAGCTTCAACTGACAGAGAAAAAAGCAAAATTGTTCACTCATTTTTGTGGTAGGAGAAAAATACCTATTCATTTTTTTTTGTTGTTTTTATTTGTTTGTTTGTTTGTTTTCCTCTTTATTATATTAAATTATACACAAGATATTTTGTTGGAAACAACATTTCTAAAAATCAAATTGAAGTAATTAAGTTTACCTTAAGTTTCTAAAACATATAGTAATTCCAATGAAGCTAATGAGATTATATAGAATTTGTGCAAATGACCAGGCTTTGGATGTTTAATTACCTTTCCTTGTTCTAATTTTATCTTGAACTCACTGTTAAATCAATCTTATTTTGCCTATATAAAAGTTGACATGGGAAGATGTTTTCTGTAGTGTCTACTTTAGATATTAAGCTTTATTAAGATATTAATACAATTTATTAAGATATTAATTATCTTTAAGTATCTTCATTAAGAAATTATCTTTATTAAGATATTAATATAATATTAAATATATTAAATATAAAATATAATATTAAAATTTGAGTGTTTTTCTATTAGATTAATATTTTTAAAATGCTTTTTTTTTTTTTTTTTTTTTTTTTCCCAACAGCATTAGCATTACTTTTCATTGGAAACCCAAGACACCATGACATTAACTGAAATTTATAAAAAATATTTGTTTGAGAAAGTTCTTAATTATTAACATAGTGCAAAATTTTAAAAATATATTCTGCAAAAACCTTTAAAAAAAAATCAGTAAAATGTCCCTGAATAAAACTCAAAGAAAATAACAGACCAATAATAACAACAACAACAAAAAATATTGTCTTGACAATTGGTTTTCTATAAACAGTAAAGCACAGAGTAAGAATATACTATTCTGAAATTGCCTGGATTTTGCAGAACGCTCATACTATGGGATGTTACCTGTCATTTTAATGAGATTTGTAATGAATAATATAAATAGAACTTTGTGAGTCAATACACAGAGATGGCTTTGATTGCAGAAACTATATAAATTTTCTATTTTCAGCACTGACAATGCATAAATGCGTGCAAAAGTGCATGACAACAGATATAAAGAAAATATGCCACACTGATTAAATATGGGCTAGGTGGACCAAATTTATATCACTTCTTATTTCTAAATATGTTCATTCATATAAACAGTATAGAAGACCAACTTAAAAGTTCTTAGATTCTAGACCAAGGATTGGTCTAGACTTTCCAGATTTAGATTTTGAACTATGTGTAGTAAATCCAAAATTGTTAGGAAAATGTGGAACCTGATGTAAATGATTCATAATTTGGTCTTATTATAATACAGAAACTGAAGTATATTGAGGACTAAAATCAAAATATTTGCCTGGTCTGACAGAATGTCAAACCTACCCATACTGTCTCCAGTTTTCAATTATCCTAATCTGTAGAAGGTACAGAACTACACATACTTTTGTAAGCAAAATCCTGTAACTTAAGTTACTCCTACAAATCAGACATTTTAAGGTATTTCAGTGTATCATAAAATAATAGAAAGGTTTGAGTTGGAAGGGATGATTATCTTTAGTTCCAACCCTCCTGTCATGGGCAGGGACACCTTCCACAAAACCAGGTTATTCAAAGCCCCATCCAACCTGGCCTAGTGTTAATGAAATGTCTTTGCCAGTATTAAAATAGTAATATTTTAAAACAAACATTTGATTGCTATTCCTATAGATCCATAGATTTTTCCTGTTTGTAGTTTCTCACCAAAAATAATAAGTAGAAGTTACTTGTTCCTATTAAAATAATGAGTAATACAATTTTAATTTCTAATAGCATGTTATAATAGGGTATGTGGAATTTCCTATGCTATTTTTTTACATGGAATGTAGCTACAGTTACAGTACTTGTGATGCAGTATGAATTTTTAGGATTTTCTAGAGTGTGTTCTGTGACAATAAATGATTTGCTTTGAATTAAATCTAAGTTATTATTTTGATAGGCTCTCTCCTACCATCTCTTTAATGTCCTGGAGATTTGTTGTTCAGATTTGGGATATTTTGCATCAGATCTTCTGGGTGTAGCAATTCATTTTTATTTATTTATTTATTTATTTATTTTCAGCAGAAGAGAAAAGTGACCTGGTAACTCTACACATCCTGTTTAACTTCTTTGAAGACTTTATATTACTTAATAATTCCATTGCATCTTCAGGAATTTGCAGAGATAAATATAAATGCCCCAAACTAGTTCCAGTCCTTTTCCCTTTCTTTCCTGGATTAAATGAGTCAGCATAACCAACAACATTGATTTGAAAGAGTTATTTTACAGTTTGGTAAAATCCCTTTCTACTTCTATTATTCTACTTCTATTATTAAGATCACTGAGAAGAGAATGGAAACAACATTTATTGAGTATCCCATATGACATGTCTCTTTTGAATGAATCACACATACATCACCTGTAATTGCCCTCTGCAGGTCAACACCCAAATGAAGAGGGTCTGGTTATAGCCAGAATTCCTAAGAATTAGGTTCTGGCAAGAAATGAAGAAAACTTTACCTCATGTTTATATTCCTCGTTATTAAAAGAGTGTGCCCTTAATCTTTAGGGGGTGAACTCTTTTAGATCCTTTTCATTTTTCCATGACTACTGCAAGTGTGGCTTTCCCTCAGAATAGAAATAAACCAACTCACTTAATTACTTGATTTTGTAGAGTGATGTGTTTTTCAATAACTGTTTGTGTACCTGTAGCATCAAATATAGATGATAGTCTATTTGGTGAGGCATTTAGTAATTATCCACATATAATTACATGTCTTATTTTTAAAAAAGGAATAGACACACAATCATGGAGATACAACACAAAAAGAATCCTTGATCTGAAGAGCACCTTGAACAGTGAAAGTAAGACTCTACTCTAAGGAGCAGTTGAAAAGCAAGTTTTTGTTTAAAGCAGAAGTTTAAAAACATCCAGGAATTCATAATATTTTATAAGACAGTTTACAATAGTCAGCAATTATCCCACCAAAATACGTTGGTTCATTTCCTTACCGCCAATATATTGCCTGCCTACCTAATATACATCAAACTTATCTAAACCATTTATAGGAAGAGGCTGCTCATCATGGTTACTCTGCATTCAAGTCTTAACAAATTATTTAGCCTATCCTATACTGATTGTCTGTACTGCCAAATTAAGGAGAATTAATAATTTGAATTTAAAATCTGCTAGGCTTAGATCATAAAAATATTTTCATTTAACTCTTTAATAAGAAGTCACAAATACAAATTATACAAAGTAAAGTAATAAAAAACAAAACTTGGGATTTAAGCAAAACAGAGAGAAAGGAGGTGGTACTATGACTTTGCTGAAAGATTTTTTTTTTTTTTGGCCAAAAAAAATCCAGCCTTTAATAACTTTATATATTTATTTAATAGTATGATGACAGTTTCTTAAATACAGTGGTATTACTGGTGCAGCTCTATTGAGGAAGAACAGATGATCAAGTCTTGTGGCAGCTGTGCAGTTGAGTTAATATACTACAGAGATAGATGAATGAGCTCAGAACCATCAGTCTAGAAAGAAAAATACATGCTCACTCAGGGGATGCTTATGTCATAAACTTTTGTAGAACAGGAAAGTCTAGACAGATAGTTACATGAAAGGATCTCCTTTCAGAAAATGTACATGGAAGATACTATTAGAAAATGAAGGCATTTGATACATTTCACATAAATCTGGTTCAGATCATGTTATTAAAAATAACGATGTTCTATAAGTTGTGCACACAAGGTATCCAGTCACTAGTGGCATTCCCCAGGGCTCAGTACTGGGTCCAGTTCTCTTTAATATCTTTATTGATGATCTGGATGAGGGGATCAAGTGCACCCTCAGTAAGTTTGCAGACGACACCAAGTTAGGTGTGTGTGTCGATCTGCTCAAGGGTAGGAAGGCTCTGCAGGAGGATCTGGATAGGCTGGACCAATGGGCTGAGGCCAACTGTATGAAGTTCAACAAGGCCAAGTGCTGGGTCCTGCACCTGGGGCACAACAACCCCAAACAGAGCTACAGGCTGGGAGATGAGTGGTTGGAAAGCTGCCAGGCGGAGAAGGACCTGGGAGTATTGGTTGATAGTCAGCTGAATATGAGCCAGCAGTGTGCTCAGGCAGCCAAGAAGGCCAACAGCATCCTGGCTTGTATAAGAATCAGTGTGGCCAGCAGGTCCAGGGAAGTGATTGTCTCCCTGTACTTGGCTCTGGTGAGGCCACACCTTGAATACTGTGTTCAGTTTTGGGCCCCTCACTACAAGAAGGACATGGAGGTGCTTGAGTGAGTCCAGAGAAGGCTACAAAGCTGGTGAAGGGTCTGGAGAACAAGTCTTATGAGGAGCATCTGAGGGAGCTAGGACTGTTCAGCCTGGAAAGGAGGAGGCTCAGGGGCGACCTTATCGCACTCCACCTTAAAGGAGGCTGTAGTGAGGTGGGGGTTGGTCTACTCTCCCACGTGCCTGGTGACAGGACGAGGGGAATGGGCTAAAGTTGCATCAGGGTAGGTTTAGGTTGGACACTAGGAAGAGCTTCTTTACTGCAAGGGTTGTTAGGCATTGGAATAGGCTGCCCAGGGAAGTGGTTGCATCACCATCCCTGGAGGTCTTTAAAAGATGTTTAGATGTAGAGCTTAGGGATATGGTTTAGTGGAGGACTTGTTAATGTTAGGACTTGTTAGGTCAGTGGTTCAACTCGATGATCTTGAGGTCTCTTCCAACCTAGATGATTCTGTGATTCTATCACGCCTTTGCTATGGATAGAAGTATGTGCTTCAATCACCCAGGAAATTTACATACTTAAGTGGTACTTGAGATATGAATACTTATAGGAGTAGCTCCTCTTTTAAAATATTTGCATTTTCAAAGCAATGCAGCTGATAAAGTTTACCAATTTGCAACTTGAATTCCTGAGGACTCTCAAGGAATGAGTAATTTCCCATGTGGTATAATTAATAAAATAAAATGAGGGTATTCAAGGGATACTATCTTCATTTTCTGGGAAGATACAATTTGCAAAAATGCCTCAGATTCATTTCTCAGGGGAAGTCCTTGAAATTATGGTACATTTGATCTGTTGATTGGTCAGACCAAGGGTAAGCACTTCCTGTAGGCAAATGACACTGAACTACTCTGATATTTCTTCCAGGGGATCTCAGACCATGATTTCAGTCATGAATAAAACTGAAGTTAACCTGTCAGGGATTGACTACATGGATGAACTGCAGCTGTAATGGATTAACTGAAGCTGCAGCTGGTGAATACTTAGTCTGATGCTGTAGTTGTAACAAAACTGCTGACTCAAATACTATAATATAACCCTTCAAAAGATTAGGTTAAAGTTAATTATGTTGTTGGGGGGAGGGGTTGGAGTCTCTCTCATATAATGTCTATCTTAATAACAGATTGCAAGGATAGAAGCAGAATATCTCATTGTAGCCTGCTTTTAGGGGTTGTTTCTAATTCTAAGCCTGTGCTGTTCCTATTTCATATTGGAAGCTTGAATTGGTTCCTATTTGGTATGCTAACTAAGGAAACTTCAGGTGTATTCTCTTCTGGGTCAGGTATTAAATCTCTTTTCTTTTTAAGTGCTATTTATTTTTCCAGAAGCATTACTTTTACAATTTACAATTTATGCTTTAATTACTCACGTAGAAGGACTTGGCTCCTCTGCAACCCAATAAGGAATGGGGGAGGGGGGGGGGATCAGGGGGAGGAAGAAAAAAAAAGTAGATATTCTCTTTCCTTGTTACAAGATCAGAAAAGACATGTAAAGGGGACTTGGAAATGCTAATTTAAACATAATTATGTGTTTATACCAAGAAATAACTTTAGGATCATTGTTCTATTTGGAATCATGAGATATTAAAACCCATGCCAAACACTTTACACTTACCAGATCAAGGAATACAGTCTCTGTTACCTATAAGAATGAATATTAGCTTCAAATACAATAAATAATATGTTCCTAATAGGAAAAAAACTCAGGCAAAAACCTTTAGCACCATTGTGAATAGGGACCTTTCATTTGTACTTTTTTCTCTACATGGTTGATAGAAATTGGACTTAATTTTAATATTCTCTATTTAATATTGCCTTCTATTAAAATTTTAAATAAATTCTAGCTTGGCCATTAGGCAGTTAAGAATTTAAAGATTAACGACAGTATGTATGCTCCAATCTGCATTAAATTTGTATCTGTTACTTTTCCAAGTCATCAACAACCAGTGTTTTGCATAACTGTTCATAAAAAAACATAGTTCTGATCATTTGAAAGTTTTGCAAGAAATGCACACTACAGGCTGTTATTTGGAATCCAGTAGGTGAAGTATACTGAGTGTGTTTTCTTCCTTATCTTACTTGTTTAGCAAAATAAAATCAATACGTTAGTTATGTTCGAAATTTAATGTTCAAACAATTGGAAATTTTATCATAGAACATATGCAGAAAATACAGATTCAGTAGGATGCTTTCATAAGAGTATTTGTTTCAATAAATTCTTGCAGTCTAGTGTCCTACTGCTGTTCATGATGAACTTGGGAGCTGGTGTTTTCAGTGTTTTTAGCTATTAGAAAATGTCAGCGGTTATTTGTCATGATTCAACAGGGTATGGATTATTGTGATTCAGAGTTGTCTGATTTGTCAAGTTTAGGCTACCTCAATTAAAACTAGAGCTTACATGACTTTGGGACTTCTGTCCTTGCAGAGAAATTGCTGCATCTATTGGTGAGATGTCTGAAAGACTAGTAATACTAAGAAGCAACATTGTTTCATGGGAATTGTCATTTTGGTACTTAGAACTCCTTTTCTATCCATGGATGAAAGACGATTATTTTATTCTACTAAGGCATCTTATTGTTTGTCAGAGTTGAAATTGATTAATTTTGAATTACATAAAAAGGAAAATGTTAAAATCAGTTCAGTAAATTGAAATCGTTTGTTTCAAGTTTCTTTATTATTATTATTATTTTTTAATTATTGCTAGAAAGTTAACATTTTCTACAGAGCATTTCAACTTCGTAGGAACTTCCCAAGTAAATATGACATTATGGATAGCTTCAACAAGTGACACCTTCAAAAAATATTTTTCACTTTGTGTCATAGAATCCCTTCATAGATACTGGTAATTGATGAGCAGTGCACTAACTTTATTACTTTATATGTCAACAGTTGAAATGATTTAGATGGGTGCTTTACTTCTCTCTCATAAGTATGCTTATCTTATTAGGTATGTCTATGTCATAAAGTGCAGTAATGAGTGGAAATCACTAAGTTATCTGTCAGTGAGCCAGCAGGCAGCTCCATAGCCACATTAGAGGAGCACTGTATTTAAGCTAACTCTGTTGTGAACTGAAGTATTTAAATCCAGGTGGACTACTCTACTGCTGGTACTGTAGGATTACTGTATTACTGGACTACTGCTGAAACCTATTCAGACTAAACATGGATACATTTATCTAGTCCTGCATAGTAAGATAGATGTAGGGACCACTAGACATAGATGAATTTGGAAATATCAACAATAGTTTGTTAAACTATATACTTAGTTGGGGATCTAGGATAACTTTGTTATGATTATGTTTGTGGAACATGAGTTTCTGAAGGTAGTTATTAATGCTACAGACCCTCCTCCACAGAAGTTACTTAGTCAACCTAAGAATCTTCCTGGTTATGAGGACTAAAGTCTCCAGATGAGCATATGGAACTGATCTTGATCTGAAAAGAGAAGAGAAAATGTGTAACAGAGTTGAGGGAGGACTCTCTCAAGCACAAAGTGTTAGCATAACCAACTACTAGGGAAAACAAGCAGGTATTATTTCCCATAAGGGGATTTTGAATCCTGGAAATTCTGATGGAGGAAGAAATTGTTAACCAAGAACTTACTTAAAGGATGAGATAAATATGAGGTCTCATTACAAGAATGCCAAGATAGTAAGATGTTTCTTGGAAGAGTATCAACAGTGTTATAAGAAAGAAAGGAGAAATATAAAAAATATGTTGTGAATTATGTTTAATGGTTTATGCACTGGCTTATTTTAGATGTGTACCAGTTAATATAATTTTTAACTTATTAGCTAAAATAGTACTACCTGACAGGTTAAAAAGAACATTAATCCAAATGACACATTATCTGTCTCAGATAAACTTCTATTTAATTCAAAGCTTTTGAAAGACAATCTTGACAAATGCTTAATTATGTAAAATATATGTCAATTGGGCATAGCAAGAAGTAAGAATAAATTTAATATTTAATTAATAAATTGGCTCAGTACTGATTTCTAGGAGTGAAATTTTCAGTGATCAAAATAAATGAATGTTTGCCATGATATTAAAATGACTGGAGTAATTGGTTTCCTAGGAAAAACAATGCGTTACATTTGAGTTGTATCTAATGAAGTTATGAAGTTTTTCTCATCTTTTGTCCTCTTTTTACTTTCTCTCTCTTTTTTTTTTTTTTTTCATTCTCTTTTTTCTTTTCCCTGCAGCTCTTCAGATTAGATCAGCTCTTCAGTCCTTTTCTTCCATGAAAGCTGGAAACTAACTGCAAAATGGATTAAAGCTTAAATCCATTTAAGAATTTTCATGGAACAAAGGTTGATTGTTCAAATTGCATGATAAACAGTGGAAGGTAAAACATCTTTTATTTCTTCAAACTACTATGCATTTCTCAGATATGACTTCCTGCATGCCATCTTTTTTTCTGAATCCAATCCAATCAGGGAGAAACACTAATCATAGAAGACTATGTGAAATTCTGGTACCCCCCCCCCCCCCCCCCCCCACTTCTCCAATAATATATAGGTAAATAGAGCCCTGAAATTTAGCTGTGAATAGAGAAACCAATATAACTTCCAAAAATAACTCTTGTGCATTTGTATTTGCACTTGATTTGACACTCTACAGAGCTGAGAGTCAGGCTGATGCCTTACAATTTGTACTGGGTCTAGCTGGGATGGTAACTTTCCCTGCAGCAGCCCATACAGTGCTATGCTCTGCACTTGTAGCTAAAACAGCAGTGGTATCACACTGGTGTTGTGTCTGCTGCTGAGCAGTGCTGGCATAGCATCAGGACTTTCTCTAGCCCTCCTAGGGGGTGGGCAAAAAAAAAAAAAAAAGAGAAACATCACCAGGGCAGCTGACCCAAACCAACCAAAGGGATATTCCATACCATATGATGTCACACTCAGCAATAAAAGGTGGGAAAAGGAGGAAGAGGGGTTGGGTGGGCTCTCGTTGCGAAAACATCTGTCCTCCTCTCCAAACACTGGCTACGTGCATTGAGGACCACTTCAAGGACGTGGTCAAGCATCGCTTATTTGTGGGAAGTAGAGAGTAATTTTTTTTTTCCCCTCTGCATTTCCACATAGCCTTTACTTGTTTTGTTATTCCCTTTCCCCCTTCCTCTTCCCCTTTTCCCTTTCCTCCCTTTAGTTGAATTGTTTAATTAATAATAATATTGTTAATAATAATAATATTGTTAATAATTGTTTAATTAATATAATATTTCCTTGATAATATATTTCTCTCTTTATTAAAATTATCCTTATCTCAACCCGTGAGTTTTTGTTTCCCTTTACTTCTTCCCCTCCTCATCTGAGGAGGGGGAGTGAGAGAGTGGTTGTGGTGTTCAGTTGCCTAATACGGTCAAACCACCACACAATTCAGCATGAAAACTTCAGTATGCAAGAATGTGTTTTATAACTGATACTCCAGTTGAGTGAAAAACTTATCTAAAGTGAGGTTAATTAATATATCTTTATTCAGATGTTCTGAAAATATCAGGATATAGTTTATAGCATGTGTTAACAAAATTGAATAAGCTTCCAAAATATGTTTGAATGTTTAAAAACTGAGTTTTACTTCTGTACAGTCAAATTCTATGTAAATTCTACATACATTCTGATACTTGAGGCTTTCTTATTTACTGATTATTCATACTGATTTTTAACTGAGTATCCAGCTGCAATTGGAAACCTTGTCCCATTTTACCTCAAGACAGCTGTACAGTTTTCCTTGTACAGTGTTTTTTAATTAATTTATTTTAATGGGAATACAGAATGTGATTGTATTTTCTTTTGATGTAAGGTGAAAAAAGGGAACAGTTTATATTTTCATATTCATTTTTTGGTTTCACTTAAACAGAAAAGAACTAAGCTAAAATGAGGAAGTGGTGAGAAGCTTTGGGGATTGGCCTAATTAAAGAAAGACTAAAGAAGATGATAACAGCCAATACCAGTTATGCCTCCCAGCTAAACTTCTTTTCTCAAATGAAAAGTAGCATATAATAATTCAGAAAAATTAAGTAAACTGCCAAAATCCAGAGGTTAAAATATCAAAGAAACAACAACACAAGTAGCTGCTACAGCCCATTCTGCCTTCAAATGCCTTATGACTTTACTAGGGTGTTTATAGAAACAGCATGCTACCTGCATGGCTATAAAGTATTCATGCTTGGGTCAGGAACTGTGATGGGTCAGGTCTCCAGAAAAGCTCCCTCTCTCTTTGTACTAAAAGAAGAGACAGCTGTGACTGTTCGGTCTAAACTACCACAGAGGAAAAAAAAAATAATAAAAACACACTACATAGGAAGAGATGGTTGAGTGAATAACCATAAATTATATATATGATTAAGTTAGTCCTTCATTCTCTTTGTCTCTCTATAAACAGTGATTTCCTACCATTTATTTTTTGGTAGATTTAAACCTGTAAATATCATTAGAAGTCTTATTCAATATATTTACACAAATTATTGAAATTGCAATCTGTGTTGCTTCTATATTCTCTTTGTGAGTCAAAGAGATAGTATTGCTTTTGTAGCATTTATTTATTTATTTTTGATGTTGCTGTTTTCATTTCTGAATCACAAGCGGTAGGTGATATAGATCTCTATACAATAGTCTCTCAATCAGTGCTTCCCTAGAAAACTCTGTGTGGAAATACATTTCCTTTTCTTAGTCAACTTAATCTTATTGACTATAAACTTGTTTTTCATAATTACTCTGAGGGTGGAAAGGCCTTGCAGAGAGATCTGGACAGATTGGAGAGCTGGGTGACCACCAACCACATGAAGTTTAACAAGAGCAAGTGCCAGGTCCTGCACCTGAGACACGGCAACCCTGGCTATATGTATAGACTGGGTGATGAGATGCTGGAGAGCAGCCCCGCAGACGGGGATCTGGGTGTTGTGGTTGACAGCAAGTTGAATATGAGCCAGATGTGTGTCCTGACAGCCAGGAGGGCCAACTGTATCCTGGGGTGCATCAAGGATGTACCATGCATCAAGGTGTATCCTGGGGTGGCATTGCTAGTTGGTCGAGGGAAGTGATTGTCCCACTCTACTCTGTGCTGGTGTGGCCTCACCTCGAGTACTATGCGAAGTTCTGCACACCACAGTACAGAAAGGATGTAAAGCTGTTGGAGAGTGTCCAGATGGGGGCTACAAAGATGGTGAAGGGCCTAGAGGGGAAGATGTATGAGAAGCAGCTGAGATCACTTAGCCTGTTCAGCCTGGAAAAGAGGAGGCTGAGGGGAGACCTCATTGCGGCCTACAGCTTCATCATGAGGGTGAGTGGAGGGCAAGGTGCTGATCTATTATCTCTAGTCACCAGTGACAGGACCATGGGAATGGTGTCAAACTGAGGCATGGGAGGTTTAGGCTAGACATCAGGAAGAGGTTCTTCACTGAGAGGGTGGTGGCACACTGGAAATGGCTCCCCAGTGAAGTAGTCATGGCACCAAGCCTGTCAGAATTTAATAAGTGTTTGGACTGTGCACTTAGACACATGGTCTAAAATTTTGGGTAGACCTGTGTAGTGCCAGGAGTTGGATTTGATGATCCTTATGGGTCCCTTCCAACTGACAATATTCTATGATTCTACTCATGGAAGAAATCCAGCAACCACCCAGAGGACTGTGTATCACAGAATTGAAGTTAGTTATTTTTCCCTTACTGTCCATGTTTATTGGTTCTATATGGTCAGCCTTCATACTTGTCCAGTTTCTTATTTCCTCTCTAATGAGAAGATATATGAATTTTAAATAAAGAGAGCTTGAAATTCATGGTACCAATTATTCTTAAATAGCTGTCTGAGAATACATATGGCAGATCATGATCTGGATATCTCCAAATAATGCTGGACAAATATATGACTTATGAAGCAGGAGGGCTTAGGCTGCAGAAGGTTGGTTGTCTTGATGTAAGTCCCAGTCAGTAAATACACAAAGGCAATAAAATGTTCAGGTAATAATAAGTAATAATAACCAATAAATCTTAAAAAAAAAAAAAAAAAAAAAGTTATAGTATAATAAAGAAGGCAGCCCACCAGTTTTTTTGTTTGTTTGTTTTTGTCATTTTTTTGGTTTAATGGGTGGGGTTAGGGAGGGTAGAACAGGCTTCTTTGAGTATATTTAATGTTAAATAATTTTTGTCAAGCAGGCCTGATTTATCAGATTATATGCTTTACTGAATAGGTAAATTCTGGTTAAATAGCAATAGATATATCTACTTACTTCTGCGTATATCTACATACTAAATATATCTACATATATACACACACAATAAGTATACCTACATACTCTACAAAATTACACAATGGTTGAGGTTGGAAAGGACTTCTAGTTCAGCCATTCTGCTTGAGCAGGCTGCCCAGGACCATGCCCAGATAGCTTTTGAATATCTCCGGAGAGGAAGACTCAACAACTTCTCTTGGCAACTTGTTCCAGTGTTCAGTCACCTACTTGTTAAAAAATAAAAAAAAAAAAAATGTGGTCGCGATATTTAGACAGAACCCCTTGTGTTCCATCTGTATTCCAGAGATCCTGATTTAATGCTATGGAAAAATAATAATAATAATAAATAAAAAATAAATAAAAATTTTAAAAATGCTAACAGACTTTTGCTTCTGCTTATGTTACAGGGAAGCTAATCTTGAAATATAACCATATTTTGAGGTCATTTAGAAAATAAAGGTTGACTTTTTTAAAGAAGTCATTCTCTAGTCTTCAAATAACTGGTTCAACATAGAGATCCATTTCTACTGTTGACTAAACAGAGATAAATAATGGCTTTGTGGGTCTTTCCAGCTTTTTGATAAAGTCACATGAAAATCCAGAAGTAGAAAGCAGAGGTAAATATGGAATGGATATAAGTGCAACATTTTAAAACTGGGAACATGCAAGTGCACGGATTAGATTAGATGATTTCTGGCAAAATAAGTGATATTACACAACATTGGATGTAAACAATGCAAATTAAGGGAAGGATTTCCAGCAGTCTCAATGGGCTCTGAAGTTGTTCCTTAGAGATGTAAAGAGAGAACTGTATATCTTGAATAGACCTAAGTTGCATTTTCATATAATTGAACCTGAAAGTTTTTTGTTCCAAATTGGAAAATCATGTTCAGGATTAGCATGGACTTTACACTGTATTATTCAGAAACCTGTGAAGGAAGGGAGGAGTTCAGTAGATAACAGCAATGAATAGTTTGTTGAAATAGTTACTCTGGGGTTTACTGACACTTATGAAATAATAAATATCTTGTATCCTACATTAAATAATTGATTGCTTAATAGCATTTTGAAGTGAATTTAATTCCTGTGGAGGTCCATGAGAGCAGGCTCTCTAATTTGCTTCAGAGCAAAGAGGGTCTTTGATTGCATTTTAGTGTTGACAAGTAATAGTGAAGGACATACTTCCAAAGACTTGCATGTTCATTTCACCTTGGAGATGTATGAAATACCTGGCTAAAATGACCTAAAACAAAATGTTGAAAATCTCATTTTATTTGTTATTTCATTCTCTTTACTTTCCAAAGTTATTGACCTGTGCTACACTGCTGTGCTACTAGACTACAAGGTGTTTTAAATCTATCTCAGACTGTTCAGCTATACACAGTCGGCTTCACTGCTTCATTCCAAGAAAGAAAATAGGTGTTCAGAAAGAAAAGATAAACAATATAGATAAGACAAAAAGGTAAACAATAAAGATTAGATGGTAATGTTTTTTAGCAATAGTAATATTTTTGACTTATTTCTTCAGCATCAAATTCTGTTTGGTTGCTTAAAGTCATGTCACTTGACTCAAGATACTTTCAAGTGAAATTAATACTTCAGTTAATATAAAACTGTAATTGAACTGTACAGAAAGTGTTCATTGAATACATTTTTATTCTTTCATATGCCAAAATTCCTCTAATAAAGCTACTTTCTCACAGTATCAAAGTACATTACTCCTGAAAATTCTCTTAGCAGATCATTCATATCCTCATAATTCAGGATTACTCGTCACAGAAGAGTGGGAGTTTACAAACCCATATTTCTTAAATTGTGTAATAGGCATCTGAGAGATCACCAAAATGAAACTCTACCAAAGGGGACTCGTTTCTGAAAAGGAGGGTAATTTTATAACATCATCCAAGTCAGATAAAAATAAAAGGGAGAAAAAGGAAGAAGTTTTTTTTTTTTTTTTTTTTTTTTTTTTTTCTGTCAGGTAGTATAAATTAAACAAGTTTGGAAACCAGTCACAAGACTACTGAACTGTTATTTTCCAACATTTATATTTTCTATGTTATTTCTGAAAGCATTTTCCCTGGAAAATTCTATATTTTCAAGTGTACGTTCTTCTCAGGAGACATTCAGACAGAAGTTCAGAGGATGTAAATGTTCATAGACATATGATATAAATAAGCTATCATCATAATTTCCTTAATCTACTTTTTTAATATTAGTTCAATAAACTGCCTGTCTCGATGGAAGATCACAGAATCACAGAATCACAGAATTTCTAGGTTGGAAGAGACCTCAAGATCATCGAGTTCAGCCTCTGACCTAACACTAACAGTCCCCACTAAACCATATCCCTAAGCTCTACATCTAAACGACTTTTAAAGACCTCCAGGGATGGTGACTCCACCACTTCCCTGGGCAGCCCGTTCCAATGTCTAACAACCCTTTTGGTAAAGAAGTTCTTCCTAACATCCAACCTAAAACTCCCCTGGCACAACTTAAGCCCATTCCCCCTTGTCCTGTCACCAGGCACATGGGAGAACAGACCATCCCCCACCTCGCTACAGCCTCCTTTAAGGTACCTGTAGAGAGTGATAAGGTACCTGTAGAGAGCGATAAGCCTTCTTTTCTCCAGGCTGAACAAGCCCAGCTCCCTCAGCCGCTCCTCATAGGACTTTCTCTCCAGGCCCCTCACCAGCTTCGTAGCCCTTCTCTGGACCCGCTCAAGCACCTCAGTGTTCTTCTTGTAGCGAGGGGCCCAAAACTGAATACAGTATTCGAGGTGCGGGCTCACCAGAGCCGAGTACAGGGGGACGATCACCTCCCTAGCCCTGCTGCCCACACTGTTTCTTATACAGGCCAGGATGCTGTTGGCCTTCTTGGCCACCTGAGCACACTGCTGGCTCATCAGCTGACTATCAACCATCACTCCCAGGTCCTTCTCTGCCTGGCAGCTCTCCAACCACTCATCTCCCAGCCTGTAGCTCTGTTTGGGGTTATTGCGCCCCAGGTGGAGGACCCAGCACTTGACCTTGTTGAACTTCATGCAGTTGACCTCAGCCCATCGGTGCAGCCTATCCAGATCCTCCTGCAGAGCCTTCCTACCCTCGAGCAGATCGACACACGCACCTAACTTGGTGTCATCTGCAAACTTACTGAGGGTGCACTCAATGCCCTCGTCCAGATCATTGATGAAGATATTAAAGAGGACCAGCCCCAGCACCGAGCCCTGGGGAATGCCACTAGTGACCGGCCTCCAACTGGTTTTGACTCCATTTACCATGACTCTTTGTGCCCGGCTATCCAGCCAGTTTCTGACCCAACGAAGCATGCGCCAGTCCAAGCCAAGAGCAGCCAGTTTCTTGAGGAGAATGCTGTGGGAAACGGTGTCAAAAGCCTTGAAGATGTTATGCCATGATGCCTAGAGATCTGTATTTGAAGTCAGTCTTGATCTTCCTCTTCGAAAATACAGTACAAATGGAACAGAAGTTGGAAATGGATCCAGGCCACCAGTAGAAGGAGAATGGAGGAGGAAGAAGTTTAATGTTTTATCTCTGGTATGGGTCCCTGAGAAAACTACCTCTTAATTCTGTAGTGAGGGGAAATAGCTATTACCATCAGGATTGGATAGGAAGACATGAGGGAAATCTACAGGCTTTGAATAACTATGAAGAATTGTATTAGAAATAGTTGTGAAAATCCAGAAATGATTAATTGCGAACACCAGAACACAGCAAGTAAGTGTTATCAGTAAAATTTTGAGAAATAACAGAATGTTATGTGTTAGTGTAGAAGGATTCATATCATGGACTCCAATATGAATTAGAATTCCGTGTCTCATTTAAAATTTCAAAGTTCAGTGTTTTGTTTTCTCTTTCTTTTTTTTTTTTCCTCCCCATAAAATTTATTTCATGATTTTGTAATGAACTATTGCATACATATTATGGTTAACGTAATTTGTTGACACTTGAAGATTAGATGTCCAATTTTTGTCAAGAGTTTTCCTTATCTTCTGAGAGCTGTCCTTTGTAAAGTAGAAATGGCAGTAAATAGAAATAAAATAGAATTTATTCAAACTAACTAGCTGATAACTAGTAGATATTGAAAGGTGCAGCTGTAAAGTCATTCAGCAGTTGACAGAACCCAAGTTGTGCATAACTTACTTTGAAAATCATTATTTATCTAGAAAATAAATATTCAGGCAACAGTGGCAGGTCTTCTGTGGTGGATTGGTGAGTTTCCATCTACCTTACTCTTTGTACGAAAAATGAAATGTAGTATATTGGAAGTTGTAAAATCAAAAATTATATACATTTGAGATGAAAAGTATTGTATTTTTAGTAAGCATTAGTGAGGATTCTGAATATGCTAATTCAAAACTATTTACAAAATAACCATGTATTTCTAAGAAATGCTCACTGTTTTTCTGAGTGGTTCATAAAAGACATGAAATGTATGTGCTTGAAAAATTAATAATTGAGCTGAATCACATTTTATTATTTCAAAATTCTCTTTTGTGTCACTATTTCAATGATTATTTTCCAGGAACAGAAAGACAAACTGTATCTTTCTATGAAAGTATATGATGCATCTTGATGCATTCCTAACGTATATTTTACATTTACTTCTCAGATAGTAGTTATTTAATTATTCTCTCCCTTACAATGAATAAAATCAAGACTTTAACACCCATTATTCATTCAGATAAAGAATACAGTTTTTCAAAATAGATGTATGATGCTAGGTCTCCAAATGTCCTTTTAGATGAGGACATATGAGTTTTTATATTTAAAAATACTCAGTATTCAGCAACCTCCTGAAAGAATTAATGTTAGCTGTTCAAAGGTTAGTATTTTATGAATTACATGTCTAAATTTAGTTCTGGAGATTGACTCAACTAAGAGATTAAAAAACAACATCAACAACAACAATGTGGTGACTGATATGTTGCATTGTACAGATATGTATTTTATCCCTCATTTATCCAAAATTGTTTTTCTCAAGTCTTTGGTTCTCCTTCCCAAAGCTGTTGTAAAAAGAAGATTTAATGTTTATTACGCTTATAATTAAAAGTATTTGAAAGTGGAAAAAATACAGCTTCCAAACTGACAATGTCCGTTCATTTGAAAAAAGAGTTTCAGGTGCCTGATATTTAGAGTCGTATACCATCGATATATAGTACTGTCATACTATATATCACTGGCTTTATCTTGTAAGAGCTATTTCCAGAAGGTGTTGAGGATTTTTTGTTTTTACAGTTATGTCAATAAGAGATAGCATATGGAAGATAGTTTTTTCAAACATATCTTAAGAATGAAAATATGTTTCTAGATATTTCAAAAGTTTAGTGCTTTACTTCAATGTTCAAGATTTTGGCTTGATTGCTTCCCTAGATCTGTGCACAATTCGTACTGCAGTGCCTCTTAATCCACTGGGGCTCTGGACCACTGCTCATGAATATCTATTAATGAATTCAGCATGACTTTGTGAAAGCAAACTAACATTGGTGTAGTATATTTCCATGGAAAGTATTGAGGAAATGTTGCAAGAAATGACATTGGACAGTGCACTGGGATATTGCAAAAGGCAAGGAAAGAGTTTCGTATACTAGCATTTGAAATGCAGAAGTCAGTAATACTTCTTAAACTAGGTGGAAGCCAGTTCCATTCTTAGCTGGGTATTGCCATCTACCTACAGGATTGACAACACTGATGGATTTCTAGTATCTTAGTGTCACAGTTACTTCAAGAGTTAGTAGAATAATCCTGTCTGAGATTGCTTTCACCAAGCTTCCCTTGAACACTGGTGGGGAACAATTATTGTTAGCTTTCTGAAATATGGATGTGTGTATGTGACTGTATGTTTTCATGCTCTCAGCCACAGATAAGGAAAGATAACTACCTCCATTTTAAAAACATATTTAAAGTTTGGGGAAAAAAATAAGGAACCCTAATTTTAAAGACATTTCTCTTGGGAATGTGAACAACTGGGATACAGTTTTAACATTCTCAGCCCAATTGTAAGTGCTGATTTTTACAATTCATATATTCAGTATCACTCTAATAAACTAGATATATTAAAGGGAAAAGGTTCATATTCTCTTATTTTTGAAATCACCTTTGGAAAAGGTGAAAACAAAAATATTAAATGTGCATGTGCATATGTGAATGTGTGTGTGTGCTTGCACGTGTGTGTGGTTTATCTAGTATTATAAAATCCCTTCTGTGGAAACATGATTCCACATAAATATTGAAAATTGTTGGAAACTATTGCATTTCAGGAAATAATAAAGCTGAAGTGATAGGTTTGAATGCATGTTTTTAATATCCATTACTTAAACAGGTATACTCCAGCTAGTTCAGTACAAAACGCCTTTTATTATTATTATTATTATTATTATTTTAAATTGAGGTTAGCATGCTCAGGAAGCTAATTTATAAGTACAAAGTGAAGAAAACCCCTCAGGTTTATTTTTTGTGCCTGTGTTCATATGGACTTTTAGTTACTTTAGAATAATCATTTTTCCATGTTACATAGCCCTTAATGTGACGCCAGTCAAAACCAAAACCAAAACACACCCCCTGAAAAAAACAAGCAAACAAACTAAAACCCCCCAGTCAACCAAATAAAATAGGAATAGAATAGAATCTGAACAAAATTTCATAAACTTAGATTCTGCAGCCACAATATACTCTAAGAAAACTTTTATTTAATTGGAAATAAATAAAAATAAAAAACACACAAAAATCACAACAAACAAACAAACAAACAGCCTAATACACAATAAAAGTGCTTAAAAACATAAGTTCAAGAGCTAGATACTGATTAGGCTTGTAATATTTCAGCTTTTAATAAATGTTTCAGAAGGATCCTGTAATGTACAAAACAGTATGAGGGAAGCTGTGAAGATTTCTGACAATCTCTGCCTCTCCCCGAAATATTATAAACTGGATACATTTTCTTTGTTTAATGAAGAAACATGTTTTTTAAACTTTTTAAATAGAGATACTGCTGTCAAACTAAATTTCACCAGAATTATGAATATTTATCACATTTTTAGAGAATTCCGAGATAGCATACTTGCAGACAGCAGGGGATGGGTTTCACTGACATACAAGGCAGATCTTATAGACGTTTCTTACTTTCTAGTGATTTGACTAATTCCTTGGATTAGTGATGCCTTATAGGTTCTACAGTGACATTCTATATTTTACTGTGTTTTACTAAAAGCAGGTCCTAGACATCAGTGTACATGCAAGAGTGAATGAGCAGGTAAAACTGATGGTGATTTATTTTCCACCAATAAAAGGTGGAAAAAAGGAAGAAGAGGGGAGGGGTGGGCTCTCATTGTGAAAATGTCTGTCCTCCCAAACAACGGCTATGCATATCGAGGCCCTGCTTCAAGGATGTGGTCTAGCATTGCTCGTTGGTGGGAAGTAGATAGTAATTTCTTTCCTCTGTGCTTCCACATGGCCTTTGCTTTTTGTTGGTGGTGGTGGAGGTTTTACTATTATTTATTTATTTTATTATTTTTCCCCTTTACCTTTTCCCTTTAGTTATATCATTTAATTAATTTTACCTTAATAATTATTTTTCCTTCAACTAAATTATCCTTATCTCAGCCTGTGAGTTATTTTTCCCTTTTCTTCTTCCCCTCCTCTTCTGAGGAGGAGGAGTGAGAGAGTGGTTGTGGTGGACTGTCTGGACTGTGTGGAACTTCAGGTCGGTGATGGCAAAGTTGAGAGCCTCTGGGTAAGGATCAAGGGACGAACGAATAAAGGGGATGTAGTTGTGGGAGTCTATTACAGACCGCCTGGCCAGGACGATAGCGCTGATAAATTATTCTTTACAGAACTAAGAGAGGCCTCGAGATTAACTCCCCTTGTCCTTATGGGGGACTTCAACTTGCCAGACGTAAACTGGGAGTGCCACACGGCTGACACGAGCAAGTCCAGGAGGTTCACGAAGCACCTAGATGATAACTTCTTGGTGCAGGTGCTAACGGAGCCAACTAGGAAAGGTGCCCTCCTAGACCTGTTGCTAGAAAACAGAGAGGGTCTGGTGGGAGATGTGGTGATTGGTGGCCGCCTCGGTCATAGCGACCATGAAGTGGTTGAGTTCAAAATTTACGGTGACAGAAGGAAAAGTGCCACCAAAACCTCATCCCTAGATATAGGGAAGGCGGACTTCAGGCTGCTCAGGGAACTAGTCAGCAAGGTCCCTTGGGAAGCTGCTCTTGAAGGCCTCGATGTACACCAGTGCTGGTCATTCTTTAAGCGATGCCTCCTAGAAGCACAAGATCAGGCAATTCCTAAATTTCGCAAATCAGGCAAG
>CM021731.1:51827316-51888163 GCA_011075105.1 Heteronetta atricapilla | reverse complement strand
GCCCTGCCCTGCCCTTCCCTTCCCTTCCCTTCCCTTCCCTTCCCTTCCCTTCCAGGGCTGGAATGGACTCTGCTGATAGTTTCATAGCCTGGATGTGCTTAATCGTCATTATTCCAAATTTATGAGATTTTATTGCACAAAAAGAAAAAAAAAATTGCAACCATATTTCCAAATTTAGTGAATAAACAGCCCCTAGTCTTCTAGTCTTTCTACTTGTAGCTTTCCATAAAAACAAACAAACAAGCAATAAAGAAAAATAAAAACTAAGAGGGGGACTAAGGCTGGGGACAAGAAAAAAGAAATGAGAAAGGCATGATAGAGAGAGGAGTACAGAACAGTGAAAGGGAGAAAAGTCAATGAAAAAAAAAATCAAACACGAAAAAACAACCCCCTCCGTCTTTCCCTCCCAACCAAACAACTAACCAAAAAAACCAAAACAGAACAAATCAAAGAAAACCTTCAAACCCAAAACACAACAGCAAAAAAAAATTCAGATAAATTAAAAAGTTTTTTTTTTTTTTTTTTTTTTTTAACTTTAAAAAAAGTATTTTTTAACAATAAAATAATTGTTTGATATTTTTATAAAATACAATTAACCTCTGGAATTCATGCCTACTGGACGAATAGCTCAGCCTAACAGTGAGGCAGAGAATGTAGTTGACTTTAAATGGATCATTTACATGAGTTATATTACCACCCACAAAATTCATCATAGGCCATTCTTTTCTTGTTCTTGTTATTATCACAATGACAGAGTTTCACTGATTCTAAGCACAAGCTAGTCACCCAAGAGTGAGCATTAAAAATACATTTATTCTTAATAAATATTATTCTTCAATTCTTAGATTTTCTCAGTAAATATGTGGTAGTGGGCACTTCAGGGAGGGAATATAGGAACTTAGACTTACTGAAATTCTCTGTTTTTATAGTTTTTCTATGACATATTTTTCATAAATCACCCAAGAATGACTTATCTTTGCATGACTGTTTTGAAACTGTTCACCTCAGTCACTGTATTTGGAAAAAACAGTCTTCACATCTAATAGTTACAAGAGTTATGCAGAGCTAATAGTTCACTTACCAATACTCTGGGGATGTGTTTAAATGTGAACTGTTCCTTTAGGCTAAAAGTAATATTGTGCAGGGTGAAAGGGTAAACTGAGACTAGAAATAAGTGTGTGAATTGCTTCATGGATAGCCCCCTGGCATGAGAAAATGAAAACTTCCTGCAACGGATATGAAACCAACTTGAATAATAAGTTACAACTGGAACTGAACTCACATAGGTGCATGTTTTGTTAGAGGCTACCTGTTTTTATACAGAACAGTAGTAACAGAAAAAATAAAAGGAAACAAGTTTTTAAGCATGCAGATTTTCAATGCTCACATTATTATTTTTAAATTATTTAGCAACATGGAAGTAAGTGGAGAGAGATGGAAGCTGAACAGAATCTGGAGTCAGAAATACAGAAAGTTGTGTGAGTATTTCATTATCAAGTCAGATCTCATTTACTGAACATAGAAATGATTCAGCTGACTCCTGTTCCATGTGCCTTTGTAGTCATAGCTGTCACTAATGCAGCTGCAGCAGCACGCACTACCTCTCTGTCCCATTGAACAACTGCAAACAGACCATAGGGCAGGTAAAATTAATGTGGTACGGAGCAGTGGAGAGATCTCATTAGTTCCACTCTTAGGGTGCAGGGTATCAAAGAGATTTCAGACAGCACTCCACAGCTTCTGCTCCTCATTTGACATGATGAGATTATCCTCAACCTCCTGACCCTTCCTCCCACTATTCTCCCCATCATCTGATCCAGTGAGGACAGATGAAATCTGAGATTTGGTAGCTGCACAACCAACTGCACTGTGTGACAACAGGTCATGAAGGCTTTTGTATTGAAGGTTTTGTACTGGACAATCAATGATGGACCTTAGTTCTAGCAAATCCTTAGTTCTGGCAAACTCTGACAAACAATGTATTAACATGGATTTTATTTAAGCAAAGGAAGCCATTTTCTGAGCCCTTGTTCTACTTTGGCAAATTACTCTTGATTGAGCTTTCAAATTACAATATAATAAAATCATCATACCCATCTAATCACAAAATTTTTGGGAGGAGAAAATAAGTCTAAATTACTTCCATTAGTCTAAAATGAAGTGTAAAGTACAAATGTGAGGAAATAGGGGAATGCTGATGTATAGGGTTTATGTGGCAAGGGCTTGGTAGTAGCAAGGGGGCTGCAGAGGTGTCCTCTGTGAGCAGAGCCCAGCAGCTGCCTCATGTCAGTTTAGAAGCATCTCCAGCTGTCTCCAAAAGAGAGCTGGCCAGAGCTGAGCCAGAGAGTGAGATTGTTTGTACTTCTGGAAGAACATACTTGAGAAAGACAAAACAACTGCACAACAGCAGCTGGGAGTAAGAGGAGTAAGAAAATATAGAGAGAACCAGCGCTGCAGACCCCAAGGTCAGTGCAGAAGGTGGAGGGCAGGAGGTGCCCCAGGCACCACAGCAGAACATCCCCTGCAGCCTGTGGAGAGGCCCCTGGTGGAGCAGACTGCCCCCTGCAGCCCATGGGTCCCACAGCAGAGCAGAAGTCCACGTTGCAGCCCATAGAGGAGCCCCCAGTGGAGCAGGTGGATGTGGCCTGGAGGAGGCTGCGGCCCACAGAGAACCGCTGCAGCAGAAGGCCTCAGACCATAGCTGCAGCCCATGGAGAGGAGCCCAAGCAGGAGCATAGGGTCAGAGGGAGCTGCTGCCCATGGGGGACCCATTTTGGAGCACTTTGTTCCTGACAGATGGCCTGCGAGTTGTGCACCCATGTTGTAGCAG
Organism: Heteronetta atricapilla; assembly: GCA_011075105.1. NCBI lineage: Eukaryota > Metazoa > Chordata > Aves > Anseriformes > Anatidae > Heteronetta > Heteronetta atricapilla. Next base: position 51,885,333 of record CM021731.1, on the reverse strand, counting down.
TTCTTGAAGAGCTGCTACCTGTGGGAAGCCCACACGTCATCAGTTTGGGAAGGATGGCATCCTGTGGGAGGGACCCCCTGTTGGAGCAGGGGAAGAGAGTGACTTAGAAGGAGTGGTGGGGACAAAGTGTTAGGGACTGACTGCAGTCCCCACTAACCGGTTCCCCTGCATTACTACTACTATGTGGGAGTAGGTAGCAGGGGGTGAATGGGGGAGGAGGGGGGAAGGTGTTTTTTAAACACCTTTTAAAGTTTGCTTGTATTTCTAACTTCTCTAGCCTGTTATTGATGGACAATAAATTTTATTAATCAGTTGAGTCTGTTTTGCACATGACAGTAGTTGGTAAGTGATTTCCCTGTCCTTATCTCAATCCATATATATATATATATATATATGGATTGAGATATATTTTCTCACCCTGTTCTTCTGAGGATGATGACCCATAAGGATCATCGAGTCCAACTCCTGGCAACACACAGGTCCACCCAAAAACTCAGACCACATCCACATGGCTAAGAACACAGTTCAAACACTTCTTAAACTCCAGCAGGCTTGATGCCATGACAATGTCCCTGGGGAGCCTGTTCCAGTGTGCAACAACCCTCTTGGTGAAGAACCTTTTCCTGATAGCCAACTTGAACCTCCCCTGTCGCAGCTTGACACCATTCCCTCAGGTCCTATCACTGGTTACCAGAGATAATAGATTAGCACCTGCCCCTCTACTCCCGCTCATGAGGAAGCTGTAGACTGTGATAAGTTCTTCTCTCAGCCTCCTCTTTTTCTGGCTGAACAGGCTAAGTGACCTCAGCTGCTCCTCATACATCTTCCTCTCCAGGCCCTTCACCATCTTAGTAACCCTTCTCTGGACGCTCTTCAATAGCTTCACATCCTTTTTATACTGTGGTGCCCAGAACTGCACATAGTACTTGAGGTGAGGCTGCACCAATGTAGAGTAGAGCGGGGACAATCAGTTCCCTCAACCAATTAGCAATGCCATACTTGATGCATCCCAGGATGCAGTTGGCCCTCCTGACTGCCAGGGCACACGTGGCTCATATTCAGCTTGCTATCAACCAAAACCTCCAGATCCATCTCTATGGGGCTGCTCTCCAAGGAATGACTGTTTTTCTCCATTTACTATAAAAGGAGTCTACATGGCTAACTCAGATATAGTTATTCAAAATATATTGAAAACAGTCACACTTGTGTCTGTGTTTAACTGTGTATTCATATATATATCCACACCAACTTTTGTAAGTTTGCTTTTGCTAGCACAATCTACTGCTGACCAACACTTCATTCTGCAGTCAGAACATTAAATTTCTTTATGATATTTTCACAGTGAAAAGTAAACCCATTGGAATATGTTTTTATCAGCTCTATTCTCAAGAAATTGTGACAGCATTTATGATTTAAAAAATGTTATATGTTAGGGAAGATAAGAAGTGTAATCAAATATTCTCATAAATAAATTATCATAAATTTGGCAGCTGCCAAATGTAAGCTCATATGTGTTGAAGTTTTAAGATAGGAGGAAGGTAAGAAATTGTACTGGATAAGTGAGAGGAATTATGTTTATTGACTGAGGATGCAGTCTATAAAATATTAGACTAGTTACAGTCCAAATGTATTCTTGCTTTTGAGGAAAAAGTTCTTATTTATGCAACAAAACTAGTTAGCATTCTACAGAAGAGTGGTCCACTGAGATCAAGTCCTCTTTCCATTTATATGTAAGAAGGTTTATTCTGAAAGATCTTATCATATGAAACTATTTATTTTCTCTCTCTCCTTTTTTTTTTTTTTATATATATATATATATTTTTTTTTTTTTTTTTTCTACTCCAAATTACTTCTTTTCAAGTCCTAGGCTAAACCCCTGGACTCCTCATCAATAAGAGATGGGTATCAATACCTCTTTTTTAAAACACTTTGAAAACAATAGCAAAATATGGATGTAATAAACTTAGCAAGCACTAAGTTTCCTAGAAGTAAAAAAGATTCAGCAATATAACCTTATAGTTTCACTCATTCTGATTGTGGTGGTTTTACCATGCTAGGCAGCTGAACACCACAACCGCTCTCTCACTGCCCCTCCTCAGATGAGGAGGGGAAGAAGGAATGAAAAGAACAACTCATGGGTTGAGATAAGGATAATTTAATTAAAGAGAAAAAATATTATTAAGGAAATATTATTATTAATTAAACAATTTAACTAAAGGGAAAAAAGGGAAAGCAGAAGAGGGAAGGGGAAAGGGAATAACAAAACAAAACAAGTAAACACTATGTGGAAGTGCAGAGGAAAGAAATTACTCTCTACTTCCCACAAATGAGCGATGCTTGACCACGTCCTTGAAGCAGGGCCTCAAAGCACATAGCTGGTGTTCGGGAGGAGGACAGACATTTTTGCAACGAGAGTCCACCCCTCCCCTCTTCTTCCTTTTCCCACCTTTTATTGCTGAGTGTGACATCATATGGTATGGAATATCCCTTTGGTTGGTTTAGGTCAGCTGTCCTGATGATGTTTCTTTCTCACTTTTTTGCCCACCCCCTAGGAGGGTTAGAGAAAGTCCTGATGCTGTGCCAGCACTTCTCAGCAGCAGACACAACACTGGTGTGATACCACTGCTGTTGTAGCTACAAGTGCAGAGCGCAGCACTGCAAGGGCTGCTGCAGGGAAAGTTAACATTCTAAAAGAACTCAAATGTCCAGCTTGGGTTAATGTGCCGATCAGTGCTATCTCTCTTGCAGACACTTAAAAACCAGCATGCTTCTCATATAGATACTTTCTTTACATTAAATTATTTGATATGCAAGTGAATTGACCATTGAGGGAAAAAATAGTAACAATGAAACCAGAAAACTTTCTGCTCTTGCAAATTATTTTAGTATTTTCTCTTTATGTTGGCTTCTAAGAAGCTTCATGACAACTTCCTTCAGAAATGATCACAGACACTTTGGAAAAATACAGGGAACTGACACTACCATTCGCTCATTAGGAAAAGACTAATGTGGACTATATTACCTAATGTCTCCTTGATGGAAGCTGACACATTGCTGGAAGCAGAATAGAAATGAGCCAGTCCCATTTAGAAACTCCTTCTTCATTATGTGTCTTAATAAAAGGAATGTGATAAAACCTTGTAAAAGCCTCAAAAGGACTCATAAACACAGTCTGATTTTAGTTGATATTCCATGACTGCTGCAAGGTAACCTGTTTCAGATGTGAGGAGGTAAGACTGAGGCTAACAGTCTTTTGGGGAATTAAAACACAGCTCTCTGCAAACACATGTCATTAGCTGTCTGCTCCATCCTAGCCCTGCTGTGTGAACTTCTGAATTTCTGAATTTCAATGACCTTATTGAACAATGGAAATGTGTTCAGACTGGGGCTTCTCAATTTCCCATACTAACAAAAAACACAAGGAATAAACTGTCCAAGAGATAAGACCATTATTACTATTATTATTGTTGTTGTTTTTGTTATTTTATTATTTGTAGCAGTGAGTTTTAGAACATGGGAATAATGAATTACTGGAAGTCATGAAGTCTACATCACCAGAAGTATTAAAAGCAGGTTAGAAAATTATCTGACAAGACTAACATATTATATACATCTATTATACACGTAGATAAATATATATATATAATATTAGTATAGTTATATATATATCACAGAATCACAGAATTTCTAGGTTGGAAGAGACCTCAAGATCATCGAGTCCAACCTCTGACCTAACACTAACAGTCCTCCACTAAACCATATCGCTAAGCTCTACATCTAAACGTCTTTTAAAGACCTCCAGGGATGGTGACTCCACCACTTTCCTGGGCAGCCCGTTCCAATGTCTAACAACCCTTTCGGTAAAGAAGTTCTTCCTAACATCCAACCTAAAACTCCCCTGGCGTAACTTTAGCCCATTCCTCCTCATCCTGTCACCAGGCATGTGGGAGAACAGACCAACCCCCACCTCGCTACAGCCTCCTTTAAGGTACCTGTAGAGTGCAATAAGGTCACCCCTGAGCCTCCTTTTCTCCAGACTGAACAAGCCCAGCTCCCTCAGCTGCTCCTCGTAGGACTTGTTCTCCAGACCCCTCACCTCACCCTTCTCTGGACTCGCTCAAGCACCTCAATGTCCTTCTTGTAGCGAGGGGCCCAAAACTGAACACAGTATTCGAGGTGCGGCCTCACCAGAGCCGAGTACAGGGGGACAATCACCTCCCTAGCCCTGCTGGTCACACTGCTTCTGATACAAGCCAGGATGCCGTTGGCCTTCTTGGCCACCTGAGCACACTGCTGGCTCATATTGAGCTGACTATCAACCAATACTCCCAGGTCCTTCTTCGCCTGGTAGCTTTCCAACCATTCCTCTCCCAGTCTGTAGCTCTGCTTGGGGTTGTTGTGCCCCAGGTGCAGGACCCGGCACTTGGCCTTGTTGAACTTCATGCAGTTGACCTCAGCCCATCGGTCCAGCCTATCCAGATCCTCCTGCATAGCCTTCCTACCCTCGAGCAGATCGACACACACACCTAACTTGGTGTAATCTGCGAATTTACTGAGGGTGCACTCAATGCCCTCATCCAGATCATCAATGAAGATATTAAAGAGGACCGGCCCCAGCACCGAGCCCTGGGGAACGCCACTAGTGACCGGCCTCCAACTGGATATAGTTATAGTTATATAATAGATATAATATATATATATATATCGCTCTTTTTAGGTACCTCAATCCCTTTTAGGTACCTCAATCTATCGCTCTTTTTAGGTACCTCAAGGGAGGCTGTAGCGAGGTGGGGGTTGGTCTGTTCTCCCACGTGCCTGGTGACAGGACGAGGGGGAATGGGTTTAAGTTGAGCCAGGGGAGTTTTAGGTTAGATGTTAGGAAGAACTTCTTCACTGAAAGGGTTGTGAGGCACTGGAACAGGCTGCCCAGGGAAGTGGTGGAGTCACCATCCCTGGAAGTCTTCAAAAGACGCTTAGATGTAGAGCTTAGGGATATGGTTTAGTGGTGGGCTGTTAGCGTTAGGTTGGAGGTTGGACTCGATGACCTTGAGGTCTCTTCCAACCTGGAAATTCTGTGATTCATTATATATTTTTTTCCTTTGGATTAAATTGATAACTTCAGAGTCTCTTCAAAGAGCACCTTCATTCTTTGACTAGGGAGTAGCCAGACTTCAATATCTAAGAAGTTTTCAGACAAATATTTTGCAACATGGTATCCCAGTATCTTACTCTAACATATTGTGTATACCAAAATAGTTGCATGTAATCTTTTTAAATTTGTTGGTCCCAGGGAAACGTTCTCCAGAAATAAGTGAAATTAACCCTATTGTTTCTTATTGCTGAAGAAGTAGTTATGATTATTAAAACTGAGATTTTCAGACAAAGTCTCTTGGAAACAGAGGGTTCTTTACATGTGTGCTGGCCTGATATATGTGAATTTGAAAGAATGCTTTGGTTCCACAGGTACTGATCAATTTAAAACTCACCCAAACCTAATGAAGCTTGTGACTTCTATGACCTAAAATGTGGTGTAACTGTAGTGACATTAAGCAGTCCCTTAGGTGGTTGCCACATTAGCCTTTTCACAGACAAAAGCTTCTGTGCTGGTATTTAACTGTGAAACTAATTTAAGGTGTCTCCCCATTGTCGTCATTGTTCTGCATTCTCCAGACTTTGATAAAATATTAATAATCTCATATATATATATATACATATATATATATTTTTTCCTCTGTCCTTTTAAAACATTGGAGAAATGACTAGCGTGGTAAATAATGACAAGATTAAGATTCTCAAACTTGATAATGTGAGATAAACAGAATGACCATGATATTCCAGAAAACAGCAAAAGGGACAGAAACATGAAAGAGCATATGAACTGAAATAGAAACAAGATAAAATAAAATCTTCATCTTAAGACAGTGAGAATCACAAAGCAGAAGATCTTGCTCTTTCATTATGTTGCTCCTAATGTTGACTTGCTGTTCATTTATTTTTAAAACAAGATTTTCTAAATATGCTATTGGAATGCTTCCTTGAAGAAATGCTGGAATGTATAGTCAATGAAACAGCAATCTAACTGTATTTATGTATGTCGAGACATAGGGAGAAGTCTTATTCTTTAATATCTTCTGCAGTTTGGAAAATAGCAATAAATAAGTTTTATATTTATTCATATGGAAGAAACTTTCCAAGAGACAAAACTGACTGTAATCACAAGTTATCACTGCTTCTAATACACAGGTTACTGTGGATCAGTATGATAATACATACTGACTGTGAATGTCACATTCTTGTCATCTGTTTGAAGGACTTTCAACAGTTTTAGTGACAACACTGATAGGCAAATGTTTTCCCAGAATTTTAATTGCTGAAATTTTGATTGTCAGGAAATTATATATATATATATATATATATATATATATATATATGTTTTTTTTCACTAATGGAATGGAAAACAAAATAACAAAATGATGATTCAGTGGCCTCTTTGTCATGTTTTTGATTGTTAGTATTGGTATTATTTCTATTATTTCAATTAAAATGCCACCTAAAAACATACATTCAAGGCCTCGTTTTGCAAAGTTCAAAGTTCTGCACAGTCTCAAGGTGAGGAATTGTCTTTTGTTCTAGAGAGCTCACTGTGTAAATTCTTATCTTTTCCAACATTGTAATGCTTTAATTTAATGGATTTAGGTTTTGTGTCTGGACTCTGTCATAGCGTTATAAAACTGAGTTATTGTTGTTTGGTTTATGCCTGAAAATTTGTGTTTAAGAATTACATTGTTGTTACATCATTTTGACTTTCTGTGTAGAAAGGACCTAAATTAGGTAGGCTGGAGGAAGGAAAAGAAGGAGAGTTAGACAGGAGAGTTTGCCTGATTTGCCACAGATCACTTTTGTTGTACTTAGTCTACAAGAGAAATGCATGTGGGGTGAAGTGGGGCTGGAGTGTAGGGCTCTGCAGCAGCCCTGGGGGACCTCACAGGTCCTTCTGACATGAGCTGCAGCAGATCAATGTAGTGTGAGAAATTAGGATTTGGGGCCCACTGTGGATCCCTTGCTTCAGGCAAAGGTATCTACTGTCCTCTGACACTTTAGGGAAGGGAGTCAGCTTTGCACCAGTCTTGAGTCTAACTTGTGCCAAAAAAAAAATAATGAAGATAATGGATGTTTTATAAATCCATTTTCTTGCAATTTCTTTTGTTAATTAACGTCTTAAATGTTGCTGGTTAATTGGCTGTATTCCCAACACTCCTAAATATATCAAAAGTCTCATGATACTTAGTATTTTCATAAAGCCACCACAGCTGGAATTAAGAGATTGCAGGAGATATTTATTTCAGGAAGATAAGCTTCAAGTTTTAATGATTGTTTATAAAACCTTGACAAAATGAAACAAGCACTCTGTAAGATCTCAGAAAGGAAAAGGGCTAGTAAAAAGAAAGATATATATTATATATATATATATAACATTTATATATGTATTACATTTATATATATATATATTAAATTTCTATTTTTCTATTTTTAAGCCAATCCTATGATTATCTGGGCTTTGACTTGTGATTTTGGATGGCTGAAATTGTCAGCAATGCCAAGACAGAAATATTTCCAGTCTCAAAAGTAATGGTCTGTTTTCTAAAGTATTCTCCCAGACAGCCTGTTTTTATCTTTATTAAAAATATTTATTTGTTCATCTACTTCACTTCAGTATATAAAAAGTAACAAAATATGCCATAGATGTTATCTCATTATTTTATTTTTTTTGTATGGTCAGATTATTAGATTTTTTTAAAAATAATACTACCTGTGTTCCTAAGTATTTTTTTTTCTTAATAGATTGTCATTACTTTAATGTGAAAATTGAAGAATTTTTAAAGATTTACATGATCTCTTGATGTAAATGCATTTAACATCTGCACTTTTGGTTGCATAAAATGTGTTGAAGATCTTGAAGTGATCCCTTAGCCAACTGAACTTTATCCTTGCAAAAATTATGAATCCAGTTATCCATCACATAAACCATTTTTGTTTGTTTGTTTGTTTTTCTTGATGACCCCTAATTTCCTTATTTTGGTGAAAATATATTACAGCTTAATCAGAACCATCATAGAACACTGGGACACATATACATATATGGCAACTAAATGCAGGATAGAAGTAAGAACTGAGACATCTTTCTGTTCTGTTTCCCCTGCTGTATCTGAGATACCAAAAGTCTCAAGGGAAAGGTAAGTACATGTCAGCATTGGGGAGGAGCAGCCTTACTATGTTCAGTGGTGGTGATGGTTACCATGGTAGAGAAAAATTTGACCTCGTCAAGAAGCTAGACATTTTAGAGCAAAATAAAACAGATAAATTTAAATCACTTAAGGGATGGTCTAGATATTGGGATATTCAGAGCATGCATGAAATTACATCCTTAGACAGAGAATGCTTGTAGCTAAATGCAAAACCATATTTTAAGTCAGTCTGAGACAGTTAATAGCTGACCAAAGAATAGGTCTTTGGATTTAGGTTAACCTGTAATGCTTTCTTTTCTTTCAGGTTTATCCTATTCTTTAACTATAGCAACAGATCACCAATTAACCCTCACAGCACAGCTATACCATACCATGCCTATGGGAACTAATGACTGTTTCTAAATGCCTGTAAAGTATCTACATTGTTAATTAGAGTGAATTGACAGTCAAATTTTATTATTGTTATTATTATTATTATTAATTTTTGCCAATGGATGGATTAAAGTTAGAAAGTACAATTTACAATTTTTAAGCAGAACACTATGCACAGATATATCTGTATTTAGCTTTTTAAATAAAATGGGAATGAGAAAGTGGAAATGGAGGATAGGAACACTGAACTGTTTAATCTCACTTGGTTTTCTACAGCAAAAGATTGCATCAGTTGAAAATAACATCTCTGTTTATACTTAATTTGACTGAACTATATGTGACATTAAGTAGTTTTCACTATATGAAACTTCATGTTCAATGATGTCACTTTTTAAAAGGATCTCTACTTGGAAAAAAAAAAAAAGATATGAAACCTTTACTCTCAAAAGGATATTAAAAGTCAGAAATTTTGGAAATATACAGTTATCAGTATATTATAAATATTAAAGATGTGATTTGATACATCATGAAGTAAACAATATAGCTTCAAAACATGTTGTAGCAAACACTGTTAACTTTAGATTAAAGTGGTAATATATTAGTAAGGTTTGTTATATCTTCTGTATCATTTATAATTTAACAAGCTAATAGCAACTTTCAGCCACAATCATAAATGGTAAACTGTTTTCTTGTCTAGGTTTTATTATAAAACAAAACTTTTAAATATATACATAATGGAAGTAACTACATTGGTGGTAGGCAAAAAGGCTGACAAAAAGAAAGATGCATAATATTATTAAAAAATCTTCCAAAATTTGTAATTATTACATTACACTAAGTCATAAAAAACAGCTTCTGAGCAGAATAGTGTGAGGACAACTAACCAAAAGGTGGACAAAAAACTGTTCTGACTGGATATAGTGTTTTTTTTTGTTGTTGTTGTTGTTTTTTTATATATATATATATATGTAGGTAATATTGGTAATATTCCAGACTTTGCAAATGTTTTCATGAAATATTTTTTCTTCTCATATGCAATCTCAAGAGAAGGACGTTACAGAATGTGAATATTCTTTCCCTTAAAATAACACACTAACAGTTATCTTTTCACAGGGTTTTCCCGTTGTAAATGCACAGAATTCAATCCTTATGTTCTGTAGGAATACAGTTTCTCTAACAATTTCAGTAATCAAAAGCAGATAGACAAAAGTACACACTGTGTACTGGGTGCAGGTGTTCCACTGTCTGGCTAGAACCTCTGTGAGGCAAAGCTGGGGCTGCCCTGTGCTGGACACAGCTGGTTCTAGTCAGCTCCAATAGCCCCACCTCAGGACACAGCTGGGCCTAGCAGCCACAGGTGCATACCTCTAGGAAAAATAGATATTAAAAAGGTCAGTAAACACTAAGAAAACGGAACAGCAAGACTGGAGAAGAAGGATGTGCTCCACGATGTGGCTGGGGTTACACCTCAAAGGGGCTTTGACCTGTGCAAGACCCACACCTGTGCAGAAGAAATGAATGGAGAAAACAAACAAATGGTGAGAAACAAAGAGTGAGAATTAGACCACTTTGTCCTAACCCTGACCTGCCGTACCACTGGTCACCCCACCAAGGTAACAGCATAATTTGCAGTGCTAACAATGGGAGTGGAGTCTGGGAAAGGGGAAGAGAGGCGTCTGGAGAGAAGCTGAAACAGGGAAAGGGGTAAGGAATGGGATGCTCACTAAGTTTTTGTTTGTCTTCCTCTTTTCTGTCTGAATCACTAATTACATGTTTTAAATTAAATCAAATTTCCCAGGTTGGGTCTATTTTGTCCATGACAGTTATTGACAAGTAATTTCCTTTTCTGTGATGGTCATCTCACTGGATACTGCTGAGAAGTGCCTAGATTTGTCATCTTATTTCCCCTGTCCCTGTGTTAATCCACATGGTTAAGATCCACCTGAGGTTTCTTGTCTCCAGGCTAAACAGTCCCAGCTCTCAGCCTTTCCTCAAAGGAAAGGTGCTCCAGTCTCTTCACAGTGCCCTTCACTGTATTCTCTCCAGTTAGTCATGTCTCTCTAGTGCTGGGGAACCCAGAACTCCAGCTGTGAACTTATCAAGGCTGAGCAGAGGGGAAGGATCACCTCCTTGACCTGCGGGCAATGCTCTTTCTAATGCAGCCCAGAATACCATTAGCCTTGGCCACAGCCTTTCTTGCTTTTGGTCTGCCTGGTACCTACCTATACCTCTAGGGTCTTCTTTGTAAAGCTGCTTTCCAGACAACCACAACTATTGGGTATTATTTATTTTCTGATTAAATCTAGGATTATTGACTTTGCCACATACCAAGTGACCACAGGGAGAACTTTTGTGGAGAAAAATAGCTTTTAATTATTTATGACAGCTTCTACAATGTCTTGCTACAGATGTCTCTGCTTCTGCCTTAGGAGGATATTAACTATGGTAGTCAAGTTTGAAAATGCTTTTTAGTGAAGCTACACAACATCATTTCAGAGAATACGTGTTTCTTATATCCAGGAAGCTGAGATGACAGTGCATGGAGTGACTGGAGGAAAGGGAACAATTGTTTCATTTTCAAATTCCTAATGTCATGTGTGAGTCACTCAAGTGGGTAAACAATTTATAGTCTGAGTTAGTCTCCTAGATTCTTTTCACAGCCTTCAGAGTTCTAGCCACTGTGGTATGTGGAGTTCAAGGTGTAATTTGTCTCATCTTTAGAGAAATATCTTTATGCAGACAGACAGTTTGCATCCTGGAGTCTATTTCATTTCACTGACTATAAACAGATCTTAGCCTCACTTGCTTGAAGTATCTGCACTAAAAAGGAAAATAAAACTGAATGGAATTACTCCAGTCTATTTAGTTTCCCTCAAGGCCTTGTAACAAGTTATCCTCTTTTCCTCATCTGTGTAGTGTAACTGTGGCGCAGAACTAAGTATTAATTCAACAAAATAAGTCCTCCTCAGGTAACAGAGAAAATACAAAACTTAGTTCCATCACCTGAATGAATGTATTGTTATCAAACCAATCTATAAGCTGAACATAATCTCTGAAGGAATTTCATTCAGAAATGTATATAAAAATAAAACACAAATTATTACATGCAGGGCAATTCCTTTGCTATTTCATTGGGTAAATAGTAAGTGACGTAAGAAATTCCACAAGATATTTTCACATTCCTAAGTGGAACACAGGGATAAAAGGTGTCTTGTATCACATTTTCCCTTCAAGCAGACCTGGAGGATCTGACCTGTCTGAAAGGTTGACCAAGCACTCACAGCTGCACTAATCATTCTGTGTGTTTTACTTCACCTTGTTTGCAGTGTACTTCAAAAGTGGAAGACTAGATGCAGAAGTAACTAAAGTTGGAGAGATGAAGAAGTTTTTATGCTTCTATTTTCCTTCTGTTTATTTCATGTGAGACAATAAACAAACTAGAAATTCAAGAAATTTCAACTAACTATCTTATTTCAAAGAGCAGGGTGTTAGTTCTTTAGTAGGAACTAGCAAAACAAAAAGGCTTTCTTTGAAAAAGGCTGATTAACAGCAGAAATCACTAATAATAAATAATCAGTTTAAATAACTTGTATATAATATCATGGCCCTGAATGCTGCGAAGAAAAGAGCAAAAAACAGAAGTACAGATGGAACTTAAGAAACAGTAACTCATGACAAGAAGTGACAAATTTTTGGCCTATGGCAAGTGGTCAGTTAGGATGAGGTTTGGGACAACTATGAACTACAGAAAGCAAGAAGAAGTTGTGAAATCAAAGCATCAAGCATGAAGTTATTTCTTACCTTAAACTCTTTTTATCTAATATTTTATCAGGGGAGAACAAGTTCTGACACCTCCAGGGTTCAATAACTTATTTGAACTCTTTAAAGCTTCCCCAGTACAGGGTAAGGTCTGTGCAGATATGGGAGACAGCATACTGGTACCACACAGAATGTCAGAAAGCTGTGGGTAGTTTAATTCAAAATTATATCAAGTCCTAAGATGAATAAAATAAATAAATAAGCACATGGAAAAACAAACAAAACACGCTGAGTTTCTATGAATATCTCAATTCATTGTTAAGTTTCAGCTATCACTTTCTTCTTCCAGACAGAATTTAGGAAATCTTGTGGTTTCCCACTTAAAGTCATTTCCATTTTGAGGAAAACTCTTCACTGTAATTTACCACAAAAATTCTCCAAAGATGTTCAGAAGTTTTTTAGAGAAAAAGTTTATAATGTTTTGTGTCCATTAAAAATATAACTGTATTTTCAACATGAGTTTCCAAGTGATAATGTCATTGCTACTTATGATTTAGCTGCATCCTCATAGGGCTCCAGATATGCTTATATCTGCAAGGAACTGAGTGATCCAGGTGGGTTGGTCATCTAATTATTTACCACATGATTCTTCTACAGAAAGCCTGCAACATAAATTCTGGAGCTGTTGGAAATTCATATTATACATTGTACATGTAACTCTGAGTGCTGAGAGAAAATTAATTACTAATTATGAACATGGACTTTGATGTTTGATTAGCTTTTTATTCTTCATCATTTACTACCTGACAGCTCAAGCTTAAAGTGCTATATGAGAAATGAATAGAATTAATTAATGGAAGGCATTCAAAAAATCAAATAAGGACAAACTGAAAACTGAAAAGACTAAACTTTGTTGTAGAATTTTGAAGATTAAACAAATGTGTTCTCTTGTAACGAGTTTTACTCTCTCCCTAGTGTACATAGACTGTGTGTTTGAATTAGTAATGGAAAAGAGTTATCAATATTATTTGAAGAGTGTGCATTTTTCTACTGTCTTAAGATATTACGGTATTTATAAAGAATTAAAAAGCTGTGTAGCACATATTACTATAAAATAGAAGTGGCAATAATGAAAAAGAGAGATTACCAAGAGAGTCACTCAAACTGTAATTTTTCATTGCATCCATCATTATGACTGATTTTTTTTCCTAAACACAGCCCTTTCTGTCTCTGGATTGAGATTTCGTTTGTACACATCAAAATCAGACTCATAGATAAGGATTCAAGATGATAGAAAATAAAATGTTATAAAATGTCACAAATTATTAGTCACAATACTTTTACAGTGACTTGTGACCAAGAATTAGTATTAAGTTTTGTTATTTTCTCTATTATTATTATTAAAGCAGGACAACGGACCATCCTATATGATTGACGTAGTGATTTATAGTGATATAACCCAATCTGATATAAAAAGTTGGTGGATTCTTTTATTTCTGGTTATGAATGCCAGTATTTGTGTGTCTGCTAGGTACAAAGATGCTTCGCTCTCCCCCTGCTTATTTCATATTTTTAAAAAATATATACTTCAACATAAAATGATAATATAATTATATTTGCTATTATTATGTCATGAAATGACATAATAATAATTTTGGATGTGCGCAAGTCGATGGGGCCGGATGGGATCCACCCAAGGGTACTGAGAGAACTGGCAGAGGAGCTGGCCAAGCCCCTATCCATCATTTATCAGCAGTCCTGGCTATCGGGGGAGGTCCCAGCTGACTGGCGGCTAGCAAATGTGACACCCATCTACAAGAAGGGCCGGAGGGCAGACCCAGGGAACTATAGGCCTGTCAGTTTGACCTCAGTGCCAGGGAAGCTCATAGAGCAGATCCTCTTGAGAGTCATCAGGCGGCACTTGCAGGGCAAGCAGGCGATCAGGCCCAGTCAGCATGGGTTTATGGAAGGCAGATCCTGCTTGACGAACCTGATCTCCTTCTATGACAAAGTGACGCGCTGGGTGGATGAGGGAAAGGCTGTGGATGTGGTCTACCTTGACTTCAGCAAGGCTTTTGACACCGTCTCCCACAGCATTCTCCTCAAGAAACTGGCTGCTCTTGGCTTGGACTGGCACACACTTCGTTGGGTTAGAAACTGGCTGGATAGCCGGGCCCAAAGAGTCGTGGTAAATGGAGTCAAGTCCAGTTGGAGGCCAGTCACTAGTGGCGTCCCCCAGGGTTCGGTGCTGGGGCCGGTCCTCTTTAATATCTTCATCAATGATCTGGACGAGGGCTTTGAGTGCACCCTCAGTAAGTTTGCAGATGACACCAAGTTAGGTGCGTGTGTCGATCTGCTCGAGGGTAGGAAGGCTATGCAGGAGGATCTGGATAGGCTGCACCGATGGGCTGAGGTCAACTACATGAAGTTCAACAAGGCCAAGTGCCGGGTCCTGCACCTGGGGCGCAATAACCCCAAGCAGAGCTACAGGCTGGGAGATGAGTGGTTGGAGAGCTGCCAGGCAGAGAAGGACCTGGGAGTGATGGTGGACAGTCGGCTGAATATGAGCCAGCAGTGTGCTCAGGTGGCCAAGAAGGCCAACGGCATCCTGGCTTGTATCAGAAACAGTGTGACCAGCAGGGCTAGGGAGGTGATTGTCCCCCTGTACTCGGCTCTGGTGAGGCCGTACCTCGAGTATGGTGTTCAGTTTTGGGCCCCTCGCCACAAGAAGGACGTGGAGGTGCTTGAGCGGGTGCAGAGAAGGGCGACGAAGCTGGTGAGGGGTCTGGAGAACAAGTCCTACGAGGAGCGGCTGAAGGAGCTGGGCTTGTTCAGCCTGGAGAAGAGGAGGCTCAGGGGCGACCTTATCGCTCTCTACAGATACCTCAAAGGAGGCTGTAGCGAGGTGGGGGTTGGTCTGTTCTCCCACGTGCCTGGTGACAGGACGAGGGGGAATGGGCTTAAGTTGCGCCAGGGGATTTTTAGGTTGGATGTTAGGAAGAACTTCTTTACCGAAAGGGTTGTTAGGCACTGGAACAGGCTGCCCAGGGAAGTGGTGGAGTCACCATCCCTGGAAGTCTTTAAAAGACGTTTAGATGTAGAGCTTAGGGATATGGTTTAGTGGGGACTGTTAGTGTTAGGTTAGAGGTTAGACTCGATGATCTTGAGGTCTCTTCCAACCTAGAAATTCTGTGATTCTGTGAAACACTTCTCATATTTTTAGTTCAAATCAAATGAAAGGGTGAATGTAAGTCTACTATAGGTGTTTAAAGGTTACTTATTTCAAGCTAAAATTTGAGCTGTTTTTATACCTATACAGAAAAATCTGTTAATCTAGAAATTGATCACTGGTTACTTTAGAAGTTGAGATTTCCATATTTCCCTCGGTGCTGTTGATCAGGTAAAAAATATGTGGATCTTGTGCTTAAAATCTCATACCACATGCAAATGATCTACCTCTTTCTACATAACTACAGTTAGGTTTTTTTTTTGTTTTTTTTTTTTTTCTTCCCAATCTGCGACTTCAATTTAAATCCATCCTTTAAAATTAGCAATAAGAAATAATATTTACCTAAATCAATGGTCCACAAGACTCCTCTATTTGTGATAATATTCCATAGTATTCCATAACTAATGGAATTATACGTCTAGTCTTGTGGATTGAAAGTCCATTATCCACTGGGATGCATCTTCACATTTAACTTCATCAAGCAGAAAGTTAGCTTGTGCACTCTGAGGCTACTCTGCAGTGTGATCGAAAGATCAGCCAAAGGGTTTTTTTGAAGAGCACAAGTTTCAAACTAATACACTGACATAGATGTACCTGTTGTGGTCACATACGGCCAAACAAGTAAGGAGGAACAGAGCCATTTAGGCTATAATAAAAGCTATAATATATATATTTTTATTTAGACAGTGGAGGAATTCACAGATTACTTACTTAATTTTATTTGTTTGTTATGTTTAATAACAACATTATTAAATTCTAAATTAATAACTATTATTATTATTATTATTGGTAAATGTTTGTTATGTTAACATCTGCAGCCAGGGAGAAACAGAATGTACTGAATACAATGGCTATTAGCAGGATTTATGATACCTGACAAAGGTTACAGGGATCTAACCATATGATCTAGACAAAAGAAGGCATGTCCAGGGGCATCAAGGAAAGCACTAATACGTTATCACTGGGCATACCATATTTCAGAAATCTATTCTGGTCCCTGTAATTTAAGCAAAATGCCAAAACACTTTGCAGAAAACACTGCAAGACCTTGCCTTGTTTAGAATAACAGGTGTCTGCTAAGAAAACGATTGCTCCATTTATGCTAAGGACAAATTGCAGGAAGGGAGATGAATAGTTGAAGAGTAAAAGTACTTCAGTGTAATATTAACAATATCCAAATATTAACTTTTTTTTTTTTTTTTTTTTCTAGTAGGACTTTTGCTACCTTCCATTGCAGAAATTAAGCTAACTCTTAAACTGAAACTGAGACTATATTTTTCCTTTACTTCTCCTGAGCTGAAGTATTGAATACCTCTATCAAAGACATTCAAGGAGGTTACAAATGCAAAGTCGTTGTCATTACAGGAGGATCAGAAAATCATCATTCAAGATCCATTAACATCATACAGGAAATCTTTCATCTGTGTTCTACAGCATAGAACAGAATGAGTAGGGATTTTTTTTTTTTTTTTTTTTTTTTCTAAAATAAATAAATACACTTCAATAGCTGGTTCTACTTGCAACTTCTTGTGAAGTTCTTAATATTATGAATATAACAATTTAGGTGATAAGATACTTAAATCAGTACAGATATAGGATCATCTTTAGTGAAGAATAGAAAGCAGATGCATATGAACTACTAATAAACACCTAGTTTGCATTAAAATAGGCTACAAAAAGACTAAAACATAGGACTTCTATACGTTCCATTCTAGACAAAAGTTTTCTTCTTCTGTCTTACAGTAAACCTCTATGACTTTTATAGATAATTTTAACTTAATTTAATACATCCTTCTTGTAATTTGAATCAAGTAAGTTATTCTCAATAAAACCCAAGAAATATTATAAAGTAACAAAATAATCAAAATGCAGGGCAAAACATAATTTACCTGGATATGTACAACAAAACTTTTAGTATTATTATGTGCAAGAGACTAATTAGCAAATATGAGTACCAGGGCTGAGTTACTTCAGAGGATTAATGTCTGTCTGTTGCATTATATCACCATTTGCAAGTACTACAGTACTTAAGAGTGGAATAAGTTTGGGAGTGAGGGAAAATAACTAGTGGAATATTGAAGAAAAGACTTCTACTAGAGAAAGATAGGTAAATTAATTTTAAATTTTTAGCCCACTTGAAAATACTGAACTTGAAATGTCAGCTCAGACTTGAGTGACTAGATTTGTACTCTTCTAAGGGAAGACTGAGATAAAAAGAGGAATGACAGACAAAAAGCTATGGAAGAATATGCAGTGAGAGCTGGAAAAAAGTGGTAGGCAAACTAAAACAAATGATGATGTTTAGAAGTTTCTGAATAAAAAATCTACACAAAATAACATTTATAGTGAAAGGATTAGATTGAGATTTTTTAATTTATATGCTCACCTCTGCCTCATCTTTTCTCCAGTTATATCAAGGCATTCTTTAGGCATTTTTGAATACAACTTGTTACCCCTTCATAGTTATTTTCTGTTCACACCTTGGCATTCATTTTCTTCATTAAAAAAATTATGTAAGTATCACAATACCCAGCTCAGTCACATGAAGTGGATATGCAATAATAACACCTTTAGCTGTGTTTTGGGAAAAATGTCACTGAGACAGTAAGTCTGTAATTCTTGACCATAAACATACATGGGTTTATCTACAGTTCAATGTCCATGCTGGTATGTGTTTCTTTCTCTGAGCTGACAGCAAGGGCAGTTTGCTCCCCAAGAGAACGTGAAGTGGGAACCAAGTGTAACAGTAAGATTGGCAGGGCAGACACATCCCTGACTGGAGTACTGTCAACGAGTTCCTAAGCAAGAAGAGGCCCAGTCATGATGACAAACTTCAGCCAAGTCCAGTGAGTGCCAGAGAAGTCCTTGGTGCTGAGAGAGGTATAAGGTTGAATCAATATGTCAACTCAGAGTCACTGGTAAGGACTGGATCAGCCAAGCCAAGCCAAACTAAGCCTCATGCTATAGGTCTGGACCAACTGTAATATAAGGGCCTAAGCTTAGACACAAATGCAGTTCCTAAAAGAAGGGTCAAAGTGCTGAATGAACTTAGCTGTTCATGCAGCAGTCAGATATAGTATTTCACAGCTGCACCACAGGAGGGAGGTGGTAAGGGATGAAATTGCAGAGGTTTGTGGTGTGATCCTTTCCTGTATGGTTGAAAGTATAATTTAAAGCTCAATGTTTATTGTAGCCATTCCTTTTTACAGTCAAGTAGGAAGGTAACACTCCTGAAAGTTAATAAGAGAGAGAAAGGTTCTTCTACATTCCATATATGTTTATGGAAAATAATTCAGAAGAAAAAAACATGCACAATGCCATTGGTAGATGGGCAGCAGCCACAATTTAGGTTGTTCTCACATTTCAGTTCTCACATTTCAGCTTCTAACATATTCCAGGCTTTGTTTGTAATTTGAATTTCATGTGTCCCTGTTCCCACAATAGCACAGAGTTTAGAAAAACTATTAGTTAATTAGTTAATTAATTAGTTAGTCTCTTTTTCTTCTCTTTTCTCCAAGAAATGGGTGTTTTTGTATCTTTGCCTATTATATGAGTTTATGCATTTCCTATGCTGTTAGGGTTAGACAGATGAATAGTTGCAGCCCTTCACAAAAGAGGCATCAGTTATAGCAAGAATAAGAATCTAGGCCACACTTATTGGATATTTGATCAAAACAGGAAAAAGCAAAGTCTTTACCCTAAAAATCCTTGATTGCAAATCAGACAGTTTTCTAATTACATGAGAAGTTGTGATGAAAAATTATAGTGATGGCTGACATAAATCTTGTAATTTCCACGGTTTTTACTTTGTCATTCCAGATTTTTTTTTCCTTGTACAATTCTGTTGTTTTGTGTATTTCTGTTTGTATTAAATGAAACACTGATTTATGTAGGCTCCATCATATACCTTAGTATATGGGTCTTCTCTGGATCAATTGGTTGACCTTGTTCTTCCTGGGGCTGAAATGTTATGTAACTGAACTGAAAGAAGAACTTAAGTGAAATGATGTAGCCACAAAAATGAAAGGAAATAATAGATTAATTTATTTCCAAAATATATTTAATATATAGGGGAGGGGACATAACATTACAGTTTGCAACATTCTGGGTGTATATTACTGGTTGTATACTTAAGGATCAATTCCTATGTATGCTCGTTTCTGATTATAAATATATAGATATGTTTTATATACACAAATGTGTAAGTTCCATGCAATTATTTCATCTATTATAAAATGAAATTATAGGAGTGCTTTGAAGTACAGCTATTAAGTGAGAACCAGTTTATGTGAGGTGCCACCTGTTCTGGAAAACATATTTCTTCACTTTAGTAAAAGTGATGATATTTCTCTAAAAATAGAAGCTAAACATTGTTTTTTTTTTTTTTTTTTTTTTTTTTTTTTTTTTTTTATAACAGTTTACTGATCTTGCCAGTTATTTTTACTAATGTACTTTAACTCTGCTTTCCTGTAGAAACAATGTTTATGCAATTATGTTGTTAAAGCATGCATCCAGTAAATTGTGAACCTTTTTTTGCTAGTTTCAGTTCAAATATGACAAAGTAGTGGAAATATCAAGGATAAACAATAACAACAAACCAATAATAATAATAATAAAACACCTGTTCACCACCTGTTGCAAGTTTGGGGAAACTGGCTAACTACATATAAGAGATCTTAGAACTCCACAAAAGGGAGAGGCTGTAGCATCAGCTGAGGCTGGGGAGCTCAGATATAACAGAGAGCTATGTGGGAAAAGTTTTAAGTAAAATTAATTATTTATTAAAGTTAAAAAAAATCCCACAATAATTAACACATTTAGCCAAGGAATTCATTCACTTGTTAATAGAATGATATGCTGAGTCAAGTTTTTGACTCAGAATGTATTTCTTTGTACCTTGTACCAATTTATTATATGAATATATTTGATTTAAAAATATATATATATTTCCCTTCATTATTCTTCATTTCTATCTCATAACTTTTCTTGTTTCCTATGAATATTTCTGAGACAGCTTTAGCTGCCCTAGGTATGAAAATTCTTCCCCACCACCCCGGGCTACAAGAAGCCATTTTCTAGTTCACTGTTATAACTTGAAGCTGACCTAGTGTATTCAATGGCTCTCTTTAGAATCAAATGTCTGGAGGGAGAGCAAGAGGAAGCAGGACAGGAAAAATGGCTTATCAAGTTTTTCCTTGGTGGAATTAGGCAGTCTGAAAAGACTACACAAGAAGTCTTTTCAGAAATGCTTGGCTTCCCTTTTCTCTCTAGGGTCCCAAGCATTTCACCTCCCCAACAATGAAGAAATCCACACTTGAAAAAAATAACAAAATTGATATACTTCATACTGTGGTTCAAAATCATGGCATCTATTTTTTATTTTTTATTTCAGTGTATTGGAATGAAAATTACTAGATCCCTGAAGGTACCAATAAGATTTACCTACCCTGACCAGCCTCACCTGGGGACTCCATTGAAGCTCAGGCATGGGCACTCCCCACTTGCCTGAGTGATGCTGACTTGTTCTACCTACTATTCTACCTTTCTGACTGGGATTAATAGATGGACTGAGATTATGATTAAGATTTATGTTGAGTCCTATCTCTGTCTCAGTCTCCTGCTGGTTTTGACTGGTCTTCCTGTCTGGACTGTGGACCAGATTCATTGTCTTGCCTTGTCTCGGATGGTCATTAGGACCTGTTGTTAACAACACCCCCTCTCAGGTTCCTTGGGACTGCAGTCCGTGGGGGTGTCACTGCCCAGCCTGGAATTTCTGTCCCAGATTAACACTATTTCTAGTGCAAGACAGCGAGAATAATTTTTCAGAGAAAAAATATTTTAAAGTTAAACATATATAAATTAGATATACAAACATACTTTTAAAATTACTATTATTATCTGCTAAGGACAGTACCAGTTACACTGATATGATTAATATGTTTAAATGTTTAATGTTATTATTAGGTATTAATAGAACAAATTAGTGGGCATGTATTGTGAGATTTCAGTTTCTCATATTATTGAAATACTCTATTTGATTGCAAAATCTATTTGAGCAAAACTCAGCTGTTCTAACTATGAAATTTCTTGGTTCTATGAACTTTCTCTATATATTTAATGAAACTTCAAAGCACCCAGACAGACTGCTTGTGTGTTTTGAACAAAATCATCAGTACCTGTAAGAATAAGCCTTATATTAGGTTTCTCATAACATCTGGCCAGAAACTCAATATCATTTAGAAAGAAAGCGCTAATCTAGTGAAGTTTACTTTCACAGGGCAGCTGATACATAGGTCTGTCATCAAGAGGAATTAATATTAAAATATTAGAATTTAGATATGGCTGTTTGGCTTATTTAAACTTCCAGTTAATTAACATGGCAATGTAGAAATGAGTGCAACATGACTGATACAGTGTATTCTGTCAAAAACTCAGTAACTATTCCCTCAGTAGCCACTTTGTTTTCTTATAGCTAGAAGAATGTCATGCTCAATAAGAAAGGTGATTAAACTTTCAGCATTCTGTTCTTCTAGTTTTAAGGAAACCAAGATGAAACCAAGACTAGGTCTTGCTTCTGTCATGGTAATGGCATCATTAGGAGTCTGTCTTTGGTTCCAGGATCACTGACTCAGACATCCTGTTGTCTGTATCACACCAAAGTGCTTGGCTGGTATTTAAATCCATCACCCAGTTTAGAATGGAGTATTCTCTACCTCTGTGAGAAAATAAATAGTTACATGGTCTGGGGCTAGAGTCACTGGGATATCCATGGTAAAAACAGAGTTTTACTGGAATTTCAAATTAACAAACAAATATTTGAAAATCTAGTTTATATTTAAAGCTTGCTGTGATCTTGTTTTCATGTCCCTCACCACTGCCTCCCCTTTTCAAATTTGAGCTATCTTTACTTGGCTAGGATGGGAAGCAGAAGTGCTGAAATATCTAATCTTGTAAGACTTCCAGCCCAGCTGTGGAGAATCAAGTGGCTTTAGACAGTTGGAATACAGTTCAAAGAACATTCACAGTTTTTGGTGATTGTCCAAGCATTTAGGCTCTTTGTGGTTTACGCATCACTCTTTCTAATTTATTAGAAAATAAACATACTCTTTCAATGCATAAAAATGATACAAAAGTAAATCTGCTCTTGACCTTGTTATCCACTTGCAGGCATGACTCTGACTGACTTTAATGGAAGTTTCACAGAGGGAATGGCTTCATGATTACACATCTGTACTACAAACAAGACAATATGTATTAATGTGGGTGTTTTCTCTCTGGAATCAATTACAAGCGAGAAAAGCAAACAGTGAATATAATAACTTTCCCATGGACAGCTATTACCGTTCATCTCTGCAGTACATTTGCAGAAGTAAGCATAGCAGAAGAAATGGAAAATTAAAAGGTATGGGCAAGTGAAGCATGCCCCTTTAAATATGATATTTAAAACTACAAGAAGAGGAAAGAGATATAAAAAGCTTTTTATTTCTATGTCACAGGACTTGTCAGAGGGTCTGAAAACTATACTCTTATAATGCCCTAAAAACACACAAAGCCAAACAAAAACCTTGAAAAAATCTACCTGTCTTGTGAAATAAATAAATAAATAAATCAGACTTTTCCTGAGTGACTCAGTAAAAGATAAATGACTTTTTTTATCCTTGTGCCTTGCAGATAATGAATAGCACAAAGAATAGTCATTATTATGGATTTACCATGCTGTGCAAAAATGGATTTTAAATATATATGCATATATTTAACATTACGAACCTGGTGAGACCAGCTACTGTGGTTGGAATGACCAAATAGTTACTTCAAGAGGAAACTCCTGAATTATTATAGGCTTTAATGATGACCAAATGACTGAATACTTGGAAAAAATTATAGAAAATCATGACATAATGATGACTTGATTGGTCTTTGGTTAATGGCCTACTGTAGTTAATGAGCTTTCTGAAGAGTTAGAGTGCAAAGCTGTTCAGTGATGACAATTGTCATGATCGTAGAATCATAGAAGGGTTTGGGCTGGGAAAGGACAACAAAGATCAGCTGGCCCAACCCCCCTGCCATGGGCAGTGACATCTTTCAGTAGCCCAAGTTGTCCAAAGCTCCATCCAACCTGACCTTGCACACTTACAAAGATGTGAAAATTTCTTGCCAACATGTTCCAGTGCCTCACCATCCACATTGTGAAAAATTTCTTCCTTATGCCTATTCTTCTGGTTTAGAAACATGATCCTCATCTTGTCACTGCAGACCTTGGTAAAGTCTTTTACCATCTTTTCTATAAGCTCCTTTTATATATTGAAAGGCTGCAACAAGATTTCCCCAGAGTTTTTGCTTCTTCAGGCTGAACAACCCCAACTCTCTCAGCCTTTCTTCCCAGAAAAGGTGCTTCAGCTGTCCAATAATTTTTTATGGTCCTCCTTGTTGTGGTTTAACCCAGTTGGCAGCGGAACACCACACAGCTATTAGCTCAGCCTCCCCCTTCCCTCTCTGGGATGGGGGAGAGAAATGGGAAAGTGAAGCCTGTGGGTTGAGATAAAGACTGTTTATTAAGACAGGAAAATAATAATAATGATAATGGTACTACTAATAATAATGCGTATGAAACAAGTGATGCACAATGCAATTGCTCACCAGCCGCTGACCAATACCCAGCCTATCCCTGAGCAGCTGCCCCCACCCCAGCCCACCAAGAGACCCCTATATATTTATTGTTTAGCATGACGTCAGATGGTATGGAATACCCCTTTGGCCAGTTTGGGTCAGCTGTCTTGGGGCTGTCCCCTCCCAGCTCCTGCTGCACCCCTAACCTTCCCACTGGCAGGACAGAGTGAGAATCTGAAAAGTCCTTGGCTTAGTGTAAGCACTGCTCTGCAACAATTAAAATATTAGCATGTTATCAGCACTCTTCTCATCCTAATCCAAAACATAGCACCCTACCAGCTACTAGGAGGAAAATTAACTATCCTAACTGAAACCAGGACACTCCTCTGGATCCACTCTAACAGTTCCCCATATTTCTTATGCTGGGAACCCAAGAGCTGGATACATTACTCTCAGTGGAGTCCCATGAGAGTAGAGGGAGAGAATTATCTCCCTCAAGCTGCTGGCCATGCTTCATTTATGGCCCTTTTTGGCTATTATGAGTTAATTTTGTTATTGCTGTTGTCTGTTCTTCATCTAGATCAGCCTAACACCTGCCTTGCATAACTCAAAGTCTGTTTGAATCCAAATGTGTAGTGTGTTTATATGTTGCATTCTTATTTTGAACTCCTTTTGTGTTATTACTGGAAATATAAATACAGTTTTTCTGCTCTACTCCCTGTGTGTAACTCCGTGGATGTGATTACTTATCTTAGATTAACCAAAGAAGAAACATCTAGAACTGTTAATTCATCATCAGACGTGGATTTATAATCCTTAGTTAGATATGTTACAGTGATTTGTCAAGGAAAATGGAGAGACTAGCCTCTGCTTAATTACATATTTTTAATTACATTTTTTATTTTTGTGTGTATTTTTTGATATTTGATATTTCAGGTTTACTTTTTTATATATATATATATATATATTCTAAATATATATATATATGTTTAGATGAGAAAGATATTTTCAAGCTATTCTAAAAAGATTTAGAATCCAAAGGGTTTCTTAGGATCACAGTATGGTGGCTTAAAGATATTTACTCTGTACAAATTCAACTTTTATACCCAAAAGTATTTCTGAAAAAAAGTGCATTGCATACATTAATGATCACTGATGATGCTAAGAAAATATTCAAATAAAAACTGAAAACATGTTTATTGGGAAAACAACAACAACAACAAAATTTGCAATGTATTTTATTTATTTTGGAGACTAAACCTATAGAAGTTCTTAAAGGAAAAACTGCTGAGCAACAGCAGGTGGGAGAAAGAAGAGTAAGGAAATGTAGAGAGAACCAGCCTTGCAGACCCCAAGGTCAGTGAAGAAGGAGGGCAGGAGGTGCCCCAGGCACCAGAGCAGAACATCCCCTGCAGACTGTGGAGAGCCCCCTGGTGGAGTACGCTGTCCCCCTGCAGCCCATGGGTCCCAGGGCAGAGCAGAACTCCACGCTGCAGCCTGTGGAGGAGCGCCTAGTGGAGCAGGTGGATGTGGCCTGGAGGAGGCTGCGGCCCGCAGAGAACCGCTGCAGCAGAAGGCCTCAGACCATAGCTGCAGCCCATGGAGAGGAGCCCAAGCAGGAGCATGGGGTTAGAGGGAGCTGCTGCCGATGGGGGACCCATTTTGGAGCAATTTGTTCCTGACAAATGGCCTGCAAGTTGTGCACCCATGTTGTAGCAGTTCTTGAAGATCTGCTACCTGTGGGAAGCCCACACATGATCAGTTTGGGAAAGACAGCATCCTGTGGGAGGAACCCCGCGTTGAGCAGGGGCAGAGAGTGACTGTGAAAGAGCAGCTGAGATAGTGTTATGAATTGACCTCAGCCCTCATTCCCCTATATGATGTCAGATGGTATGGAATACCCCTTTGGCCAGTTTGGCTTGAGGGGTAGATGTAGTAGAGGGTGGATAGTGTGGGAAGTTGTTTTTAGTTTGATTTTAGCTTCTCACTGCTCTAGTCTGCTAGTGGCAATAAATTATATTGATCTCCCTACTTTGAGACTGTTTTGCCTGTGATGATAATTGTTGAGTGATCTCCCTTATCTCAACCCTTGAGCGCTTTTCATCATATTTTCTCCTCCTTTTACTTTGAGGAGGGCGAATGAGAGAGCTGTTGTGTTGGAGTTCAGCTGCCCAGCAGGGTAAAACCTCCACAATAGTATAGCAGCATTTCTCAAATATTAGTTGTGCATAATTTAAAAAGTCTTACCAGAATTCTTGCCTTTTTATTTTCTGTCCTCTTCCCTACATCTGTATTTCTCTACACCGTTTCTCTTGAGAAACCTTTAAAAGAATTCTTCTCAATCTTGGGTGGTAGGAAGTTAATCACAGAGTGTTTTGTTGTTGTTGTTGTTGTTTTGTTTTGTTTTGTTTTCTCCACAAAGCAAGATTCAGTCCTTTTTTTAGTAGTCTTACAGGATTAAAAGCTCACAACTTTGGAAAAGTGGTCAGAAAGCAAGCTAAATGAGGAAACAGTACAATGTACTTCAGTGGATTTGTCTTAACAGTTTTCCTCCTTTGAAAGGATTTCATTCTACTTTAAGAATAAATGAAAAGTGAGACATCCAGGGTCCCAGGGGAGCAGAAGAATTACAGAATAAAACAAACATATCTTTTGATACCATTGGCAATGTCTGCAAGGACAGTGCCAGGAAAAATTATATATGGAGAATGGATCAACCTTTCACAAATTTAAATTAATAAATTAAGTTATGGGTTACTGTGTGCATACTTTAAAGTTCCTAGCTATACAAAATATAAACCAGCATGAGATAATTTTAAACAAAAAACAAAGACACAAAAAATATAACCTTACTTAATTACTATTCAGTTCAAAGCAAGACAGATACCCCATGCTGTACTCTTAATAGTAAGAACTATGTTGGCGAGATTTATTTGGTTTATATATATATATATATATATATATATATATATATATATATATTTAAAGTAGGTTAGTAAATCTGGTGATGTGTTCTTGCATTCTTTTCCCAGCAGAGAAAGCTCACTTTTTTGTTGCTTTTTTTTTTTTTTTTGGTGTTTTTTTTTTTTTTGGGGGGGGGGGGACACTAATTAACTTAAAATCACAAATCAATGTAAGAAATGTCTCTGAGGAAGTGTCAGAAAACATTCATATACTTTGCTATGAATGCTATCACATGTCATCATATCACATCAATAGGCCTTCAAGAAGGCTCAAACCAAAAATATGATGATAGAATGTTTATGTAATTGAGGCTTTTGACATATTCCTGTTAGTGTCCACAGTTAAATAGTTCCCAGGAATCCAAGTTTTCAGTAGGAAATGCAGAGCACTGTGATGCAGAGTTAAGACAAAGATCTGTTCATGATTTATAATTTGAAATTATTTTCCTTTGGAAACCTGGGAAATGAGAGGTGTAGCTTTCTCTTTTGTTACAAACAATCTTCAATATTTCAGTTTGAATTTCTTAGTGGTGTCTTGCATTTCCTTTATGTGTCGTAATGAAAGTTTATAAGTAAAACAAATAAAAATAAAATCTTATTCATACATCATTACAGTAGTTTTTTTGTTTGTTTGTTTTGAAGTTAGTCATCTCTAGAAAAGTTAGAAATTAAAAAAAAAAAAAAAGAGAATTAAAAAGGGCAATGACATCTTTCATTTTGTTATGGATTCTGACAAGGGGATTTCTTATTACAACTATCTATGACCACACAATAATATCTAAAGGACCAGAAACACTTTGCCCAAGTTTAGATGCAGACAGATCTCTTAATCACTTGAATGTTTATTCCTTAATTCCATTCACAGTTTTGCTGGTACCTGGAACCAAAGCAGTCAAGACAAAGAGCAATTACATTTTTGTGATGACAGGATACACATATAACATGCAAAACAATGAAAAATAATTCAACTGAGTAAAGTAATCAAAGAATCAGTCTAGAATATGTATATTTTTAATTATTATTATTATTTATTTATTAATTTATTTATTTTTCCTACAACTGGACTGAGAAGATTAGGGAATTTCAATCAAGCCAGAAACTTCTTTAAAACAGCATTGATAAAAGAATAATTGGAATTTGTATTTCAAATAAAAGGGACAAGTTGTAGGACAGGCCCAGTTGTATAAACAACCACTTCAGAAAGGATATTAGGAGCCAGCAAAGAGAGGTATATCTTAGAATCCAGGAGGTAAAATGAGAATTGCCAGAAGTCTAGCAGATTCAGACCTTGCAAAGGAAATTAAAATGAAAAGTAGAACCATATAATTTAACCATAAAAAGTCTTTAACAATGTAATTTGAAAAAAAAAAAAAAAAAAAAAAAGAGCAAATTGGCGCTACATTACAGGAAAGTGTGGATATGTGGATATTGATAATAAAGTTAGTTCCCCAAAAGTAGATGAATACCTTGCTGAAGTTTTGAATGGAAATATCAATCATTAATGCAAGCAAGAGTGAAACATTGAAAGTTACACACAGCAAAGAGAAAACTCAGAGAGTTTTAGTACTAACAACTGTAAAATCAAGTAAGCTACCTCACAGGATTCTCAAAAACTGTGATAAAAAGTTGGAAATATGCAAAATGAAAAATAGATTTAGTAAACATCTCAAAATAAATTTCATCTTATCTTAATATAAAAGAGCTGATGTGGTGTCTTTGCAAGAAATGATGGGGAAAGTGGACTAAAAGAAATAGACTTGCCTCATCTCCATATGATATAATATTACTTAGCAATATTAAGAAAAATCATAGACTCATAAAATGGTTTGCATTGTTATTCTTAAGGAAGAACAAATAAAATCTAAGGTATCTGATGGTGGAAAAGGAACATAGGAGAATAACTGGCGGGATGAGATTTAATAAGATTTAACATAGTAAAAATAAAATGATGCAGAATGTACCTGGAGACTAATTTATTTATGGCTCAACAATATATATATGTATTTTTTCCCAAGAATTACCTCCTTTGGTAAATTTTATTGTGATCTCAGTATTGGTGAAATCTCATAGACAAAAATGAGGAGATTTCCAAACCACTTAGAGTGATGTTCCACAACATTGTTTTAACAGGAATAGTAGGAACAAACTAGCTAATTATGTTTAGGATTAAGTTTTAGTAATTCACAAAGGAATTTACTTGAGGGATGTCTAACATGGAGTTCTTGTATGAACTGCCCTCTATAATCCATGGCTTCTAGACCAGCCTGGATCATGCCTGCCTAACTGTCACAAGAACAGATGATCTCAACTGTTTCTGCACCCATTATTAGAAATATGCAATAATAACTCCACACATAACAGTCTGTTTTGTGACCATCTTTAAACTAGTAGAGTTTAGGTTAGGTTTACATGACAATTTGCATATGTAGGGATGAAGTCAGGAGACTACTGGAAAGCAGAAAATATATTCAGACATATAACTGCCCCCTGACTATAACAGTCCAGATGGTCCTATGTTAAATTTTTCTCCATATCTAGGAGAATTTTTATAGCAACAGGCTTGTTAGCTGTGACCAGACACGTGCTTGGTTGTTTTTCTATTTTTCATTAAATTTTTGTTAATTTGATGCAGTAAGGAGGAATTGCAGATAGTAGCACAGTTGGACAGATTTTCTAAAACAACTGCTTTTAAAATGATTGCAGGTTGTGCATTTGTTTGAGTCATCATGATGAGAGCCAAAATTGATGACATACTGGTTTAATGTTGCCCTTGCCAACAACTTTCAGAGCTTTAGTTGTTGAAAAGTTATTCTCATCAAGGCTCCAAGGATTCATTTTAAAAATCAGTCCCTAACAACTCCATATGTAATGCAAAACTTAGTAAATTCTACTTTGGATTATCAACTGAAAACTGTTTCACAGTAATGCAATTACAGTTGTTACAACCCTAGCTTTAAAAGGCCATCAACATACTTGATTATTGTAGTTGAGGTGAGATGGGCTTATGTGGGATGTTTTATTTTATTTTATTCTATTTTTTATTTATTTTTATTTTTCCATATCTGTGATGTCTACTGAATATTAGAATTAGAATGTAGCTTTGGGGTTTGTGTCCATTTCTTTGTTTTTTTTTTGTTTTTTTGTTTTTTTTTTTGTTTTGTTTTTTTTGTTTTTTTTGTTTTGTTTTTCAGTTTTTGGTGGAAACTAGAAACTATTATGCATTCCATAATTCTGAACAGGGAATGATGTAATAACTCAGGAATTATAAGAATTGTCAACCTAACCTGGCAATTCCAGTATTACATGTTTTCTATTTTGACTGTATTCTTATCTATCTCAGTTGTTGCCTCCTGGCAACATTCAGTCTTAATCTTTTATACCTGATACTCGTATTTCTCTCAGAATTCTTCAGGATTCATTTTGTTTTTGTCATAGAATTGTTTCTCAAAAAGTATCCTTTTTCTTCTCATAAGTGTGTTTTTTCTAATTCACAAAAACAAACAAACAAAAACTAGACATTTTTAGAAAATTTGATTAGATGCAAAGCTGAATGGGGAAGAGCAAAGAATGAAGAAGCAATAAATATGTAGTTTTCTCTCTGACATGCTGGATCCAACTTGAAGTAACCAAGTATATGGGTGATCAATGAAAAGGAATGTTACTTGCCTTAAAATTTAGAGTTGATATTTTAATACAACTTTCATCCCACTGTGGTTAACAGATAGTTAATTTATAGTCTTTCCAAACAGTGTAGTATTGCCATACCTAATTAAAACATAGTTATTTAAGGCTGAAATTTCAGGTCTAACCAAAAGTTTGGTGTGGTTTGGCAGCTGAGCCTTCTAAACTCATTCTATAAAAATTGGGTTGGCATTTTTTCTCCATGGAGAAATCTGTTACTGAAGAGAAAATATCATGCAAATAACTTGCACTGAATGAAATATATACCTCAACTAATAGTTATTTACTGTAGTTTTCATGTGTGTCAATAATCAGGAACTGATTCATATAAGACAACATCTGTAGTACCCAGAACCTTAGTTTGTATGCATTTACAGGCACCCGCATTAGAGACACTGAATGGAAATTATTACTACAAGTACTGCTGACTAATTTATCCAACACCCAGTGAAAAGTTTTATTAATGATGACGTATAATTACAAGTTTTACTTCAGAAAATTATGACAAGTTTTATTTTATTTATTTATCTATCTATTTATTTATTTATTTTTGCAGAGGAAGATTTGTTATTTACTTGTAATGCTATAGTGAGGCCGCATTCTAGTCTTCTGTGAAGTTCTAGGAAGGTGCATGAGTTACTTTCATTTTTACTATCAAGCTTGCTACAGCAGCAGAACTTTGCAAAGCAGAAGAGTTTTATACAAAAACATGCAAAAAATAACTGTCTAGAGTTGGTGGCTTTTGTTGATTTTTACCAAACACTGACTTAGTATTAAAGAGTTTCATATCAGAATATTTTAAATAGATATATTTCCTTTATTTAAGTTCTGTGATAACTATGTTTGATGAAATTCATGAGAACATGCAAATCATAATACTTATATCAAGAGTACAGTAAAGTCATTATTTTGTCTTTTCATTCACTACAGTGACTTCAGACACGTTTATTCAGCTGTGCCACAAAGATTAAGAACTGGTAAACCCTCAGTTTATGTAAACTGTATTGAATAACTCCAGAATAAACCTGGTTATATCTCACAGAAAATATGTTTTTGACTGACAGAGCTAGTCTGTTAGTCTGAATGAGAAAGATGCTCATGACTGTGCTATAATAACCAGTGAAAAGGAGAGAGACAGTCTATATTGGAAAATTATATAATGACAGTTTATATTGGAAAATTAACTTGGAATTTGGAGACTTGGATTACTGATTCTAAAGCTACAGAATCCAACAAAACACAGATTTGAGATGGACCTCATACTTTTAATTTCCTTGCCTCCTGCCTATTACATGGATAATTGACTCTACAATTTAGAAA
This sequence comes from Heteronetta atricapilla, assembly GCA_011075105.1. Taxonomy (NCBI): domain Eukaryota; kingdom Metazoa; phylum Chordata; class Aves; order Anseriformes; family Anatidae; genus Heteronetta; species Heteronetta atricapilla. Next base: position 51,853,156 of record CM021731.1, on the reverse strand, counting down.
GATTATCTGCAATATAGATGAAAAAAATAACAAGTATTTAAACAAAAGTCTTGGCTGTGAGTGCTTGGGCTTCTAAAAAACTTCAGTGAAGGGATTTTTTTTTTTTTTTTTTTTTTTTCCTAGCTCTCCTCCTGAATATTAGGATCCATTATCACAGTGCTGCCTGATAGCTTTCAGAAGTACCCTTAACTGATATAATTTTTCTCTATGAAGAGAGAATATTTACTGAAGGGAATCCCCAAAAGTCATAGTCAAACCCCAAAATTTGAACTTCACTTTGCCCACAAAAGCTACTGAAAATTATGAGAAAGTGCTTTTCTGCATCAAGATCCTATTGTACAATCTGTCCTTTTTAGCAAAGTACCAAAAGTAAGTGGGCAATTTTCAATATCAAAAGCTGTTGTTACAAATCTATTGTACAAATCATTTGTTACAAATCTATTGGCAGTGAAAGATCAAATGAAGGATAGGAAACAACCAATGCCATGAAAATAATGTATATTTTTCTGCTAGGCTTAGATTTCAGATATAACACTCTAAATAAAATACATTAATAAGTAAGGAGTAGATGTTCTGACTGGACATTCAAGTGTGACCCACAGTCCATGAGTGATACTTTACCTTTGGTAAATGGCACCATTTTTATTCATATCTTACACAGATATGTAAATAAACTCTTAGGTTAGGAATCACAGTACAGCTAAACTGCTTTATCTCCATAGTACCCAACACAAAGGAACCTTAATTGCAACTTAAGGTCAGTGCAGTACATAGATCATAGTGCATGCACTACAGGTAAATTGAATGTCTATTCCCATGTTTACATGTCAGTTTTAAGGGAAAAATGTCAGTTCCAAGATAGTAACTCTTCTTATGGAAATATGATGAGGTGGATTTGATTTATTTATTTATTTAATATTATTATTTCCCGAACATTTCTTAAGTCTGAAAAAAAATAGAAAGAACAAGACCTCAACATATACGTTGCTATGTCACTTACCTAGAAGTAAGTACTTTTAAGTTCTACTGTATCCAATTTGATTTTGACTTCTTTCATTTGCCAGGTAAGTGGTAACCCTTGGGCTATTGGTTATTGAAGTTAATTATACACCTCAATTGTCTGTATATCTCATCTATATATAGTATATATAGGTATATAGATGTATTTATGTCTCTGTATAGATACTTGAGATGACAGGGACAGTCATGAAATTTAGAAAGTTTTAATGTCCCTAGGAAGAGTAGTTTGTCGTTTTTGTTGTTGAGGCTGTATTACTAGTTAGCTCTTACTATGACTTTTCCTCTCCATTTATCATTTGCTCTCATTAAACACTATAGAATGGTTCTTTTTCCGCATTCCACAGCTTTCATCTTTCCTGAAGGATAGCCTTATTTGATTCACATTGCATATTTTGAGCAGTATGTCTAATAAAGACATATAATTTCCCAGTGATCTGGTCTATTTAGATAGTGGTAATTCATTAAATTGATGCTAAGAAAATCTGTGCCATTGGGACTCTTTTCTATTTGTGAGCAGGGTTTTAGTACCTGTTGACAATTTTTCTGTTAATTTAGATCCATATCAAAACTCGAATGAACTGTTAACAGAACTGCTTACTTAGCATGTAAAGGAAAAAGGAAAAGAAGAGGGAGGAAAATAAAATAATATTGCTGTATCAAAGCAAACTATAAACATAAGAAAACTGTAAACAGCTTTGTCATTTTCTGTCTTTATCTAGATTGAAATTTTTGTTTAAAATATGAAAAAAAAAAACCTCATATTGTATGAAACATGTTCTGACATAAATATTTGCCTTTCAGCACCCAAACAAATAACTCTAAATATTTAAAAACTGAATTTCTTTCGTTACTTATATTAGAAATTTGGTACATCTAGAGAAATGAAGAGAAGAGAAGGGAAGGGGAGAGGAGATGAGACGGGATAAGATGAGATGAGACAAGACAAGATGGAAGACATATTTATAAATGTTTCACTGGGATGACATGAAACAGATCTATATGGGTCTTTCATTTATCTCTGTAAGAATGCCATTAATGTCTTTTGAATATATGTATGATTAATTTAGATGTGGACAATTTAAAATATATATGTATGTAATTATGCTTTTTGGTAGGATTTCAGAACTATTTTAAATTCCTTTCTTGAACTGGCTGATTGTATCGTAAGAAAAATATTTCCATCTAATGACATCTAAAGAGAGATGCTTCTAGTAAGGGAAGTATAGTAGGAGCCATCTGACAAACATTTTTGCTTATGCCAATATTATGGTGCATCTGTCTTCAAATTCTGGATCTGTAGTAGCATCTGTACTCCTGCTCACAAAAGCAGGACTTATCTTGTAGATCAGGTGTTGGTTTACATTCAGGTATACTTTCAAGACTGATCCTGTAAATCCAATGGCACACATACAAGTAGTCATTGCACCCAGGGACCAGACACTAACACTGCTCAAAGCACATTAGAAGTAGTTCCAATCTTTTAGGTACTGTCTCTTGCAAAAGAGGTCAGAAACAAAACAAAACAAAATGACAGCAACAACAACAAAAGAATGAAAAATAAAAAAAAAAAAGGAAGACTGCACAAATAACTGTTTAGAAAATTAGAAGAAACATCAAACTAATAAATTACCTATTAAGAAAATGCAGGAAAAATTCTCCTTATCCAGATTTTATACATTCTTCCATAGTGACCAGTTTGTCTTGCAAAGTAGCTGTACAGGTATTACTTACAGACTTCATATTTCCATTCTTTAATGACCTAACATTATTATTTAAGGATCTCATTACCGTCAATATCACATTTTGTTTCTCTAGTTCCCATTCAGATTATTTGTTTGAATATCCTCGTTTGTATGAAATTCTCAGATTACCTCAATTCTACGCATTGCAATTTTTAAATTGGCTGATGAAAAGATTTCATTGACTACATATGAACTGTTCAATTTTGACTTTAGTGATTTTAGCACAGTTTTATGCTGGACATTTGTAAAATACATTTTCTCATCTGGAGTAAAGCTAATGTGATTATTAATATCTGAACTGGCTCACGTGAGTGCCATATATATATTTTAATGAAGATGGATATATTTTCCTATTATCACATCAGCCCAAATAATGTCTGTGGGATCTTTTAAGCAGCTGTTAAGGTACTAATAATGAAAACCTGCTTGTTGTGCTGCTGTCCTGGTTTCAGTTAGGACAGAGTTATTTTTCCTCCTAGTAGCTGGTAGAGTGCAATGTTTTGGATAAGGATGAGAAGAGTGTTGATAACATGCTGATGTTTTAATTGCTGCAGAGCAATGCTTATACTAAGCCAAGGACTTTTCAGCTCCTCGCTCTGTCCTGCCAGCGGGCAGGCTGGGGGTGCAGCAAGAGCTGGGAGGGGACAGACCCAAGACAGCTGACCCAAACTGGCCAAAGGGGTATTCCATACCATCTGACGTCATGCTGAACAATATATAGGGGTGGCTAGCCGGGGTGGGGGGCCGGCTGCTTGGGGTTGGGTTGAGCATTGGTCAGCAGGTGGTGAGCAATTGCATTGTGCATCACTTGTTTGTACATATTATTATTATTATTATTATTATTACTTTCTATCTTAATACACTGTCTTTATCTCAACCCACAGGCTTCACTTTCCCGTTTCTCTCCCCCATCCCAGAGAGAGAGGGGGGAGGGTGAGCGAACAGCTGTGTGGTGTTTAGCTGCTGGCCGGGTTAAACCACCACAGTCCTTTTGGCACCCAACATGGGGCATGAAGGGTTGAGATAACGACAGATCTGACCAGAGTATGTTAAACTAAAATTGGTATAAGTATTAGAGCTGCTTAATAGTTGCTAATCAGAATGTTGATTGCTTTAATCTCAAGTCTGCTGTGGCTGTATTCCAAACTGAATTTTATAGCACGTTGCTTTCTGTATGTGATCCCCGTTGTGTTGTTTATCCTTTCCGGGCCCTGGTTTAAGATCATTATGGTACTGTGTGGTGTAACAATAGCTTACGATATGATGAAATATCTGGCCATGACTCTAACTTGGTATTTGTACTCAACACTGTCGTCGACTCTGTACTTTGGAAACTATATCTCGGAAACCATTAGCAATTACACCTGCTGCATTTTTTCATCAGGGAGCCAGTCTGTGGAGGGGACAGGGGAAATATATTTTTCCCTACTTGTTCACTCTCCCTTACTCCTTCAGCACCCTCTTATCCCCTGAGCTAGTTACGATAACTCTCCAAGATGTTGAATATCCTTGGGATACGCAGACCAGCATGGTGTTGTTGTTATGTCTCTTGAATGCGCTTCAGGTTTTGTTTAAGGTTAAACAACTACTTAGGCATCTCATCCAGAGATCTGTCCTCACGCAGATCTCTGCAGCTGCTCCTGCTCCAGCTCCTGCAGCTGCTCCTGCTCCAGCCCCTGCAGCTGCTCCTGCTCCAGCCCCTGCAGCCACTCCAGCTCCAGCCCCTGCAGCCACTCCGGCTCCTGCAGCCACTCCAGCTCCTGCAGCTGCTTCAGCTCCTGCTCCTGCAGTCACTCCAGCTCTGGCTCCTGCAGCTGCTGCGGCTGCTGCTCCTGCAGCTGCTCCGGCTCCAGCCCCTGCAGCCGCTCCAGCTCCAGCTCCTGCAGCCGCTCCAGCTCCTGCAGCCACTCCAGCTCCTGTGGCTGGGCCAGAGAAACAAACTGTAGCAGTACAAGTTGGCCCTGCAGAGTGTATTCCAACCCCTGTGGCAGACTCTCTGGCTGAGTCAGAGATATGAGCTGTAGCAGTACAAGTTGCCCCTGTAGACAAGGTGAAAAAATAGTATAGAGACTCAGGTCGTTTAGAACGCAGAAAGTCTAGGTTTGGAGAAGACGAGGCTGGGCCATCAGGGATGCAGGAGGATGAAGCTGGGGATGTTGAAAAAACAACACTAGTTTCCTGAAGCCTATACCAGTGTGAGCTACGAGATATGTGAAAAGATTTTGGTCTCTGCGTAGGTGAGCAGCTTGTCACCTGGCTGCTCCGGTGCTGGGATACCAGAGCCAATTATGATTTAGAGGGCAGGGAAGCCAGTCGGCTGGGATTCCTTGCTAGAGATTCAGGCATTGACAAAGCAATTGGAGAAGGAATACGATCTTACAGCCTCTGGAGGCGTATCCTGTACGGTATAAGGGAAAGGTGTCCCTACAAGGAATAACTTGTATGTCTGCCAGGCAAGTGGACCGCTATGGAGAAGGGAATCCAGTACCTGAGGGAATTAGCCGTACAGGAGGTGATTTATGCTGACCCAGACAATGGACAAATACCCGTAGATCCAGATGAAGTCAAGTGTACATGACCCATGTGGCAGAAGTTTGTACGGAGTTCACCATCATCATATTCCAGCTCATTGGCAATAATGGCCTGGAAAGAGGATGAGGAACCCTCAGTGGGTGATGTGGTTAAACAACTCCGGCAGTACGAACAAAGTCTCTCCTCTTCCCTACAGGCCTGCGTCTTGGCTGTGGAGAAACTTTCTGAAAGAGTCCACCAACTAAAAGAGAATACTTTGGAGAAACTTTCTGAAAAGGTCCACCAACTTGAAGAGAGATTATTTTCCTCCCCACCTGAACGAACCAGTGTCTCAGCTATTAGGGGTAAGTGCTCATCCGTACAAGGAAGAAGATATGGTGGATACACACCTCATGCTATCCTGTGGTTTTACCTACGTGACCATGGAGAGGACATGAGAAAATGGGATGGAAAATCCACCGCGACCCTAGAGGCACGGGTACGTGAGTTGCAAAAGAAACAAGCGGGAAAAAGGGGTTCTCTGAAAAGTTTGCTGCTCCAACTTCCAGCAGGCAGTCCCTTAAACACAGGAATGAAGCTTCTGACCAGGATTAGAGGGGCCCTGCCTCCAGCCAGGGGGAGGAAAGGGACAATCAAGTTTATTGGACTGTGTGGATTCGATGGCCTGGCACATTAGATGCACAGAAGTATAAAGCTTTAGTAGACACCAGTGCACAATGTACTCTAATGCCATCAAACTATAAAGGGCCAGAGCCCATCAGTATTCATGGAGTGACAGGGGGATCCCAGCAGTTGACTGTATTGGAGGCTGAAGTGAGTCTAACTGGGAATGAGTGGCAAAAACACCGTATTGTGACTGGCCCGGATGCTCCGTGCGTCCTTGGCATAGACTGTCTTAGAAGAGGATATTTCAAAGACCCAAAAGGGTTCCGGTGGGCTTTTGGCATAGCTGCCTTAGAAACAGAGGGCATTAAACAGTTGTCTACCTTGCCCGGTCTCTCAGAGGACCCTTTTGTTGTGGGGTTGCTGAGGGTCGAAGAACAACAAGTGCCAATTGCTACTACAACTGCACACTGGCGGCAATATCTCACCAACTGAGACTCCCTGATTCCCATCCATGAGCTAATTCATCAACTGGAGAGCCACGGAGTGATCAGTAAGACTCATTCACCTTTTAATAGTCCCATATGGCCAGTGCAAAAATCTAATGGTGAGTGGAGACTAACGGTGGAGTATTGTGGCCTGAACGAAGTCACACCACCACTGAGCGCTGCAGTGCCGGACATGCTAGAACTCCAGTACGAAATGGAATCAAAGGCAGCCAAGTGGTACGCCACAATCGATATCGCTAATGCATTTTTCTCCATCCCTCTAGCAGCAGAGTGCAGGCCACAGTTTGTCTTTACTTGGAGGGGAGTCCAATATACATGGAATCGGCTGCCCCAGGGGTGGAAACATAGCCCTACAATTTGCCATGGACTGATCCAGTCTGCGCTGGAGCAGGGGGAAGCTCCTGAACATCTGGAGTACATCGATGTTGTGGTTTAACCCTGCCGGCAGCTAAACACCACACAGCCGTTCGCTCACCCTCCCCCCTCCCTCTCTGGGATGGGGGAGAGAAACGGGAAAGTGAAGCCTGTGGGTTGAGATAAAGACAGTGTATTAAGATAGAAAGTAATAATAATAATAATAATAATAATAATAATATGTACAAACAAGTGATGCACAATGCAATTGCTCACCACCCGCTGACCGATGCCCAGCCCAACCCCGAGAGCCGGCCCCCCACCCTGGCTAGCCACCCCATATATATTGTTCAGCATGACGTCAGATGGTATGGAATACCCCTTTGGCCAGTTTGGGTCAGCCGTCCTGGGGCTGTCCCCTCCCAGCTCTTGCTGCACCCCCAGCCTGCCTGCTGGCAGGACAGAACGAGGAGCTGAAAAGTCCTTGGCTTAGTATAAGCACTGCTCTGCAGCAATTAAAACATCAGCATGTTATCAACACTCTTCTCATCCTAATCCAAAACATAGCACTCTACCAGCTACTAGGAGGAAAAATAACTCTGTCCTAACTGAAACCAGGACATATATCCACCCCTTATTCCATATCATTTATGTCATGCTCAGGTTACACTCTTTCCAATACATTCTAGTTAATCACTATTTTCATCTATGGTAGTAGTGACACACAGTATTATATAATAATTAACATAATACAACTCAACTCATGGGCTATTCTCACCCAGTATTAAATCCCCTTGAGGTACACAACGGACCTCCCCATTCTTTTGCATCATCCACCAAGTGCATCTAGGTCCTTGAACAAAAACAATCCCACGGATGGGTTTGCCTTTTCCTGGGGCAGGAGTAGCCCAGACTGTTTTACCCAGCATGTTTCTTACATGCACTACAGGAACTTTATCCCCTTCTACTGTGTGTAGCAGGTTTGATTGGGCTGGTCCAGCTCGGTTGGCAGATCCCCTAGTATTGACTAACCAGGTGGCCTTTGCCAAATGTGTATCCCAATTTCTGAATGTCCCAGCACCCATTGCTTTCAGTGTAGTCTTTAACAGTCCATTGTATCGCTCAACTTTACCGGAGGCTGGTGCATGGTAGGGGATGTGATACACCCACTGAATACCGTGTTCTTTGGCCCAAGTGTCTATAAAGTTGTTTCGGAAATGAGTCCCATTGTCTGACTCAATTCTTTCTGGGGTGCCATGTCACCACAGGACTTGTTTTTCAAGGCCTAGGATAGTGTTTCAGGTGGTGGCATGGGGCACAGAATATGTTTCCAGCCATCCGGTTGCTGCTTTCCACCATTCCCAGAGAGGGAGGGGGGAGAGTGAACAAGTAGGGAAAAATATATTCCCCTGTCCCCTCCACAGACTGGCTCCCTGATGAAAAAATGCAGCAGGTGTAATTGCTAATGGTTTCCGAGATATAGTTTCCAAAGTACAGAGTCGACGACAGTGTTGAGCACAAATACCAAGTTAAAGTCGTGGCCAGGTATTTCATTGTCCCGTAAGCTATTATTACACCGCACAGTACCATAATGATCTTAAACCAGGGCCCGGAAAAGTAAAACAGCACAACAGGGATCACATACGGAAAGTAACGTGCTATAAAATTCAGTCTGGAATACAGCCAGAGCAGACCTGAGATTAAAGCAATCAACATTCTGATTAGCAACAATTAAGCAGCTCTAATACTTATACCAATTTTAGTTTAACATACTCTGGTCAGATCTGTCGTTATCTCAACCCCTCGTGCCCCATGTTGGGCACCAAAAAGACTATTGTGGTTTAACCCGGCCAGCAGCTAAACACCACACAGCCGTTCGCTCACCCTCCCCCCTCCCTCTCTGGGATGGGGGAGAGAAACGGGAAAGTGAAGCCTGTGGGTTGAGATAAAGACAGTTTATTAAGATAGAAAATAATAATAATAATAATAATAATAATAATAATAATATACAAACAAGTGATGCACAATGCAATTGCTCACCACCCGCTGACTGATGCCCAGCCCAACCCCGAGAGCCGGCCCCCCACCCCAGCTAGCCACCCCATATATATTGTTCAGCATACCGTCAGATGGTATGGAATACCCCTTTGGCCAGTTTAGGTCAGCTGTCCTGGGGCTGTCCCCTCCCAGCTCTTGCTGCCCCCCCCAGCCTGCCCGCTGGCAGGACAGAGCGAGGAGCTGAAAAGTCCTTGGCTTAGTATAAGCATTGCTCTGCAGCAATTAAAACATCAGCATGTTATCAACACTCTTCTCATCCTAATCCAAAACATAGCACTCTACCAGCTACTAGGAGGAAAAATAACTCTGTCCTAACTGAAACCAGGACAATCGATGACATCATTATGTGGGGTGGCACAGCAGAGGAAGTTTTTGAGAAAGGGAAGAAAATAATCCAAATCCTTCTGAAGGCTGGTTTTGCCATAAAACAAAATAAAGTTAAAGGACCTGTATGAGAGTTCCAGTTTTTAGTAATAAAATGGCAAGATGGACGTTGTCAAATCCCAATGGATGCGATCAACAAAATAACAGCTATGTCTCCACCAACTAGTAAAAAGGAAACACAAACTTTCTTAGGTGTCGTGGGGTTTTGGAGAATGCACATTCCAAATTACAGTCTGATTGTAAACCCGCTCTACCAAGTAACCCATAAGAAGACTGATTTTGAATGGGGCCCTGAGCAATGACAAGCCTTTGAACAAATTAAGTAGGAAATAGTTCATGCAGTAGCCCTGGGGCCAGTCCGAACAGGACCAGATGTAAAGAATGTGCTCTACACCGCATCCGGGGAGAATGGCCCCACCCGGAGCCTCTGGCAGAAAGAACCTGGGGAAAATCGAGGTCGACCCCTAGGGTTTTGGAGCTGGGGATACAGAGGATCTGAGGCCCGCTACACTCCAACCGAAAAGGAGATATTGGCAGCATATGAAGGAGTTCGATCTGCTTTGGAAGTGGTCAGTACTGAAGCACAGCTCCTCCTGGCACCCCAACTGCCAGTATTGGGCTGGATGTTCAAAGGAAGGGTCCCCTCTACATGTCATGCAACTGATGCTACATGGAGCAAGTGGGTTGCGCTGATTACCCAGTGGGCTCGAATAGGAAACCCCAGTCGTCCAGGAATCTTGGAAATTATTATGGACTGGCCAGAAGGCAAATACTTTGGGATATCATCAGAAGAGGAGGTGATCTGTGCTGAAGAAGCCCCACTGTACAACGAGCTACCAGAAAATGAGAGGAGATATGCCCTGTTCACCAATGGGTCCTGTCGCATTGTGGGAAAGCATCAGAGATGGAAAGTTGCTGTATGGAGTCCTACACAACGAGTTGCAGAAGCTGCCAAGGGAGAAGGTGAATCGAGTCAATTTGCAGAAGTGAAAGCCATCCGGCTGGCTTTAGATATTGCTGAATGAGAAAAATGGCCAGTTCTCTACCTATACACTGATTCGTGGATGGTAGCAAATGCCCTGTGGGAGTGGTTACAGCAATGGAAACAGAACAACTGGCAGCGCAGCGGCAAACCCATCTGGGCTGCTGCTTTGTGGCAAGATATTGCTGCCCGGGTAGAGAACCTGGTTGTAAAGGTACGCCACGTAGATGCTCATGTGCCCAAGAATCAGACTACTGAAGAACATTAAAACAACCAGCAGGTGGATCAGGCTGCTAAGATTGAAGTGGCTCAGGTGGACCTGGACTGGCAACATAAGGGTGAATTATTTATAGCCCGATGGGCCCATGACACTTCAGGCCATTAAGGTAGAGATGCATCATACAAATGGGCTTGTGATCGAGGGGTGGACCTGACCATGGACACTATAGCACAGGTTATTCATGATTGTGAAACATGTGCTGCAATCAAGCAAGCCAAACGGTCAAAGCCTCTTCAGTATGGAGGACGATGGCTGAAATATAAATATGGAGAGGCCTGGCAGATTGATTACATCACACTCCCTCCATCCCTCAACAGCAAGCGCCACGTACTTACAATGGTGGAAGCAACCACCGGATGGCTGGAAACATATTCTGTGCCCCATGCCACCACCTGAAACACTATCCTAGGCCTTGAAAAACAAGTCCTGTGGTGACATGGCACCCCAGAAAGAATTGAGTCAGACAATGGGACTCATTTCCGAAACAACTTTATAGACACTTGGGCCAAAGAACACGGTATTCAGTGGGTGTATCACATCCCCTACCATGCACCAGCCTCCGGTAAAGTTGAGCGATACAATGGACTGTTAAAGACTACACTGAAAGCAATGGGTGCTGGGACATTCAGAAATTGGGATACACATTTGGCAAAGGCCACCTGGTTAGTCAATACTAGGGGATCTGCCAACCGAGCTGGACCAGCCCAATCAAACCTGCTACGCACAGTAGAAGGGGATAAAGTTCCTGTAGTGCATGTAAGAAACATGCTGGGTAAAACAGTCTGGGCTACTCCTGCCTCAGAAAAAGGCAAACTCATTTGTGGGATTGTTTTTGCTCAAGGACCTAGATGCACTTGGTGGATGATGCAAAAGAATGGGGAGGTCCGTTGTGTACCTCAAGGGGATTTAATACTGGGTGAGAATAGCCCATGAGTTGAGTTGTATTATGTTAATTATTATATAATACTGTGTGTCACTACTACCATAGATGAAAATAGTGATTAACTAGAATGTATTGGAAAGAGTGTAACCTGAGCATGACATAAATGATATGGAATAAGGGGTGGATATATGTCCTGGTTTCAGTTAGGACAGAGTTATTTTTCCTCCTAGTAGCTGGTAGAGTGCTATGTTTTGGATTAGGATGAGAAGAGTGTTGATAACATGCTGATGTTTTAATTGCTGCAGAGCAGTGCTTATACTAAGCCAAGGACTTTTCAGCTCCTCGTTCTGTCCTGCCAGCGGGCAGGCTGGGGGTGCAGCAAGAGCTGGGAGGGGACAGACCCAAGACAGCTGACCCAAACTGGCCAAAGGGGTATTCCATACCATCTGACGGCATGCTGAACAATATATATGGGGTGGCTAGCCAGGGTGGGGGGCCGGCTGCTTGGGGTTGGGCTGGGCATCGGTCAGCAGGTGGTGAGCAATTACATTGTGCATCACTTGTTTGTACATATTATTATTATTATTATTATTACTTTCTATCTTAATACAATACACTGTCTTTATCTCAACCCACAGGCTTCACTTTCCCGTTTCTCTCCCCCATCCCAGAGAGGGATGGGGGAGGGTGAGCGAACAGCTGTGTGGTGTTTAGCTGCCGGCAGGGTTAAACCACCACAGCTGCCAGCTCTACACATATGCTATGGACAACTACTCTGGAAGGAAGAAAAAAAAAGATCTTTATAACTGTTGAAAATCTAATCCATGGTGCAGTGAGGAGCTAAAACTTCCAGTTTTCAGTTTTCAGTTTTAAAACTTTTAAAACAGGTAATTGCTGAAATAGCATATGTAATCAGTTCATAAAACACAGACAGGTAGACCACTATATTGCTCTCTCCTATTTAAAATCTTTATTCTGATCACCTTTCTCTCTGAAATATCCCACTGACTAACAAAATAATCATATCACAGAATCACAGAATTTCTAGGTTGGAAGAGACCTCAAGATCATCGAGTCCGACCTCTGACCCAACACTAACAGTCCCCACTAAACCATATCGCTAAGCTCTACATCTAAACGTCTTTTAAAGACCTCCAGGGATGGTGACTCCACCACTTCCCTGGGCAGCCCGTTCTAATGTCTAAAAACCCTTTCAGTAAAGAAGTTCTTCCTAACATCCAACCTAAAACTCCCCTGGCGCAACTTAAGCCCATTCCCCCTCGTCCTGTCACCAGGCACATGGGAGAACAGGCCAACCCCCACATCTCTACAGCCTCCTTTAAGGTACCTGTAGAGAGTGGTAATGTCACCCCTGAGCCTTCTTTTCTCCAGGCTGAACAAGCCCAGCTCCCTCAGCCACTCCTCATAGGACTTGTTCTCCAGGCCCCTCACCAGCTTTGCCGCCCTTCTCTGGACTTGCTCAAGCACCTCGATGTCCTTCTTGTAGCGAGGGGCCCAAAACTCAACACAGTACTTGAGGTGCGGCCTCACCAGGGCCGAGTACAGGGGGACGATCACCTCCCTAGCCCTGCTGTCCACACTGTTTCTTATACAAGCCAGGATGCTGTTGGCCTTCTTGGCCACCTGAGCACACTGCTGGCTCATATTCAGCCGACTATCAACCATCACTCCCAGGTCCTTCTCTGCCTGGCAGCTCTCCAACCACTCATCTCCCAGCCTGTAGCTCTGCTTGGGGTTATTGCGCCCCAGGTGGAGGACCCAGCACTTGGCCTTGTTGAACTTCATGCAGTTGACCTCAGCCCATTGGTGCAGCCTATCCAGATCCTCCTGCAGAGCCTTCCTACCCTTGAGCAGATTGACACACGCACCTAACTTGGGGTCATCTGCAAACTTACTGAGGGTGCACTCAATGCCCTCGTCCAGATCATTGATGAAGATACTGAAGAGGACCAGCCCCAGCACCGAGCCCTGGGGAACGCCACTAGTGACCGGCCTCCAACTGGATTTCACTCCATTCACCACGACTCTTTGGGCCCGGCTATCCAGCCAGTTTCTGACCCAACGAAGCGTATGCCAGTCCAAGCCAAGAGCAGCCAGTTTCTTGAGGAGAATGCTGTGGGAAACAGTGTCAAAAGCCTTGCTGAAGTCAAGGTAGACCACATCCACAGCCTTTCCCTCATCCACCAAGCGCATCACTTTGTCATAGAAGGAGATCAGGTTCGTCAAGCAGGACCTGCCCTTCATAAACCCATGCTGACTGGGCCTGATCGCCTGCTTGCCCTGCAAGTGCTGTGTGATGACTCTCAATATAATCTGCTCCACGAGCTTCCCTGTCACTGAGGTCAAACTGACAGGCCTGTAGTTTCCCGGGTCAGTCCTCCGGCCCTTCTTGTAGATGGGCCTCACATTTGCTAGCCGCCAGGCAACTGGGACCTCCCCCGATAGCCAGGACTCTTGATAAATGATGGATAGGGGCTTGGCCAGCTCCTCTGCCAGTTCTCTCAGTACCCTTGGGTGGATCCCATCTGGTCCCATTGACTTGTGCACATCCAAGTGCCTTACCAGGTCACCAAACAGTTCTTCGTGGTTAGTGAGGACCACATCTCTCTCCCCATCCCCTTCCACCAGCTCAGGGTACTGGGTATCCAGAGAACAACCGGTATTGCCACTAAAGACTGAGGCGAAGAAGGCATTAAGCACCTCCACCTTTTCCTCATCTCTTGTAACTAAGTTTCCCCCTGCATCCAGTAAAGGATGGAGATTCTCCTTAGTCCTCCTTTTTGTGTTGATGCATTTATAAAAATATTTTTTGTTATCTTTAACGGCAGTAGCCAGATTGAGATCCAGATGAGCTTTGGCTTTTCTAATTTTGTCCCTGCACAGCCTCGCAATATCCTTATAGTCCTCCCTAGTGGCCTGCCCACTTTTCCAAAGATTATAAACCCTCTTTTTTCTCCTAAGCTCAAGCCACAATTCTCTGTTCAGCCAGGCTGGTCTTCTTCCCCGCCAGCTCGTCTTTGGGCACGTGGGAACAGACTGTTCCTGCGCCATTAAGATTTCCCTCTCGAAGAGCGCCCAGCCTTCCTGGACTCCTCTGCCCTTCAGAACTGCCTCCCAAGGGACACTACCAACCAGTGTCCTCAGCAGCACAAAGTCAGCCCTCCAAAAGTCCAATACAGCGGTTTTACTGGTCCCCTTCCTGGCCTCGCCAAGAATAGAGAACTCCACCATTTCGTGGTCACTCTGCCCAAGACAGCTCCCGACAATCACATCCTCCACCAGTCCTTCTCTGTTTGTGAAGAGAAGGTCTAGCAGGGTGCCACCCCTGGTAGGCTCACTAACCAGCTGTGTCAGGAAGCTATCTTCCACACTCTCCAGAAACCTCCTAGACTGCTTTCTCTGGGCTGTGTTGTGCTTCCAGGATATGTCAGGGAAGTTGAAGTCCCCCATGAGTACAAGCGCTGAAGATTTTGCAACTTCTGTCAGCTGCCTGTAGAACTCCTCATCCGTCTCCTCGTCCTGGTTCGGCGGTGTGTAACAGACCCCGACTCGATCTTGTCATTCCCAGCCTTGAGTTCTACAACATTGAAAGACTCTCTAACATAGAGAGCCACTCCACCACCCCTTCTGTATTGCCTGTCCCTTCTGAAGAGTTTATAGCCAGTCATTGCAGCACTCCAGTCATGAGAGTGGTCCCACCACGTCTCCGTGATGGCAACCAAGTCGTAGCCTGCCTGCTGCACGATGGCTTCCAGCTCCTCCTGTTTGTTACTCATGCTGCGTGCATTGGTGTAGATGCACTTCAGCTGTGCCATTGCCTTATCCCCCGGCCTTGCGCCCCTGGCACAGCTCCAACAATCCTTGATTCAGCCCCATCCCCCTTCTTACCTAGTTTAAAGCCCTCTCAATGAGCCCTACCAGCTCCTGGCCCAGGATCTGTTTTCCCCTAAAACATAGGGACCCGTCTGTGGCCATCAGGCCGGGTGTCGAGTAAAGTGCCCCATGGTTGAAAAATACCAAGATTTCTGTGTTGGCACCAGCCCCTGAGCCACGTGTTTAACAGGTGGGCTTTTCGTGTCCTCTCTGTACCCCTCCCTGCCACCATAGGGATGGACGAAAACACCACCTGCACTCCCGCTCCATCCACTAACCGCCCCAGTCCCCTAAAGTCTCATGTATATTTACTAGACAGTAGGTTAAATTCCAAGATACCAATCCATACAAACTCTATGTGTACTTGTTTAACTATTCATTTTTTTTCCTTCCAAGTCTGTGACCTAGTCTAGCAAGGAGTTATGAATTCAAAATGTACTCATTGATGTGCATGTCTGTCTACTACGGAGCTTCATTCCAGGCAACTCATTGGAGTTTGAAAAAGGGCATTCCACTTCAGCAGTTGGCTGATACCTCTGCCATCAAGGATAACTTACTAGTATACCACAGTTAGATGTCCCATATTTGAAGAAAGCAAAGAATCATGAAGCATACATTTGGTATTGTGTCACCAGTGTCCAACAAATTTGCTGAGTGAATACAAAACTATTCTGTCATATCATCCTGCATAGATAGTCCCATGAAGTTTTGTAGTTTGGTACAATCTTAATGAAGAGGAAAGAATCCTTCTAGAAAAGTGTGAAAAAGATCAAGATTTCTGCAAAAAAAATAAATAAATAAAAAAATGATGAAGCTGTGCAATGCCTATACTTTCAAAAGATATGAGAGTCTAAAATTTGTTTCGCTCCACTATTATGTTTTATGGCAATGATTTACTGAAAGTATGCTTTGAGTATACATGTGTAATAATCACATATGCATTTTACTATGCAATTCTGGTATTGATAGATTGTGCCTTTTATAAAACAGAACATAATATGTACATATTGGAAGTGCTTCAGCTAAAAAAGTCCAAAGTAAATAATTTCTAAAGAAAATGGGGAATTCGAGTATCAACAAAAATAAAATGTAAGTACAATAACATAGGAGGGGAAAAGATGCCAGCTCAGCTTTCTGAGAATTCATATTGAATTTCATATATATCTTTAAATATTTAAATAAATATGACAAAAAAGCTTTTCAGCTTCTCAGCAATACACTAGAACATTTTTGAGTTCATTACACATGGATATTAGATGTATACATTTTTTAAACCAGATGTTAAAAGTGCTGTATTTCCAGTGACTGTTGATAACATATTATTCTATATTAATTTTCTGACTAGGTAGTTTAGGTTATTGAGGTAGATCTTGAAAAGTGACAAGTTTATATCTCACTTGAAAGTGTGTCCTAAAGATTAAAAACAAAACAAAACAAAAGCAGTTCAACCTACTAAATTGGTTTTCCTGTGAGATGACAGGTCTCATTAGCAAAGTTATTCTACTAGGCTAGAAAAAAAGTAATTGGGATTTAGTGAGCACAAATCACCTACTGCCACACCACAGAAGTTAATTACCATTGTGTTTAATTTCAGTCAAGAGCCAGCAATGAACCAGCCATATTTCAGCTAACTAATATACTCTAATAACTATTTAAAAGTTTTCTTCTATTTTGTTTGCATATTTGTTTTAATTTTATTTGCAGGACTTTGTTGTAGCTCTAAGGAATAATGCCAAAAGACAGGAAGGAGAGCTTTATCTCTGACTCTTGAGGAATTGCCATTTATCTGCTCAGTTAGAGGAGGAAGCATGAACTAATAAAGAGACATTCATTTTTCCAAAGCAGAGGGGAAAAAAAAAATAAAAAATAAGAGGCTTGTTCAACTTAAGTTCTGCAAAATGATGGTCAACAGAAATGGTAATTGTGAAGAGAAGCAATTTGTCTCAAACTAAAGAGTCTTGAAAGGCTAAATGGCTAACAAGCTAACATTATCTTTCAAGAGAACTTGCAGGCTGTTTGGTGGCATGGATGCAGCCTGTGGTGCAATGTGTACAGAGTGTATTTCTAATGATGGAACCTTTGCCTCAACTCAACTTGAGTTAAGCATGACAGAACAAGACAGCTCAGAGATGTGAAGAATTGATGAGATGGGATTTAAGAACACTTCATCAAGTAAAGATCCTTAGCATATTTTTCAGATTCTGAAGAACAAATCATGTCTCAGCTTTTATGTCTCAAACAGGGAGCTGGTATCTCAGATGTATCTCCCATCAGGAGGGGTGTGTCATGCAGCGAACAGTGGTAGTCAGCAAGACTCCCTCTTATACAGATAATTGTTGGAAACATGCTTGAACTATAAGGTAATGTGGCCCAATTCTTTTTCAGCTTGAATTTAAAGCACACTGTATTTCTTCATTATTCCCCTAAAAATGTAGAACAGCTTTTAAAAATATAAATCTTCCAGGGATTTCTTTTTCTGTTTTCAAGTAAAAGAGATTACATTTGTCTATAAATTATTATTTTTAACTCAGAAATACATTTTTTTCCATCAAGTCAAATTTATAGCATTCTTATAGAAATATTTTATTTTTATTTTCTCTGGTCCTCAGTGGCAAACGTTATGATCTGTAACATTTAGAAAATGGCGAAACTGCAAACTTTGATCTTAAGCCACTGAGCCACAGACAGATCAATAACAAGGTTCATGGCAATCATGTCTGGTATTAACTATAATATGCTATGGGGAAAAGGCAGGAGAAGGGGGTCAGAACTTTGATTTTAAAAAAAAAAAAAAATCTGTGATGATTGTGATCACTGGAAGCATTGTTTCAGGTAAATGTTCAAAGGGATCCCTGGGCAGAATCAATTTTAGAATGGTTTTACATTGTAGAAAAAAATAAAATAGAATACCCCCCCCAAAAAATCATCTATTTATGTAAGAGAAGAATTCAAGAAGAATTTGTAGGCAGTCTCCTATATAGCTTGACTTCATTTAAGGATTTCCATGACCTACAACTGCTGTTGGATTCAAAGCTCTGTATCCAAATACAGATGGGATATAACCTCTGTAAGGATACCTAGTTAGTGGCTATAGTTCTTCCACATGTTGAATTTGATGTAGGTTTGTGTGTGCTGCCTTGGAATGGTGTGTTTGCTAAGTATAAACTGTGTTAGAACACTTTTTCTTCTTTTGACCCTTGAGATTATATACTTGTTAACACAGGATAAATACTGTACATAGTAGTTCTCCCTATACTGAGTAGAAAATAGTTTAAATATCAGCATTCTAACTGAGAGATATTCTTGCTTTTATTCCAAAGACAGTGCAGATGTATCTGAAGTATGACATTCCCTGCTCAAGACGTGCCTCCTGAAACCTTATCAGGAATAATATAGGGTACTTGATTGTATTATAGTTGGAGCTACATCAGCCTAATATTAAAGTACATAACATGTAATACATATCTACATAGCCACTAAATGTAATTTATTCAACCTTTGAGAGATTTGCTATGTTTTATAGACAAAGTTTTCACGTCAAGATTAAGAAAATGTTCCTAGGAATTGTCCAATTTGAAACAATTTTATGGTTCTGATTTTTAAAAGACGACAGCTTGAAAGGTCTTTCTGTATATATCCCATAAAAACAAACACCTAAAATTCTTCTGGAAAAAAATGATGTTGGTCCTAGGAAGAAAGGAAGCAAGGAAGAAAGGAAGCAAGGAAGAAAGGAAGGAAGGAAGGAAAGAAGGAAGAAAGGAAGCAAGGAAGGAAGGAAGTAAGGAAGGAAGGAAGCAAGGAAGAAAGAAAAAAGGCAATCCACTTCTGAAATACCAGCTTTAAGCCTTTTCTGGAGTGACATGGAAACAAAGCCTTTAATCCCAAATAAACAATGACGTTAGGAGAAGAATATTATGGATTTATTTATCTATTTAATTATTTATTTATTTTTATGTCTCCTTCCCATTTGGAGTAAAAACATGTTTATTTTAATTTAATTTCTAGGATTCATTCCTCTCTTGCCAACTGTGAAAGTCTTAGTCACAAATAGAAGCCCTTCTTTTGCTCATATTGAAATATAAAGCGCGTCAACATAAATACTAATATTTACTTCTACATCTTCATAAAAAGTGAATTAACCCTATATTCCAATTAAGAAGCACCTTTAAAGTTGAATGAGAATATGATATAGTGTTTAAACAATCTTCACAAAAAGTATCAGGAACTAACACTGATATTGCCTTTGAATTTTAGTAAAGTCAGTGATTACAAGAAGAAGAATATAAATTGCTTTCAGAACAAAACTTTGCATATAACATGCAGTATATACTGAAAAGCTGCTAAAGTGTATTTAGACTTTTAAGAATGTCAAACATTCTTTATCATGAATTGTACAGGTGGTTGATTCAGCTGTTGTCTGGAAAGGTTTACTCTCGCAGAAAGACAGGTTGCATATTAACTCCTATCCTTTAACAGATTGTACTCTAAGATATTTTTCATGTGCATATAAGTGCTACAGGTATTTACAGTTGCATAGATTACATTTGCAGTGTTAGATTACATTTCTTAATTTACCAATACAAGTGTAACCTCCAGGTTCCTACCCACAATACACTACACTTAAATAGTATAGGAATCTTTCATAAGGATAGCCATGAAGAAGAAACACAAGGTTCATAAAGTTATGCTTGTAAAACAATATTTGTCTTGGAAAATCACAAGAACATGACAATGTCAACCATTCAGAACCTATTTTTTTCAGTAAGTAATATATCTGGACACTCCACTGTACCTGCAAAAATAACTGTATCTCCAGCTTATGCTTTTTCTTTCTTCCTTTTTTTTTTTTTTTTTTTTTCCTAAAAATCCCCCCCCCGGGTTTTTTTTTTTTTTTTTTTTTTTTTTTTTCAAATATCCTTTCAATGCTGGAAAGCAAGCGTCTAAATAAAACACACATATATGTATGAATATGAATGTGAAATATTAAATGCAAGCAAGCATGAACCAACACATACACATCCATGTATAGTGTGTAAGTGAAAACCACTTTCTAATACTGGCAAAAATGTTGAGATTTTTTGTTTCTCTGTATCTTTTCTCCTTTTCTCTACTTTTTTCCCCTTAAAATTGGAAATGTGACAAAATATTTACTCCAGTTGCTTTTAATCCACACTCCCTTGCAACTACAATTGCAGGAGTTTACTGCATATCTTGAGGGATATTTTAAAATAATCTTTAATTTTGTCATGCAAATTAACTATTTAAATTGTACTATACTTTGATAAATTGCATTCTAACTTAATGGCACACTTGTAAACAGTAAAAAATGTTTTTAAAATTTTATTTTTAGATACAGCAAATTTAAAGTGATTGTAGGAAATCTCAAATAACACATTAGAAATAAAATTGTAAAACATTTTAAAACATTTTATACAGCAATAAACTTATCAATAACATATAACGTATATTTCCAATATAAAACCAGATTTTTAATGATGTTTAAGGACAATAACAAAAACAACAAATCAAAATACAACAGCATAAAATTACAACAATGTTGTAGACCTTAATTCTTTGTGTATTTCAATAATTTGACAACAGCATTTTGGATGAATAACACAGCTTTTGTTTCTTCACCTACATAAAGGATGTAACCCACTGTTTGGTTGACATTAGTATCTGGAATGCTTTCTTAGCTATAAAATCTACCAGACATTTTTGACTTTGTGATGTGTGTTGCATTGGCTAATAAAATAATTAAGAATTCAATAAACACGGTACAGAGTTTAAGACTGGTGCAACAGTCTTAAACTGGCTTGTGTTAGAAAAGTAATTATTATCCAAATATAGACATATCTTGCTTTTATAAAATGTCTTAATGTGCAAGCTGAAGTGTGACTGTATCATCCATACAATTATAGTGTAGTGTGCTAAGAAATTTTAATATATGACTGAAACATTATTCTGGATGTTTGTAAAATAATACTCTGTGATTCCAACAGAGATACATGAAGGCAGTAGATAGTTGTAACTGTGGTATTTCCAAATATTTTAGTGCTTTTATTAACCTAAAATCAATTATATACATGAAATAATTAACTTTTTATTCTTCAATTAAAATACTTCAAAACAGAAAATCAGTAAATATACATATCTATATATATAGCTCTGTCATAATTATATTATTAGAATTTTGCACAATATAAATCTGTCAGAGTAAGGAACAGAAATCAGAGCACCACAACACTATGTAAAATAAGGAACAGAGCAAGCTCCAAGCCAAACATCTCTTAGTAGTTAGCGTAGAAATTCTTAACCTTTGGAATATGAAATTATGACAATTAACATTTTGGGGGGCTTCTTAATATATATTTTTCTTAATATACATTATGTCTATTTTCATAACATCCCTAGTGTAAAATATATGCCTGTGGTGTTTTTGGTCTGTATTCAGACTTCAGATTTCATGACTCAACTTTCAACACCTCTCACTGTAATAAATCATAACAGGCAACTAGGAATTTACTTGCAAAGCATGAAACCAGGACACTGAGTCATGGAGACACCACAAAAATCTGGAGTTTCCACATTTGAAGAGCATAACAAATCCTTTCGAGATTGCGAATTCATGTTAGCAAATGGTGGGACAGTAATGCTACAACAAAACAACCCTGTTGTACAATGAAGTCTATTGAGCTTTCTTTCACCATGGCTACATTTGTCAGGTCAATGTGAAACAGTGTGGACTGTGAAAAAAATCTCAGAGGACTCAAAATTTCAAAATGATTACAAATTTGCAAAACAGAAATGTTTTTGGAAATTAAAAGTATAGACTTCCTGAAAGATATAATGTGGGAAAGGAATGGATTTTAGCATACAGGTATTGCAAACTGTAAAGAATTCTTAACCTCATGAAGATTAAATGGGCTTTGAAATACCTGTTTTGAAGGTAGATTCTGATTTGAAGGTATGGAGTAAAAAAAAAATGTAGTAATCATCCAAATATTTTTCTGGTTTAGTAAGTCTTTTTTATGTACATTTCCCAAATATTGCTATTTGCTTTTAATGTTTTGTTCAGGAAAAAGGATAAGAAAAGAGAACAAGGGGAGAAAATCAGAAGGAAAATAAAAGGTTGAAGTGAAACCATTTTTGATAAATCTTCATTGTTCAGTAGGATAATGTTCATGATCCATGTAGAAACTACTAAATAATTCAGTTAGAAGGTTTTTTGGGAAGAAGTCTGAAAGACTTTGAGTTAATATTTAGTATTTGTAGGCAAATATTTTAGGCCCCAAAAGATAGTTTACTGATACTAATGTGAATCTAATCAGATGATGAAGAAGTTTTTAAAAATATATATTTTTAATGCTTTTTGACTAAGTGATACTTAATTGTATCAATCACACTGATGCTGTGAAAATAATTATTAAATGGAGGGAGATGGATTAAATACATAAGCAACAATATATCTTATACAGATTAATAAGAAAGTAGAAAAAGAAATCAAGGACATATATTTTATTCTTACAATAAAAGACAAAACAAATAAATAAAAATAATTTCACATTATTCCTCAGACAATCCTCTATTTAATTGTTACTCTGAAAAGACATCTAAAAAACATAGTCACAAATAATAACATAGTGTTTTATTCTTACTTGTCGGAATGGGAGTGACCCAGAGTAACGATGCAACCTCGATGCGAGTATAATCGTTCTCCATTTAATGAGTGTTCTAGCAAGGTATATATATGCTACCATTACAGCATGCGCAGACAATAACTTATAATTGGTCTAACTTCTATACACACATCTCTAGCACTAATATAATTGGTACAATGGTGCCGTCGCTCCTCCTGAACATAGTTCCGCATATTTTAGCTATAACATCATTCAAGGTTATCAGCCCTGGGCCTACACTATCTTCACAGTACTTCAAGGCCTGAGTTGCGCACTTTAATTAAATCATGCCCCTTCTCATTTAAACATAGCTCCACAATTCCCCCTTTTTGTTTTTGAGCAACCCAGGCCTGGTCTACTACCTTTAACACTGCAAACATTGTAATAAGCAAGGCACTACAGGTAACAGGGTAAAGATAGGATAGTGCTTCGCAGTGATGCTGCTCCTCACTCACACAGCACAATCACACAATCACGCAAAGAGGCCTCTTGTACCTTTCATTCATACCACTAAGAAAATATCACTTAAAATAATTTGTCTGTGGCTTCAGGAGGTCCTTGTCTACTCCCGTGGTGAGCAGCTGAGAGTGGAGACCCCTCCGAGGAAAATGCTCAGGGTGCACCTAGGGGCATCCATTCCACAGTCGATCCCACAGCCGGGCAGAGCGGCTCCAAAGAGATGCATTGGGATAATGAGCAAGTGTGACATTGACAATTTCTTTCATGGTTTGGTTTTTGCCCATGTAATTGAACCTTACACATGGTGTGGCTGTTACACTTCCCAGGATATCTAATTCCTGTGGCTCTAGGGGCAATCATAGCAAGTAAACAATCCAGTCTTTGTTATCTGCTGGGAACCCCACCAGACAGGTCTTAAATTGAGTCGTTAGCACTAGCCAGGGACAGGCACATCGCTTCTTGTCCTGTCATGTTGGTGAGGGTGACCCAGATGTTGCAGCATGGTTGGATGGAGACCCAGGTCTGGCAATAACCGATGACAGCGGTGATTGTGAGGAGGAGGCCAACCATGGCCTTACCCCCTTGCTGGTACCCATCTTGATCCGTGACCTGTAAAGACACAAGCATACTCTCGACCCCAAGTTATTAGAGGCTGGGGTCCCTCCCAAAGACCTGTATTTAAATTTTTTACCATCACTAAGACCTGCTCTGATTGTGGCACCCATGACAGTGCGGAATTCATGCTTTTGTAATGTTTTACTATGGGTGGTACCTCTGTGAGGAAAGGGTAATGCTAGCTGATTCATTACGTAAAGTGCCTTTCCCAATCTGTTCTGTGGTGTTTCCTAGGTGTCTCCCCCCCCACTTTTTTTTTTCTTTTTTTTTTTTTTTCTTTTTTTTCTTCTTCTGGTTCGCACTTGTTGCAAAATTTTCCAGACATGCGGCTCCCACTTTGCCGCACCGTTCTCGTGTATCACAGGACAAGCAATGCTAGCGGCTGCACTCCATTGTCCTTCCAGGATAGCATCCTGTATGACCCCACTCCGTCGCATGGGTCTAACTGGCGCCGGTGGGGCAGCAGGAGGAAATGACGGGGTGGGCTCCACTCCGCTCAACGGAGAACGATCCGCTACTGATACCTTGTCTTTTAACCACAGGTCCAAATCCACAAGGTGCTGCTGGACAATTTCTAACAAGTTTTCCGAATTTTCTAGGGGTGGTTTTACACAGTCGCAGCGAGGTGAAGTTACCGGAGCAGAGGAGTCAGCAGGGAGCAGCAGGGGTGTGTGAAGAGGCAGAGCCGAGGGCGGGGGTTGGCGCGCCTCCCCTCCCTCGCCTGCAGGCGGTGCAGGACATCCCCCCTGGGTGTCCTGGGGTGTTACTTCCGCAAGCGGCTCAGATCTCTGCTCTGGCCTGGCCCCGTCAACTTCTGCTTTCATTGCGGTCGATGGTGGGTCCGGTGGGACTGCTGCGTAGTGTGGGGGCAGCCCGTTACCCGGCCCATCACCGTCAATGTGCGATAGGAGTTCGGATACCGCCGAGCATGGAACCCCGGTCATTCCTTTAACCGCAAAGAGCCCAAAAATACGCGCAAGAGTCCCGGGTTTTCTTTCCGAATCCCCAGATTTTTTAGGGACCGTCCCCGGGATTAACATCTGAGCAGCAGCACAGGCTACGTCCTTTTCTGCTTTCATGGTTTTTAACGTCTCTATTACTATATGCCACAACTCACGGACAGTTTTCACTTTCTTTCTATCTTTTGAATCTCCCATTATAGTCCTTTCCCACATGGTATTCCCAAATTCTTGCCATTCCGTAACGGAGAACAGCAGGGTCATCTCTCTAAAGCGTTCCCATCGCTGTCCCAACTTGATCAATTTGATCAGTTTCTTTCCCGTTGTCTCGATACCTCTCTTAGAGAGTATTCCAGCGAGCAACGCTGCTGCAGCTTCCACCTCCAAAGCTGCGCCTTCCACTGGGAGGGGAGGTCCATGTCTGCCCCCAGTTTGCACACAGGCAGCACTCCTCCCAGACGTCTTGTTTCCCATTCCCCCCCTCTTGCTGCTTACCGCAGTCTCGGAGACTCAATCGAGTTTGACCATCTGGCGAGTAACCATCCCCTGCTACCAGATGTCGGAATGGGAGTGACCCAGAGTAATGATGCAACCTCGATGCGAGTATAATCGTTCTCCGTTTAACGAGTGTTCTAGCAAGGTATATATATGCTACCATTACAGCATGCGCAGACAATAACTTATAATTGGTCTAACTTCTATACACACATCTCTAGCACTAATATAATTGGTACAATGGTGCCGTCGCTCCTCCTGAACATAGTTCCGCATATTTTAGCTATAACATCATTCAAGGTTATCAGCCCTGGGCCTACACTATCTTCACAGTACTTCAAGGCCTGAGTTGCGCACTTTAATTAAATCATGCCCCTTCTCATTTAAACATA
>CM021731.1:51766682-51812316 GCA_011075105.1 Heteronetta atricapilla | reverse complement strand
TCCTCTCCTCTCCTCTCTTTATTTTTCTTCATTTTTAGGTTAAACTAAGAGCAGCATGGCACATTATAAGGAATATCTCACTGTAAATAAAATAAGTCGTGGCAAAATGCCACCCAAGAGTACATAAGCTGGATAGCTTAATATTTGTTTATATTTATGTGATCATTTATTAGGCCCTTATGTAGATGAATATCAATGTATTTGTTAAATATGGCTGATTGAATGAAGAATATACATAAAATTGTTTTCTTCATTATAGAATTAAGTGGTCCTTCATCTTTACATGAGATATGGTTTACTTTTATTGATTTTTAGAAATATTCACAAAGGTAGTTTCAAAATTGGCAGTGCAGAGCAGCCAAGATTTAGGAAAGGAATCCTGCCTGAAAGAAGGTTTCTCAATCTGTATTTAACTGATTGGTTACCGTATGTTGAAATAGCTGATTGTTTAAGAGAGAAAGAAGATGGCTATTAAGCAACATAGCACTATATTGTGTGGTGCAGACATGTCCAACAATGTGATTTTAAGACATAAATCCTATAAACTATGATTTATAGCTAAAAGTTAATAAAATAGCTACTTGAAGATCCTAGGATTAGGGAGCACAACTACTTTTCAGGGAAAAAATACTAGCATAAAATATTTCATGCCAATGAAGTCTCAAGAGTGGGTAAGTTTGAGAGAGTGAAATTCTTTGGAATACATAAAGAACTGGTTACTTTAACAGATGTATCATTTCAATAAAAAAAAAAAATTGAGTTATATTTGAGAGAAAGAACTAAAGCTGGGTTTACACCAAAATCTTTCCAATAATCACATAAAATAAGGGAAAAAGGTCTATGTATTAATTGAGCAGATTTTTTTTAATATATATATATATAATTAAAGGTGAGAATTAGCAGTTTTATAAACTCAGGTAAGTTATGTACAACATTCAGCTTCTGAGGCTTGGTTCCAGGCCTGATGACATTGACTAATAGAGAACATGGAAGCCATGCCCAAGCAGGCTGTACCACCCAGACAATGGAAAAAATAAATGTGTGAGAAACAGCCTTACGTATACCAAGGTAAGAGAAGAAGGAAGGGAAAGAGAGTTTACTCTACAGCCCATGGAAGAGACCACAGCGTAACAGCTATTTACTGCACCCTGTGGAGAGGACCATGCTGGAGCAGATACCTCACAAAGGACTGCAGTCCATGGACTGCATGCTAGAGCAGGGAAAAGTGTGAGGACTAGGAGTGGCAGAGAAGGACTGTTATGGACTGACCACAATTACCATTTCTCCAACCAGCATTTCTCCACTGCTCAGTGGAGAATAGGTAGATGATTTGGAGATGAAGGAGTGAAACTGAGCCTGGAAAAAAGGAGGTGTAGGGGAAGATGCTTTTATCTTTGTCTGTCACCATCTAAGGTTATTTTAATGGATAATAAATTAAATTATTTTTCACCAAGTTTAGTCTATTTTCCCCATGATGGAAATTTCTAAGATATCTCCCTGTCTTTATTTCAACCAGTAAGCTTTTCCATCCTAGTTTCTTTTTCTATCCTACTGAGGAGGGGGAGAGAGAAACTGGGTGGTGTTTGCCAGCCAGACAAGGTCAACCCACCACAGACACATTATTCAGAAAAGAAGAGGGTATTCCTGTCCATGATTTATTATTCAAATTTTACTGAATAGATAGGATCTATAGGATTTATCAGGAAGTGTATTATAAGACAAAGACTAATGGCTTAAAACTAAAAGAGGACAGGTTTATATTAGATATAAGGAAGAAATTCTTTACTATGAGTATGATGAGGCACTGGAACAGGTTGCCAAGAGAAGCTGTGGATGCCCCATCCCTGCAAGTGTTTCAGGCCAGGCTGGGAAAGGCTTTATGCAACCTGGTTTAGTGGGAGATGTCCATGCTCATAGAAGGGGAATAGGAACTAGATGAACTCTTAAGGTCCCTTCCAATGCAAACCAGTCTATGATTCTACAATGTCACATATCTGTGGGATTTGAAAAAAAATTCTGTACAAAAGAAACTATTCTGTTTAATACAGTCACGCAAAATAATTGTAATTCATTGAAAAATCTCTCCAAGGTTTTCATCTTTCTTATTTTCTCTGGTATGTAAATTATACTAGATTGTCTATTATTATTATTATTTCATTGATATGTACTCCTTCATGGTAGAGCAATGCTTGTATAATCACCATTAAAAAAAAAAATCAAAACCAGAAATCCCCCAAATCATTACCAAACTCAGTTTCTCTAGTAATCTCTACATGTGTTAGCTATAATCTTTACACGGTGTGTATTGTCTGTGTATATGCGTGTATCTATACATTCCATATATTATTATGTTATATTACTATTATTTTTATTGCAAACATACATACTTTATCTATTTGGTAGGGAATAACGACTTGGCATTTTTCTGCCCTTTTAACACACTTTATGATTAAATTTTCAACTCCTTAAATGTCTATTTTGCATTAACATGGTTACCAAGCTTTATGGTTAATTCTGTTTTCTTAGAATTCTTAAGGAGCTTTCAGGTGCATCTTAATGGCAGCATTTAGTTGCATAAGCAAGAGACAATAACTTTCGGCAGACTGCCCTCATAATCCATAAGTAACTTTTGAAAATATGTCAACATAACGCTATTTGAGCAATTACATTTTAAGCTGAAACCCTGTAATCAAAAACTTTTTTTCAAAGAATCCCCTCTTGAAAATATGTCAACATACGCTATTTGAGCAATTACATTTTAAGCTGAAACCCTGTAATCAAAAACTTTTTTTCAAAGAATCCCCTCTTGTTAGCTACTTTGTTAATGGAGTTAGAGTTGAATAATTGCTGTGGTTTAATCCGGTCGGCAGCTAAACACCACAGAGCCATTAGCTCACCCTCCCCCTTCCCTCTCTGGAATGGGGGAGAGGAGCCTGTGAGTTGAGATAAAGACAGTTTATTAGGATAGATAATAGTAATAATAATAATAATAATAATAATAATAATAATAATAATAGTGTGTGCGAAGCAATTGATGCACAATGCAATTGCTCACCATCTGCTGACCGATGCCCAGCCTATCCCCAAGCAGCCACCCCTATATATTGTTTAGCATGATGTCAGATGGTATGGGATATCTCTTTGGACAGTTTGGGTCAGCTGTCCTGGGTCTGTCCCCTCCCAGCTCTTGCTACACCCCTAACCTGCCCACTGGCAGGACAGTGAGGAGCTGAAAAGTCCTTGGCTTGGTCTAAGCACTGCTCTGTAACAATTAAAACATCATGTTATCAGCACTCTTCTCATCCTAATCCAAAACATAGCACTGTACCAGCTACTAGGAGGAAAATTAACTCTGTCCTAACTGAAACCAGGACAATAATTTACGGAGATTCTACTAAATAAAAATAGGGAACATGCATCTTTTGTCCCACTTAAAACTGCACTACCATGGCAAGGTCAACAACCTTGATTCTCGCCATAATTACTCTGTGAGGGGGATAAATTTCAATCATCGTGTGATATGCCAGCAACATTTTAAATAAGAGTAACTCTTTAAAGATTTTTCCATTTAAGTCTAATTTTTACTATTTTGATTCATGTACAACTTTTAATAATTATACTCTTCCGGGATGTGACTCAATGAGAAGTGAACATCTGCTGGATAACTTTGCTCTGCATTATGTAGCTTTACAAGAAGAGAAGCTGAACTGCAGAAAGACTGATTGGATCAGGATTTTAGAAGTACTGAAGATCTGTGACTTTTTGTCCCTAGAATTAATTCAAACATTTTCCCCTACTACCTGCAATCAAAGACATGCCTTCATTTACTGTGTAATACTAGACAAATGTGCTTTGTAAAATAATTTCAGCTTTGTTCTCCTGCTGATTACTCTGTCCTTCCATCTGTTGGGAGGATGTAAATATTACATTCCTATTTCTCCTTTAAAATTGGAAAGTGTTCTTCCAGTTACTGAAAGCTTAAAAATGTGTAGTTTCATTATTGTTTCATTTCTGTTTCATTAGATGTTGTGATTTCTCCAATCCTCCATACAATTCTTTGGAGGCAGAGCTCTGTAGAAGTCAATTGAATTACAAGGGGGTCAAAGTCTCTGGATACTGTACATTTTTCAGTATTCAGGACATTGATTGTGGCAACGTGCTTGTGATTGGATTGGATTGTTTGCTTGCTTGGTTTTTAAGTGTTTTAAATATACAAACTTAAATTGCAATGCAATTGAGTCAGCTTAATGAATTTTCTGACTTCTAAAAGGAGCTTGATACAAACAACTATGGGATTTATATGGGATTTTGTAACATTTTTAGAAAATATCAGGAAGAAAAAAAAGCAGGAGAAGGCCATGAAGATACAAGTCTGATAGGTGATTAAAAAGGTAAGTGAAAGTACTAATAGGATGTCTGCATTCTTATTGACATAGATGGTCTGTAATAAATATAGATTGTCTACTGATGAACAACCAAAAGTTCAGGTAGCACTCTTGGTTTGAATTTTATTGCTTAGGTTATCTTATTTTCACTATTTTAAATCTGTTTATTTAATAAGCAGTATTATATTAAGAATCTATTCTTTGAAATATGGGTTTGAAATTGTGACCTGTAGTATAACAAAAGTAATTTTAAAACAAAGCCTTTTCTATATTTTATTGGATTTGCTAGAAATATATATTTATATTTACATTTAAATGATTATAATTAGATATAGATATAGATAGTTATAGATGAAATTAATAAATAATTGGAGTTATTTCTCAAAAAATGAAAAATCACCTCATTAAGCAATAGCATCCTTACTACAAAAAACTGAAAACAGTGGTCAGGCTAGTAATATGTAAACAAGAGTATCTGTCTACACAGAAGAAGTTTGTTCAGTAGTGTCTCAAATGGTAAATTGGCCTATGGTAAATATCATTGCCCACAGCTGCAAAGACAATGACATCCTGTGTGAAAGTAATAGGTATTATTCAAATTCAATGTAGTTAAACTGTGTAAAATTTTAGAGTAAAGAGTTTTAAAATTAGACGCTTAAGTTGGGTTGCACATAAGTTAAAAAGTGTGTATACAGACTGTAAGAAAGAAAATCTTTACACCAGAATTCCAGAAACGTGCTATGTGTTTCTGGCTATTGTGAACACTATTATATTTGCCTATATAATCAAGACACTCTAATTCTTTTGTATTACCTATATGTACTCTAATACTTTTGTATTACCTATATGTAGCTTTTTATGTACCTGATAATGGTATCAGGATCTCAGGATAAAGGATCTTAGTTCAATGAAATTGGTACTATTAAATACTATTAAAACATTCAATAGTACTGACTTTAATATACTCATATCATTATTGTATTTTCAAAGGAAGAAATATCCCTCTACTAATCAGCGTCCTTTTAAGATACAGTGACTCCTTTAATAAATAAATAAATATATAAATATAAATTGAACTAGGGATTTATTTTCCTGAGTGACACAAATGCATATGTACATTTAAAGGTACATTCATGGATGCTGGATGCCCACTATTTACAATTTCTGTTGAATGTTGTGTGGCGTTGATAGGTCTCCAAAAGAGCTCATGGACATTCCAGTCTTAAGTTTGTTATTTTATCTGTAGATGCAAATCCACTGAAATGTTTCATCCTTGACAATTAATACAGAATTTGTTTGGGAATTAGGTTTTGGTTGGTTGTTTTTTGTTTGTTTGTATGTTTAAAATTTTATATTTCTAGGTGGTTTTTATTTATTTTTCCCTCATAATATCTTTTTAAATTCTAGGTTCAATTGGTGGTGGTGGTGGTGGGCAGAGAATGTTCAGATTTTAATTATTTCTTTTACATAAAAAGAAATTGTAAAATTGTAAATTTTTTGTAAAATTTCTTTTACAATGAAAAGACCTTGATTTTACTCTCTAGCCATGTTCATAGTCACTGGTTGGTCATGCCTCTGTTATTCTTACAGGGATTCCTTGTTGCTGTAATTTTAGATTTATTATTGTTTTACTTTTTCTATTGAAACATCTTTCCAAGAATTATGCAGTATTCATTAATCTTCAGTCTCTCATTGGGGAAGTTTTCTGTTGGTGTTGGCTTTGCATAAGTCTTTATAAAATTGTCCTTGTTATAAATATCTTCAGTGCTCATATTCCTGTTGACTGCCATTTCATTGCAGTGCCTTTTCCTACAAGCAGAAATTTATTCAGAGTTTTTCAGCACCTCACAGTCTTTCAGCACCTTCTGCACAAGAACTTGTGAGTGATCAAGGTTTAAATAGTGATGCACTGTTAATTATTATAAGAAACAGGCTTTCCGGGTTATAAATTCTTATAAGACTTTTATATTTTTCAAGCATCACTTCTCATTCCTTGGCTTGTTTAGTAACTTGGTTGATGAGTTTGCCACAGTGCTGGCAGAAGAATATTTTCTGGGAACATCCTGGGGCCAGGTTGTTATGGGGCTGGCAAGGCTTCCTTATATCATCATGAATGATTTTTCTTTTTAGGTCATATGGGTATCTGAAGAAGTTTTACATGGCTTTATATGTGAAAATAAATTCATATTTGCAAATAAAGCCCTATACAAAATACACTATTGAACCTATATCTAAACAGCTTAATATATAGATCTAACATATTACATGTAATCTACTCTCTTTGTTTTTTATTATTTTTTTTTATTTTCCCACTACAGTACAAGAACTAAATCAATTTAGTCATCAAATAACAACATAGCTGAGGCTTTCTTCAGTAAGAATGTAGCAGGGAAAGCTTTTTTTTTTTTTTTTTTTTTTAAAAAAAAAAAAATCAATTTACTCATGAAGATGACTGGAAAGAGACATGCCAGGCAAATTAAATATTTGTAATAACTGCCAGACATCACATAAAGGTAGGCAACAGCAGACAGAAAGTTTATCTTTTTCTAGTAATAATGATAGCATTTCTCTAAATAATATAAGCCTCTTTAACACATTAAATTAAAATTATTTTTGAATTTGATACCCCTGTGATCTTGAACTTCACAGTTTATATAGTTAATTTGCTGTGAATGTCTTTTATTTACACACAGCTCATATTTTCAAATAGGAGGGTCAACATGATATTTAATGATCACAGTTCAGTGGACAGTTAGTCCTGTTGCACAAAATTGGATTTCTTTATTGCTTCTAAAATAGTGTGCTAGTATAAGTATTAGTATTTTAAGATGTCTCAGAAACAGCCTACATCTTCTGATATTATTAATCTGTCAGTAAATTGTATTGATGCAGTAATAGATAAGACTTCATGATAGTTATGTAATGTGGCCTTTAGTTATGACAGTATCTGGGAGGAAATTCTGCTCACTGATCATGAATTATGTAATGAAAAGGTTTAAGCAGAAGTGGATTTCCACTGGAATGGGATATGTTGTTTTGGTGGTACAATACAGTTACAAACCAAAATATAGATGGATTTCCAAGAGCAATGCTCCACTTAAGCAGGGCAAATTATATAAATTTTATTTATTTTATTTTTATCTTATTTTACTTTATTTTATTTTTCTAGCACATAAATCTTTGCATCCTGCAGTAGAGTTTAGCTCAGATATGCCCAAGGGATTTAAGCACCTTATTCTCTAGTGTTATTCACTTCACAGTGTCCCATCAGGCAAGTGATATTATATTTTCTTTGTGAAGGCTCTGATAAGGCACCAAATAAATCTGAAGACATATATAGCAATAAAGTTTTAATAAGAGAATGCTACAATGCCCACTTATTAGCCACCTTTCCTCTAAGATTAATAATTTCCTTATTGTATTGTATTGTATTGACAATTATATCAGAGGGCACTGAAGAAGTCACATAGTTTATTGAAAATATATATTTCTAGATAATATGGAAGGTGTATTTTCATGTTCTTACATTCTTTTGGAAGAAACAGACAAATCTGGGTGCATAAATTCTATCTTATGAGGAAAGCACATTTATGTTCTCTTCTGAGTTTGAGGCCTGACCACCTTTCACAATGCAGAAAGATTAAAGGAACTGAACTGGTGTCTGGTAGATGTCTTACTGATAACAGCAAATAACTCATACATAAACACATACCAAAATAGCAAGGATTAAAAAAAAAAAAAAAAGGATTAAAAGGATTTAAAAATAATCATAGCAAGAATTTATTTGCTTTGGACTGAATAATATTAAAAAATACAATTTCTAACAGATAAGTATATAGCTGATCTATGCGGATTACATAAAATAAATAAGTCAGCATTTTTCACATTACTGAACATGACTGAAATCTGAAGACAAACTACAATGAAATTAACTGTTAGGTGTTCCAACTTAAGGAGTAGCAATTAGACAAAGATGGATTTTCTTTTCTTATTTATGTATAGCAGTTCACTCTGCAATTACACTGAGCTGACACAGGGTGAAGAGAGAGAATATTTAATATAAGAAATGTAGAAAGAGAAACACAGTAGAGAGGGACGAACTTTGTATGATTTGCTTTCAGAACTCAGCTTTATTAATAAGCAGTAATGTAATGTGAAATGCTGCTTACAATGAGGTGTATGCTACTATAATTACAAAATATCATCTAAAATCTGTCTTGGACTGGAAGATGTTTTAAAGGACACAGTTTCTCTGCTTATCACACTAATTGCTTCCTCTTTTGGCTCACTGTCCTAGAGATATTTCCCAATATATTTAGCAGAGAAAGATTACTGTATCATCAACTTAAACTACATGTGTAGTAGATCTCTCTCTCTCTCTCTCTCCCTCTCTCTCATGTTTTATCTTATATTTTCCTTTCAAAAAGTGTGTGAAATCATGGTTCAAACAAAGTTTAAGGATTTCTTAAAAATCACTAAAAATTAAAGATTTTCCAAAGCTTGTCTGGCTGTAACTTCTATGTATGTATTTATGTCCTGGTGTAGGTTTTCCCTGTTTGCATATTTTCTAGTTGTAAATAAAAAATATATTAAACCATTATTTTTAATGAAAGCTATATAGCTTTAGAACTAAAGGAAAATTAAATGTATAATTTCATCTCTACAGATAATGCTAGCAAGTCACCTACATCTCTTAAAAAGCAGGTACAAATCATTACCATCTCATAGCAAGTGAAGGAGCTGCTTATAAACAATGTTGATTTATTCTGACTGTAAAAGCCAACCAAACACTTCATTTGAGAAGTTTTTAGAGGCTATTATGGATCATGTGGTAGTATGTAATCAGTTTTAAATCTCTGTCACAATTCTTCCATAGTCTGCAACCTACTATTATTTACACTGGACTAGTCCTAACATCTGCTGACACAATTCTCAACACTGTGCAAGTTAAGCTAACTTCTTTTAACACCTTCTTAAAGAAGCATTTCTGAAACTAATCCACATAGAATTAATAATAATAATAATAATAATAAAATGACTCTAAGTCACTTCTCAGACTCCTTTTGTAACTTTTTTTGTTAGTTTCTTTGGAAGGAATCTACCATAATGACAAAAATAGTGTTTGTGAAAAGAGAAAAAAACAGTTTTTTCTCTTGACAAAGTCTGTAATAAAACTGAGACATAGAAATCTTATTCCAGATATGTTCTTAATTAAATTTGCAGAATATGTCATTTACTGATTATTTACCAATGGTATATACATGGGAATATGTATACACTTGGTAAGCATGAGTGTACTAAACCTGCCAGAATCTCTGCTGTGCTGCCTTAACTGTGTCCAGATTAAAAATCAGATTCATATAGATATGGATATAGATATATAATAAATATTGGCAAAAACAGTGTGTAAGTGGCCCAGCCCAAATCCAGGCCACAAGACTAGGGTCTTCTCTGTTTCAGTTCAAAATTTATATTAAGCACTTATAGTTATACTTATTTGACTCTATACTACATTGGAAGCCAGGATGAGTTTCCTCAAAACTGGATCAGAGATACCATCTAGGTGTACCAACATTACTGTACAGACACTCTTTTTACCAAGAGAATACTTGGTAAAACACACACACACACACACACACACACAAAGCACCCCAGTTTAATGGGATCTTTTATATCAAGGTGATTTTCATGTATGGAATTGAATCTTTTAAAAAGAATGGTGGTTTTCTGTCCATGTGTTCAAGGAGACTTGCAGTTCTCTCCAGCTGGACAGGATGGGACACCCTAAACCTCTGTTCAGCCAAATTCCTACACCCAGATAGCTCACAGTACCACCCACCTGCTCACATGCATGTATGATGCCTGCTACTGACTGTCTTAAACTACTTACAAAGCATCTCCTGACCATGTGATTATTTAAGAGCCAACAGGAACAGTTTCTACTTACTATTCACAGATACTTACCTCATCTGTGTACAGTTTGGTCAACTACATGACAGGAAAAACCTGAGGGAGTTTTGGAATAGCTCTCCATCTGGGGTTACTTGTAGTACATCCAGGAGGTACTTGAAGTACACAGTTCATGACTATCAATCAGTGCAGGGACAGCAGGAAGAGTCTGGGGGAATCTCTGAGATGACCTTATATTCCCATCTGGAGAACTTCTGTAATGTTTATTCACATTCTTGTGAAGATGGCTAGGAGTTGTCAATGACCCTGTCTCAAGTCAGGGTACTGTCTCTTCTATGCAGAGACTAGCTGGGGCCTTTCTGGTTCAACCAAGGAATAAGGCACACAAGCACAGACAGCCCCAATACCCAATTACACCACAGTCACAGCTACAGAACAAATTTTAATTTAATCCTTCTGTTACCTTTACAATAAAAATTCCATATCTCTTGGCATGTTGTTCATTATCAGTTCAGCCTACAGAATGAAGGTCAAAGACAATCTCCGTATACTGCATCAGAAAACAGATTTTATTGTGCTATTGTGATTTTATTGTATGAACAGGAAAAGAGGACAGGCTCCAGCTTTAAATATGCTAAGTTAATATGCACAGAACAAGGAAAACAAAATGTATGAATTGGAACATTAGATGTGGATGCTTTTGGTAGCCTAAAAATTTATATATATCTATTTGTGTGATGAAAGTTCTGGGTTTTCTGGGGATGAGTGTGGAATTTTTATTTCTATTTTTTTCACCTTGGAGAATTCACATGCATTTTTCTTGTCAAGAAAAGAAAGGAAAACATGAACTATGACTAGACTAGGTTTTAAGTAAATATTTCTGACTAAAGACCAGAAAATTAAAAATTTTAAGCAAGGCTCTGGTCTCTGCCCAGTTCCTTAAGTCAGCCTTACCATACATTACGTTGATTTTGGTACTTAAAGGTGGTGAAATTAAACCATCATTTAAGACATGATATTTCAAACTATAATATCCTTATCAAAAATAAATTAAACATTTTTGACCCCCTTGTTGTACTGTTCAAAATAATATCATTTAATTCAGGAGTTTTACCTGTGCTGAGCTTTATATAGTTTATTATTCCCTGGTTTGAATGTAACGTAAACTGCAGATAACATTTTCCCTTCATTTTATTTTTTTTTTTGTTCAGACTGACTAAGAATTTTATGTACATTTTGACACTCCTAAAGAAAGATACCACACATAAGAATTATATGTGGAGTCAGCTATTTCAAGAAATAAAACATGATGGACAGAATTCATAAACATTGTTACCTTCCAAATTAGAGATCAAATACTCTGTTAATAAAAAGTTTATCCTACAATGTAGTTCAATGCAGCCACTTTGTTACATATATGCATCTGGATTTAAACACAATTATGTAAATAAAGAGTATATTTTACTCTAATAACCTCACAAAATTTGGAATTATGTTACCATAGAAAAAAAATAATAAATGTACTATCAGATTAATTTTGATATATAAAGCAAAGCATACATCTTAAATATTACCTTGTGTTTGATCAAAACCAATTACACAAAATCAAACCAAATCTGCATATGGAACTATTTTAGTGCATTCCCATTGATATAAATGAGGCTAGAAATAGCTGAAATAGTATGCAATTCAATAGCACAAAGGCCAGGGTTATACACTTGGGGACTAATAACAGTTTCTAGTAGAACTACAGAGCTTATCATTTGGAAACCAAGGAGGTTAGAAACCTGAGAGCATTATTTGATCACAAGATGTTCATGAGCCACCAATGTGATATGTCTGAAAAAAATGCAAATTTTATCTTAACATACATCAAACACTTTTTTGTTGTAGTTTTTTAGGTGGTTGGTGTACTGGGTCTAGCTGGGATGGTAACTTTCCCTGCAGCAGCCCATACACTGCTATGCTCTGCACTTGTAGCTAAAACAGCAGTGGTATCACACTGGTGTTGTGTCTGCTGCTGAGCAGTGCTGGCACAGAATCAGGACTTTCTCTAGCCCTCCTAGGGGGTGGGCAAAAAAGTGAGAAACATCACCAGGGCAGCTGACCCTAACCAACCAAAGGGATATTCCATACCATATGATGTCACACTCAGCAATAAAAGGTGGGCAAAGGAGGAAGAGGGGAGGGGTGGGCTCTCGTTGCGAAAACGTCTGTCCTCCTCTCCGAACACCGGCTACGTGCGTTGAGGCCCTGCTTCAAGGACGTGGTCAAGCATCGCTTATTTGTGGGAAGTAGAGAGTAATTTTCTTTTCCCTCTGTATTTCCACATAGCCTTTACTTGTTTTGTTATTCCCTTTCCCCCTTCCTCTTCCCCTTTTCCCTTTTTTCCCTTTAGTTGAATTGTTTAATTAATAATAATATTGTTAATAATAATAATATTGTTAATAATTGTTTAATTAATATAATATTTCCTTGATAATATATTTTTTCTCTTTATTAAAATTATCCTTATCTCAACCCGTGAGTTTTTGTTTCCCTTTACTTCTTCCCCTCCTCATCTGAGGAGGGGGAGTGAGAGAGCGGTTGTGGTGTTCAGCTGCCTAACACGGTCAAACCACCACAGTTGGTTGGTTGGGTTTTGAGCAGAGATAAGGAAGTGTTCATATTATTGTACAAGACATTGTGAGGTCATATGTGGAATAATACTCTAGCTCCTGTCTCTTGACATTCTTCCCCAGTTAGCTCCTGTTTCCACTTCTGTGAGGACAAGCTCTTTAAGAGGGAGCAGTATAATAGGTCTAGGGCTACTACAGAGAGCAAAATCCTCATACTGCAAAGACTTTGGAGCAATTTACAAGACTGATCAGAGGGATGAAGAAGAGGTTATACAAAAAAAAAAAATAGTTCAGTGCAATTTTAATTATTATTTTTTTAATTATTTTTCTACAGGAAAGACATGAGTATGACAAGGCAAGAGGTTTTTTTTTTTGTTTGTTTGTTTGTTTGTTTGTTTTCAGCTTAGCTTCATACATCTAAACCTATCATGGCACTGTGATATCAGTTGGAATGAGACTGAAGGTCCCATGTCTGTTACTGTGATTATCTTTGTTTCTACTCAAAAATAAGAAGCAGGGAAATGTACTGAACTGAACAGTATACCTACATAACGTAGATATCATACAAATACCTTCTTAATTCATGACAGTGTTTTATGTGGGATTTGTGATTCTCCCTGACATGAGAGAAACAGATATACTTCTAAAGATTAACAAGGACCACTGGATACAATCGGTTTATAATAACAATTGTTAAAGAGTATGGACACAAGATTATCATTAAAGAACATTAGAGACAGCAGATATGGACTCTCCAAAGCTCAGGTATTACTTTCCTTTTTATGTACTGGTATTTGTTCAATGGAAGAAAATTCAGAAGCTTAAAAAATAGAAATAAAAATTCCTAGGATATGGTCAGCAGTACAGACAAAGGCAAATAGATATTTTCCCAGGTTCATGTGATGAACAGCACTACATGTAATGTAGTGCTGAAAGCAGGGGTTTTCAGCAAGGAAAACATTGCCAAATCTTACTGTTTGGTGACCTAAATACTGGCAGTGTACACATTGATATAAGATAGAGAGTTATGTACTCAACTATGCTATATGTAACTATAGAATCATTGAATCATTTAGGTTGGAAAAGACCTTCAAGATCATCTGGTCCAACTATATATCATATGATATGTGATATATGGCTATATGATACCATATACAATGGAAGCAAAGAGTGGTTTAATTACAGTTGTATCTTGGAGCTATGTGCAATCACCTCCTAGCAGTAATGATGCACAGCAATATCTGGCCTAACACATAATGTATGGTACAACTAAATAGGCAAGTGCAGGCCACCAATAATAAATAACACAGTCATGCAATCGTATACACACACACACAGAATCAAGATAGGAAAGAACACCTCAGCTACAGGTAAGTATTTAATTAACTATGATATCCAATACCTTATGTCTGAAAAAGAATTAACATCACAGACATTCAAAACAAGAAATATATTGAGTTCCTTGAATATGTTCAGAGAAGAGTAACGAAGAGGTGATTTGACTAGAAAACAAGATTTATAAGGAGCAACTGAGGGAACTGGTGTTTAGTCTGGAGAAAGGAGGCTCATCGCTTTACACAACTACTTGAAAGGAGGTTGCAGTGAAGGGGGTGTCAGTGTCTCTCTGAGAAAGAGAAAAAATGCATTGACTTCTTAAAGATAAAGCTTATGAAATAATAAAATATAAATGATCCCTCAACATAAAGGATGAGAAAATACATTTCAGGGTTCTCTGATGAGGACTCAGGTTGTGTTCTTTTTGTAGACTGACAGACAGTGCAGAAAATAAATTGTTGCAATAAAAACCAGACCTGTGTAACTCCAAATGATTAGCATAAAATAGTACCTGTTTTTCATATCCTACCATCTTGAAGAAGGACGTTCTTTGAAGATAACAGGAAATACTTGCCAGGAGAGGGAAGAGACAGAGAGAAAACCTATAATTGTCCATTGAAGAAGTAACTGAGGTCCAAAATTAGTTCTAGGATGCTTTGTAAAGTCCTGAAGAGGTCCCTGTGTGGAACCATGTTCCCATTGCTAGATGGATAGTAGGTATGCTGAACAAGCTATGGTTCAGAAAACAGCACAGAAGGAGTTGTGCAATAATAGATTGTTTAGAATTATGTTCAAGAATATACATGTATTTGATGGAGAACACAGTAAAACATTGAACAAAACAGTCAAACAGTGAAACAATTAACACCTACAAGATAGTAACATCTCCAGATATAAAGAAATGAAATATAATTAGGGTTGTCTTGGTTAATGCAAATATAAACAAAGAGAAAATGGAGTACATAAACATATAATGGAAAAATGGATGATTTTCTTCCAACCAAGTGTACTTTTTTTTCTTGTAACCCAGTGTATTTGGCACTTAATGAAGAGAAACAGTTACATTTTATTTCAGTAAATAAAAGTTTAAACTGATATTGCCCCCTTTCTAGATGAGTTCTAAAAATATCTTTTAAAAAGCTAACCTGTTTCCATGTAGTAGTCTGGAATGCGTGATGATCAATGGATGTGTGTGTTTGGGGTTTTCTGGAATGTGCCCTAGTGCTGAAAAAGGATCTAAGTTTTTGTTTCCTTTCCTGCTTATCCTCAATATGCAACTTGGATGAAAGTAACAGTACTTGCTTCATACATGAAGGACATAATTTCTGTTCACAACTTCTCTTGATTTTACTAAATTCTCGTAAGTAGAAATTCATGTCAAAAAATGTTTATTTTTTTGGTTATTCTCTTAAAAATTTTTGTTTCATTGAAAATAATTAAGAAACCAATGGAAAAAAAAAATCTATTTTTGTCCGTTCTATACTGAAATATATTTTTGACATGTTGAACTAATATATAAACTTAGAAAGTAAAAATGTCACAGGCTGCTGCAGAAAGGACAGAACAAATGAAAACAAAGGAACAACTGTCCCAGCTTGAATGCCTGGTATAAAATATATTTTGGAAAAAGCTGCAAAGAGAATACTGTTTAGCAGTGGAAAAAAAAAAAAAAAGAAGAAAAAAGCAACAAACAAACAATAAACAATCTTGTGGAATCTTAATATCATGTGTAAAGAGTATCAACTAATTCACATCTAATGCTAGGTGTTATAGAGTCACAGTAGATACCTATATCAATTCAAGGAAGTGAAGATATCAGGAGAAGAATATCAGTGAAGATATCAGGATCATACATGAAAAAGCTACAACAGACACTGAAATTGTATTTTTCAGGCTCTGAAGAATTCAAAGAGAAGTACATGCTTTCTGGAAGTCAGTGCTGATGTTTCTATGAAATGCGCTTGGTAGCAGCCACAATACTGAATTGTCACCATTTGGGAATCTGAACACATCATTTGGGAATCTTCCTCTGACAGTCCCTGGAGAGATGAGAAGACTGAGTTGCCAATGAAGATGAGAAATAAAAGGACCCTTTTCTGGCACTGCTAGATCAGTAGATCTCGTAGTCCATTATGGTTGCTGATAGAGTGGAAAGTGAGAGTTGTTTGCCATGAATGACAGACACTAGGTTGCGATGAAAAACAGGACAGACTTAATACTCAGATAAAGTCAGTAGTTATCTGTGGAAAAGCAACCTTAATGAGGAGCAAGCATGGCTCTTATGCACATTTAATGAGAGGTCACTTTCAGCTTCTGATGTGCACAAGAGAGCCTTTCTAGATGGAAAACATCCCCAGTGGTAGCAGAAACTTCAGAACTTTCTATTTCCCACGTATACAGTGGCATCCCTCCATCCTTAGGTTGCATACTACACAGTAAACAGAAGTCAGGGGGACAGTTGAAAAGTTGTCCCTTTTCTCTGCACAATGGTTTATTATTATTATTATTTCTGGAAAGAGGGGTATAAGGGTTCAAAATCCCTTGGTTGAGAAAGGGGTCTTTGGAAGTTCAGAACTCCACTTCCAGAAATAAATATTTAAATGTATTCCATTCATTTCACTGCTGTATAATAGAATAACAGATCAAGCTGTTAAAAATACGCACCCTTTTTAAAATTAATTTATCCTAATTGGTAATTTTTTGTTGCTCTATGATTTTATTATTTTATTTTACTTTATTGTATTGTATTGTATTTTACTTTATTTTATTATTTATTTTAGTTTATTTTATTTAACTCAGGCTGTAAGTAATCAATAGCTATAATTTTTTCCTGTGCTGCAAGGTTTGGCTAAGAGAAGGAAAATTTATTATTAGCATGCAAAAAGAGTAATGATAAGAGAGGCTGTCCAGCTGACTGCAAATATGTCATGATATGTATGATTGAATGTTTCAGTGACAAGTGCTAAAACAATATTTATTTCCTTTGATAAAGTCAACCTACTTTATTATGGTAACCTCATATGTGCATTGCTGCATTCTGTGCTACTGATAATATCACTCTGAGATACTTGAGTGAAATGGCTTTTGTAAAATGTTTTACAAATAGATTAAGAATCAATTAAATCCACATTTAATCTGAATAAATCAACTCAAAAAAAAAACAAAAAAAAAAACTCTATTATGCTCTGGATCACTGGTGTGATTCAGAATGAAAAATATAATCTTTGATTTGCAAATATAAGTTGGTAGCTAAATGGCTTTCTTCCTATGTCCTTTTAACTCTGCTTATAATCACTGCTCAAAAGATGATGAGATATATTGTCTGAATGCCAGAAATGATCATTTAGATAAAAATGCTCCCTGGTCTGTTGCCAAACGCTTGGAAAGTTTAATAAAAACATTAATATTGTACTCTACTGGAAAAGGGGGTATTGTTATCTCAGATTATAATTTACATTAGTTTTTAACTTAGATCCTATGTTCTAAGAAGAAAGTTTATTGGATAATTTGAAATAAAAATTAATGATCTGACAAGGAAAGAAGAGTTTATTGGACTGAACTTGAAAAAAATGCTGCACTTTTGGCTTGATATATACACCATAAAATAAGGAATCTGTTTATATAAAACAGAATAAAAAGTAAAATGAGAAACTAAGATTCTGTATAACATATACAAATATGCTTTCAAGGCTTGGTGATTCTTTACAGCTACTTAATATCTGTATGTAGTAGTTTTAGATAATTTAAATCATATATAAATGAGTCCTGTGTCATTATGGGTTATTATGCAGAAAATAATAAGTTATTATGCAGATAATCTTTCAGCTAATGAAGAATTTTCCCTTAGCACAATTTATAATGTTTTGTCCAGTCTGATTTTAAATGCCTTAAAATGTGAATGTTCCTGAAGGATTCATGGAGTGGTTGTTCTACACACAAGTAAATCTCATCGTATAGAAATTTTTACCACTATTTTCTTAGTTAAAAACTGTTCCATACACCTGAATATTTCTTCCTGTCTCTGGTGGCTAAATATTAGTAAGTGAAGATTGAGTGTAACACCAGTGAAAGGGAGCATTCAACTGGAGTTTTATACAACAGTTTTAGCTGTATAGCTCTTCTATATTTATTGAATAATTTAAAATATCAATGAAATAATTGGTCTGATAATAGCTCCATGTGTGCATTCCCCTTTGCCCATAAGAGAATATTTTGTAGTATCTAAGTGTAATAGAAAAAAATAATAATTATATGAAGAAAGACTAAAACTGTGAAAAGTGTTAATATGATTCGTGTCGTGTATGAAACAATGCTAGGGCAGCATGATGAAATGTAACTTTCTATCTAAGAAAAACAGAGTGATTAGTGTACATAGTTCTTGTACTGTGCAAAATTAGAGTCTAGCAATTTGTGTAAATAGAGGGCTTGAAGGACGAACACTGAGACTCGAGTCTGGGAGATAAGAGGACCAAGGAGTTTTTTTTTTTTTTTTTGGAAACTACTGCCTTCTGCATGAGATGCTGCCCAAGCTTCTGATGTTTGGCAAAAGGATCCACCAAATAAGGAGAAAGGGGGACTTGAAGGACGACCGAAGGACAAAGCCTGGGAGGAAGACTACGAGCCTTCAGCACAAGAGACCACCAGAAAGACCACCAGAGACTGATACGCATGCATCCGGAGAGGGTTTAGATTCTGGGAACTAATTATAATAACCCTGCCTTTTCTAGGAATAGTGATGAATATGTATTAGTCTAGGAGCATAAAAATCAGCCTCCTGATGTAACAGGTGTGCA
The DNA here is from genome assembly GCA_011075105.1 of Heteronetta atricapilla. NCBI lineage: Eukaryota > Metazoa > Chordata > Aves > Anseriformes > Anatidae > Heteronetta > Heteronetta atricapilla. The sequence goes on along the minus strand of CM021731.1, from coordinate 51,793,275 downwards.
TCTTGGTGGAGCAGAGACTCCCGGTGCACCCAGCACTGTTTGCTTGCCTCTATTCGCTTAATAAATTACAAACTTTAATTTTAATCCTATTTGGGACTGAAGCATTTATCACAATTGGGGGCTCGTCCGGGATGGTCTTGGTTCCTGAATTCTGACTTGATCTAGGAGGGGCGCCCCACCATTCGATGGCTCCTAATCGAGTCAGGTCGGGACTAATATCATCCTGAACCTGAATAAAGGCAAGCAAAGAATTTGATTTTTATGAGGTCCCTTGCCGGCTGCAGCATTATTACCCGTAATTCTGCGCGCGAAGATCCGAACGAAGACGACGGAGTCGTGAGTATTTAAGGTGTATACCGTTCGGTTGGGTGGGATTCGGTTGCCTGTGTGTGTAAGAGTGTGACTGAGACGGAACCTAGTTCCAAAGCGAGTGCGGAGGTCTTCTAACCACGGTTCCTATCTCCCGCGAGCGACTTGGCCGGTGAAGGACCGAAGTGATTCCTATAGGATTTGTGGGTGGGTGATAGGTCCTAAACCCCCTGCAAGACACTCTTACTAGGTAACCAAGGGCTGTAGGAATTGCCACACTAAAATTCCTTGATGGGTCAGACAAAATTGAGGACCCGGGACCAGAGAAAAGGGAGCAAATTAAAATTGGTTCAGTACTATATGATAGAATGGCCAAATCAGGATATCCAATAATTAATAAGGACCTAGAATCTGTGGAATCGGGACCTTTGAGTCCATCATGGTCAGCTCAGGCTTGTGAGCTGCATGCTTTATGTAGGGCCCTGGAACTATTAAAGGGGAAAAAGTGGGGCTATATTTACAGCACGTTGAACTGAATGAACTTCCCATGCCTGAATCACCACCAGAAAGCAGTGTTGTAAAAAAAAAAAATAAAAAAAAATGGAAGTTTCTCGAAAGATGTTGCCATTAAACTAATAATATTAATTACTAAAATATAATTAATAAAAAGTACTAATCTCTTGCCATGAAATACTGTTACTGTTAAACTTTATGTTCTAGTTTGGAGACCAAAAGGAATATAGTTAAGGCATGAGCATGTGACTTTCTGTTTTTCTGGTGGTGAGCTTTAATTCTATTCATGCTGAGTCTCAGTGAGACATACTAGCATCCATGTGGACCCCTTCATTTTAATGTTGTAAAATCCTGGGTCAGATGGTTCAAAGCCTTAATGTAACTGTACTCAAGTAGGGGAAAGGTGAATTGGTATCATTTATTTTAGGAAGTCATATGGTGGATTTGTTTGTTTTTTAAGTTTGTACTAATATAAAAATCACATGAGCATGCTTGTTGAAAAGTAAAAATTATTTTTATGTAAATGCATTTACTCTATTTTTGAACAAACAGAAGTATCAAATATTGTTTAAATATTAAGTGGGTGTTTTGAGCCTGCAAAATTAATATTGGCTCTAAAACTCTGCTTTCATAAGTACCATTTATTATACGACTATATTTCTGATGTTTGCATAATCATAAAAGGACCTCAAAACTTGTATATACAGACTGAAATATAAGCTGATAGCCTTGAATACGTCAGTGTGCTATATAGTGGTCTTTGAGGACTGTCATGATAACCTTTTTACATTACAAAGCTAATGTTTTAGTCCTAAATTTTCGGGACCCCTTAGTACAGAAAAAGCTTTATACAATTACTCATGTGAATTTCTCTTAAAATGTATATTTTTGTGTCCAGTTGTATTATTTAAGTGTTCCTTTGTATCAATTTATGTATGCTTCTGTTGTGGTTTAACCCGGCCGGCAGCTAAACGTCACACAGCCCTTCACTCACCCTCCCTCCCTCTCTGGGATGAGGGAGAGAAACGATAAAAACTGCGGCCTGTGGGTAGAGACAGAAACAGTTTATTGGGACAGAAAATAAAATAATAATAATGATGATGTGTACAGAGCGGGTGATGCATGGTGCAGTTGCCTGCTACCCGCTGACTGATGCCCAGCCTGTCCTCAAGCAGCCGTCCCCCCCCCACCTCAGTAGCCACCCCTATACATTGTTCAGCATGATGTCAAATGGCATGGAATACCTCTTTGGCCAGTTTGGGTCAGCTGTCCTGGGTCTGTCCCCTCCCAGCTCTTGCTGCACCCCCAGCCTGCTCACTGGCAGGACAGAGCGAGGAGCTGAAAAGTCCTTGACTTAAAGTAAGCACTGCTCTGCAGCAATTAAAACTTCAGTGTGTTATCAACATTAGTCTCATTCTAAATCCAAAACATAGCACCCTACCAGCTACTGGGAGGAAAATTAACTCTATCCTAACTAAAACCAGGACAGCTTCTAAAACAAAGAAGGGGGAGCAGTGGTGTGACCCCTAGGAAAAGATAGATAAAGAATGCTATGTTCTTATTTTTTTTAAATTGATGGACAGAGGAAGGTCCTTGCATCTGTCTGTGCAGGAGAAAAAGTGACAGACAGATGTAGGAGACAGATCTGGGAGAAACTCAGTTAAAGGAAGAGCACAGGTCATGGCAAAATAAATAAATAAATAAAAAGAAAAAAAATACAGCACCAATTATTGGGAAGGGCCCGACGTTCTAATAACTTGGGGCCAAGGTTGTGCCAGTCCTAAATGGCTGTCAGCACCATGAGTCCGTCCGGCCGTGTCATCATCTGCCTTAACATGATCACAGCACCCTCCTCTGCGGTTTGGACTCCAGCTCAAACAACAAACAACGTCTGGGAGGGTCCGGCTGGCATATGCAGGACCTACAAACAAGGACTCCAGGAGCTGGAGGGGCAGCCAGAGCCCCCGCCCCCCGGCTGGGCAGTACTCAGCACGTGCCTCTCCCAGGGATGTGGATAATTCTATCTAAAGATAGAATTAGTGTGCCTGGTAGTTTTTCTCTGTGTTTTAGTTTGTGTTAATCGTGCTTTCTCAATTTCTGTTAATCGCACTTTTTTATGTTAACGAAGGGGGAGATGTGGGAGTGTGGCCATGGGGGTCGCAAGACCCATGGTTGGTGATAACATCAGGAATATAAAGAATTTAGGGGTGATTCAGGAGACGCCTTGCTATCTCAGGTTGCTTGTTCTCTAGCTGTTGGAGCATGGAACGGTGGTAAAAATGTTATTAGAACACTTAATACCTAGATATGGGATAATCCAGTACATTGATTCTGATCAGGGCACACACTTTACTTCTAAAATAATAAAATTATTATGTCAATCATTAGGTGTTCAGTGAGAATACCAGACTCTGTGGCACCCACAAAGCTCGGGAAAAGTAGAAAGAATAAATCAAATAATAAAACAACAATTGGCTAAGTTAATGATCAGGACAGAAATGCCCTGGATGAAATGCTTACCATTGGCACTTTTAAACATTAGAACTAAACAACACAGTGAGACTGGATTATCACCATATGAAATGTTATATGGCATGCCTTAGTCTCAAGAGATGCCCCTAAGGAACAATGTAGTTGAGGATTGTAGTATCCAGAAATGTATAATTTCTATTGGTAGAAGATTAAAAGAGCTAAGAGAAACTGGAATAATGGCTCAGACACCACCTTTAAGATTTGCAATTCACCAGTTACAACCAGGAGATGGAATTCTACTAATAACATCTGAAGAGGAAAACTAATCTCCCCTCTAGGAAGGACGCTTTCTTGCTTTATTAACAAGAAAACAGCTGATATTTATTAACTGTCATCTATTAGTTGTTATCTATTGACAAGGAAACAACTGTGACAACTTCTGAAAAAGGATGGACACGTGTCACAAGTACAAGGTTCAGTGGAAGAGTGGAAAGTGACATCGGAACCAGAAGAAACTAAACTATCAGATGGACTTGAAGAAGCCTTCATCAAAGAGTATAAGCTAAGTTGCTGTGGTAATTTTATTGTAATTACTCCTTTATTGTAATTACTCCAAATTTATTGTAATGACTTCTGTAAAATTAGTAAACAGAGAAACTCTTGAATAGATACCTATTAAGGGAAGAGATTTATCAATAACAGGGATCAGTTAAGCATTATCCCCTGGAGGTAACAGTAGGCTATCTGCAGTGTACACCCCTTTAAGATTAGGGAAGAGGGCAAGACCGGATAGGGAACTGGTGCTGCGGCTGGGAAGGTCTGCCAAGGGCTGCAACCCCTTCGGGCTGTGACCGCCGATCACCATGGCCCTTACCGGACCTCTTCTAATACTACTTGGGGTGAGTTTCTTGGCCCAAGCTACGGCCAACAACTGTAGTCTGTGTATAGTAACTACTAGAAAAGGACGGTTGAGCTCCCAAACATTGGTGTATCATACTGTCTATGACTGTAAAGGCCAGAAAATAGGAAGCTGCATTTTTAACCTCAGTATGCTCTACGCAAAGAAGGTGACAGGACTGTATGTATGATCCAAAAGAACTCCCTTATCAATATTGGGTAGAAATGAAGACAGATTCAAAAGTAGGCAAATTAATTGGAACAAGTGAAGTTGTAACCACCCTGAATACCTCAGTGTCGATAACCTTTGATGCCTGTGATATTATAAATGAAGACCCATATGCTGATTGTGGAAGCCTGAGTTGGAGGAGATACAGTAAGCAGAAAAAAAATACCAATATGAGAACTGCTTTGTATCAAAGTCACTTAGCCTTAGATCATTTGCTAGCACAAGAAGTCTGTGGAAAATTTAACCTTAGTAATTGCTGTTTAGAGATTGATAATGGAGGAAAAGCTGTGAATGAACTTGTAAAAAGAAATGAAGAAAATTGCACATGTCCCAGTTCAAACTTGGAATGAAATCAATTTAAGAGAATTATGGAGGGACTTTATGGGTGGTGATTGTCTTACTATAATCAGGATAGTTGTGTTGGGAATATGTGGAGGGTTGTTAATAATTCCATGTTTAATACCTTGTTTTACCAGATTAATACACTCAGTTATACAAGGAATGCAAATATTTGTGGTACCTGTTGACCCAGAACCAGGGAAAGGGAAAACCCATTCCCTGGTGATAATAAAAATAAAAGAAGATCCAAAATTGGTACCAATTCAGCAATAATTGACTCGATTGGAAAAAAATAAAAACACGAATCAATGCCATGAAAAAAAGAAATGGGGGATTGTGAAAAGTGTTAATATGATTCGTGTCGTGTATGAAACAATGCTAGGGCAGCATGATGAAATGTAACTTTCTATCTAAGAAAAACAGAGTGATTAGTGTACATAGTTCTTGTACTGTGCAAAATTAGAGTCTAGCAATTTGTGTAAATAGAGGGCTTGAAGGATGAACACTGAGACTCGAGTCTGGGAGATAAGAGGACCAAGGAGTTTTTTTTTGGAAACTACTGCCTTCTGCATGAGATGCTGCCCTTGGGCTTCTGATGTTTGGCAAAAGGATCCACCAAATAAGGAGAAAGGGGGACTTGAAGGACGACCGAAGGACAAAGCCTGGGAGGAAGACTACGAGCCTTCAGCACAAGAGACCACCAGAAAGACCACCAGAGACTGATACGCATGCATCCGGAGAGGGTTTAGATTCTGGGAACTAATTATAATAACCCTGCCTTTTCTAGGAATAGTGATGAATATGTATTAGTCTAGGAGCATAAAAATCAGCCTCCTGATGTAACAGGTGTGCATCTTGGTGGAGCAGAGACTCCCGGTGCACCCAGCACTGTTTGCTTGCCTCTATTCGCTTAATAAATTACAAACTTTAATTTTAAACCTATTTGGGACTGAAGCATTTATCACAAAAACAAATAACTATCTGCCCTTACATGGGAAGAATAAATTAAGAAGTAACAGTCACATTGATATTTTATTATTATTATTATTAATTTAAAAAAATAATAAAATAATTTCATTACTATCTATTACAAGACTGTAGGCCTTGTAGACTGAGGATGAACAATAGCTGTCATATATTTTTTTCTTTGGTAAGTCTTCACAGACTTTTTAAAGAGTCAAGAGTTTCAAGATATTTGTGGAAAGTCCAGAGAATAACAGTAATAATGAATTGAAGTTGAGAAAATAATGATTATTGGGTGGAATGATAGTTGCTAGTCTTTATAGGGAAAGAGTGAATGGGACATGGTAATAATGTATTGAATACTCCTTCTGGTTTTATGCTCTGAGGCAATCGGCTCCGGCAGTCACATTCTGCAGCAGAGTGGATGATCGAGGCAGGAGGGGCTTTTTTTTTCCGGCCTTGAGGCTGCCAGGGCCCAGCAGCCCTTGGGAGTGAGGCTGAGAGGACGTGTTCTTCAAGGTTCTTAAGTGGAAAATTTAATGGATAATTTAAGGTGTAAAGGATTTTTCTGTTCAAATTCTGACCAATGATGGACAGAATTATATACGTGCTTAGTTCCTTCACCTCTAAGTGTGGTCAAAGTCAACACAGTTTCCCAATTACTTCACTTCTTTAAGTCACAATATTAGTTTTGCCAAACTGTTCTTCTTTCTACATAATAGAATAAATTTTTGGTGGCAAGATCCCAAATGACGTGTCTCTCTGGAAGCCTGTATATGCTTGTCAGGCTGAGATCTGTGAAACTCTCAAAAGCCATTTTCTCTCCTATTGCTGTCTATCTGCACAATGTCCTTTATCTTCATATAGTTGTTAGAGTTCCTGGATGTAAATTTAGTCTAATTTGTTGCTGATCTCTGCAAACAATGAAGCTCAGTAGCAGTGCTAAATAATATCTACCAAGTTATAATGTAATCAGAGCAATCTTCTAGATTAAGTCCTTTCATTTAATTCAACTGGTCTCCAGCCAGAAAGATATCATTACTAAAATGGAGCTCATTTAAGAGTAAAAGGTGAACTGAGCTGGTTCAAACAAATTGCTAAGTGAAGAAGAACTGCACACTGTTCATGAAATTCCAAATAAAACACTCTCATTTGCCTCTCTTACCTTAGTAAGGTAAGAGACTAAAAACTCAGTGAAGGTTATTGTCCTGCATGATCAGTTTTTGCCGATGTAATGAAATGATTTCCATTGCATTAGTGGGTCATTAAAAAAAAAGAAAAAAAAAAGAAAAAAAAAAGGTTTGCCCATCTTTGAAAGAATATAGATATTTAGATATTTTCTGTAATGAATCTGTAAATGTTTTTTTTTTCCCATATTTTTGCCTAATTTATGACATATATCATGCTGAGTGCTTCTGTTGAATACTTTTAATTAGTACATAGCATGGGGAGGAATTAATTTTTCCACTCACTGTTACCTTGTAATTTTATGGTTTTTTTTTTTTTTTAATTATTATTTATTTATTTATTTATTATTATTATCTGAGTTCCTATCATGCTATTATTTTTTATTTTTTTAACCCAGGAGATTTTGACCCAATTCCTTGTTTCTACAGAATCACATGTTGGGATGCTAACAGACAAGTTTATCATCTGAATCAAAGTAAATGAGATTTTAAATAGGATTTTTAAATAAACAAATAAGCAGAAAAACAAACAAACAAACAAACAAAAACATTCTTGTTTTTCCTGTTCTAGCAGACTTACTTTTTATGACCTGGTATTCTTATGTCAGGCAAATGAAAAAAAAAAAAAAAAAAAAATACACATAATGAAATATGGTCCAGAATTTTAAATTAAAAGTATTTCAGAAACATGCCTTTTACCTGATCACTGTTGGAAATCTTTATTTTTGAGGGAGGAAATTCACTAATTTGAGATACAATCTGGCACCACAGAAAGAATAAGATCTTCTAACGAGCTCTCTATGTGTATTGATGATGTCAGCCTGTCTCAGGATAGAAAAGGTAATTTAGTGTTTTATTATTTATTTATTTATTTATTATTCCACTTTAGCACTAATATAAGTGCTTTATTAAACTTCATTGAGTCTTCTGTAATGTGCTATTGTCCTCTGTCTTTCTAGATGCTAGATATTTAGACTGTTTGTCATGTACCTGATATGGCTTAAATGTTGAGGAGAGTACAGAGGATATTCTTGCATAGTATGAACTTCTGGATATTCTTCTGGAGCCACTCTGGAACGCAGAGAAGCACACCTACAATTTCTACCAGAGGTAGAAATTACACCTAATTACACCTAGATCCTTGAGGAAACATTTTGATTTAATCACAACATTATTCCTTACAACTGTAAAGATTAAGATTTTCCTGAAGGTCATGGTGGGCAAGTGGATATCAACTAATCCACATAGGAGTATGAATCAGAACAAAAATCCTAGAGCTGTTAGCTCTTTTTTTTTTTTTTTTTTTTTTTTTTCTGAAATTGATGGACTATTTTTCTTAGTTGTACACATCCTGTTCATTCATTCTGGTTTAACTAAGTTTTGGGGTTTTCAGTGGAAATCCTTGCTATGCACACTCCTTCCATATAACTTCCTAATTTGTCATTTTGATAAAAATGACTAAAAGAAATTACTCTTATTGAGTCTCTTGAGTCACCCCAAAATAAAGAAATTTTTGTATAATAAGAACTTTATGACAGATTTAGCATATATTTGATTTAGTAACTGGAGTTCCCAATATATATTTTTCTACTGCACAGTACAACATATAAACTTACTATGTACCACACAGTGTTTTATGTTTAGATGCATTTTCCTTATTATTGATTTAAGACCATGTTAGTTCACTGGCTATGTCTTCCCTATTCAGTCAGTGTATGGCTGAGGAACTGTGGGGTTTCAGTGTCAGGAATATACATAGTTGGATCTATCATGAAAAAAAAAAAAAAAAAAAAGGAAAGAAAAAGAAACTTCAGAGAAAAAAAAATATGAAAATTATAGTAAGTTTGTAGAAAATTATAAGGTAAAAACTAAGAAAGAGATAAATTGTCAATAAATAAATGAATACTAGTTTTTTTTTTGTTTGTTTTTTTTTTTTTTTTTTTTTTTTTTTTTAAATGCCTAGCACAAGTTTTAGAGCAATCCAAACTGAGTAATAACAATTGAGATAGGAAGTACTACAGTATCATTGGTACAACTATTTGTATTTTCAAGAAATTATTATTAATATTGTAATAGAATTTTTTTACTTCAAGAACTGATAAGGTCCAGACTATGACAACAGTCCTTGAAGCCAAGCTACAGATTTTGATAGATAAATACAATCCAAGTAAATAAATCTTTCAAAAATGAGTGGGAAGAGGATGGAGTATAGTGGGGTGGTTAATAATGTAAAGCAGGTGTTGAATTACATTTAGATCTAAACTGTCTCTGAATAATTAAAAATACCTGCTTTTGGCAGATGCTCAAACTATGAACATATCTGATATTTTGGATTGTATATTGTCTATGAAAATTTTATAGAATGCTTCAGTCTGAGGGAATACATTTTGATATTTATGACACATTGCTTTATGTCTTGGTATTTTATGTCCAAGTAGATTATTTTGCACCAAATAACACACACAGATAGAGTAATTGTCATGAAGCAGCAGACACAGCCATCAATGGGGTTATGGGAAATGTTTCTGCTTAATCATATATTCTGCTTAATCATATATCATAAATTTCTGCATTTAGAGATCTTGGGGTTTAGAGATAGCAAGAAGGTTTTTTGTTTGTTTGTTTGTTTTTGTTTGTTTGTTTTTATGGAGTATTTTCATTGATTAATTATGATGAAATATGCATTAGACAATATATATTATTTGCATTAGACAATATATAGGGTGATTCTGGCATACATACATGACTTAGATGCAAGGTATGCTTCAATAGATGCAAGGTATGCTTCAATAGATAATCACTGTAGAGTGATTAATAGATAGATGATTAGGTAGAGTGATTAATAGATAATCACTGTAGAGTGATTAATAGATAATCACTCTACAGTGATTATCTATTGAAGCATACCTTGCATCTAGGAAGGATTAGTGTGTTTCTAAAAATTGTGATTGGTGAGAGCCATTCTCTTCAGGTAATTTTCAGTCAAGAGAAAAACAAAATATCTCCATTAGTTACAATTTCTAAAGATGTAGAACTCAGCACCTGGAGAGGCATGTTTGCGTTCACAGAGCAAACTTGTGTGTTACGTCAAGCATTAGAACTGATGATCTGAAAAGGAGGATTCCTATTTTTCCTAGTGTTTTATGCTTTGTATTTTTATGCTAATGTGAATCATCTTGAATAGAAAGTATTATTAGGTGAAATACCTGTAGGACCTCTTCTCTAATGTTAGAAAAAAAAAGTCAATGAGGGAGATGAGAGAGGAAATGATGCACGTTTGTTTATCTCCTTGCCCTTACTAAGTTTTATTAATCTTCTATGCAGAGTTAGTTTCAGGTGGCTTCAGTTCTCCTCACAGTGATAATATTTACAGCCACTGCTAAGGAGAACACCAGACTTCTTTTTCTGGCATATGCAAGCAAGGCTCAGTGTAACTTTATGTGCTTGTGAGTATTCATGTGTTAGTATAATTTATTATCTTTTGAATCCCTTTGATTTTCATTAAATAGGTATAGAAGCTAATGAGAGCTGATGCATGGAATTGTCAAATATTTTATATTTAGGAATATTGCTCTTTAATATCTGAATTAGATCCTACATTTTCAATATCAAAAATATTTAGCTACCATTTTTGAAGTGACCATATATAATGATCCATAATATTGTTGACAAACTTGTTTCTCTTTTCTGTTGTTTTCCTAGTTAAGAAGAAAATTTTTAAAGTTTGGTGTCCTCCCCACCCCTCATCTCATTTAATTATTTTATTCTTTCACCACAGATAGATTTGTCAAATATTCAGTTGTGGGAGTGTGGCCATAGGGGTCAACAATCCCCATGGTTGGTGATAACATCAGACTCTTAATGACGTGGCCAAGAGGAATGTAAAGTGTTCAGAAGGAACAAAGAATGGTGATTCAGGAGATGCCTTGCTGTCTTACAATGCTTGTTCTGTGGCCCTTAAGACAAGGCAGTTTCCGGGTGTTTGCGGTTGCCGGGCAGAGTTGCTTGACCAATGAATAGTTAGTGGAAAAGTACTGTAGAGTGAATGAAGGGAGCCTGTCCTCAATAAGAGAGGGTTGAAGTCATATCATCAATAAACTAGTAGTGAAACATGGGATTAGAAATTACAGAGTGTCTGATTAAGAATAAATATGTAGGCAACACTCATTGCTTAATATGTGCTACATTTGCAATATACTGGGCCTGTGCCCAGTATATTTGCAATATACTTAGGCCTCCAGATGGCCCCTGGGGCCCCAGGAACCAGATCAACCTAACCTTATCGTTCCGACTGTGAGCAAGTGCTCAGAGATAAGGAGGACTGTTTATAAAAGATAAAATAAACATGCAAGGCCTCGAGATAAAAGGAGCCCTTGGATCCCAAGAACCGGACCAAACCAACCTTATGGCCCGGATTGTGACCAAGGGCTCAGGGAGCATGCACAGGGAGACGAGGTTAAAAGTTAACTCTGATGAAGACGTCTTACTTCATCTTGATGACCACACGGACAATCACCAGAGAAGACTATGCAAGTGCAGAAGGACTGATAGAATAATTAGCATACGAAGCGGGGCTAGGTGGAGCTAGGAAATGAATATGCATAGGTGTGTTGCGAAACTTAATGCATATGTAATATTTTAGGGGATAAAAGAGAATTCAAGAGAGCAAATTGTTGCTCACGACTTTGGTGGGACTACCCGCCCGTGCTGCCCAGTGCTGAATAAACATACCTACTTTACAGTCTTACTGATTGTGGAGTCAGTTTTTCGTGACTCAGTAGTAGTTAATGATCCTAAAAGAACCCTGGTGGCTGTGTGGACTTTATGCCACATTCAGTCTTCAGATTACACATAAGGTTTGAATAGTCTAAAGTAGCTTGTTAATAAATTAACTCCTTCATATCTTAATATGTTAATTAATTAATAGTTAATAATAGTTAATAATAATAGTTAATAATAATTAATATCTTAATATGAACTCCTTCATATCTTCCTGTGTCTATGTGGGAAGTAGCTTCTTCCAGATAAGAAGGAAATAAGGAGCTGGATTTGCAACTGAAAGACCATTATGTAAGTAATACCATGTAAAGTTCCAGTACATAATAGTCATCATCATAATATTAGGCATTTTAGTTAAAGCTAAGCTGCATTAAAATTAAATGGCATATCATTCATCTTAGTAATGACAATCTAGTTTTTGTCAAATAATTGCATTTATAATACTATTATATGAGATACTGTATTGTTAGAGTATTTTATTTTATATTTTATATTATTTTTTATTTTATAACATTTTATATGATTTTTATTTTATTTTATTTCATTCTATGGTATTTTAGGCTTTTTACTGTTCTTCAAATATGGACGCAAAATTAGTCAATAAATAATTTTAGGTGCTAACCATTCCCTGAGGGTGTTTGGCAGAGCAGTTAAGGTGGATCTGCTGTGGATGATTTCAACCATAGCCTTGTTCCTAATTGATCCAGTTGGCATGTGCTATTTTTGGTTATTAAGTTTAAAATAGCATATTATGCTGCAAGGCATCCTTTTCCCCTGTATACTATTGGTTATCAGAAACCAGTATTGCTAAAGCACTCTGTAAGCCATTTACACATTCATTGGATAGAAGTGCTCCAGGAAACACACTTGTGTTTCCTGCTGAAATGCCTAAATGGTTTTTAAATTGCACCCATATTTATTTAATTGTATGATAAGAGTTCCATTTTATGTACTTGCACCTCTTGGAAGTATGGCAATGAGATATTTATGTATATTTGCTCTTCACTATAACAAAAGCCAGATAAATGTACTGGAGAAGGAAGTAATAAATCTACCTGAGTTTATGACTTGGCCCTGTTCAAGTAGCAAAGTTAATGCAAACATTTCTTCAAGCATATAAAGTAAAAAATGATATAAAACTAAATTAGCTAAGTGAACCTAGAGGAAAAATGTATCACCGCCTGTTAATTTTAAACAACATATTTTTCTATAAAACACCCTCACTAGGGAGTAATACTTCTTTTTCTTTTGAAAGCAATTACTCTATCATGCAGCACATTGCACTGGGAAACAACAGCAACAAACAAAACCCACCAATAAAAAGCAATAATAATGATTCTTTAAAGTGTCTCCTGTGTGCTGTGATGTATCTATTGCTAACTCACATAGTAAATCGTTCAGCAAACATTATAGAATGCATATGCAGGGCTTAATCCACCTTTTCTCATTTAGCATTCTTAAAAGTGCAAAACTGACTGTAACAATAAAGAACAGACAGTAACACTTTAAAAGTTTATTTAAATTTTCAGGAAAAAAAAATGATGGTTATAAATTATTTTATCTCCCTGTTTCAGTAAGAGTTGAGGTCTATGTTATCTCTGATGCCTAAAAGTGAGGACTGCCTACCATTTTATGATTTTAATATATACACAATGATGGAACAATCATCATCTCTGGAGTGGATAAATTAAAAAATGTGTCTCCAAAAGTTCTGAGTGACCTGTAAAATTTTCATTATAATCACAACATATATAAATTTTGCATTTACATATTACTTATGAATTTGGTCGATTCATAATTTTCTGGTCGATTCACATTTCTGGTATTCCTTATTTCTCCCACTTTTCCTCTGCTCAGGCTCCAAAGGTCACAGATCCTTCAGAAATATCCATCTACTATCCATAGGACCTCTATGGGCTACAGCGTGAACTCTGCTCTAGTACTTGGAGTATTCCTTTTGCTGTTTCTCACTGTTGTTTTTCTGTTTGTTTGTTTGTTTGTTTTTTCTCCCTCGTCTCTCTGTTTGTTGTTTTTGTTTGTTTGTTTTGTTTTGTTCTGTTTTGTTTTTCCCTTCCTTAAATACACTTTCCCCAAGCCTGCTGGGCCCAGCCATGCACTACAGTGGGGCTGCTGGAGCCGGCTGTGACAACTGTTGTCCAGAACATGGTAGCCCTGACTCACCTCAGAGGAGCCCTGCAGGTCCTTGCTGGCACCTTGCCTTGCAATTCTAATATCATATATCTAATAAAATAACTCATTCTCTTTTTTTTTTTTTTTTTTTTTTTTGGTAAAATGCTCAGCTACTGTTGATGATGTCATTATAACATTTGTATGAAAATATGGTTTTGAAAATTAGACTGAAGAGACATCTTTCCATTGACTTCTCACAGATAAAAGCAGAACATATTCTGACTTGTAACAGGATCTAAACTAATTTAAGAATCCATATTAAGCAATATGAAATATAAATTTTTCACAACCGTTCCATTGAATAGGAGAGGCATATATATTTTGCAAAACTTTGGTGAAAGCTGAAGTATGTTTAATTGCAGTAACATTATGTCTAAATCATAATTATTTAATGAGTAGAAATTTTAAAACATAATTTCTAGAGTGAAGACACTATTAGTTTCAGGTACCATAAATGATGTAGCAAACCTATTTATAACCAGAGATATTAGAGTACAGAATTATCTGTTTTCAACTATTCTCTAAAATCTAGCATTTTTAACTGATTATGTCAGGACTGAGCATATCCTGAAATTGCTACCTGTCCACACAAATTAAGTATGGTGGACCAAGGGAAACCAGCTGATGTGATTTTTTTGGACTTCAGCAAGGCATTTGACACGGTTTCCCATAGGATCCTAGTGGACAAAATGTCCACCATACAGCTAAATAAAAACATCATCCGATGGGTGAGCAATTGGCTAACGGGCAGGGCCCAAAGGGTTATGGTGAATGGGGCTGCGTCAGGCTGGCGGGCGGTCACCAGTGGGGTCCCTCAAGGCTCCATTTTAGGGCCGGTACTTTTCAATATTTTTATAAACGATCTGGATGTAGGAATAGAAGGTATTTTGAGCAAGTTTGCTGATGACACCAAACTTGGAGGAGTTGTGGACTTGAATGAGGGTGGAAAGGCCTTGCAGAGGGATCTGGATAAGTTGGAGAGCTGGGCGATCACCAACCGCATGAAGTTCAATAAGAGTAAGTGCCGGGTCCTGCACCTGGGACGGGGAAACCCTGGCTGCACGTACAGACTGGGCGATGAGACGCTGGAGAGCAGCCTAGAAGAGAGGGATCTGGGGGTCCTGGTGGACAGCAAGTTGAATATGAGCCAGCAGTGTGCCCTGGCAGCCAGGAGGGCCAACCGTGTCCTGGGGTGCATCAAGCACGGCATCGCTAGTAGGTCGAGGGAGGTGATTGTCCCGCTCTACTCTGCTCTGGTGCGACCTCACCTCGAGTACTGTGTGCAGTTCTGGGCACCACAGTATAAAAAGGACGTGAAACTGTTGGAGAGTGTCCAGAGGAGGGCTACGAAGATGGTGAAAGGCCTGGAGGGGAAGACGTACAAGGAACGGCTGAGGGCACTGGGCCTGTTCAGCCTGGAGAAGAGGAGGCTGAGGGGAGACCTCATCGCAGTCTACAACTTCCTCGTAAGGGGGTGTCGAGAGGCAGGAGACCTTTTCTCCATTAACACCAGCGACAGGACCCGCGGGAACGGGGTTAAGCTGAGGCAGGGGAAGTTTAGGCTTGACATCAGGAGGGGGTTCTTCACAGAGAGAGTGGTTGCACACTGGAACAGACTCCCCAGGGAAGTGGTCACTGCACCGAGCCTGACTGAGTTTAAGAAGCGATTGGACTGTGCACTTAGTCACATGGTCTGAACTTCTGGGTAGACCTGTGCGGTGTCAAGAGTTGGACTTGATGATCCTTAAGGGTCCCTTCCAACTCAGGATATTCTATGATTCTATGATTCTATAAGACTGCATATGAACTTCTCCGTAAAATTTCCACTCTGTTTTTTTTTGTAGCTGCATTATAAAAAGACTATGGTGCATCATAGAATGTTGGAAGAGACCTTAATGATCATTGAGTTCCAACCCCCAGGGATGCCACCCACTAGATCAGGTTTGCCAGGGCCCCATCCAGCCTGGTCTTGAGAACCTCCAGGAATGGGACATCCACAACTTCTCTGGAAAACCTATTCCAGTGCCTCACCACCCTCTGAGTAAAGAACTTCTCCCTAACATCCAATCTAAATCTCCCCTCTTTCAGTTTAGGACAAAGGATTCCTCCTTGTCCTATCATTATGTTATGTAGCAGAGAGTTTGTCATTTTCAATGGTAACATTACCTCATATATCATTTACTGTTTTGAAGTATTCTTATGTCTTTTCAATACTTACACCTTTACTTACAACTGAAGTTGTTTAGGTCTTCTTTCTTTACTGCAAAAAATTGACAATAAAGAAAATGAAATGCTAAAGAGTTTTTGTTTATATAATATACTTTATGACCCAAATTGTAAATATAAATGACTACTTCTCTTCTCTGAAAGCTGCAGTTTTTTCTGCAAATAATTTTTTTCAAGAGTAGCTTACCTACAAGGCTGAAATGGAAGAGTTCTTGCAAAGCTATTTATCTTGATAGCATACTGTTGTGGTTTAACCTAGCAGACAGCTAAGCACTACACAACCATTTGCTCACCCTCACCAACCCCATGGTGGGAAGACAGAGAGAATCAATAAAAAATAAAAAAAATATAATAATAATAATTTAAAAAGATAAAAGCTCATGGTTTGGAATAAAGACAGTTTAATACAACAGAAAAGGAAGGGATGATAATAATAATAATATATAAAGCAAGTGATGCACAATGCATTCGCTCACCACCCACTAACTAATGTCCAGCCAGACTCCCTCACACCCCCGCAAGAGACCCCAGTTTTAAATGTTCAGAAGGATACCATCTGGTATGGCTTATTCCTTTGGACAGTTTGAGTCAGCTTTCCTGGTTCTGTCCCCTTCCAGCTTCTTGTACACCCCCAGCCACCTCTCTAACAGGGTACTATGAGAAGCTGAAAAGTCCTCAAAAAAGCACTGATATGCAACATCTAAAACATCATTGTGTTATCAGCATTATTCTCATTATAAATCCAAAACACAGTATCATACCATTTACTGGGAAGAAAATTAACTTTAATCCCAGCCAAAAACAGGATTTATATAAAAAAAATAATAATAAAAAAGTGAAGCTGTCTTTTGAGTTTATGAAGCAACTTAACATTAATTTCATTTGCCTGTTTTCAATCTCTTTTTACAACTCTTGACCATCCTGAAATTATCTCATTAATGATTACATATTAGGATATGGAAATTTGTTCTTTAGTCATTTAGTAAAGATAGACTATATAAATTGTAAAAAATGAGAATTCTCATTGTATGGATGCATAGAAGGAATCTATTGCAACTTAAAAGTGTAAAAAAAATCAAACTTGAAATATATCATTAAAAAGTTTTCAACAACCCAGACTAAAACTGAGTACTGTCTTATATTATCTCACTGTGCAAATAGGCTATAACAACAAATAAAAAATACAATTTCATTTCCATTTTAATCCCTAATTACCTGACTAATTGTCTTATATAAAATGTTCACATTTTTATGATTTCTGCATTCTGTTACGCTTTAGATGGTTAGTCCTTGCTACTATGCTGCACATGGACTTATGTCACAATAAATTAAAAGAACTGGGAGATTGCCCTTTCTATGGCTTTTGTTTCTGCTCAGATCTCCATTTAGTTATATTTTATTTACATGATGCCTAAAGCAAAGTCACTTTTTATTAGTATGAGTTGACTTACTGCTAAGAACAGTGGTTTCTCTTAAGCTTTTAGTGTTTAGGTTTAGCTAGGTATCAGGAACCAATTGCTAAGGTTTATATGAAAAAATCCCACCTTTGATCTATATTGAAAAGATCACACTCTTATTCAACAAATATTACTTGGAATTAATTTGTAATGTAGTTATAAAATCATGGTTGAAGATCTCATCAAAGAATATAGAAAAATATGTATTGGTTTATAATATTTTTAGATACGTTAAGAAGCAATTCAGGATTTTGGCCTGCGTAGATAGATTAATTACTATTTAGATAATCTAAATGTCTAAATAATTAGTTACTCATATTTTCACCAATACATAAATAAATAAAAATAAATGATTTTCAACACTGCTGTATCCATTATACCAAAATTCTCATAGGTGATGAAAAACAACTTTCTGTGATAAGAGAGGAAGCAGTATAATAACATGATAGCATAGTCTATGGTAAGATAAATTTGTTATTTAGAGAATGATTTCAAATTACCAAAAAAGACTGTCTGCATCAGGAATGTCCTTGTGGGGAACATCTTCAGCAAAATTAAATATTAATGTTTCTGTATTTTCCTGAACATCTTTCATTTTTGTGATCATCAAAAATGTGTCAATATTGCAAAATTGTTCTGGTTTGTACGAATGATCATGGACACCTTTTGGGAAATACTTCTTTATATACACAATGCATAAAGAAGTTCCATTCAAGATAGGAAATCTAAGATGAAAAGATCTAACATTTTCATATTTTGTTCTTAATTCTGTTCTGAAAGGCTCTGAAATATGAGAAAGCACAATCTGCACACACAGACTAGGCACTTTAGGCACTTTCTACACACTTTTAATCTTCAATTCCTTAATCCTGTTAAACCTTATTTGCACAGCAGGTACTTACTGAAATTAGCTTTCATTTTAGATGGAGATTTCTTCAGTGAAAGCTCTAAAAATCTGAAACATTATTAATGCCATCTTTTTCTTCATACTTCTCAGCTTATAAAGTAGAGAGAGAAAATCATCTTTTAATGTATACATTTTAAATAAAAATCTTTTCTTCCCTGATGTGAAAATTTATCCCTTTTCATTTTATAGAACCTTATTCGGTGTTGTTGCAATCAGCAGTCGAGTGTGTTTGTAGAATCAAAACACCTATCTCAAAGGAAGATGTAAGTTGAATTTTCTTTAGTAATTTATGTGCAGTACATTGCATTAAACATTAACCATGTTTGTCAGAGGCAAAGAAGGTAAAGAGAGAAGAAAATTTCAGACTTGTGAGAAAGTCTCTTAAGAGATTTCTGAAGTGTTCAGTCACAATTCTCTAATTTTTTGTCTTTTTTCTGCCTTCATGAGAAAGGGGAGCTCTTTGGAGTATCTTCTATTATTCTTATGAAAAACTAACTTACAAATATATACACACATACAAATATATATATATTCATATAATATATATACTATATACTATATATAGTATATATATATATATACTATATATAATATATATAATATACTATATACTATATATAATATACATAATATACTATATACTATATATACTATATATATTATAGTATATAGTATATATGTTATATTTGTCAGGAAAGAGAAGTTTTCCCCAGAATCATATAATAGAATCATAGAATATTCTGAGTTGGAATGGATCCAATGAGGATAATCAGGTCCAACTCCAGGCTCCAGAAAAGACTACCTAAATATTAAACTATATGTCGGAGAGCATTGTTCAAATACCTCATAACACCCATTGTTCAAGCTCCTCATAAATCTTCCCCTGCAGAACTTTCATGATCTTTGTTGCCTTTCTTTGGATGTTCTCTAATAACGTTATATTCTTCTTTTATTGTCATGTCCCTAACTTCACACAGTACTTGCGGTGAGGCTGCACCAGTGTATAGTAGAGCAGGGCAATCACTTACCATTGTAGAAGGCCACCAGATCTGTTAAACACAATCTACCCTTTATGAAACCATATTGACTCTCAGCAGTCACTTCCTTATTTTCCATGTGCCTTGGCATGCTTTCTCCATGATCTTGCCCAGCATGAAGGTGAGACTGACTGGCCTGTAGTTCCTAGGCTCTTCCTTTTCTCTCTTTTTAAAAATGGGGGTTATTTTTCCCTTCTTCCAGTCACCAGGAACTTCAGTGGACTGCCATGACTTCTTAAATATAATGGACAGTAGCTTAGCAAACACATCCACCAGTTCCTTCAGGACCCATAGGTATATCTCATCAGCTTCTGTTGACTTGTGCACCTTCAGATTCTTTAGATGGTCCCAAACATGATCTTCTCTTACAGTGAGTGGTTATTCCTTCTTCCAGTCCCTGCCTTTGCCATTCTGGATCTAGACCATGTGGCTGGAGCTTTTGTTGCTGAAGACTGAGACAAAATAGTCATTGAGTACTTCAGCCTTCTCCATTTCCCAGGTAACCGAGTGTCCTGATTCTTTCCGGAAAACCACAATATTAGGGCCCACAATTTCCCTAGTCTTCCTTTTATCACTGATGTACCCACAGAACACTTTCTTATTGCCCTTGATGACCCTGGCCAAATTTAATTCTAACAGGGCTTTGGCTTTCCTAACTTGATCCCTGGCTGCTTGGACAATGTCTCTGTATTCCTCCCAGGTTATCTGCCTTTGCTTCCATGCACTGTATGCCTTCTTTTTATATTTAAGCTTGGTCAGGAGCTCCTTGCTCATCCATGCAGGTCTCCTGGCATTTTTGCCCAACTTCCTCTTTGTTGGGATGAGTTTAAAGGTGGCAGTCCTTGAATATTAACCAGCTTTCTTGGACCCCTCTTCCCCCCAGGGCTTTGTCCTATGGTACTCTGCAAAGCAGATCCTTGAAAAGAACAAAGTCTGTTCTCCCAAAATCCAGAGTAGCAAGCTTGCTCTTCTCCTTCCTAGCTGCCCTCTGAATGCAAAATTGTACCATTTCATGATCAATGCAACCAAGGCTGCCCTTCAGGAGCCCTTCCTTGTTGGTGAGAACAAGATCCAACACAGCACTTCTCCTTGTTGGCTCCTGTATAACTTGGAGAAGAAAGTTATCATTAGTGCATTCCTGGAACATTCTGGGTTGCCTGTGTTCTGGTATGCTGTCACTCCAAGATATATTGGAGTGGTTGAAGACCCCAATGGAAACTAGGGGTTGTGAACATGAGGATGCTTCTCTCTGTCTATAGAGGGCTTTATGTATGTATAATATTGAGAGCCATTATGTTTATGTTGTTTTTTGAGGTTTTAAGGTCTTCTATTTGTTTTCGTTGTAAGCAGTCAGATTTTGTCTTGACAGAATGCCTTTTAGTTGACTTGGTTAAGAGACAATTCCTTTTCATTATTTCTGCCTAATCCAAAGAGAGAAAGGGCTTGTATATGCTGTCTAAAGCTAGGTATAAAGTTATATTTTGCCCCTGTGACAACAAGAGAGGTTTCTCTGAGCTTTCCTCAACAACAGCCCCATGTAATAGTATTATTAATGGATAGATATCACACTTAGCCTTCAGTCCAGCCACAAGAACTAACCAGCTGAATATAGTTTGGATGTAAGAGAGTGGATCAATAAATGTCAAGCAATGGCAGTATTTTGCTGCCTTAGCCACTGCAAAGCTTGTAAGACCAGGACAGATACTAATTGTTATGGTGATTAACTTTCTTGGGGCTTCCTGAGGCTTTAAATTTCATACTTATACCTCAACTGTGCTTTGTTCTAAACCAGAAGCATGAAAAATTGTAATGACAAAGTTGCAACAATAGTTGGTGGTGCAGCAGCAAAATAAAATCCCTATCCAATAAGCCCAGAGTATTGAAACAATTGAGTTGGTGAAGAGAATAACGTCACTCACAGAGCTAAGCATCCTTGCTGAGCCCTCAGCAGCATAGATGTCCCCCATTTTCTTTATGCTACAAAATACAGATGAAAGATATCTATCTTGAGGAAGAAGCCTAACAATTGTTTAGGGATTTTGGAAAAAAAATGTGAGTGCAGAATACAGTTCTGCAACTTCTGAACTCACTGCAGCAACTGAAAAATCCCTGCCTCAGGCTTAATACATGTAGCCTGGTATACACTGAAGAAACTAAGTGAAAGAAGATTCTCAAGATTACCCAAATCCACCACAGTATACACAGTGATATAAATAGATAACATGTTTCTCTGCTCTCATTTTGAAATTTATTTTCTTTGAACTTCCTGCTCTTTTTCTGTGGGAAAACATTACTGAAATGCCTAATAAGACAAACAATCAAAACTTTTTGATTTTTTTTTTTTTTTCCCCAAAGTAATTGTTCTTCTATAACACTCTTAGTTTCTTGCTAAACTCTGTCTGCCTACAAGTCATGTGCAATGATCATCCCAAAGGTAATTACCTGTACCACACAGCAGGTGATAGGTGAGTCAGAGTACAAAGTATGGACACGTAACAAGTTATTAATGGTGTTTGATGGAGCCACCTGCCTGTGTGACAAAAGAATATGGAATACAGGAAAGTAAGGATATATTACAGTCCTAGGATATTTCAGAATATCACAATGCGCTTCCTATTTGCATGTGTTTCCATCACCGCTTCTGAGATGGGACAGATTCATTTTGACTTCATGCAGCATTTTCCTTACATGTTTGCAAGTCAGGACCAGCAAACCAGACTGTTTAATGTTTTAATTCTAAATTGTCCCTTCATCTACTCATAGTCATGCTAATGTCACTAGAACTGCATAATGGGAATAAAGTAGTCAGAAGAGTGGAACGATTCCTTTCCTTTTCCAGAGAGACTGTTCTCTTTACACACAGCATGTGAACAGTTACATTTGGCTAGAACTGTCCCACTATTCAACAAAGTTCTTTACTGTATTCAAATCCCACTGAAGTCAGTAAAACTACTCCAGTAAACATATACTTGCCAGTATGAGTAAAGAATGGCAAAAAGAGACACAAAACATGGATTTTTAGTCAAAGAGGGAATTATTATTGGCTTGCTTTCCCTATTAGCTGAAGAAAAGGCTACTGTTCCAGGAAGGAAGAAGTCACTTAAAAGCCATATTGTGGCACTTTTTTTTTTTTTTTTTTTTTTTTTTTTTTTTTTTTTTTTTAGTGCTCAGATGCATTCCAGCATAACCTGTAAAACACTCATGCTGCCATGTTGCATATCCTACAGGAAGATATTAAGCTATTATCAGAAAAAAAATAAAGGGAGCTTAGACTGCGTCGTCTTCTATATGATCTTGCTGAGTTGAGGAGCCCTTCTGAATTTATTTCCACATCTGTAAAAATAATATCTGTATTTATCTATGTAAACGGGAAGATATGAATCTCTATCTAATCATGCTTACCAAGAATCTTGATATTTTTGTATACAAGATGTTTTATTATTTACTATATTAGTTCATCATTTATATAAAACTAAATCTGAGATGTGAATGAATACAGAATGAATCCAGCTGTCATGGCTGTATATAGTTTTCTATGCCAATTACATTAGTGTAAAATCGAAGGTGTTTGCCTGATATTTACACTGTCAGGACTAAAAGTTAGAAAATTTCTGTTGGAATACTTTTCTTTGGGAAATGTTCACAAAATTATTATTTTATAACTGGAACTATTTTATTATTATTATTTGTCATAAAAATATATATAAGTAGAGCTAATAAAATATTGGAGAGCAGAAGTATTTGGTCTCTGCTTGTGAGGCTTTCAGCAATTTCACTTGCCACCAATAAAACTGACAGGAATTTTAGGCAGAAACAAGCCAAAAATTTCTCTTTATATTTTCTCAAAACCAAAATTTCCTGGGAATCCCTTAAATAAAAAAAAAAGTGTGTTTTTACTTTTTATCCTGAATAAAGATGACAAATGTCTAAATGATTTTAGAAGGAGATTTTAGTTTTCTATTTCTGTTTATGTAGGAAGCTCTTAAGCACATAATAAACTAAATCTGAAACAAAAGGTTTCTGTGGTCCATGCTATTGCACTATTGCACAATGCATGAATACACAATTGAAAAACCTTGATATATGTGATGGTTTTACCATGCTAGGCAGCTGAACACCACAACCGCTCTCTCACTGCCCCTCCTCAGATGAGGAGGGGAAGAAGTAAAGAACAACTCACGGGTTGAGATAAGAATAGTTTAATTAAAGAGAAAAAATATTATTAAGGAAATATTATTAAACAATTCAACTAAAGGGAAAAAGGGAAAGGGGAAGAGGGAGGGGGAAAGGGAATAACAAAACAAAACAAGTAAACGCTTGTTTTGCGTTTACTGTGTGGAAGTGCAGAGGAAAGAAATTACTCTCTGCTTCCCACAAATGAGTGATGCTTGACCACGTCCTTGAAGCAGGGCCTCAATACACATAGCTGGTGTTCGGGAGGAGAACACACATTTTCACAATGAGAGCCCACCCCCCTCCCCAACCCCCTCCCCTTCCTTTTTCCACCTTTTATTGCTGAGTGTGACATCATCTGGTATGGAATATCCCTTTAACTGGATTAGGTCAGCTGCCCTGATGATGTTTCTTTCTCACTTTTTTGCCCACCGCCTAGGAGGGTTAGAGAAAGTCCTGATGCTGTGCCAGCACTTCTCAGCAGCAGACACAACACTGGTGTGATACCACTGCTGTTCTAGCTACAAGTGGAGAGTGCAGCACTGTATGGGCTGCTGCAGGGAAAGTTAACATCCCAGCCAGACCCAGTACAATATAATAAGGTAAACCAATTTATAAGTAGGCCTTTCTCTGAATAGCAGTTTCTCTGAATAGCAGCTTGTCTGAAAATCTGAATACTTTCTATGTGTCTGATATCTTTGTTGTATGAATTTCAGTTGCAATCCATTACAATTATAAAAGTATATTTTAATAGCTCCAGCCACATAACAACAAATTCTGCTTTCTCTAATATCTGTTCAATATCCTGGAACTCTGTGAATGTAAGAGAAAATGTAAGCTACAATGTGATTAGTTATTATGCAGAGAGCTTTGACTAATTCATCTTCTTCCAGCTCACATTACACTGATGTCATTTCCCCAGGAAAGTGCTACTGCATATTATATAATTATTTTTTCATCTCACAGTATTTCTGTTTCCAGGACTGTAGCAATGAGGTGAAAAAAAATGTCTGGTTCCAGTGGCTTCACCTAGCAATTTGTGAGAATTCTATAAAGTTATTTTTACTAAGACCTAAATCCATAAACAGTTTTTATATTTAAAATTTATGAGAATAAACTGCATTTAAAAGGAAAATCATGATATTTTATGGAGAAACCAAAAGAATGTTCAATTTCAGAATATTTTAAAACTGTTAATTTATTTAATTAAAAACAATAACAACAACACTATCAGATATATTTTCCCACAGCTGAAAAAGTCTAACAAGTTCCTTTAGTAAGGAATTTAAATTTGAATTTACAGCATGCACACATACACATTCTGCTTTGTAATCTGCAATGTTAAACTCTTTACTGATTGTGAGATCTGATTTCATCTGGAAAATATAGCTTTGCCATTATATCAAGGTACTTTGGGCTTTCTGTTTCTAGTTGTTGTGGTTTAACCTGGAAGGCAGCTAAACATCACAGCCATTCACTCCCCACCCCATCCCCACTGCACTCCCTAGTGGGATCAGTGGGACCAGGAAGAGCAAAGAAAAAAGTTAAAAGTGTGAGAAATCGTGGGTTGAAGTAAGGACAATTTAATAAGTAAGGGAAATAGATAAGAATAAAAAATAAAACAAACAAAACAAGTAATGCAATACCCAATTGCTTACCACCTGCTGACTAATGTTCAACTAGTCCTGATCAATAGCAGCCGTCCAGCCAAATCCCCACAGTTTTATTGCTGAGCATGATGTCATATGAAATCAGACATTCCTTTGGTCATTTTGGGTCAGCTGTCTTGGCTGTGTCCTCTCCCAGCTCCTGGTGCACCCCCAGCTTCCTCACTGAGAGCACAGCATGAGGATCTAAGTCCTTGGATGTGCGTAAGCATTGCTCAGTAACAGCTAAACATATCAGAGTGTTATCAGAATTATTCTTATCTTAAATCCAAAACACAGCACCATAGCAGCTACTAGGAAGAAAATTAACTCTAATCCCAGCTGAAACAAAAGATGGGTTAAATACTTGGGCTGAAGGAATATACAAAGGAAAAGGAGTTGAGGACAGAAAGATAGTATAAAGGTTTTGCCATATTGCAGATGCTTGGCACCTACATTCCTTTACTTCCTTATATTTACTTTCTGCTGTTGTTCCAAAATAAAATATTTTGTCTTCCTTATTCTCAATTTTCATTTTAGAGAAGGTTTAAATTCAATTTACACACTGAACGTTACAGCTGCAAAGTCCAGGTGCAAAGTCCATTCCAGTAGTTTAATTGCTTTTACACATTCAGCCAAAAGTAAACACTCAGTGGAATTAACTTATCTGTTCTTATATTAGATCTTCTTACTTGGTTTTTAGGGCAGGATATATATTCAGTAGGCATTTAATCTAAAGTCAGAAAGTACTGAAAATATGAAAATATTTTCAGTGCCAGATATCATGCTCAGTCTATCTGCTTAATAACAAAATATTGGAAGCACTTTACAAATTTGGTGTACCTCCTTTTTTTGGAGTGTAATGTCATAAAAGTTGTATAAAATTTAATAATTAATCAGCATTATTCTGATTGCAGCATAAAAACTAGAGGAATGTTCCAAGGTTTAGGTTAGAAATTAGGAGACATTTCTTCTCAGAAAGAGTAGTCAGGAACTGGAACAGGTTGCCCAGGGAAGTGATGCTGTCACTGCCCCTGGAAGTATTCAAGGAAAGGTTGGACCTGGCAGTTAGGGACATGGTTTAGTGGGTGATATTGGTTGGACTAGATGATCTTGAAGGTCTTTTCCAACGTTAATGATTCTATGAAAGCAGTCTTGATCTGGAACAACTGTACCACAGAGTAATAATTTTAACAGTAACAATTTTAACTTTTTTCTTCTTTTCTTTTCTTTTCTTTTCTTTTCTTTTCTTTTCTTTTCTTTTCTTTT
>CM021731.1:51736956-51765682 GCA_011075105.1 Heteronetta atricapilla | reverse complement strand
CCTTCCTTCCTTCCTTCCTTCCTTCCTTCCTTCCTTCCTTCCTTCCTTCCTTCCTTCCTTCCTCCTCTTCCTCCTCTTCCTCCTCTTCCTCTTTAATACTTTATTACTTATAAACTAGGTCAGACTTGCAAATTGTCCTCCCCATCTGTAATCTGAAATGTGAGTCAGACAATGTATTTATTTATTTATTCTTTTTGTAGGAAGGATTTCTCCTGCTGTTTTGCACAACCTTAGACATAAAACTACTTTCAAGGCACAACTTAAAATCAGTAAAATTAATAGTTGTGGATCTAGATTGCTTATATTTATTTATAATATTTTCACAAAAATAAAATGCATTTACCTTATGCTTTGTCCTATTTGCCCTTCTATATTTCCAGAAGAAATTTTTCAAGTTTATTGATCTGTGATAAGCTTAGGGAAAATACTCATTTGAAAATATGCAGGTGACTTGAATTGTTTCTTGCCACTTCAAGGGATGTAAGCCTAAAATTTTTATTTTCTAGTATGTCATAATTTCTATTTAATTTAAAGTACTGATAAGTCTTTGGATAACAATATTTTAAAATGTTTAAAAATATTCCAGATCTGCCTTTCAATTGAAGACAAAGTCAGATTTTGATAGACAATATTTATATTAACATACATATTGGTTGACAATTAAAATGTTCTCCCTCCTGAATGAAAAAAAAAAAAAAAAAAAAGAGTGGAATTAGAGGAAAACAGACTTGACTTTCAACCTAATACAAAATTAGTTGAACAGAAGACCTACAGAATAATGTAAACTGCTGTTTGAACTTCATACTTCTATGGATGTCAGAATTTTATTATTATTATTTAAAAAAAAAAAAAAAAAGATTGTTCAATTAGAAAGGAAAATCTATTTGAGCTCTTCATGTTATTTATATATGCACACCATAGTATATTTCAACACGTTATTTCTGATTTTAAAATTCTGAATGCTTTGACTAACAGTCTTGTACAGAAAAGGAGAAAAAAAATGGAAAGAAAAATAAAACATTGAGAAAGAAAAATAGATATTTTATGTCTGCAAAATACTCATTTCTCTTTGAAGAAAAATGTGATTATGAAGACTACTTTATGCTGTACATTTTGCTGGATAATATTTGAAAATGCAGGTATGAAAGAAACTATAATACATTTGTATTATCCCCTACACTATGCCTTATATATTGCATCATGCTTTATGTGTGCCTACATTAAACATAACTCTTTCCTCCTTTACCCACTCAGTTAATAAATCCAATGACATGAAAAGTTGTGCAGAAGCCAAGTCTGTTCTTGAATTCCACTATTCCTATTTTGTTTTAAATTGTATCAACATTATTTTGAAATTGACCTTGATACTAGTTACTATCTGACAGAAGGAAAAAAAAATATAAAGCCCAAGTCCACTAGGGATATTTGTCTGACATTTGTTCTTATTGCAAATTTCTTAATGTGACAGCCTCACTGAGAAGGAACATCCTGTGTTAGAAGTATCCTGAGGGGAGCATCACTGGCAATGTAGTGAATTTCACAGCTGCTTATAATGAAGCAGTGAGCATCACTACTGTCCATGCAGCAGTTGTATTTAAATTGCAAAACTTTATATTCACATTTTCTTCCAGAAATCAAATGCCAGCCTTGACATTTAATGAGATGCTCAGAGAAAGCATTCATAAATATGTAGTTAATGTTTGAGGAGATCATAAATGGAGATAGAGTTGTGATAGAGGTGATGAATTGGAAGTTGATTTGGTCGGTAATCCCTCTGATGGCTGCACTGTGCCCTCTGTGCAGTAAGCTGATGATTTCAACTGTGCTGGACACCTGTGCTGTCCATAAAGCTGTTATGAAGCTTAGAATTAACTGATAATTTCAGATAAGACAAAGGAAAACAAATACATTATCTTTTTCACTTAAAGTGTTTTTGAAGCAGAATGTGGTGATCGTGACAGACCAAACCATAAGCACTGCTTCTCTTATCTATATCTCTTTTTGCTCATTGTTGAAGTATATTTTTTATACTCTCAGAGGTAAAGGGAATCTGAGGGAATCTGAGGGAAAAAAAGATGGAAATGAAAGGAGAACCTTTCAATTTATAGAAAGATTTTAATACCTTTCACCTTCTCTAACATCATTTATTTTATATAAGCTTTATTATAAGTCTATGAAATTTATGACCTTATTTTCAATTAAATTTTGCTTACAGTGTAATATGATGTGACTCTAATAATTCAGGATTGTCTTGCAATCCTCCAAGAACATTTTCATGTAGTCCTGAGTACAACATTGCTTATTGGGATTTCAAATCATAATTATGGTACAAAATAATCTGTGAATTTTTAGAGACATGATACTGACATTAGAGCTGTGAAAATGCAGAATTGTATGTCTCGTACAGTTTTCATAGCAAAATAAATAAGTCAATTCTCTTATGTGAGCAAAAATATGAGATAACTGTTTTAGATTACACTTTACTTCCTTTCTACATAAGATTAGGATGTGATAAGTTTTCTATATACCTAAATAAAATTAAAGTGTTATTTTTCATGACTAACCTATTTTGTTTATAGGATAATATCTACAAAGAATCTATTTGCATAAAATTGAATAATGTTTACGCATTTTGGTCCATTTGCTGAGGATTACAACATAAACCAGCCTGGTAACTCTGTGTCAGATTCTGACTCCAGTACTCTATAGGCTCCATCTTGTCTCTGCTTAATCCTGCTTAATTTAGGAGGGGTGGTGGCAGATTTGTGCAAAGCTGCTCCCTTTGCTGATACCTGCTATTCCCTCTGCAGGAGAAGTAACTCTCTTCCCTGAATATGTAAAGGAATATAAAAGTCACAGTCCCCTACTACTCAAAAATATTTATAAATGTATTTTAATTTTATGTTAATTACTGGTTCAAAAATTGAATTCTGTAAATTATGGACAGTAAGTAACTTAAAGCCAAAATTTCAGATAATTCTTTTTAATATCCTAAAGATTAATACCTCGAAATACAAGCCCATGAGGACTCCATGAAGAAAGCATAGCCTTATCATCTGTTCTATCAACACTGTTGTGACTTAAGTAGGGTCACAACAAAAGCTTATTAACCGCTTGTGATTATATATATATATATATGTTCTATGTATATATTAAGACATGAAGAAATGGCCTGAAGTTGTGCCATGGGAGGTTTGGATTAGATATTAGGAATAATTTCTTCATGGAAAGGGTGTTTAGGAATTGGAACAGGTTGACAAAGGAAGTGGTGGAATCACAATCCCTGGAGGTATTTAAGGTATTTTTTAAGTTAAAAAATATAAATAAATAAAAATAAATAAAAAATATATAAAATAAAATGTTACTCAAATATTTATTTGATTTCTTATCAACTTTTTCTGACTTTGTTTTTTTTTTTTTTCACTTGACTAGTCAACCTGATGACTAGAACCCTTGGAAGAATACTTCATTTCACAAAACTTAGAATTGAATGACATTAACAAAGCAATGCAAAATCTCTCTTTTTTTTTTTTTTTTTTTTTTTTTCCCCCCAGATCCACTGAATTGAATGGTATTAATAAAATGGGAAAAATGAAAAAAAACACAGTTTATATAAGAATAACCCATAGGGCCCTCTGACTTTCATTTTTATGCAGATGAAGGAGAGCTCTGCCTGTTGACAACCTCCAGTCTTGTATGCAAGTACGGTCTTTTCCATAGATGAAAGAGAATAATATGCAGAAAATCTTCACGTTTATGTATTTCTTTGTCATCATAACCATTTCTCCACAACATAAAAATAAGAAGGTTTATTTGCAAAGACAAAACCTCTATGTTCATTATTCATACAAAGCCATTCACACTATTCAATGAAAAGTTTGCAGCTGTGGCAGGATTGGAAGATCAAGCAGGTATTGAATCTACAGTAATGAGATAGCCTGATAATAATCAGGCTACAAAGCAAAAGTATGTTCCATAGATTGGGACTCTAAGATAATCACTGAAATGGGAAGGTGGGAAACTACTATTAGAATGGATTTGGACAAATCCAGTCTAAATCTCTGGTAGTTAAGGACCATGCTCAGGATTGTTTTTCTATGATTTTATATTAGAAATTTAACTAGGTGTGGAAAAGATGAGTTAATTTCATGAAAATGTACAATTTAACTCTAGTCTTATGATTAGACTAGAATAATCCACCTTTTATTTACTCAATTTAAATACATAAAATTAGTCAGATTGACCTGTGATACAAGATGGTCTTTTCAGTCCTGGTTCCTTATTGTATTTAAAAATACAGACTAGAAGCCCACAGACCTTTACAATAATGCTTATCAGATTTTTGATTAGATGCATTAAGAGAAAGTGAAAAAATATGTGGAAGTTATTATATTTCCTGCTATACTGGGAAATACAGGGTACAGCTTGTGACACTGCTAATTAAATATATAAGGTGTGGTGTAGTAATGTCTGTGCATGGCTGGCCTTAGTAAAGCTCCAGATACCTAATATGTTGTGAGAAGTGTTAATATGATTCGTGTCGTGTATGAAACAATGCTAGGGCAGCATGATGAAATGTAACTTTCTATCTAAGAAAAACAGAGTGATTAGTGTACATAGTTCTTGTACTGTGCAAAATTAGAGTCTAGCAATTTGTGTAAATAGAGGGCTTGAAGGACGAACACTGAGACTCAAGTCTGGGAGATAAGAGGACCAAGGAGGTTTTTTTGGAAACTACTGCCTTCTGCATGAGATGCTGCCCAAGCTTCTGATGTTTGGCAAAAGGATCCACCAAATAAGGAGAAAGGGGGACTTGAAGGACAACCGAAGGACAAAGCCTGGGAGGAAGACTATGAGCCTTCAGCACAAGAGACCCCCAGAAAGACCACCAGAGACTGATACGCATGCGTCTGGAGAGGGTTTGGATTCTGGGAACTAATTATAATAACCCTGCCTTTTCTAGGAATAGTGATGAATATGTATTAGTCTAGGAGCATAAAAATCAGCTTCCTGATGTAACAGGTGTGCATCTTGGTGGAGCAGGGACTCCCGGTGCACCCAGCACTGTTTGCTTGCCTCTATTCGCTTAATAAATTACAAACTTTAATTTTAATCCTATTTGGACTCAAGCATTTATCACAATGTGAACCTAAGGATGATGAAATTTGACTGAATAATGTGTTCTGAAAGTGTGATAGAAATTAGAAATTTATGGAACTTCACTGAAACATGAATTAAATATTGAAATAAACACTGATATTAACCATTAGCTATTTTGATACCTTCTGCATTTTCTGTCTGTTACTATCTACTCTATTCTATGACAAGGCATTAAGCTTTTATAAATTTCCAGCTAATAGAAGCCTCCATATTTCTTCATTTAAAATGTATTATACTCTTTAATTACCTTGCTATAATATCAGAGTTTAATTCCTGAAATCCTGACATATGAATAATTCCACTAAGATCAAAAGGAAAAAGGAACCCCTAAAGAACCCTGAATATGACAAAGAATATGACAAAGGTGTTCACAAGAGGTACATGGTTTTCTAAGGGCTGAGAACTGACCCTGGAAAATGCAAAACCTCCTGAGGGTGGTTGGAACCTAGCAACATTTAGCTGTTTTATGCATGATATTTATTCCTGGGATGCCACTTCAGATTATTTCTGTTAGTTTTTCTCAAGTATCAAGTTCTTTATTCTTTAATTTTGTACATCTAAAGGCTAACACACAGGAGAAGGGGGTGCTCATTTCTCTATATCATATTTGCTTTATAACTGCAACTATGTCATTATAAGGGAAATGTTTGTGTGCCTAGATCTATTTAAATTCTTTTGTGTTTTAATTACCCTCCTGACTTTGTCCTGATGGGCTGTTGTTTATTCAAAAGGAACAGCTCGAGGATTTTCATAAACATGACACCAAAATGGGAAGGAAGGGGAAAGAAAACACATATTTTCTCCATCAGGAAAAGAAGCCAAGACAGAGGTGGGAATTGACAGGGAAAAGCAACAGTGTTGCCTAAAATTCCACATCTGAGGTTTTCTTCAAATGCTTAAACAATCAGTGTGCAAGCAGCCAAAATTGGGTCACTGACATTAGAAAATGAAGAAGTTCTATTATATCTTTGGAGATTAAAACTGATTCTCTTGGCCCAAGGGTTGCAAGGGTTAGGGAATAAGGTGAAAATAGAACAGAAAATTGTCATCTCAGAAAAAAAAAAATGTTCCAAGCAAAAGTAGAAAAAATTAGTATCAAACTATTGCGATGAGTTTTATAAAGATTTTTCCTTTTTCTTTTTCTGCTTCTCTTTAACTGGGAGTCTGTCAGGAAAGCTATTAAAATGAAAATATGAATTAAAATGGAGAAAGAATACAGACAAAATGATTGAAGGAATATTCCAAAATAATTCGTTGTTATAATTACTATAAGTAGTATATTGCAATATGAATTGTAATCATTTATATAAATCTCATGAATTTGTTCTGGATTAAGTTGCTCTGCCTCCTTGAAAAAAAGTAGGTCAAAATGTTGATTTTTGAATGATATTAAATAAGTTAGAACAGCATGTCAGTTCTGGAATGTATCTTTCATTTCCCTTTCTTTGAAAATTTCAATTTTCATTTTGTTATCTGATGAAATTTTCTGTCAGAAGAAATAAGCAAATCACATGACTGATATAATATTTATCTTTTTTTTTCAGTTACTCTTTGCAGATAATTATTGTATTTTCAGAACATCACGATGCATATAGTGTAGATAGATAGGTAGATAGATAGATCTAGATACGGAGTATAGACTGTATATAAATGTATAGACTGGCACAGTCTATATGAAATTTAAAATACATTTTATTTTTATATTTGATTATATCTTCATTATTAAATATGAAAATGTTAAAACTTAACAAAAAACATACTCCTTATCAGAAAGATATTTCTAATATAATTTTTGCATCTTTAAAGTCATACAGCCTTTCCTAATATGGTGTCCTCTTGTTCTCTTTCCCCTTCCCCTTCTTCTTCTTTCCTTAATTACTCTGGCATTTAAGACTATGGAATGTCCCTCATATATAGAATAATTTTGAATTATGCTATTTTCTTCAATGTGGATCTAAAGCCTTACTGAGAACCATTTCTGAAAATGAATGCAGGTTATATAAGATTAAGCAGATATTGGCAAACATCACCTTGATGGCATTTCCAGATTAACACATCTTGGTGGTTATTCTGGGTTTCTAAAGCTGAAAAGAGTTAACAGGAAAATATTCTCTCACTGATATATACAGTATCTTTAAGATGTTTATTGCTGTTTCTAAGGTTTTGATACAGAGATTTCCCAAATGTACTTTGGAAAGCACGTTTTATTACACAGTCATTGAAACAGGCTTGTATCTCAAATTATTTAATTTAAACTTCTGGAGTTTGATGCACTTGTTAAATGAAAAAGTATTGTAATAGTAAAACTGGGATAGATTGAGAAAGATTCAGGTAATGAACAATTATTTGTTTTTCTTTGCACAGTACATTAAAGATTTTCCCTGAAAAGAGTCCTGTCAGTCCTTGGCCCTGGATACGACGTTGAAAGAATAATATCACCTAATTTCTTAGTAATAATAGCTGAGCTTTACAGAATCACAGAATCATCTGGTTGGAAGAGACCTCCAAGATCACCGAGTCCAACCTCTGACCTAACAGTAACAAGTCTTCCTCTAAATCATATCCCTAAGCTCTACATCTAAACATCTTTTTAAAAGATATCCAGGGATGGTGACGCATCCACTTCCCTGGGCAGCCCATTCCAATGCTTAACAAACTTTTTAGTAAAGAAGTTCTTCCTAACATCCAACCTACACCTCCCCTGGCACAACTTTAGCCCATTCCCCCTTGTCCTGTCACCAGGCATGTGGGAGAATAGACCAACCCCCACCTCGCTACAGCCTCCTCTAAGGTAGAGTGCAATAAGGTCGCCCCTGAGCCTCCTCAATTCCAGACTAAATAATTCCAGCTCCCTAAGCCACTCCTCATAAGACTTGTTCTCCAGGCACCTTACTAGCTTTGCTGCCCATCTCTGGACTTGCTCAAGCACCTCGATGCCCTTCTCGATTGCCCAAAACTGAACACAGTACTCAAGGTGCAGCCTCACCAGAGCGGAGTACAGGGGGACAATCACTTCTCTAGACCTGCTGGCCACACTTTCTTATGCAAGCCAGGATGCTGTTTGCCTTCTTGGCCACCTGAGCACACAGCTGGCTCATATTCAGCCTACTATCAACCAATACTCCCAGGTCTTTCTCTGCCAGGCAGCTTTCTAACCACTCATCTTCCAGCTAGATCATAGAACTGGACAACAGGAAATGTATATCTGAAATCCTACAAGTCTCTTCACTCTATATGCAAAGCTCAGTCCTCACCTCCTGAGAGCACTTCACTTTTATTCCTTTTTTTTTTCAGATTAAAAAAAAATTCAGAGTATAGAATATTATTTTAAAGATGAAATTCATCAGGCTGTTCTCCATTTTTTTTTATAATCTTGAAATTACAGAATCACAGAAGAGCTGAAGTTGTCAGGGATCCCTGGAAATCCAACCCGGGGTCAGTTATAGCAAGTTGTTCTGAGTCCAGTGAAATTTTGAGTAGCTCCAAGGAAGTAGATTACACTACCTTACCAGACAAACTGTTCTACAGTTTCAGTGCTTTCAAAGTAAGGAGCTTTCTTATATTTAAATCACACATTTCACTTTGTTCTCATTGCTTTTTTTTTCCTTTTACTGGGCACCTCTGAGAAGAATCTGACTCCATCTTCTATACTCTGTCTCATTGGGCATTGACAGTCATTGACACATTGGCAGGTTGTATGGATCAGCCTCCCTGAGCCTTATCTCTTCAGATGACCATGATATGTCATCTATTATGTAGGAGATGATGAGACAATGAGATGATGAGATCTATTTCCAGACAATAGATTGGAAAATTCTGGATGTGCAGAAAGGAAGGGAGACTAGAAAACACAGCCAGTCTGAAAAAATGTTGTAGTTAGACTAGTAAATTAAGAATGAAGGATTTCAGCCTTCATTATCAGCAATCTTGCATTTGTTTTTAACTAAAATTAATGTTCTGTGAGATAGTATAGATTCAGGACTTGATGCTTTTTTTGTGTGTGTTGATATGGCCTTCAATCCATATCTAACTATAACTCTATTTTTCGTTAGAGCTATAAGTGATTTAGCAAGAATATTCTTATGCTAATCAGTAAATAATCTTTTAGTAACAATCTCACAGCAATTTTTGTTTGCTTTCAAAAATAAAAATAAAAAAGACCAAAATATCAAATAAGGACTGTGCTTCTGAAAGAGAAGGTGAAAAACTGTTTGAGTACCAAATTTCTTTTCCTCTTGTAAAGATTTAACACTGAGAAAAGTCAAGAGGTTTATTTTTGTGTGTGTGTAGTTATATGAAAAAAAAAAACAACAATTCACACCATTTAGTATTACTTTTGGTTGTTTTTATGTTTGTTTTTGCCTTTGCAATAAGTTTTTATATGATCACCAGTAAGGTCTATTTGTAACTTAAAATTTGAACAAAAATTCCCTCCTTCATTTTTATCCGCTACCCCAGGTATTAACGAGCTGATGGTCACATATGACATTAATGCAATCTAATTAAGAAATAACAGAGATAATAAAGTAGCTAGCAAAGAAAAAAAAAAATAAGGAAAAAAGAAAAGTTGCTAACAAAGTTATAGTTAAATGATCAAGGCAATGGTTTCCAACACATTTGTAGAACAGACACTTTCATTTTCTTGTTTAAACTATAATCAGACTTCAGATGATTAAAGCAAGGAGCAAAGATGACAGATGGTTTCTGTGCTTGTCAATCACTTTATCTTGATATGTAATAGCTACCAGCCAGACTAAATAAAACTCTCACTCTCACATTGTGGAAACTGGCACAAGGCTGAACAAACTCATTCCACCTTCAAGTCCCATCAAAATTCTAGAGTTAGCATAAGCTTACACAACGCAGAAACCAGATGGAGTTTTTGTTGAAACTGGCCTGAAGATATTATCTCTATTAGATTTGTTGCAATCACACTGTTATCATTTCATAAATTCCACAGCTAACAATAGAAGCCTAATTGCCTATTTATATATATATATATATATATGTATATATATATATATATATATATATATAGTTTCCTACTATATAGAAATCTAGAAATCCTCAGACTCCTGAGTAGTGATTTATCCTCATTGACATTCAGACCCAGGACTGAACTCTTTTGGAACTTTTCAAATAGGCTTTCTGTTTTGTTTTCATTTTTTAAAATCACTTGCTTATGTATCTTGTGAATTGGATATATAATACAAGTTTTTCAATATATTTTTCTTCAGTAAATTACTAGCATCTCATTTTTCTCTAAAAAGGGGTATTAATGCAAGAACCTGGCTATCAAATCTCTGTCCAACAAAATGTGCATGTGAATTATATCATAATGAGGCTAAAAAAGAATTCAGAAAGCAAGGAAGAAAAGTCTTTGACTACATGACTTTAAGGAATAAAAACTACAGGTCGCAATTAAATACAAAAGAGTTCTGAGATAAATTAGTCACAAATGTACCAGGAAATTTTCTGTAAGCATCAGCACTAGGAATTTAAGTTTAGCTTTAGAATAAATAAATAAATAAATAAATAAAATTAATTTCCTAGATTATGTCTCTGGAAGGCTGGAAAGGCAAACAGAATTTTTGTTTGTATTAATAAATCAGATTTTATTTTATTTTATTTTATTTTATTTTATTTTATTTTATTTTATTTTATTGTTTTATTTTATTTTAATTTTATTTTATTATTTTATTTATTTTTAATTTTATTTTGTAATGTTAGGCAATATTTGCAAATAATAGGGAACAATTATTTTTCAACGATCCTGGGAATCTGGAGAGGTCCCGGTAGACTGGAAGCTGGCAAATGTTGTGCCGATTTTCAAGAAGGGTCAGAAAGAAGACCCAAGCAATTACAGGCCTGTCAGTCTCACATCAGTGCCTGGTAAAATCATGGAGAAGATGGTTCTCGAACTTATTGAGGCGCACCTGGGGGACAAAGCAGTCATTGGTCCCAGCCAGCATGGGTTTGTGAAGGGTAGGTCCTGCCTAACTAACCTGATTTCCTTTTATGATAAGATCAGCCGTATGGTGGACCAAGGGAAACCAGCTGATGTGATTTTTTTGGACTTCAGCAAGGCTTTTGACACGGTTCCCCATAGAATCCTACTGGACAAAATGTCCACCATACAGCTAAATAAAAACATCATCCGATGGGTGAGCAATTGGCTAACAGGCAGGGCCCAAAGGGTTATGGTAAATGGGGCTGCGTCAGGCTGGCGGGCGGTCACCAGTGGGGTCCCTCAAGGCTCCATTTTAGGGCCGGTACTTTTCAATATTTTTATAAATGATCTGGATGTAGGAATAGAAGGTATTTTGAGCAAGTTTGCTGATGACACCAAACTTGGAGGAGTTGTGGACTTGAATGAGGGTGGAAAGGCCTTGCAGAGGGATCTGGACAGGTTGGAGAGCTGGGTGATCACCAAACGCATGAAGTTCAATAAGAGCAAGTGCCGGGTCCTGCACCTGGGACGAGGAAACCCTGGCTGCATGTACAGACTGGGCGATGAGACACTGGAGAGCAGCCTACAAGAGAGGGATCTGGGGGTCATGGTAGACGGCAAGTTGAATATGAGCCAGCAGTGTGCCCTGGCAGCCAGGAGGGCCAACCGTGTCCTGGGGTGCATCAAGCACGGCATCGCTAGTAGGTCAAGGGAGGTGATTGTCCTGCTCTACTCTGCGCTGGTGCGGCCTCACCTCAAGTACTGTGTGCAGTTCTGGGCACCACAGTATAAAAAGGACATGAAACTGTTGGAGAGTGTCCAGAGGAGGGCTACGAAGATGGTGAAAGGCCTGGAGGGGAAGACGTACGAAGAACGGCTGAGGGCACTGGGCCTGTTCAGCCTGGAGAAGAGGAGGCTGAGAGGAGACCTCATCACAGTCTACAACTTCCTCATAAGGGGGTGTCGAGAGGCAGGAGACCTTTTCTCCATTAACACAGTGACAGGACCTGCGGGAACAGGGTTAAGCTGAGGCAGGGGAAATTTAGGCTTGACATCAGGAGGAGATTCTTCACAGAGAGGGTGGTTGCACACTGGAACAGGCTGCCCAGGGAAGTGGTCACTGCACCAAGCCTGACTGAATTTAAGAGGAGATTGGACTGTGCACTTAGTCACATGGTTTGAACTTTTGGATGGACCTGTGCGGTGTCAAGAGTTGGACTTGATGATCCTTAAGGGTCCCTTCCAACTCAGGATATTCTATGATTCTAATTTGTGATTATTCAGGTATAAAAAGTGAGAGGGACAGAAAAATTTAAATCCCTTCTACTTTACATAAATTTCAAGACACATTGTCTGCCTCAGCTGAAACACATTATGTAATACTTGCCAGCTAGAGTCTGTCCTGTAGGAAGGTTGCTACTAGTTACTGCCTAATGAATGTCTCTAATGAATTCTGGAAAAATTCCAGCAAATGGGGAAATCCCATCTAGGAAGTGCAGCATGTGTGTTTGGTGGTTTTACTCAGATGGCCAGCCAAGGTCCACCACAACTGCTCTTTCCTCTCTTCCCTCAAGAGGAAGGGGGGAGAAAATAAAAGGAAAAGGGCTCAAGGCTTGAGATAAGGATGGGGAGATATCTCAATAAAATATTAATAATAAAATAGATAATAAAATTTATTGCCTACTACTAGCAAGCTAGAGAAGTGAGAAACAAAGGAAAGAAACCAAAAACACCTTCCTCCCATCCATACTCTTCCACGTCCTCCCTCCAAGTGGTGCAGGGAAACTGGGAATGGGGGCTGCAGTCAGTCCAGTACTTCATCTCTGTCACTCCTCACTTGCCCAGCTGTGGTTCCGTAGCAGGTGGATTTTTTTTTTTTTTCCAAGCCACTGATTGCCACAGTCTATGGGATTCACTTTCAGAGGAAAATATCTAAAAATATTTGTTCATACATGATGTGAAGTTCACAGCTGTATGTGAAATAGGTACCAGGGTTTCTCAGATAGTCAAGAGGGATTTAGTCAGTGTAGCTGATAAATCCTGCAGAGTGGCTCCACTAACAACAGAAACTTCCTAAAGGGCCACAACAATGACACACCTATCTCAGCACTCTGACTTTGATAGTGCAGGTTAATAAGAGAATACAGCACAGTAGCCTTGTTGATTTTTCTTTGAAGTTTATCCTATGCCCCTATAATTCATTAGTTCTATATTGGGGATATTAAAAAGTACTTCATCGTCTAGCATTCCGGTACCTGCTCTTGGTCATGTTTTCCATGAGTTTGTCCAGCGGAAGATGCCCTGAGATAAATAGTTCAGTTCAGCTGCCACACAGTCTCTAGGACCAGATAAAGTTCCCTAAGGTGTATTACTTGTTCTTGTCACAGAATCACAGAATAGTCTAGGTTAGAAGAGACCTCCAACATCACAGAGTCCAACCTCTGACCTAATGCTAACAAGTCCTCCACTAAAACATATCCCTAAGCTCTATATCTAGACGTCTTTTAAAGACCTCCAGGGATGGTGACTCCACCACTTCCCTGG
Organism: Heteronetta atricapilla; assembly: GCA_011075105.1. Lineage (NCBI taxonomy): Eukaryota > Metazoa > Chordata > Aves > Anseriformes > Anatidae > Heteronetta > Heteronetta atricapilla. The sequence goes on along the minus strand of CM021731.1, from coordinate 51,752,028 downwards.
GCAGCCTATTCCAATGACTAACAATCCTTTCAGTAAAGAAGTTTTTCCTAATATCCAACCTAAGCCTCCCCTGGCTCAATTTTAGTCCATTCCCCACTTGTCCTGTCACCAGGCATGTGGGAGAATAGACCAACCCCCATCTCACTACAGCCTCCTTTAAGGTACCTGTAGAGTGCAATAAAGTCACCCCTGAGCCTCCTCTTCTCCAGGCTAAATAGTCCTAGCTCCCTCAGCTGCTCATCGTAAGACTTGTTCTCCAGACCCTTCACCAGCTTCGTAGCCCTTCTCTGGACTCGCTCAAGCACCTCCATGTCCTTCTTGTAGCGAGGGGCCCACAACTGAACACAATACTCGAGGTGCAGCCTCACCAGAGTCGAGTACAGGGGGATGATCACTTCCCTAGCCCTGCTGGTCATACTGATTCTTATACAAGCCAGGATGCTGTTGGCCTTCTTGGCCACCTGAGCACACTGCTGGCTCATATTCAGCTGACTATCGACCAATACTCCCAGGTCCTTCTCCGCCTGGCAGCTTTCCAACCACTTATCTCCCAGCCTGTAGCTCTGCTTGGAGTTGTTGTGCCCCAGGTGCAGGACCCGGCACTTGGCCTTGTTGAACTTCATACCATTGACCTCAGCCCATCGGTCTAGCCTATCCATATCCTCCTGCAGAGACTTCCTGCTGTCCTGCTGCTCTAGACAGCTCTGGTCTTCTGCTGGTCCTCTGTCCAGTCTAATCACATGTAGAGATTTCAGGGAGTCTGTAGCATCTCAAATAAAAACAAATATTTTGGAGATGTATTTTCCACATGGAGGTGTCTAATATTTTTTATGATGTTACAAGGTAATCTGCTTAGCTTACATATGACAATCTGAGATTTCCAGGGTCAATCTGCTATTCCTGCCATTACTTTGCAGATTTCTCACACACTTCAGTGTGCCTCACATGGCACTACGTGTATACTAATTAATATACAATTAATGGAGCATTCAGAGCAGTTCATTTTACCCTACCATCCTACTGGATGGTTCACTGGGCTACATTAATTGTATTGTGAACCAGTGAAGAATCTGCTTAAGAATCTGCCTCAAACATAGATACATTTATACAGACATCCACATTGAACTATCTCAATTCCACATTCACGCACAGCCCACTGTCTGACAAATATTATCTTTCCTCAAATAGACCAGACTTTTTAATTGATTTTTTAGTTGTAAGAGATAAGTTGTAAGAGATGAGTCTGGATTTACAACTTTTACAACTTTTGTGGGATATTGTGATTACATTTCAATGCATGCACTGAAATAGTCCTGAAATAGAGCAACTGTTCACACTGTAGGTTTTTTATTATTATTATTTTTATTTTTTTCCCTCTCCACATGGAATTGTCACTTCTTATTGCTGGTGTTCTCTTCTTCATTTATAAAATAGGTTCCAGGTTCCTGGGCTTGATTATATTCCCTTCCTATATTAACAGCCATGTGATTCCCAATGTTTTGGGACACAGGACACGTGATTCCCAAAATACCACAGGCCATTCAGTCAGAAGAAAAGTCTTCTGTGTTACATAACATATAGTCAAATCAAGAAGCCTATTCTTTGGGAGAAAATGGAAGTTTTGTCTATGATTACTATGTTGTAGTAAGTCACAAGAGTGAAATGAGATTTATTTTTTAACTAACCCCAATGTAGTATTTTTGAGGCAGTTGAACTTTCAAAAATATTTTGATCTCAGGTTCTCCCAGTTCAAAACCAAAAGTAAAATGGAAAGAAACAGAACCAACCAACCAACCAAGCAAACAAACAAATAAAAATCACCCAAAAATGCAGCAGAATTTTCTCCCCCTTCTCCTCTTTGGAAAATGATCATTTTCTGTAAGTACACTTCTTCTGAACAATTATTTTCAAAAAAAAAAAAAAAAAAAAAAAACAATCAAAAAAACCACCACCAACAAAAACCCTTCTCATTGTTCCTAATAGTATTTAATAGTTTGAAGGCTGTGGGACATGAACCATTCTGCCAAAGGATGATGCACTACAACTAAGCTACTTGCTTGTGTATTAGGTAGATTTTAACTTAGAGATTTTTTTCTGTCATGTTGTACTGATGTTACTACCACTGGCAACAAACAGTGCCCCCGTTGAGATAGCTCATCATCTGTCTTGGGAGTGAGGATTTGTTTGTGGACAAGCACACATTCTGATAGCTGCAGACATGGCTCAGTAAGGTTACTTCCCATAGTCTTAAACTGTAGCCACAATGGGAAATCTAGAGCTCCTTGGTTGTTCACCAAATATGAAGGAACAGTAGCAATGTTTTTCACAAGTTAGTGCTTCTGCACTTGTTCTGGAATGTATGTACTATGTCGGAGATGGTTGGCTTGATAAGTTGGCTTAGAATCATAGCTCAAAAACTGGTTAGAAAAACTTTCATTTTGAACAAGATAAGGTTAAAGATGACCAGCAGAATCAATATTGTTTTATCTGATTTTACAGAATTTTCTGCAATGGCTAGCAGATAATGTAGAAGTAGAAAAGCTGGGAGACAATATAAAATCATTGTATTAAAGGTTCTGTGATTTACACAGGTCCAAGGGGAACATAAGCAAAGGACTTTACTTCACTGTGGACTGTGAAGTAAAAACATTGTCTAGCTTTGGAAATAAGCACTGAGAGAATACTAAGGGCAAGTAACATATTTGGTGTGTTCTTACTCATCCAGAGGCATATGCTTATGGCTACTGATGGACACAAGGTTAGAGCTAGATCACTTCCTGCTCTGAGTCTTCCTACCCAGATTAATATTATTGTGAGTTCCACTACACTCTACTTTTATTTTGTTTTGTTTTGTTTTTGCCTGTGTGTTTTGTTGTTGTGATGGTGGTTGCTTTTTTTGTTTATTTGTTTCACTCCTAGAAAAAAAAAAAAAAAAAAAAAAAAAACACCTAAGAAGCTTCCTGTTGAAACTCTTTTTAGTGAAATTGTCCTCTGTTTTCTGAGAATTACCACATATTCTTTAAATCCCTTGAGAGTGTTTATAAAACTACTTTTAATTCTTCCCAGACGGTGGCTTTTAGCCACCACAAAATTATTACAGTCTAACAGTGTTCTATAAAAAGATATTTACATTAGATATATTGCATGAAATATCCATAAGAATTAACCCTTAATAAACCATACACTTCAAATATTTACCCCATAAAACGCTGGGATATGAAGTGAACTCATATATTGAAAGGGGGAATAATATGCAGGCTTTATAATTTAGCTGACAGTGATATTCCTGTGGAGGAAAAAATAAATACAAGAGAACAAGCTGTTTGGAACAAGTTAGAAGTAAATTATGATCTTAAGGATGGAAACAGAAGGCTACCATTTTACTGTGTAAGATACATATAAAAGATTACTTAACCCTAAATTCCTTGTAATTTGTGCATATTTATATATAATAATGTATAACTATTCTGAAAAAGAATAAAAAATAGCTTAAAGTATCCGCAGTAGATAGGGAATAGTTGTAAAGAAATGATTTTTAAAAGATTTCTATTTAAAAGACACAGCAATGCTTATGAAAGACTTTTCTCAATTCAAACCATCTGGTTACTGTGACAATTTGGCAGTTATTTTTATTTTAGTATAGTAAACCTAGAATTAACTGTTCTGGCCATTACAGATAATAGTAGATGCTGCACACAGTTTTGAAAAATATTCTCCACTTCCAATATAATTACTAATTTTCCAACTAAAATTATTATAATTCAGTGATGTTAGCCACTTCCAATAGCCTGAACTGTCTGTTATAAATATATAGATCCATATTACATTTATTTAAATATATTCATGTATCTACCCAAACCAACAACTAGTCACACTTCTTGACTCAAAAATGAAGACTTCTAGGTTGTCTCTGAGATATACAGATTGAACTAACTAAAATGTCTAGAGAAGAATCTGAAATCTCTATTTAACATACCGTCCTTGGCATCAAGCCAAATATTTTGGTTATTTAAGCTCCGATCTTGCAAAGGGAAGTTCATGCACATGGATTCTCATTAACTTCAAAGCGATGTTGCACAGTCACAGGAAAGTTCAGTTTGTTTTCCAGGACTGTTGACCTACATGTGATTGGAGCCAAAGTGTCAGAAGGAATAACTGGAAATGATCCAGATTTACACCAGAGAAAATGTGCATAGAGTTAGACTTCTGTTGGTATCTAAATCTCATCTCTGCAACTTTTAACTAGGAGGATTTAAAAAGAATTCCAGTACAGCTCATCTTTTCTTAATAAAATTGATTCATGTAGTTGAAGCCCCATCCAAGGTTGTTAGAACAGCTAATTTGAAGATAAATCTAACTTTTAAGGAAAGATTTGACCCTTGGATGCACACATGCGACTTTCATTATGCTAATAGGAGCCACATTCATGTAATCCAAGGACAAAATTTGTTCCTTAGCAAAATGATGTAAAATAAACAGATAATAAAGTGCATCAGTGCAGCAAGGGAAGCTAATTTCATAGGAGGGAATTTCATTGGGCTGTGTCTTCAAATGCTGTGGAAATAAACTTTTGAAATAATACACATAACTCACTGACTTGTAAAAACTAAATCCTTTTATGTGTAAAGTGATTTTTATTTTCATAAAAATAGATAGTTTTGAGAACAAAACCAAACAAAATCAAACTGGGGTTTATATATTTTTATTGTTTCATGTGAATGAAGAAATGTGAAAAGGGGTGTGGGTCAATGATTTATTTTTAGACACATCCACAGAAATACTATGGAAAATTTAGAATATTTTATTTTATAATGCTAATATTACATTTACTCATGACACTTATTATGTTGCTTTCTGTAACTAGTAGAAAAATTTAATACAAAACTCTGGCATGTATTAATTTCTGCACAGAAAAATATAGTTAATGAATATAGTTAGTGAATAAAATGTTTCAGCCCACAAGTGCAAAATACAAGGAAAGTATACTGATTGTCTCAAAAATGTCAAGTGTTGGCTCTGTTTCAAAGCCAACTTGGATCAGTACTCTTGTTTTTAAAAGTATTCTTGTATAACATTGAAAACCAAGACATTTTTCCTATTTCTTCCAGGGCGCTCTTCTTCCAAACTCCTTAAAATTGTTTTATTTGCCCTCACCTTTAAAGATGTAGATCTAAATCTCTTCACCTGGGCATTCAATAGTAAATGAAATGTTTAACCTCTTTATTCCTGGGCTTAGAGAGAGAGAGAGAGAGAGAGAGAGAGAGAGAGAGAGAGATTAGAAGATCCCATGCTATTTGTATCGTTCTCATTTCTTTGTTTTTAGCTTGTAGACAGACTACCATGCCATATAAGGTTAGACAAATTATTTCCTCACATTGTATATTACCTCCCAAGATAAAACAAGAAAGAAGATACATTTGAAAGTTACAGTGCCCATACCTATTGTGAACATGTTTATTCTCTTGGGCAGAGAGAAACTTTCCCTGGTATTTATTTTAAAAAGGATTGCTGATCTGAAATATTTCAGGGAAGCAGCAGTTACCTAGGAGTATAAAAGTGAAAGGAAATATAATAGAAAAGAAATATAATACACACTGTTGGGACTTATATTTTAAGCCTCCTGGAAACAGCTGAAATCTTTTTTCTCAACAATGTAGGCAAGAAAATATCATCTTATAAAAGTAGCAACTGGGACATAATATATTGTACATTAGTGGAAATGGATAATGCTGTGAATCTTCTTGGTAGTCTTGACTTTTTTTGTTTGTTTGTTTGTTTTGTTTTGTTTTTTTTCTGAGCTTCTTCTAATGCAATATATGATATGACCCTCTCCACCCTCCCTCTCCAACATAATGTTCATTAGTAACGCTCAGAACTGCTCACTTAGTGCTACAGATATATTTTCAATGACTAGCAAAACCATATCATTAGACACATTTTCCAATTGCCCACTGTTTCCAGTCATTTTCATTTCAGTAAGATGTAGTGATGAGTGTGGTTTTGGTAGTGCATTTAAATAATGCATTACCCCTTAACACACTGCACATTATCTGACACTTCTAATACTTTTTCAGAGAGCATTTCTAGTGACATGCTCAGAGGTATCCCCCTGCATAGGTTAAAATTGCAAAGTATTACCTGGAAAGTATTTTCATGAAGAGTAGCTTTATTCACAGTAGTGAATAAAGTGTTTCCCTTCCCGGAGTTTACAAGTCCCTTATCTAACAAGAGAACCTCTCTTATTTGCTGTAAGAAAATCTTTTTACTTCAGAAAAAAATACTAGTTAGCAGGTTTGATTGAGCCCCTAGAGATCTCTTTTTTGTCTTTCTCTATGTTATGTATTTAACAGACAGTTAAAAAACACTCTCAAGGCAGCCTGGAGAAGGTCATCCAAGTGGTCAGACATAGTGAATGTATGACCTTCCTTTGTGAAACCTAGTCTGATGAGAATCAGATATTTTTGTCCATTTTTACCTCATCCTGTTATACAGTGAATAAAACAGATGCCTTAAAACCAAGCAGCACTTTTAGCAAGCCCTTTTTAGTGTTCCTTAAAGTCTTCCTGAGCTCCATAAAGTGCTCAGTCTAAGAGAGTTTTGAATAGTGATAATTTCAGAAAACCAAACCAACCAAGCAGAGCGATCTAGCAGATCAGTAAGAAGCAAAGATAACTTCCAGAAAGTTTGGAAGTTATTAAAGAATTTTTACTGAAAAGTTTTTTTTTTGTTTTTGTTTTTTTTAATTTCCCTTTTCTTTTTGATATGTTAAAAATTTTTATTAAAATTTATGGAAAAAAATGGGGATCACTGTAGGAAATACCCATCTTGCAAAACAGAAATAAAATACCTAATAGTTTAATAGATAAAATATTTTTCATACTTAATAGTCTCGTGCAACTGTCTTCAATAAAATCTGTGCGATGAACTTAGTCTTCATGCATGTTATGCAGTTATGAAAATGATAATTAATCTGTGGTTCACTAGCTGCAAGGAAGTCCTACAGAATCAGCTATCATTATTTATACAGTACCCTGAAGAGCTGAAAAGAGATAAGTGTCTTGGCTAGCTACTGATGACTGTTGCAGGGACTTTGGTAATACTAAGCCATATTAAAATGTGAAATGTCTTGACAAACTATAAAATCATTTGCTTTTATGTATGAACACACAGAGGTACGTAATGTTTTCTAAACACATATATATATATGTATAAGTACATATAGCTCGTGGTTGGCAGTATCAAGAAACTTTTAAAATCTTAAAACAGCATCTCACTAGTGGTGTAAACATCCAGTCTCTTGCCTTAAACAATACAAAGATTGGGGTCAGATTTTGGCCTAGACTTTTCCTGAAGATACAGATGCCAATAAATAAATAAATAAATACATAAATAGAAAGTTGGCTTTTTGCCACTTGCAGGTATGAAATATTGAATGCATGTAGCTATGGTGATTGAATAAATAATAGAAAAAATATGGGAAAAGTTCAGTACTGGGAGTTGAGACTGGCAACCTGACAAGGCTTCACCTTGTTTAGGTATAACGTTTTTATGTTGACCAAAATACTAAAGCAATATTCCTCTCATATATCTACAAATATGATTCAAGAGAAGAGAAAAAAAATAAAATAAAAGAGGTAAAAAAAAATAGAGAGAAAAGAAAGAAAAAGAGAAAAGGGAGAAAAGAGGAAGAGAAAAAAAAAAAAGAGAGAAAAGAAGATGAAAATACAAACAAACAAAATTTAAGAGATTTCAGAAAGAGGAAAAAAAAAAAAAGAGAGAAAAGAAGATGAAAATACAAACACAAACAAAATTTAAGAGATTTCAGAAAGAGGACAAGGAAGATCAGCCTTTCCTTTGAAAATGTCACTTTCACTTCTTTCAAAACATGCCCTTTAGGTCTAATAAGATTGGCAGATGTTTTGATCTTCTCACATATACCTTGAAAGACTATCAAAAATGAAAGAGTATCATTTCGAAGTCATGCCCAACAGTCAAATATTCAATATTTCTTTATGTCCAAAGTATGGCTTACATCACCATGCAGTAATTAAAATGACAGAGATCACCAAATTGGTAAATGTTCATGACAGCCTTTTCAGGGTAAATCCTCTCAGTTCAGTTATGGCCCAAGCGGTTTGTTTGAGGTCCAAGGGAAAGGCAATCACTTGAGTTATTTGGTAGTTTCTGATTTTCAGAGTAAGTAATTTCATAGATAACTCATGACGGCAAATAAAAAGCTGGACAATTAAAAGTTTTTTAGAGACAGAATTTTCTTCACATAAATTATGTTATTTTGCACTGTGATAGAATACAATGATGTAGATTGAGAATGTATAGAGTAGCATATGAATTTTCCCCTCTTCTTCTCTTTCTTTATAATATACAGAAATAAATCTTTATGCACTGTTTATTATGTTTTTGAAATAACACATCAAGTTCAGCCCCAGCAGAAACCTACAGGTTTAAGAAATTCTCAGAATCGTACTGTGACTGCTTCTGACTAAAGATATGATGAAGGGATGACAAAGGAAACATTGATTTTTACATTTTAGAATATGGAAATAATAATATTAACATACATAAAGATACCTAAGCTGTGGTTTAACACTTGATAGTCCTCTCTTCACTAGGAAAGTGAACCTATTGTTGACAAGTTGTCAAAAACACATGATGTATGAAACTAATCACAATTTAACTGCTATTTTAATTGCTATTACAGAAAGTGTTTTTGTGAATGACTGTTATGAAACAGGCTTTATGAAACTTTATTTTATCATGGTTTTCCAAATACAGTAATTTTCAAAAAAGAGTAAATTTTCAGAAGTTTCTAATGTTTCAGAGAAATGTTGAGCTGTTTGGAGAACAATTTCCATTGTCAGCTGTCAGCAACAGATTCACTTTTGGGGTAAATCATGCTTCTGTGCATAGCTGACAAACCTGCATTACACTGTTATAAGAAACTTCACTCAGGAAAATATTTTTGGATTGATTGTGCCCCTAGAAAACTTTTAATTTTGACGTCTCTGGATTTTTTTCTGATTTTTCAATCATTTTGGTTTTTTAAAAAATTATACTATATTATTCAATATTTCACTGTAACAGAAAATCAAAAGGCTAAAATCGAAGGAAAACATTTTGACAGTATTATATATTTGTAAATTGCTTCTACAAGAAAATGTGTTTCGTTTTTTTTTTTTTTTTTTGAGATTATTTGTTCAGAACCTTTTTCTTATTAATCATCCCTAAACTTATGAACTCTGAAAACTTTCATAAGATTAAAATTTTGTTCTTTAAATCAACTTAGCGTTAGCATTCTTAACACTACCGTATTATTATCATAATGATTTGCGAAAACAAAAATGTCATTTATTAATACCACAGTACTATTACAAAAAAGAAGACAAAAAGATGCTAGTGAATGGGAAGGAACCAAGTTTTTATCCTATACACACCTATCTTTCTTCATAAAATTATTATTATTTTTTTTTTGGATTGCAGGCAGATATTCAGTTTGGAGAGTCTCTCTCTCTCTCTCTCTCTCTCTTCTCTTTCTCTCTCTCTCTTTTTCTCTTTCTCTCTCTCTCCTTTTTTTTTTTATTTTTTTTTCTAAAACAGAAGGGTTTATCCACTTCCTCATTATTATTTATTGCCAGCCAGAAAGACTGTAAATCATGACTTGATACACACCATAATATTAACTGGAAAAAGGCTGGCTGTAACCATTTGGAGCCTGTCCCGCTACGTTTGAACTACATGATGGACAAAGGACTTATCTGAAATTCGGATGTAACATTTTTTAACTGTATGGGACAATGTTAGGATGCTTACTAATGCCTTTTTAATATTAGCATTTAATGTACCAGTGTTTGCTTATGTCAGTCACCTGTTATCCTGTTATGTCAAGACCAAGAGGTCAGATCTTGAGGCTGACGTTGATGGCAGCATAGAAAACACTTTGTTCATATCGTATTTTCTCAGGCAGACTTACATTCAGCCTTGCAGGAAAAAAAAAAAAAAAAAAAAAAAAAAAAAAAAAAAAACTAAAAATAAAGCAAACAGTGTTCCTTTCCTTCCTAGGCTTCCCAATAAATTCATCCAAGAGTCTGAAAAGTTTGCTTTCCACTGAGTCACTCTACTAAATGATCTTTGGTTAATGGCTATGTGGCTATGCAACATAGCAAAATAAAATCCCTATAAGGACTCATGCTGTGGACAGGACAATACTGGCTGATTTAGTAACACCCTGAAAACCCACTTCTTCGTACTGTGCTGACTAATGATGCTATTTTATTTTATTTTAGTGATACTATTTTTATTTTATTTTAGTGATCATTTGTGAAAACACTATTACCTTTCTTCTCTTTTCTTACCTTCTTTTTCCTTCCATTTCTTTCTTCCTTTGTTTCTTTTCTTAAATGTAATAGTATAAAATATTACATGTAAATTTAATTGTTATCAATACACTGAGTTGCCTAAAAGAATTTTCAGAAAGAGAGAGTATATTTTCCTTCCTTATGCTTTCATCTGTTTCGAATATAATTATGCGGCTTAAATCACCATGTTATTTTTTTTTTTCTTATATATAATACTGTGGTGGCCTATGATAATGAAGCAATATCAGCAGGAGTTAATTCTAAAGCAAGAAATCTCACATAATATAGTCAACCACAAAAAGTAGCTTTCCAATCTCTTAGTTATGTTAAGTTAACCAGTTCTAGTTCAGGCAATACTTCTGCTAAAGTTATTATTAATTTTTAAATCAGTTTAAGGATTTTATGACTTGACCTTAGTTACCAGCCAAAATTAATAATTATAACATCTTCTCATTTCTCAAATGTTTCCTTCAGCAGTAGGGAGAGTTTAGATCACCCACAGGGCTGACTGTATACAAACATACTTTCAGATGTGAAATTTGGCTTACATTTTGTAAAGCAGTCCCACCCTAATTTTTGGAGTACCCTTGTGATCCTCTCACAAGATTTTTGTTCGGTATGTTACCCCTGCTTACCTGTTGAGTAAAATTGGACAGATCAGGAGAATACACATATTTTGAGAAGGAACCTATGTTTTCTGTTGTTGCAAGCAGTCATGGACTACATAATTAATGAAGAGGTAGGGTGAAAAGGTAGGCTTGTGTTTGGGGTCTCCAGTCTATCCTTTTGGTTTTCAAAAGGTAATGAGGTTGGCTTCTCTGGGTTGGGTCAGCCTTGAAGCAGAAAAACTCTGTTGGGTGTGTCTGGTGCAGCTCAGCTGGGATAGTTTCAGTCCTGACTTCTCTCTGATTTGTCATTCAACTTGCAAAACTTCAAACAACATCTCCATTCCCATATCTCCCCTGCCCCTAAGGGAAGTTCACAACCTGGAATGTCCTGTGTGGATGGTGTTATGTGGCACATGCTTTTGGGATTAAACTTTTTTTTTTTTTTTTTTTTTTTTTTTTTTTCCAGATAATGATAGAACAAGGGGGAATGGTTTTAAGCTAAAAGAGGGGTTATTTAGATTAGGTGTTAGATTAGACCTTCTTCAGTCAGAGGGTGATGAGCCACTGGAACAGGTTTCCCAGAGAAGTTGTGGATGCCGTATCCCTGGAGGTGTTCTAGACAAGGTCCTGGGCAACCTGATCTAGTGGGTGGAATCCCTGCCTATGGCAGAGGGGTTGGAACTAAATGGTCTTTAAGGTCTTTTCTAACCCAAGACATTCTATGATCTTTAAAGTTTCTTCCAACCCAAGAAGTTCTATGATTCTATGATTGTGTTGTTATTGTTGCTAAGATGAACATATCTATACATGTTTATGAGTTGCAGACCTTATATTCTGTCATGTTACAGTATAGATTTTAGTCAGTGAAAAGTGCAATCTTTATCACATAGAAGGAGTCAAAGAACTAGTCTCCTAGAAATCTCATTCACTTCCCCTATTCAGAGGACAGGAAGTGGAAAGAGGATCTGGAGCAGAGGTGGGATTTCAGGGTGTCATGAATTTTTTACCAAACATGATTTTAGTTACCAAATCAAAAGATCAATGTGTAAAGGAACAAAAACAATTATAGTCAGCAAAACAGCTGCTGAACAGCTGGATTTATAGTGCTGACCCATGCCACTGAACAGGGAAATTGAAAGAACTTGAGGAAAATTCATCCCTTCCAAAGCTAGGGAGTCTTATGTAGGCAATACTTACTTATTTAGCAATTACAATTAGAATAACTTTGTTGACAAATGTTAACATCAAGTTTATATTCATGTTTACTTTAACCAGTAAATGGAGAGATAAGTATCTGTACACAATGTAAATTAACTTTAAGTCTTAATTTACAAGAAATTACATGTTAGTCTTTACTAACTGGAAGCTATCAGAATAAATTTGTCAAACATAGTTTCCCTGTTTCTTAATGGCAAAAACAACAGATTGTTGCTAATAAATTTGCCTTCATTATCAAAGAAACCCAACTGTCTTTGTGGTTTAATTGTCCAAAATGTGCTAATAATTTGTTTTATTTGTACACTTTGATTATCTAGCATTGAGAATTCTAAACAAATGAGATTGTATCTCTGTTGCTGTATTACTCTACTGCTATTTCATAATAATTCTCTTTTGGTGATAATGTCAGTCATTATCTACAACAAAGATGCAAAGAGAAAAAGTAGGCAAAGAAACAAAGTCTAATACAATATCAAGGGGAATGTGTGCAGGAGAAAGGAGAACATGGCAGCTATGAACACTGTAAAATTGTTATAAGCCAAATGAGGAACCTCAAATATTTTGTAAGAGGAGGTATCTTCACAATGGAACAAAAAAAGACATTCGACCATATGGTTAGGTTTATATTACAACCATATTCCAAATGGAAAATGAAACATTCTTGTGAAGGACCTCAGTCCAAATTAGTTAAACTATGACATGAGTTCATAGCATTTTGTTTTGTTTTGTTTTGTTTCTTGTGAATTGCAAGTGAAATTTGGGAATTTTTGTGAGTTTAAAATAAATAAAAATATTTTTTATAAACTACCAGCAGTACCAACACTGATATCTCTAATTTAATTTAGAGGCAAATATAGTATTTGTTTCACTGACTGAATCAATAATAGTTCTTGACACAATTTTATATATACATATAGAAATGTATGTATATGATAGGACAGTCTTGCTATTCTACTCTTCATCTCTAGCTATTTTATACATAAGTATGTGTGCAGACAAGTGCAAGGTTTCATCTTCCTCATCTGTGGCCCTCTGGGAGGTGGTTCAGATCATATGCTACAAAACAGAGCAACTTTAGAGGACCTATCTTTATGTCAAACAGGAAACGTTGAAAGCTTCATACTCATACCTTCCTCAGTTTAGTCCATTAAAGCACTTAGAAGAGTGAACTCTGATTTTTAAAAATTACAGTTACAGTCATCACATTTTTATTCTACATTTCAGTACCAGGTATGGACTTTTTCATTTGTTTGTTGTCTGTTTTTCTTCTCCTATGGAAAGCAGGAAAGTGAACTCTAAAGAGAATAGATAGTTCTTTTTCTTTCTTTTTAGTCTACTAGTTTTGAAGGCCAAAGGTGATGAGTGCTTTTTGTGTTAACATATACATCCGTTTCTAAGAGCAGTACTGAGTTATTTCATCAACAGGCAACAGACTTAGATTTATTTTAACTGGAGATTTATAGCTGGAAAACTTGATTTTTTTCAGGTCTCTGAACCATTGTTTCTTGTTTACTGATTTTTATCTGTAACTATCTTTGTCTCTGTATAGAAATGTGTTTATAGAAATGAAAGAGTAGTAGGAATGTGTTTATAGAAATGAAAGAGTAGAAACAAAATAGAGAAAAATATATAGTATGCTTTTTTTTTTTTTTTTTTTTTTTTTTTTTTCTATACTCAGTATTATGCCTCATATATTTTGTACCTCTACTATCTCCATGGAAGAGGTAGGTGCTTATTGAGAGAATTAGCTGAATGCAAAAATTCAAAATATTACATGCAATGAAAGAGATGAGTCAAAATATTATTTTATTTAAATTACAAAATTAAAGGAAGGAGTATGAAAAAGAAGTTTCTGTTGGCCCTGTGTCTGTTAATGAAGGATTTTTAAAGATTGTGCCAATAAAACTCCAGAGTGTACAACCTGATTTAATAAGCACATATTGTGATTATGTTGTTGTTATGACGTGTTTTAAATTCAGTGGTGAAATCTCTTGGATGCAATAGAAACCTTGATTTCGTAGACTTATTGTTGTCGATGTCCTCATTTTAATGCTATGATCTTATATCAACTTATATTTTTGATATTTGTAATGCTAGACTCAGCTCTGTAACACCATTATAAGCAGCCTTCAAAGGAGGCTGCTATGTCCCATGCTGGAGCAGAGTTATCTGTCTTTCCCACTTCGTCTGTGTCAGGAAGGAAAGGCTAGAGGTGGTCTTGCTCCAGTACAGACGTAGAAGGAGACCAAAGATACTTGACGTTGGGAGGGATTTTTAGATGTCATCAAGTCTGATCACCTGCTCAAAAGATAGACAGCTTCAAAATTAAATCTGTTTGCTCAAGGCCTTGTTTTGATGATGAGTTTTGATTATCTCAAAATTCCAGTTTCTCAGTGCATCATTTTTTTAATTTTTTTTTTTTTTTTTTTTTTTTTTCCCCACAGCTTTATAACATCCATTAGGAAAATATTTTCCTTCATATTTAGATTGAATTTGCCTTTCAGCACCTGTTCCTTCCTTTGTGTTTGCTATGCAGTATCCAATAAATGGTGAGAAGATGAAAGATTTCAGTTAAATACTTCCTAAGACTTCTCTTGTCCAGGCTGAACATTCCCAGATCTTTCTGCCTCTTCTTATGTAACATAAAGCTTAGCCCTCTCACCATCTTTGGCCCTCCACTGGATTTTACAGAATCACAGAATGGTTGAGGTTGGAAGGGACCTCTGAGATCATCTAGTGCAACACACATCCTAAGCAGGATCACTACGGAACATTGCATAAGATAGCATACAGGCAGGTCTCGAGAATCTCGAACAAAGGAGACATCACAATCTCTCTGGGCAAACTGTTCCAGTGCTCTGTCACCCTCAAAA
>CM021731.1:51678796-51736946 GCA_011075105.1 Heteronetta atricapilla | reverse complement strand
CATGGAAGAGCCTGGGAGGCCATTCTGAGGTGCTACAAGTGCTAAGGTGTAAACACTACAATGAAGGTCAAATGTTAAAATGTATTTTTCTTAGATTTAAACCAGAGTATTGTTTCCTGCCCATGTGGCTCCTTGTTTGATCCATACATAAACTTTTAGCAATGAAAAGTAGCCATTTACTTTCAAATAAAAATTCTCTCCACTCTATCTTCTAGACAGTTTTCCCAATCTCTCTACCTTTATACTAATTTTATTCCTGTAAAATATTTTATTTAAATCTTTGTTGATAATCTAATCTTACCTATATGTGATTCATACAAAATCACAACCAGGACTTCCAAATATCAGCCACATTTTTTAGTTTTAGCGGTTTCAAAATGATCCATCAGAATGTCTCTTTTTCTCTGTTAAGCACTTAGAAAACTTGACTTTTACAGGAGTTTTTACATATATTCAATGTCTGAATTAAATTATCTGTGAGTTACGTTTTACCACCAAACTGTCCAAGAATATAAACTTTCAGGAGATCCCTAAAACCTAGGAAAAGATCAGGAAAAAAAGTAACATTAAAAATTTTTACCCCCCCCCCCCCCCAAATAAATAAATAAATAAATACAAGTGCAACTGTTTGAACAGTTTGCTCTGCATTTAAAGTGAATTTTAAAGTGTTGGGGGAAGAGCAACCTCTTTCATAGATTTTCTTTGGGAAAATGTGAAATGTCAGAGAGAGATAACATCCTAAAACAAGAGGATTCTCAAAACAAGGAACATGGCAAAAGAACATGCTTCATTGTACCATTACTGTACCAATAAACAAAAATAAATGCACATTTTTCAGGTTCCCCAGTCTTTCTCCCAGTAAATAAAAACTGTATTAACTTCAACAATTAGGTTATCATATCTTGCAAATGCTGGAATAGTAACTTCAGCAGCAGACAAGTTTGCAATTACATCTAACAAGCTTTCAGACTTTGAGGTTGAAAGTAGATTTAGTTTTTGTGAACAGAAAAAGAGGACAAAAAAATAATCTCTTCTACCAGCCACATCCACATATGAGGACTGTATAACAACATATAAGAGAAATATGTAGAACTGACCCAGTGAAACAGAGAAGCTCAGATCAGGGTTCAGCACCTGAAGTCAGTGGAACTCTGAAGAAATACATAGGTCTGCCAGTGAGCAGTAAATTGTCTGTTGGAAACTAATGATAGTAATACCTACCTGAGTAATGGATGTGGAACATTCAACGCAAGTGTCAGTTGAAAGTGTAATGCATTTTGCTGTGTAATTATTCCCAAAGGGATCATCAGTTTGGATGAACTCTCTATTTATCAAGGAGACAGAAATGAAGAAGTAAGGTTAAGAATTAACAGGAAAGGAATCATGACTTCTCTTACATCATGTTAGAATTTTCTTATTTTCTTTATTTTTTTTTCTCTCCTCTTTCTCCCATGTATTTTATTTTATTGTATTTTATATTTTATTATTTTATTTTATTCTTTTTTATGCACAGATTACCAGATGCAAACAAAGTATACTTCCAGTCTAAAAGTTATGTGCAAAAAACTTTTACAAACCTACAGAATGGGTAATTAAGTCCTATCTAGTAATTAAGACCTATCTAGTCAAATGTTCTTTTTTATTCTTGGGGCTGGGGAGTGTGGGGGGAGGTGGAAGAGCTTTATTTGATAAATATTGTAATTAAATTATAAGAAAATAAAGAGCCAACTTGCTTTACATATAATAGTTTGTTTAGTTGTTTCATCTGCTCTTAGGGCTGAGGAAAATGGTAGGTAGAAGTAGTGTCCTAATGAACACTGATGTAATGGTTCCTGGCAATTGATGTGCTGTGTATATAAGCCTTACAAATTTCAACATTCAGAATTTTCTTTTTATCAATAATTTTAAAACATTTTTTTAATATATAATTTTAGTTAAGGTCCTTGCTTGACGCAGGAATAACTGTTTTAACCTTTAAAATCACCTTACCTTCTTTTTAGTAACATTTAATTATTAGAACAAATATTAGAATATTATTGAGTAACGGTCCAAAACAATTGCCCAGCAAATAAAAGCAGAAAAACAGTAAATGTTGTATTCTAACAACATTTAGGAGTGTGTTCGCTCATCTGCGAAATATAAAACGTTATCCAGGGGAAGAAAAGTAATGCCAAAAACTTCTAACTTGCTTACATGACAAACAGTCAAGGGGCTGCAAGACTGATCTACAGACATTCCTGTAACAAAGTAAGTAAAGTGAGCAAAGCAAAAAACCTCTTGTATCTGTACATCAGGGTTTATGTAATAGACTTCAAATAATTTGTAGGTCACACTAACAATGTGCCATTATACTAGGAAGGACCTCAGGGGAGCACAGTTTTATTGAATATAAACCATTAAGAAGGTTACTGCCTCAGCATTTTCTACTTTAGTTTAAGTGTTCTCCATGTGATACCTAAGAAAGTTATAGGACAGAGTGACTTCCAGCAAAGTCAATATCAATACTGAATTGTATGGCTCATAAGAAATACTAAAAATGCATTTAGATTTTTCTGTGTTTTGCAGGAACTCTTTTTTTCTTCTAATTAAAGACAAGAAGGATGTATCCTCAAATTATATTTAGTGTTTTGTAATGCTGACAAATAAATGAAAGTAAAATTTTAACCTTAACTCATATAAAATCATAAAGTTATGAGAAATCATTTCCTTTATCAGCTTTCTGACCCGCTACTTACACCTTGATCCTGAAACAAAAAAAAAAAAAGTAACTGAGTGGCACACTGGAAGGTTTTAAATATTTTTGATGCCGCTGGAGCAGAATAGCACTCTACACACTTAATGTGTGGGACAGGATTCAGGAGAGGATATGAATATCAACCTGTATTAATGAAGCCTAAGTTCAGGAGATAAAAAGTTGTTAAGACAGAATTTGATTGCCCCTTGCAACAAGTCACTCTCTTTGGAGGAATAGTATAATTTGTGATTGTGGTAATTCCCTGTCTCAGGCCATAGTAGAGTATACTTGAAAAATGCCTATTATCCTAAGACATTTTCTTCCATTTGACCAGTCCTGCCCTATTTTATTAAAAAATTAAGTGGAGGAGGAGGGAGTCTTTTAAAATTACTCTTTCAGGCTCCCCTTTTTTTAAAAAAAAAATATTTTGATTATTTATGAAACTTGAATACATCAAGGTGTTCATTGACAACTAACAGCTTTCTTGTGTCTGCACAAAGAGTTACAGTGCAGTTGCACTGTTGGGGTTGATGGAAGTTCAGTCAAATACATGTGTTTGAAAGCAGAGGGGAATGTTCCAGATGTTAAATGTGAAAAACAGCAGAACACGTAGTTCAGCCCAGAGTAAGAAATGGAATCATTTCCCTCCTGTCCCCACTTGCCTGAGAAAGTACAGATGTAGACTACATCAAAATGAGCATCCATAGTACTCCCAAATAAATGGACACCCCCACCCACTTTTTTTTTTTTTCTTTCATTTTTAAATAGAAAAAAGTGTCACTTTTTAAGGAGAGCTGAAGGAGCACCTGGTGAACAAACTTCTTAAAAACTTGTTAAAAACAAACAAACAAAAAGTAATTAAAAAGTTATTTTGAATTGGCCCAGGATTACAAACATTGAATGAAATGGATTGAAGTAAATGGAAACTTCTAAAAGGGAACAAATTAGGCCACTATTCTACTTTACTAGTAGAACAGTAAATCAACAGTTAAGCCAGAATGTCTCAGTGGTGATTGGTCATCTGTGAGGGTTGGGATTATGCTGGGAAAGGGAATAAAATAAGGATTTTAAGTGAGAGGTTTTTGGAGAGAAGTGGATTGCAGACAACATGGAAAGGAATCTCCTTTCCAAAGAAAATCCACATTTTCAGGCAAAGTCACTATTCATCATTGCAGTAATATCTCTACCCTTTCTGATGTAGTATTTCTAGTCAATAGTTGTGTTAATTTATGGGGATACAGCTCTGTCATAGACCACCTCCATGTGTCTACTGCTCCTGGTGGTTGTTCCTTTCCACTATAAAAGCCTGAAGGAATGTTGACATTGATGGTAGTTGCAGAAGATTCTTCTGCTTGTTATGTCTCTTAATCTTTTCTTACCCTCTTTGTTTTTTCTTCAGCAAATAAATAGATTTATTTTTTTTTTCCCTCAATCTTTCTTATCTCTCTTCAGAGTTGATTAACAAAAATATTTAATGGTGGTCATTCCTCTGATCTTGCTTATAACATGGATTCCTACCAGGCAGAAAGTAAGCTATGCAAAACCTACATCCAAGAGGGTTATAAGTATATAATTTCTGCAAGCTATTTGGGCCCAGCTCAGGCTAACTTCAGAATCACAGTCTTAAGCAAAAATTGCAGATTATTGACAAAATCTTACTCATGCTGCTACTTTTTTACAGAAAGGAGTAGGATCAGATGGCTTGGGCTGCATGATACAATCCATCTCATGCTACCATGTTGCCAAGTGTAGTTCAGCCATCAACATTTCAGTAACAATAAAATAAGTCTGAATGTAGATCACATCTTTCCTTGTACTTGTTCTGGAAAACATCAAGGCCCTTTATAAAAAGGCCCTAAAGTCATGTGATATGGAAGACATACCTGAATTTAAAAAAGAAGCCTAGACAGGTTAAAGCACAGATGACTGCATTCTTGATGACATTTGATGGGGAAATAAACCAAGTTTTCCCCCTTGCATATGTTCCAAAGGAACCAGTGGTTAACACTGAATGCAAGAAAGAGTTAAATGTAAACATTTGGTTTGTCCTCCATGGGGTATGATGGATGACTGAATGCCAGAAAAATATTCCTTTCTCTCTCTCTCTCTCTCTCTCTTTTTTTTTTTTTTTTTTCTTCTTCTCTCTTTATCAGAATACAACAGAAACTTTGGAACTCCTGGTCTTATTTTACTTCTTTCACTTCCTGCAGTGATTCCCATTTCCCTCTTAGAAACCTTTGTCCATTCCTGATTGCTCCATAGATGTCCATGCCTTCTCTTTGATAGCTGCTTTTCCATAGACTGCTAAGCTGCTTTGCTCTAATCAAGTCTGATTTGTCCACTACTTTTTGATCTCTTCTATGTCAAGATCCCCTTGTGGTTACACCTTCCCACTGTAAAAAATGTATTCATTCACTCACCTTGATCCACATACAAGTTTCTAGTGGGCTGCTTCACAGCTCCATAGCTTGCATGCAGATATATTTATCTGTTTGTTGTCTTCAGTAGAATTTCTTAGTTTCTCTCAATGTCATTCTAACCATTAACTTAGGACTTATCTTTCACAGTAGAATAAGATCTTCCTGCTTTCCAGTTAAAGTATTTGCAAGCATATTGTCTTTACCCTACTAGAAGCTGGGTAGCATTTCTCATTCAGATTACAAATACCCTCAAAGAGTGGGAGAAAGGAAGTCTTTAGTAGTGATTTAAATGCTGTAAGTGCGTATGTATTAGTTTTATCGAAAGATAGAAAACCTGGTCAAAAGAGAGAAACTGGTTCATAGGTTAATCATGATTAAGTGCAATCAAGAACACTCTTTTACTCTTGAAATTCAAGGTTAGAATTTTTTTTTTACAAAGGAAAATGTAACTCTTTATGAAGACTACATTTTCCATCATACATTGTAAAAAAGTGATTTTGACCTTTCCAGTTACAAAGGTCAATCAGATAAATTCTAGATTGTAACTAATGATACCGTAAAAAGAAAACAGCAGGGTATATTAATCTTCATGTCTCCAAGTGCTTCTTGTATTGTGTGTCATTGTGTCAAAAGGTAATAAAACTTTCAATATAAATGCAGTAGTACCTATACCTTTTGGCTTTGAATATGTGCAAGTTTTGTATTTTGGTCATCACAAAATTGATTTTTAAATCTGACCATCTCTGTCAAAATGAAGATGGAAAGTGCTTTCAGATCCAGTATTGGGCCTGGAATAATTTATTTCCTTCTGATTTTCATTTAAGAAGATACTTTCTTGATGATTTAATCTATGATGATTCTCAGCAGGATGCTCCAGAAGAAAAAGAAATAATGTCATAATCTCATCATTAAATAATTACTTCTCAGAGACTTTGATTACATTCTTCTGTCTCACAAAGTAACATTTCTCTGTTTATTCTATGCTAGAAGTCCATAGTAAGGAGAGCATACTTTACAATTTGCCAGAGGATGTTCAGGTCTACAATAGCATCTCTACAATCATTAGATAAACAAAATTATAGCAAAAACTAGTGGATAGTAAAATAATGACTGTCAAAGATCCCAAGTCTCAGCTATTACAGTCAAGGATACTCAAGTGCCAGAATGATGGAATTAAAAGGAAAATACTGTGTAGGTAAGGTGTGGGTTTTGGTATCTCTTGGGATGAAACCTGTTGTGTTCCTAGCCAGTTATTAAAAAGATTAGCATTGAAAGTTACAGTACTAAAAAAAAAAAGAAAAATAGTAATGATAATAATGATGATGATGATGATGATGATGATGATAATGTTTTATATTCTTTCCAAAATGAAAAAGGTAAAATAACCTAGTTACACACTGTCCTGTTTGCAATCAAAATTCTCTATAAATGTTTGATGTGTATTTTAATTTAATGCTCTAGTAGTTACTAATGGTGATTCACCACAGGAATCTGTAGTTATAGGTTACTTTACATTGGATAGGAAGTTTCTGAGTTCTAGTTGACAGTTTTGTCAGATATAGAGATTATTTGCACTAAGTGCAGTTTTGTGTTTAGTTTTATGTTACATTTTATAGTTTTACTCTTATAACAGAATAAAATTGAAGAGAATAAAATAGCAAGGTTAACATATAAAATCATTTCTAAAATTACTTTTACTATATAAACTTGTGAAGGATAACAGTTACCAAAACCAGGTTTTGGAACTAAGGTCACAGATTATATGTTAATAGTACATAAATAGTACATATGTTAAAAGTACATTAATAGTTAATAGTAGGAGAACTGCATGCTATGCTGTTCTATAATCAGAAATGTAATTTAAAAAGGATTAAGAATGGTGTGACATCCACCCAATGCAAGGAAAGCAAAGGAAAACAGGCCGAAGAAAAGCTCTTAGCTTTAACTTAAAACCCATGCAGCAAGTTTCCACTAGTAGAGAAAGTCTCAGCATATTCACACAGATCTTTCACCATCAAGCAATAAAACATACTATATGCAAGATATAAATCTTTAGTAGGGGCAGCCTTCCACTCACCACTCACATGGCAAGGTGTTACTAAAAACCTGATGTCAGCTTTAATTAAAGAAACATTTCCACACCTGAGTATAACCTGAGTATAATTAAGACTGGAATATAAAGTTCATTATTCTCCTAAAGCTTTTTTTTTTTTTTTTTTTTTTTTTTTTTTTTTTAGGGAATAACACTGTTTTAGTAGAAATATTTTTAAACTTTTAAACTTGTATTTTTTAATCTACAATAATATAGAAGAATTAGAATTTTCAAATGAATCATAATGATGGATTTCAAACTTATCTGTCTTCAGAGGATGCATAAAAGGCCAGATGTGGAACATACTTCAAGAGAGCCATTCCCCCTGCTTCAAGTTAAGTTTATCAATACCTAAGTAATTTATGACAAGGAGTAGAGTTTCAGTGAATGCCATATGCACATACATCTACATATATATATGATCCCAAAAGAAATGTTTTGCCAGTGGTTGACCTCAGGTTGTTACAATGCAGGAGATTCATTATCTTTGTCATCCATAGTGAATTCTCATCTATAGAGAATGAGAATACTCATGAAGTAGGAAGTCATACAAATTAAAGGCAAATTAAATAAGGTGAATTAGCTCAGAACTCATATTAAGCTATAGACATAAGGATTATCTTGTGAAACAAATTATTTTTAAATTATCTAAATCTCAAGTCTGAGAATCTAGTCCTGTTCAGTCAGCATGTCATAGGGTTTGGTTTTGCTCCAACACAGGTCAAGGACATACACACTCTTTTGCTGAGAAGAAAACACCTTTTTTTTTGCTTCAGTCTTTATTAGAAAGGCCAATTGTTTTCCAGCTCCCTTTATATCTCTCCTCTCCTGCATATTTTGAATGTTCAGAAGTCTATGTGACCAGACAGCATTCATCCAAGGGTTCTGAAGCATCTAATAAAAGTGCTTGCCAAGCCATTTTCAATAATATAACAGTGGTTATGGCTAACTGGGGAAGTCCCAGTTGACTGGAAGTTAGAAAATATGACTACAATCTACAAGAAGGCCTGAAAGGAGTGTCCAGAGAATTACAGGTCTGTCACTCTGACCTCAGTGTCAGGGAAGGTCATGGAGCAGATCACCTTGAGAGCCATCACATGGCACACACGTGTGACATGGACAATCAAGTGATCAGAAATCAGTGTGGGTTTATGAAAGGCATGTCATGTCTGACTAACCTAATCTCCTCCTATGACACCATGACCTGCTTGGTAGATGAGGGCTGTGGATGACATTTACCTGGATTTTAGTAAAGTATTTGACACCATTTCCCAGAGTATTTGCCTAGAGAAACTGTCTGCTCATGGCTTGGAAAATGTAATGAGTTTGCTGGATGAATTGACTGGATGATGGGGCTCAAAGAGTCACAGTGAATGTAGTCCAGTTCAATGAGTAGCTGGTCACCAGTGGTGTTCCCCAAAGCTCAGTCCTGGGGCCATTTTTTTTTTTTTTAACATTTTTATCACTGATCTGGATGGGGGGATTGAATGTGCCTTTAGTAAATTCACAGATAATATCAAGTTAGTCACAACTGATGATCTGCTTGAAGGTAGGAAGGCTTTTCAGATGGATCTGGATAGACTGGATCAATGGGCCAAGTCCAGCTGCATGTCATTCAACAGGGCTAGATGTCAGATGCTGCATTTGGGTTATAACAACCCCATGCAGTGGTACAGGCCTAGGGAAGAATATTTGAAATGTTTCCTGTTTGAAAAGGAACTGGTGGTGCTGGTTGTCAGCCAGCTGAACATGAGCCAGCAGCATGCCCAGGTGGCCAAGAAAGCCAAAGGCTTTTTGACCAGCATCAGAAATAGTGTGGCCAATAGGACAAGGGAAGGGATTGTCCCTGTGGAATACTGAGTTCAGCTTTGGACCCCTTACTGCAAGAAGGATAGTGAGTTACTGGAGAGTGTGCAGAGAAGAGTAATGAAGCTGATGAAGGGACTAGAAAGCAAGACTGATAAGAGGCAGATGAGGGAATTGGAGTTTATTCTGGAGAAGAGGAGGCTGAGGGGAGACTTCATCACTCTCTACAACTAGGTGAAAGAAGGTTTTAGTGAAAAGGGTGTCAGTCTCTCTTCTCAGGTGACAAGTGATAGAAAAAAAGGAAACAGTGCCAAGTTGCACCAGGGGAGGTTTACATTGGATATGAGGAAGAATTTCTTCATGTATAGGATATGAGGAAGAATTTCTTCATGTATAGGGTGGTCAGGCATTGGAATGGGATGCCCAGAGAAATGGTAGAGTCCCCATCCTTGGAAGTATTTAAGACTTTTGTGGTCATAGCACTAAGGTACATGGTTTAGTGATAGGACATGGTAGGTCAGGCTGGCAGTTGTACTTAATGTTATTAAAGGTCTTTCAAACCTAGATGATTCTGTGATTCTATTTCATAAAATGTGGAATTGAAGTTCTACTCTGTTTATACTGATGAAGTTGATATTTATTTTTTAGAAAACTTTGAGGACTGAGGTTTTCCAAGCCTAGCCAATACTGTAAAATTCTATGTTCTTCACCACTGTGACATACACATAAATTCAGGACATTTTAGAAGACTTAAGATTAAATAAAATAAGTCCAATGTGAAATATTTAGTGAATTCTTTTTACATTCCCTCTCTCTCTCTCTTTTTTTTTTTTTTTAATCCCTTCCATATTATTCACCTCTCCTATACAAAGTGGTATATAGTATGTTTGATTTCAAGTTTTTAGGAATAAACACAAGTAATGATTATAAATGATAAATCCTCCCTATGACACCACAGCAAATCTATATTTTATGCAAGTACACTATTGTGGTTTGGCCTGTGACCTACTTAAGTTATTGTAAATGTGTGTCTTGGAACTAGTTCTTGGCCTTAAATGCAGTTTACTTAGTTCACAATATTTATATTTCCTGCTCGGAAATTGGGTAGTTTCAAATATGCTTTACCACCTTAATGCCTATTGCCCAGATTCATGCTACACTCAGAAGAGAAGCAAAAGTTTCCATTATATGGTGTGCTGGACTGGTGAGTAGGGATAAGCTTAGGAAGATTACACAAACCTGTGAAATTATTAAATTTAACCAAGATCAAGTATAGAGGAACAGAGATTAACAGTACTGGTGCGTATTTTACTCTTTACGAAGTAAAATCACAGTGTTAGTAAAACTGATATTAAAGATTACTAGAGTTTTAACTATTGCCAGGATACTGCTGTCTGATTTAAATGTACAAGTATGTGAATTCCAGAATGGGACCTGATGCTTTGATAGTGTCCCTGATATTGCATTTTTTTCTCTGTGACTTTAGGCATATCAGTTATCCTTCTACAGGTATGCAAAAGATCTCTCTTTGACTTTGCCATGAGGTCTGAGGAGATTTATCCTCTAAAATTCACCAGCACTTAAAGATAATAGAGTGTAATATAAATGTTGCTCTTTAAAGACCTTCAAAAATACAGTCCTTCAAATGAGGGGTTCTGAGATTCACCATTTTTAGCAAAATTTATACTTCTCTATTTTATACATACACTCATGAGGCTTTAAAAATTTCTTTAGAAAGATCAATTGCTTATCTGTAAACATTTATTATTTCTGTTTTGCCTTTTATAGTATAATTGTCAAACTTTCATACAGTGGGAAGGGCATACATTTCTACTACATAAGATGTGTGACTGTGTAAGTGTATTTAAGAATGTTCTAATAGTTCAAATGTGTTAAATTCCATTTTTACCTTGCTGTCCCACATCAGTTTTACCAATATGAAAACATTTATTCACCACCATAATTGCTGATGGTACAAAATACAGCTTCTTATTAAGTGTACAATGGAGTATTTCATTTCAGCATCTGCTAAATGTCAGTGCAGAATTTCAAGTATACAGAATTGTGCAATCTTTCTTTGCAGAAGACATTAGTCATGAAAAAGTGAGACAGAATTAAAGTGTTAGCCTTTCTTGGCTTACAATGCAGCTAATTCAGGCATGCATGACCCATTGCCATCATTACTGTACATTACTGAGCCAGCTGGTTCAGATTATTAAGAAAAGCAGCATTGCATTCTGAACATATAACAATAAACCACTGTCATATGAATGGATCAGTTTTGCTTCTAAGGAATATAAATATACACATAATAAAAGTAAGGTAACTCTAACTTCACATCTAATAGAGAACAAATACTAGCTTATCAAGCTGGTATTGAAGCTAGAAGTGGAACATGGGCAGGGAGGGTACCTTTCCCAGGATTAAAGCAGTTGTTCCACCACCCCCCCTCCCTTTTTTTTTTTTTTTTTTTTTTTTTGAGGGGGATAAATATTTTACACTTCTTACTTTTCTCAAGTAATCTGATGCCAAGAGAAAATACTTCTGAATAGTTAAGGAGAATTTTTTGTTACGTTATATGTTCTCACTCTGTCCTGACATCATATAGGATGTGTAATATTTAATGCTTGGGGAAAATATTCAGAGTCCTTGATAAATAGCATTTCCCATCTCTTCCTCATTGATTTTAAACCAGACAACATGAAAAACCTGGACTCACAGCAAATAATAAACTGTTTTAATATTTCCATCACAGAATAGTAAAATCAAGTCTGTATAAAAACATACCCTTTAGTGTATGAAAGAATGTGAACTTACACAATAAGCGGTGGATACCTCATTTTGAGTACATTCACATATTGACATAACAATATATGCCAAATAAAATACATGAATCTTGGAACTGAATAAGACAGTGCAATAAAATCTGGAATACAGCTTCCTGAAGTAGGGTCAGAAACATCATGTTCTACTAGGACTTGCTGTAGAAGGATAAAATCCATTAAAAAAAATATCTCCACATATCAAAGGAGGTAGTTGAAGTAAGAAGAAGCCCCATTTGGCATGTGTATAAGTCTTACTGATTTCATTGATTTGCAAGTGATTTTATCCATCCAAGATATAGGTATGGATGTGTTTTAAAATGGAACCAATGTGAAAAAATACAAAAATGTTTTTTCAGTATACTGAAAGAACCTCAACATTTGATTCTGCAAAGTGCGTGCACAATTTTTCATATTTCTGCAGTATTTTTGGCCACAGTTTTAGCCTTTTGTATAGAAATCATAACTGAAACTCAGGTTTGGTAAACATAAAATTTCATGAAAAAGATATATATATATATGTATATGTATTGATCATTAATGTAATGTTGGTAATTTCTAGTAAAATCTTGTAAAATTGGTAAAATCTGCAAAGTGATTCATTATTTGTTTATAATTTTACTTATACTTATTACACATATTGAGCTAATCCTATAGCTTTATAGGATAATTCATAAACCATATGAAGAATTGGATGAAGGCAGCTTAAAGCTCATTTGTGTATTCCCATGATCTGTGTGATGTTCTCCTGGCTTACCTTTCCATCCTGAATCATTCCTGTATCATCAGAGCCACAGCAGGCTGGTGGCTCTTCTCTAACCTTTACTTCTTCTGGGAAATAATCCCAGATCTGAGGAATGAAAGTTTGTATTCTTTCAGGAAAATTTGGATTACCTTTTTCCCTTTCTCAAAAACTTCTTCTGCTGTGTTGCCCCGCACAAGGATGTCATCGATGTACTGCAGGTGTTCAGGAGCTCCCCCTTGTTCCAGTGCAGACTGGATCAGTCCATGGCAAATGGTAGGGCTGTGTTTCCACCCCTGGGGCAGTCGATTTCAGGTGTATTGGATGCCCCTCCAAGTGAAAGCAAACTGCGGCCTGTGTGCTGCTGTCAAAGGGATGGAGAAAAATGCATTAGCGATATCAGTTGTGGCATACCACTTGGCTGCCTTTGACTGTAGTTCCTACTGAAGTTCTAGCATGTCCGGCACTGCAGCACTCAGTGGTGGCGTGACTTTGTTCAGGCCGCGATAGTCCACTGTTAGCCTCCACTCGCCGTTAGACTTTCGCACTGGCCATATAGGACTATTAAAGGGTGAGCAAGTCTTGCTGATCACTCCTTGGCTCTCCAGCCGATGAACTAACTCATAGATAGGAATCAGGGAGTCTCGGTTGGTGCGATACTGCCGTCGGTGCACCATTGTGGTAGCGATTGGTACCTGCTGTTCTTCAACCTTAAGCAATCCTACAACAGAGGGGTCTTCTGAAAGGCCAGGTAGGGTAGACAGCTTCCTAATCTTCTCTGTGCTCAAAGCAGCTATGCCAAAAGCCCACCGGTACCCTTTTGGATCCTTGAAGTACCCTCTCTTGAGATAGTCTATGCCAAGGATGCATGGAGCCTCTGGGCCAGTCACAATGGGATGCTTTTGCCACTCATTCCCAGTTAGACTCACTTCAGCTTCCAAGACAGTTAGCTGTTGGGATCCCCCTGTCACTCCAGAGATACAGATGGGTTCTGTCCCTTGGTAGCCTGATGGCATTAAAGTACATTGTGCGCCTGTGTCCACTAGAGCTTTGTATTCTTGTGGTTCCAATGTGCCAGGCCATCGGATCCACACAGTCCAATAAATCCGGTTATCCCTCTCCTCTACCTGGCCAGAGGCAGGGCCCCTCTAGTCCTGGTTGGAGCGTCTGCCACTTAATTCTTGCAAATGAGAAGCAGAGGTGCCTTCATCAGGGTCAAGAATAACATCAGCTCTTCTACTGCCTCTGGAGAACTGCCCAGCAGAAACTGGAGCAGCGTTTTTTTTAGGGGCCCCTCTTCTTGCTGCTGTATTTCCTTTCAGTTCACGTACATGAGCAGCTAGGGTTGAAGTAGGTACACCATCCCATTTCCTCATATCTTCCCCATGGTCACGCAGATAAAACCATAAGGTGCCACATGGTGTGTGTCTCGGGTACTCTCTCTCTCTTGAGCGGGAAAATACTGATTCTTGGTGGCTGAAATATCACTCCGTCTGGATAATGGGGAATATGCTCGTTCTACAGGGTGGTCAAGTTTTTCAGACAGTTTCTCCACAGCTGAGACACAGGCTCGTAGGGGAGCAGAGAGATTGTCTTCATATTTTTTTAAGCTGGCGGGACAGATTATACACTGTTGGTCCCATCCCCTCATCCCAATTAAATATTGCCAGTGTATTGGCATGTGATGATGGTGCACTCCGCACCAATTTACACCACATGGATGTTGTGCACTGGACCTCATTGGGATCTTCAGGTGTCTGGGCATTGTCCAAATCACTATAAATCATCTCCCACACAGCTAATTCCCTCAATTGCTGCAGACCTTTATCCACAGTGGCCCACTTGCCTACTTGATATACAATGTCATCCTTATGGGGATACCTTTCTTTCACAGCTGCCAGGAGTCACCTCCAGAGGCTGAGAACCTGTGTTCCTTTATCAATTACCATTTCTCTAGAGAGGGATCCCAGCTGCTTAGCTTCATTGCCTTCTAATTGTTGGCTATTGGCCCCAGTGTCCCAGCATTGAAGCAGCCAGGTGAGGATGTGTTCACCTGGGTGTCGACCACAATCCTTTCGTATTTCTCGCAACTCGCTCAGGGATAGGGATCGAGTGTTTTCTGATTCCTTTATGATTTCCATCTCTTCTTCCTGCTGTCTTTGTGATGGCACTGCTTTAGAGGTGCCTGCCTCTTCCCCTTCTCCCTCCTTCTTAGGAGAGGCTTCTTCCCTTACTAGACGAGCTGACTTCTGTTTCCATTGTTTTGACTTAACAATGGGGGCGACTGATACCATAGTCAGTTGGTCCTCTGGGTCAGCCACATCATGTGTTATCTGGTCATCAGATTCAGAGACTTTCTCCCTCTCTTCAAGGTGCTGGATGATGTTAAACAGTGTTTGACAGGAGTAAGCCAGGACCCAGCACAATGCTGCAAGCTGTCGTTCTCTGGCATTGTCAGGGTCAGGGCATACAGCTCTCAAACATTCCATCAGGTTTTTAGGATTTTGCACTTGTTCAGGGGTGAAGTTCAAAACTATTGGGGGAGACACCCGTGACAGGTACCTGCCTATATCCTCCCACACACCTTGCCACCTGCCACAAGGCTATTTCAGGACAGATTGCTGGGTAAGTTTTCTAAAAAATTGATTTATCTTAGACAAAAGAGGAGATCCGTTATGCAGAATTAGAAATAGCAATATATGGGTTACACATGGATATTCAATATACTCAAAAACTGTTGTAATTAGCCCATTTTGAAAGAAGGAGAAGGTACTATTCGTGATATTATTCATAAACTAACTTCCAGATGAGGAAAGGAAGGCAGTGTAATTCTGAATATTCTCTAAAAGATGGTTTCCATGAGACCCAAATGATAACAGTGCAGAGCCTGAATGCCAGATTAAACTCAAGGCCAGTGCTTGGCAGCACAGTGAGTTAAAAAAAAAACGAACACAGATTGTAGCACCTTCTCAGATCGGATATAGAGGAGAAAGGAGAATATGACTCGGATTGCATGACATATGCTCAAATAAGCCAGTATTAACAGGACACTGAACATGGTGACTAGCAAGTAAGTATGTTAGTCGTAAGAATTTAATCAATTCTATTGCTATCTCAACCCTTCGAGCCCCACGTTGGGTGCCAAAAAGGACTTTGGTGGTTTGACCATGTTAGGCAACTGAACACCACAACCGCTCTCTCACTCCCCCTCCTCAGATGAGGAGGGGAAGAAGTAAAGGGGAAAAAAAACAACTCACGGGTTGAGATAAGGATAATTTTAATAAAGAGAAAAATGTATTATCAAGGAAATATTATTATTAATTAAACAATTCAACTAAAGGGAAAAAAGGGAAAAGGGGAAGAGGAAGGGGGAAAGGGAATAACAAAACAAAACAAGTAAAGGCTATGTGGGAGTGCAGAGGGAAAAAAAAAAATACTCTCTACTTCCCACAAATAAGCGATGCTTGACCATGTCCTTGAAGCAGGGCCTCAACGCACGTAGCCAGTGTTCGGGAGGAGGACAGACGTTTTTGCAATGAAAGCCCACCCCCCCCTCTTCTTCCTTTTTCCACCTTTTATTGCTGAGTGTGACATCATATGGTATGGAATATCCCTTTGGTTGGTTTGGGTCAGCTGCCCTGGTGATGTTTCTCACTTTTTTACCCACTCCCTAGGAGGGCTAGAGAAAGTCCTGATTCTGTGCCAGCACTTCTCAGCAGCAGACACAACACTGGTGTGATACCACTGCTGTTTTAGCTGCAAGTGCAGAGCATAGCACTATATGGGCTGCTGCAGGGAAAGTTAACATCCCAGCCAGACCCAGTACAGTGGTAATGTGAACTCTGGAACTAAAACCCTTATTTAGGGTTTATGCCTATCCCTTAACCTGAGCTTCAGTTCACACCTAAGGGCCCTGTTAATTATTCTGACTTCCTCAGATTTCTGAGGCCAGAAGGAACTATTTTAATGATCTTTTGGCCCTGAAGTAAATTACAGGCCATATAGTTTAATCAGCTGATTCCTATAGCAACCCTAGGGATTTATGATCAAAATAGAGTACTTTAAAGAGAGCAGTGATGGTTTGAAGACTCAGGGTGATATGAACTCCAAGACAGAAGAGGAGTAAAAACCTGAGAGATAGGGAAATGTACTATATCCGTTAGTAGTCTGTCCCGATAGACTAATACATGGATGGCCTCTCTGCACTGTTTAATACAATAGAACTGTTTTCCTAGAGTGATTTGGATCTCTGTCATATAGTACATGTAAGATATACACATACGCTGATATGTTGAAGATCATAAAGCAAGTGGATTTGCTGAAAAAAAATAGATATTGGATATTACACCATACCTTCTAGAGAAGTTGAGGGTGATACTGAAACATACCATGATTACAGCAGACAGGTTAACTCTCTATAATTTCCTGGAAGCTGTAAGGTGTGGCAAGTTGAAAAGGGACTATTTCACTGCTCAGTATTTCCTGGAACTGTTTCTTTAGCCTAGGAAATAAGCCTCTTGCTTGTTGTTCCCTCTAACACTTGCATTATTCCCTTCTCATGTCATTGCCATAGGGCAATTTTGAGCAATGACAGAACTTTCTCAGACACACGGCTTCTTTTCTAAGAGATGTGATAAATGTGGCATTTCTCTTTCTCTAACCAGAGACGGGTCATATTTCAAGAATATCCTATAAATCAATATAAGGAAGGAGGAGGGTGGGGGATAATAAAGCTGTGCAAAAATCAATAACCATCATTGTCAAATTTAGGAAAACATCTAACAGAAGAAATATGAGTCATTCCTCAGCAAGATTTTTCCTCAGAGAAGTAAGGGTTTTCCCCTTTTCTTCCTTCTCCTTTCTCTTGTCTCTTGATACTAGGAAAACTATAAATTGCCTATTTAACATTTCATAATAGTAAATAATTATGGCATTTAGGCTTTGAATTCCTTATTTTGTCAGTTGTAGTCCAGATGACTGTTTTGTGAAATATATATCTATAAATACATATATATATATATATACAAAGACCTAGGACAAGCAAAAAAACACAGCCTCAAAGAGAGAAAAAAAAATAGCAGAAGAAAGGACAGCACAGGTTTCCACATTCCATTTGCATGTGCATCACATGGACTCCATATATAACACCCCTGATGCTGCCAGTATGTAGTTTAAAGAGGATTTACATGTTACTAAATGTCTGGCCTCACTTCCAGGACTCACATCTCAAACCCAATGAGGTCAGTAGGAATTTTGCCATGAGATTTAATTCTGTCTCAATTTCTTTCAATCAAGTCACTGAAGCTGCTCACTATGGATGAACTTAAATCTACTTCCAGAACTTTTTTCATGGTTATATTAGGCTAGTGGCAGAGATATGAAGTGTTTTTATCTGTCTCCATGATTGCAGTCATAGCCACTAGGTTATGTGGACACTTGTTCGAAAGGTTTGCTCACTGTCCTCGGAGTTGCATAATCATCAAGAAAGCAGGAATTATCTCTCTTAAAAATGACTACGCAATCGCTAATCTGATATAAATAATTCAATATTTGGTTGCTTCCATAGGACACACTTGAAGAAACACTTGATAAACTATTGAAGGTAAATGGTGGTTGATTTGCAAGTAGAATATTGTCCTAAGCTCTTTGAGGGGAAGCAGCTATTTTATGTTTTCTAGGGGTGTTTTCTTCTGCATGCAACTCAGAACCAGTAAATCTAAGGGATTTCCCCTTTTTCTGTCATACTCCTATACTTGGGGTCATTAATGGTATCTGAACTACAGCTCATCTGAGTTCAAGGTTAAGAGTCTATCACTAGACTGTTACATCTGAGTGTTCAAGAACTCTGAATTTTATTCTTCCTTTGATATATATAGCTGATTCTTAGAAATATCACGTGGATCCATTTGCTGATTTTAGAGAACTGGAACATGTAGTAATATTAGAAGTGTGACCTGGAGGGGTTGTTATTTTTCTTTTTTTTTTTTTCTTTATTTTATTTTATATATTTTTATTTATTTATTTATTTTATTGTGTACTTTCTTATTGTGATTAATATCTTCTGCCTGTCCTCTCCCTTTTAATGCCTTGTTTAGTAGCTTTCAGGCTATGTTAGAGGAGAAACAAGACTAAGAATATAATAAAGTATATAAGCTATTTAAATATCTTACAAATATTACCCAATCATATGCATGCAAAAACTTGCATGCAGCAAATAATCAGCAAGCAACACCTCTTTCTTATCAAAAATGGGCTCCAAATGAGACAAACATTAAGGGACTTAACTGATTCTTTATTGATTATTATGTGCATAAATTAACAGACTGAATGAAAAACAGTAAATGGAAAATATTAATTCTTTCTGTTCTCAAGGAAAAACATATTTTGATTCTGATTAACAATTTCACTTTATACTGATTCTTCTTTTGATAGGCTGATTTAGGCTAAACACTGTCAGCTGCTAACTTGCTGTTGGATGGTTACATGCTGCCTTAAAGCCAGATGTTCAATTTCTTTCACTTTCATGTCTCACATTAGCTCAGAGAAAAAAAAAAAAAATCCCCATGACCTCAATGTTATTACTGTTGCTATACGTAAATTGTGATGTTGAATCGAGACACTTAAAAAAATCTTATTTATATGTCTTTCAATGGCATGGGACCACATATTATTGTTCTACACATGCATACATTCATGTACAAATGCCTGATTTACTGAATAGTGCAAAGCAAGGATTCCTCAAAATTATTCCAGTCCAGTGTCACCCAGTGTAGCAAGTTCCACACCATAAGTAACACTAAGGGCCATTCATCTACAGTTTTGCAGCCTGACATTCACTTGCAGCTCTGTAACTTTTTTCTTAAGCTGTTATGAGTAGGTTTTCCTGATACAACTGTGACAACACTTTTCTTGTTCTCCTGTTTTCATGCTGTTCACACATTTTTGCACCAGCAAACCCAGCTATTGGTGCTATGTCAGATTTCGCATAATAAGTGATTGCCAGTGATATGAGATTAACCTCTCTTGCCTGTCTTCTCCCTTTTAACGCCTTTTTTAGTAGCTTTCTGGCTATGTTAGAGGAGAAACAAGACTAAGAATATAATAAAGTATAAAAGCCATTTAAATATCTTACAAATATTACCCAATCATATGCATGAAAAACTTGCATGCAGAAAATAATCAGAAAGCAACACCTATTTCTTATCAAAAATGAGCTCCAAACTGTACTAGCAGCATCATATGTGGGAATAGACAATAGGGATTTTGAGCAGATCCTTATGAATCCTATATCATTACTGTGGGACAAGTATTATGCAGGATCGTACACCGTTCTAGAGAAGACTCCAGGAGAGAATGCTCCTCAAAGGGACATATCTCCTGCCTATTGCCTGTTTTCTTGTCTGGCTACCATGGAGAATTTTCTTTTTCCCTCTTGTTTCTCTCTATTTTCTTTTATTTCTTTTTTTCCCAAAGTCACCCCTACCATTAAGTCAATATGTTTTGTCAGCTGCATCATCACAAGTAGAACTGGCCTTAAAAAATTTCTGAGAAATTCCTGAGGGTTGTCCACTTTCCTGAAAGGAAAAAGAGATGCTAGACCCATTTGAAACTTAAATACAATGCCACTTTTTGAAAATCCTTGGAAAGTCAACTCTTCTATATACAGTTGGAGACAGCTAGTTTGCTAAGTTGAGCCTGAGGCAGCAGAGCACTGGCAGGCTGTGCTGTTGCTAGAGATGTTAACACTTGCATATCAAACCTGTGTATTAAAGATAGTTTTCAGTTCCCTGGCTAGTGTAAAAATCTGCAGTCAATAGTTGTAGACTGCTTCCCCTTCTGTGTTCTGCAAGGAAAACTTTGCTACTAATATCTCACAAGGTCCTTTGAACAGGCATGCGCATATATATCTATGTTCTTGCCCAGTGCTAGAAGTGACATTTGCTTAAAAAGTGAGAGACACAAGTTCTCCTTTCATCTTCAGATCCTAACATGACTAAAAACTTCCCTTCCCATCAGACCGTAATCTATGCAGTCACCTTCTGTAATACACTGAAGAAATCAGGAATCAGCAGAAGCACAAATCTAGAAGGAAACTTGTGTCTAACCATTAATTGGGGAGTATAAGCTCCTGATTGCAGATTTTTTTTCTGGTATTACTGAGTGCTTGTACAATTGAAGTACATTCAAAGAGCAGGAGCTGCAACCTCAAATGCTCCTTCAAACTCTTCTGAGTGCTTTGAGACCTTTTCCCTCTTCCCATGGGCATTTCATTCCTCACTCTAGACTGGCCACCTTTTAGCAGGCAGCAGAAAGGAGCCCACACAAACCAGGTTTACTCAGCGTGGTGCTTGAGGACAGTCACATGAAAATCTCTGGGAAAACCCTTCTTCTTATGTCATGCTTAGAGACCATTTCAGTGCTGTTAGCACGTGTCTCAGAGTATTCCTGCTCTATCATAACATTGCGAAGAGTAAAGCATGCATAAGCCTCTTTTCTGGATGAGATGATAGGTCTTTAAACAATCAAAATAGGCATTTCTGATGAAACTGCTTTAATTCCAGAAAATGAATTGATTTACAGTGTTTTATACTCAGTTGTGTAAACAACTTCTAGTTTTATTCTCTTAAATTTTGATATCTATATTCTTTTTGTATCTCATTTCTAAAGAATAATTCTCTTCTTTCCTATTTTTGTTCTTGTTGGTGGCTGTAAAGATTCTGGCTTTAAGAATTTCATAAGACAGAAATAAGAAGCTTTCCTGCAAGTACTTTCAAATAATCCATGATCTCTGACAAGCAGAGGATTGAATTTAACTACGGCTTGTTTGTTTGGTTGGTTGTTGTTTTCCTGATGTAAGGGATTTTAAAAGGACCATGTTTCACACTTTAGGAATATTATTAAAATACCTGCATCAGATAAATTCAAAACTTAAATACAAGAAAATAGAGTCCTCAAATTATCATAATGTATGTAGATTATAAAGGTATCTTTAAAAAAAAAAAAAAATATGAATTAACAGTGTTGTATTCCATGAAAATATAATTGTTGTTGTAGCAATTTATTTATTTATTTATTTATTTTTGTAGTTTGTATAGTTACTCAAAGCAAATAAAAATAAAAAAGCAACTTTGAATGGTGCAGCATGTTATCCTCTATTCTCCATGAAAAATGTGTGCTTTAATTGTCTGGTGTTTTTAAATGTGATGCCAGTATACCAGAGGATATCTATCATTCAGACGAAGCACAATTTAGGACTCAGAGAACACATTTGCTATGTGTCTTCTCAGGGTTATCTCCTAGCTGAAAGACAGAGCTAACACAGCTAATTCACCTCAGCAGATACACAAATATAGTTTTATCAATGTTTTGTCATTGTTAAGCATGACTGGGAAGGCTAGGTTTAAGCCAAAGACTACTGCAGACATATAAAGACTCTCATAGCCTCTGTGGATTTCAGAACAGGCCTGTGAGAGTTGAAAAAAAAGGGAAATTATTGGGTTATGCTAAATAAGGGATAAGAAACAGTAGGGATATCTGGGACTTTTATTTGCCCTTTCTAATAATACAAGAACAAAAAAAAAATTGAGAGGCAGCGTAAAAGTATTTTGACACAGGTGATCAGAAACTTATGAAAGTCATCAATAAATCACCACTGAAGACAAGATATAACTATTAGAAAGAAAGAAAGAAAGAAAGAAAGAAAGAAAGAAAGAAAGAAAGAAAGAGAAAGAAAGAAAGAAAAAGAAAGAAAGATTACACATTTTGGATTTGTATAATTTATTTTCTGCAGTCTATCAATG
The DNA here is from genome assembly GCA_011075105.1 of Heteronetta atricapilla. Lineage (NCBI taxonomy): Eukaryota > Metazoa > Chordata > Aves > Anseriformes > Anatidae > Heteronetta > Heteronetta atricapilla. The sequence continues at coordinate 51,714,530 of CM021731.1, read as the reverse complement.
TTAGTTTTTCTTTCAGAATGAATCATATACTTTGGATCCTTTCTATTATGTGCTTAATAAATAATTAAATAAATTTAATTATTTATTTATTTAGTTTTAGGTATGAAATTAATTTATATTTACTTAAAAAAAATAGTGATTTTATACTGAGTTCATAGGAAAGTAGTCACTGACACAAAGCCAGTTCTTGGTTGATTATATGAGATATAGGATTGATGTCCTGGAACATCATATTCTGCCTCTGTAATAATAATATTAATAAAAATTAATATGCAGTATTGTATGGCTTTAAAGACTAGACTAGAAGCAGCAAGGAAGAACTTGTGTGTCTACTGGGCAAGTGGACCTCTGTCTCAGATCTGTCCCAGATTTTTGTTTGATTATTTTTCTTTAAAAAGAATTTCTAGTCAATAAGAGTGGCTGAAAAAAAAACTGGATAAAGGCAGTGTGATTTAATACATAACACTAGGAATATTTTGAAGGAACTTTAAAATTCAGGTGGCCACAGAGTCCATAATTCCTAAACAAGATGTCTTATGAGGAAGTTCTATGGTGCACAGCACCATAGATTTCTGTCCCACAGAATGGGACATATAATGTCCCAGAATTCTGTCCCTTGGTTTGATTTTGGTCAAAAAGAATTCATAATTCCCAAACAAAGCATCTTCTGGGGAGGAAGTTCTATGGTGCACAGCATATCCAAGCTACAGCTGGGATCTCAAGCTGTCATCTCAGCTTGACTGGCTCATAAAGTTTGAAGTATGCAGAAAAATGTTAAACAATGTGTTCCACAATTTTTAGTCCTAATGTCTAATCTGTGGTGGTTTGCAAAGGGGTTTTTGTGCTTGCAGGAATACATTAAAGTAGTTTTGTGGCAATGCAATGTATTTTTGGAAGTTGTCTTGCCCTTTTATACATCTGCAACCTCCTTCTTTCATTGAGAAAAGTTATGAAGTTTGAAATTATAAATCTCTTATGCAGAATATGAGCCCCACAGAGTAAAGATAGTTCATCTTGGAGGGGTTATGTTTGAACCCAAAGCTCATCTTTAGGACAGAAGCAAGATATTAATCTCTTTATGTTAATAGGAACATGACTTTTTCTGCCTGGAATGTGATTCAACAGAGCAGTCAGTGATTTCTTTAGCTTTGCAGATGCTGAAATGGACCCTGGGTTAAAAAGAACCAGTTCCCATCCTGTCTCTAAAAATAGTTACTTAGGGCTAAAATCTGACTTTCCTTTCTTGAAAGATCTTGGGGGATTATTGCTGTGGCCAGATCTGTTACATGAAGATCCAAAGAGACACATCTTCCCTGCTCAGTTGAGTATGGTGCTGCCTAGTCTTAAGATACTCAGTAAGTACTCAGTAGTGTATCTCTGACTCTTCTATTTTGAGAGGGATTGCACTCCACTTAAATAATATGTGAATCCCATTTTTCTGTCTAAAGGGTGAATGGTGTAAGGCACTTATAAATCATTGCAGGTTGTGGTTGTTGTCAATTGCCATGTAAATTAAGGCCATGCAAGTACCTTCTACTGTTTCATCTACCCTTTCATTTGTAGTCTGGTTACTACTAATATTACATATTTGGTGATTTTTTTTTGCTTTTTTTACTTTTTTAATTTTAAGTACTTTTTTGTTGTTGTTGTTTTTTTTTTTTTTCCTGCCAGTAGCCAACAAGGTAGAAAGATATGCTTTTCTCTTTCATTCTGTGAAGCTAGAAGCAGTGCCGATTTAAATTGTGACTTGCTGAGGTGATTGGCTCCAGGGCAGATGCATTCTGCAGCGGAGTGAGGGATTGAGTGTGGTGGTTTGACCGTGTTAGGCAACTGAACACCACAACCGCTCTCTCACTCCCCCTCCTCAGATGAGGAGGGGAAGAAGTAAAGGGAAAAAAAACAACTCACGGGTTGAGATAAGGATAATTTTAATAAAGAGAAAAATATATTATCAAGGAAATATTATTATTAATTAAACAATTCAACTAAAGGGAAAAAAGGGAAAAGGGGAAGAGGAAGGGGGAAAGGGAATAACAAAACAAGTAAAGGCTATGTGGAAATGCAGAGGGAAGGCAGACGAGGTGTAGGTGGAGCCAGCAGTGCCCCCTCCCGGCCGTTCAAAGGCAGCCCCTAGGAAGCGGGAGTGACCAGGAGCGCGATGGATAGGACAGGCAAACCGGGCATGGCACGTCAGAAAGGTGGGGCATGGCAGTTTGCGTAGCAGTTTGCTCAGGCAGGGTGAGCAGGTAGGGCCTCTCGCTGCTCTTTTGCAGTGGTCTTTCCCATCAGTACTTGTAACCTGCTTGCAAGAAACCTGGCCATGGTATCAATCAGGCAGAAAACCATGGCCTCTGCATCTCTTGCAGCCTCTCCAGCCACAGTCACCAATGTGGCTACTCTGACAGAGGGCTCGGGGAAACATGCGGCCATCCAGGTCTTGGGCTGCAGGGTGTGCCCGAATCTTCTGTTGGTATCTGACAGCAGCAGTGAGGGGTATGCCTGTGGGAGAAGTGCCCAGATTGAACAGCCACTCAGCCAGGTAGCAGAGCTTTGGGAGGAGGTGAGCAGGCCCCGGAGCATCAGGGAGTCAGAGAGGGAAATTGACTGGTAAAAGTGTACTCTGCCCTATCTGAGACGGACTCACAAGCCTGCCACAGCACAAGTGGCAGCAAAAGTTCCCTCATCCCACCAGGCAGTAGGAGGGGACCTAGGCCAAAGGGGGTAATGGAGGCAGGTTCCTCTTTGGGGTAGTAGGCGAGCCATTGTCCCTGCCCACCTCACCTTCCCATCTACCCTTATATAACAGGTATGAGGGTCTAGAACATGACAGTCAGAACAACGAAGTAGACGAAACCCCGTCCCAGTTGGAGAGGGTGCCTAAGGCAAGGCAACCTACCCCCCACATTGCTACATAATCTGTAGAAAGAAAGAAAGGTTATTGTCATGGGGGACTCCCTTCTGAAAGGGACAGAGGGCCCGATATGCCAACCCATAGGGAAGTCTGTTGCCTCCCTGGGGCTTGGGTGAGAGACTTTGATAAGAAAGTCAAGCGCCTAGTATGGCCCACTGACTACTACCCACTATTGGTCTTTCAGACCAGTAATGATGAGGTAGCAATGAGAAGTCTGAGAGCAATCAAAAGGGACCTTAGGTCTTTGGGGCGACTACTTAAAGGATCAAGGGCACAGATTGTGTTTGCCTCTGTCCTTCCGATGGGGGGCTCGATGCTGACAAGTGGGCTCATCACACTAACACGTGGCTTCGGGACTGGTGTAACCAGTAGAACTTTGTTTTTTTTTGATCACGGGAAGGTCTACGTGACACCAGGCCTGCTGGCACCAGATGGAATGCACCTCTCTCAGAGAGGGGTAAGGATTTTTGGTCAGGAGATGGCAGGGCTGGTAGATAGGGCTTTAAACTAGAGTTGAAGGGGGAAGGGGATAAAACTGGGCACGCCGGTGATGACCTAAGGGATGGTGTGCTAGAATCAGAGGGACTGTGTGCCAGTGAGGTCCTTCGGTCAGCTCCACAAGGTGCTGCATGTACGGGGGCCCATTTGAAGTGCTTCTCCACAAACACATGCAGTATGAAGAATAAAATGGATGAGCTAGGAGTCTTGGCCCAGTCCCACAGCTATGACATCATTGGCATAAGTGAAACCTGGTGGGATGAGTCCTGTGGCTAGTGTCCTGCAATAGATGGTTACAGGCTCTTCAGGAGGGACAGGCAGGGTAAGCGAGGTGGCAGGGTGGCGATGTATGTGAAACATGGGCTGGACTGTGTGGAACTTCAGGTTGACGATGGCAAAGTTGAGAGCCTCTGGGTAAGGATTAAGGGATGAACAAATAAAGGGGATGTTGTTGTGGGAGTCTATTACAGACCACCTGGCCAGGATGACAACGCCTATGAATTATTCTTTGCAGAACTGAGAGATGTCTCAAAATCAACTCCCCTTGTCCTTATGGGGGACTTCAACGTGCCAGACTTCAATTGGGATCACCACACGGCTGACATGAGCAAGTCCAGAAGGTTCATAAAGCACCTAGATGATAACTTTTTGGTGAAGGTGCTAAGGGATCCAACTAGGAAAGGTGCCCTCCTAGATCTGTTGATAGAGAACAGAGAGGGTCTTGTGGGAGACATGGCAATTGGCAGCCATCTCGGTCATAGTGACCATGAAGTGATTGAATTTAGAATTTACGGTGACAGAAGGAAAGCTGCCACCAAAACTTCAGCCCTGGATATGGGGAAAGCAGACTTCAGGCTGCTCAGGGAACTAGTCAGCAAGGTCCCCTGGGAAACTGCTTTTGAAGGCGTTGGTGTCCATCAGTGCTGGTCAATCTAAAAGCAAAAGAGCAGGCAATTCCAAAATATCATAAGTCAGGCAGGCGGGGCAGGAGGTCGGCCTGTCTGACCAGGGATCTTCTACTGGAGCTTAGGCAAAAAAAGAAAGTGTATGGCTGCTGGAAGGAGGGTCAGGCGACGAGGAAGGAATACAGGGATGCTGTTTGTGTTTGTAGGGAGAAAATTCATGTGGCCAAAGCCCAACTAGAGTTGAAGCTGGCCATGTCTGTGGGGAGACAATAAAAAAGATTTTTTCAGATATGTGAACAGAAAAAGGAGAACCAAAGAAAACATAGGTCCGCTGCTTGATGAGGAATGTCAGAAGGTCTCTTCACAGACAATGACGTAGGCAAAGCAGAGAGATTTAATGCCTTGTTCACCCCTGTCTTCAACGCTGATTATGTGCTTCAGTATCCAGAGTGCCCTGAGCTGGAGGACCATGACGGTGACAATGACAAACTCCCAACCAACCCTGAATGTGTGTGGGATTTCTGCTCCACCTGGATCCATACAAGTCCATGGATCCAGATGGGATTCATCCCAGGGTGCTTAGACATCTGGCTGATGTCATCGCAGGACCTCTCTCAATTACTTTTCAATGATCTTGGGAATCTGGAGAGGTCCCGGTAGACTGGAAGCTGGCAAATGTTGTGCCAATTTTCAAGAAGGGTAAGAAAGAAGACCCTAGCAATTACAGGTCTGTCAGTCTCACATCAGTGCCTAGTAAAATTATGGAGAAGATGATTCTTGAAGTTATTGAAGCGCACCTGGGGGACAATGCAGTCATTGGTCCCAGCCAACATGGGCATATGAGGGGTAGGTCTTGCTTAACAAATTTGATTTCCTTTTATGATAAGATCACCTGGCTAGTTGACCAAGGGAAACCTGCTGATGTGATCTTTTTGGACTTCAGCAAGGCTTTTGACACAGTTTCCCATAGGATCCTACTGGACAAAATGTCCAGCATACAACTTAGCAAAAACATCATACAATGGGTGAGCAATTGGCTGATGGGCAGGGCTGAAAGGGTTGTAGTAAATGGGTCCACATCAGGCTGGAGGATGGTCATTAGTGGGGTCCCTCAAGGCTCTGTTTTAGGGCCAGTCCTCTTCAATGTTTTTATAAATGATTTGGATGTAGGACTAGAAGGTGTTTTGAGGAAATTTGCTGACGACACCAAACTTGGAGGAGTTGTGGACTCAAATGAGGGTGGAAAGGCCTTGCGGAGAGATCTGGACAGGTTGGAGAGCTGGGTGATTACCAACCGCATGAAGTTTACCAAAAACAAGTGCCGGGTCCTGCACCTGGTATGCGGCAACCCTGGTTATACATACAGACTGGGCGACGAGATGCTGGAAAGCAGCCCTGCAGAGAGAGATCTGGGGGTCGTGGCTGACAGCAAGTTGAATATGAGCCAGCAGTGTGCCCTGGCAGCCAAGAGGGCCAACCGTATCCTGGGGTGCATCAAGCACGGCATTGCTAGTCGGTCAAGGGAAGTGATTGTCCCACTCTACTCTGCCATGGTGCAGCCTCACCTTGAGTACTGTGTGCAGTTCTGGGCACCACAGTACAAAAAGGACATTAAACTGTTGGAGAGTGTCCAGATGAGGGCAATGAAGATGGTGAGGGGGGGGAAGAATTGGCTCCCCAGGGGAGTTTGAGGCTCAGGTTATCTCAGGTGTTTTTCTGTCATGGTGAAATGGACTCAGTGTTCCCCAGTAGGCTGCTTTTTCTTCATGTTTTCTGCTATATCTGTGACTCTGTAAGATAGTTACATTGGTGGTGCCTTCTCAGTACAGTAAAACCCTGGTGTTACTATTTCACTGTATAAGCTGTGAGCTTATTGTTGGAAGTGTCTCAAGTTCAGAAGCTGGCAGGTAAGTGTTCCTGGGTTCTATAGTTGTTTAATGTTTAGGAGTTGGAGTACTTCCTTCACCTTGTCTGTTTTCAGTGAAATTACTTATATTGATTCTAAGCTTCCATACCAGCCCTAAAAAAAAATAATAATATTAATAATAAAAAAACCTCAGGCTTGCCTGTATGCACTTGAACTTCTGACTTTGAAAAATGTTCTTACGTATTTGTGAAGATTGAACAACAGGCTTTGTGAAAAAGGTGCCTTAATGTGAATTCAAATTTTGCCTTGTGGTAAGTAGAAAGAGATTTGGATAGATACTAGTAGCATTATCATTACTTTCACTAAGTAGAAGTTGTGAGAATGTGTTGTTCATAAAAGAAATGCTGTTTTCATAACATGCAAGTCAAAAGCCTTTAAATTACTAGAAGTTACAGTTTCAAGAAAGTAACCTTAAAGAAATAAATTATTGTTGGACATCTCCCCCTGACCCCTCCATAGATTGGCTCCATGAAGAAAAGGCATGAAAAGTGTATTTGTTTCTAAGGTAGGGTCAGGGAAGACATTTTTCCCCCACTTTTTCACTCTTTCTTCTACTACAGGAAAGTTATGGTGAAGGAAAGGTATCCCTTCAAGGAAGAACTTGTATGTCTACCAGTCAAATGGACCACTATGAAGAAGGGAATTAGCCATATGGGAGGTGATTTATAGGGACCTAGACAACGAACAAATATCCACAGATCCAGATGAATTCAAATGTACACGACCCATGTGGCAGAAGTCTGTATGGAGTACACCACCATGATATGCCAGCTCATTGGCAGTAATGACCTGCAAAGACCATGAGGAACCCACAGTGGATGAATTGGCTAAACAACTCTGGCAGTACAAAGACAGTCTTGTCTTCCCTACAGGCCTGCATCTCGGCTTTGGAGAAACATTCTGAAGAGGTCTACCAACTTAAAGAGAATGTATTTTTCTTCTCACCTGAACAAACCAGTGTCTCAGCTATCAGGTGTAAGCATCCTTCTGTGCAAGGAAGATTATATAGTGGGTACACACTATATACACCATGCCACCTTGTGGCTTTACCTACATGACCATGGAGAGGACATGAGAAAATGGGATGGAAAACCGACCTCAACGCTAAAGGCACAGGTATGTGAGTTGCAAGGAAAAACAAGTGGTAAAATGGGGTTCTCTGGGAAACTTGCTGCTCTAACTTCCAATAGGCAATTCTCTGTCCAGGATCTGTCCTGGACCAGTCCTGGACCTTTGGTTTGCCTATTTATGGTTTAAAAGTCATCTGCTGAGGCGATCGGCTCTGGGGCAGACGCGTTCTGCAGCGGAGCGGGGGATCGGGCCAGGCATGGCAAATTTTCTGGCATCGAGCCTACTTCAGGGAGCCGCCAGGACCCGGCAGCCCTCGTGAGGGAGGCTGACGAGGCGAAGGCGGAGCCAGCAGCGCCCCCTCCCCGGCCGTTCAAAAGCTGCCCCTAGGGAGCAGGAACGACCAGGAGCGCTGCGAACAGGATGGGCAAACAGGGCGTGGCGCGGCAGAAGGGCGTGGCAAGGCAGCACGGCAGTTCGCGCAGGAAGGGCGGAGAGCAACCCCCGACCACACGAACACCTCTTAACGACAGCCGTTAGCTAGGTGATAATGGTCTCCACCAGGCACGGTGCTCTCTCCAGGAAGTCGGTATACACCCAGACCGACTACCCGTTAAAGAATGCAGCAGTTCAGGTCACCGGATGCAGGGAGTGTCAGAGCCTGCTGCTGCCATCGGTGGGAGGCAGAGAAACTGCGTGCGTGAGGTGCGAGCAGGTGGATGACCTGGTCCGCATGGTGGCAGAGCTCAAGGAGGAGGTGGAGAGGTTGAGGGCCATCAGGGAGTGTGAGCGGGAGATAGACTTATGGAGTAACTCCCTGCAGGGCCTCAAGGAGAGGTACCAGGGTGAGACACCCCAAATGGGGGTAGACCCCCTCCCCTGTTGCTGTCGGGCAGAGGGAGGGGACCTAAGAGTTGAAGAGGAATGGAAACAGGTCCCTGCTCGACATCGCAGGCGATGCCCTCCCCTTCCGGCCCCACCTTCCCAGGTGCCCTTACGGAACAGGTTTGAGGCCCTGGAGCTTGAGAGACCAGTGGGTGAGGAAGAGGTAGCAAGTGTTCCCAGGAGGATGCCTAGGGCGAGGAGGTCGACTCCACGCCTCAGGACTGCCTCCATCAAGAAAGACAGGAGGGTTATTGTTGTGGGAGACTCTATTCTCAGGGGAACAGAGGGCCCTATTTGTCGGCCTGAACCTACCTGTAGGGAAGTCTGCTGCCTCCCTGGGGCCAGGGTCAGGGATGTTGCCAGGAAGCTTCCCAACCTGGTACGCCCCTCTGATTATTATCCTCTTTTGATAGTCCAGGCAGGCAGTGACAACATTGAAGAGAGAAGCCTGAAGGCTATCAAAAGAGACTTTAGGGGGCTGGGACGGTTAGTGGGTGGAGCGGGAGCACAGGTGGTGTTTTCATCCATCCCTACGGTGGCAGGGAGAGGTACGGAGAGGACACAGAAAGCCCACCTGTTAAACACGTGGCTCCGGGGCTGGTGCCAACGAAGAAATCTTGGGTTTTTCGGCCATGGGGCACTTTACTCAGCACCCAGCCTGATGGCCGTAGATGGGTCCCTATCCTTTAGGGGAAAAATGATCGTGGGCCAGGAGCTGGCGGGGCTCATTGAGAGGGCTTTAAACTAGGTAAGAAGGGGGATGGGGCTGAAGCATGGATTGTTGGGGCTGTGCCAGGGGGAACAAAGGCAAGGCCAGAGGATAAGGTAAAGGCCCAGCTGAAGTGCATCTACACCAATGCACGCAGCATGGGTAACAAACAGGAGGAGCTGGAAGCCATCGTGCAGCGGGCAGGCTACGACTTGGTTGCCATCACGGAGACGTGGTGGGACCAGTCTCATGACTGGAGTGCTGTGATGCCTCAGCTATAAGCTCTTCAGAAGGGACAGGCAGCACAGAAGGGGTGGTGGTGTGGCTCTCTATATTAGAGAGTCTTTCGATGTTGTAGAACTCGAGGCTAGGAATGACAAGGTCAAGTCCCTTTGGGTTAGGATCGGCGGGGCCAACAAGGCTAGTGTCCTGGTCGGGGTCTGCTATAGACCACCGAACCAGGATGAGGAGACAGATGAGGAGTTCTACAGGCAGCTGACAGAAGTTGCAAAATCTTCAGCGCTTGTACTCGTGGGGGACTTCAACTTCCCTGACATATCCTGGAAGCACAACACAGCCCAGAGAAAGCAGTCTAGGAGGTTTCTGGAGAGTGTGGAAGATAGCTTCCTGATGCAGCTGATTAGTGAAGCTACCAGGGGTGGTGCCCCACTAGACCTTCTCTTCACAAACAGAGAAGGACTGGTGGAGGATGTGATTGTCGGGAGCTGTCTTGGGCAGAGTGACCACGAAATGGTGGAGTTCACTGTTCTTGGCGAGGCCAGGAAGGGGACCAGTAAAACCACTGTATTGGACTTTTGGAGGGCTGACTTTGGGCTGCTCAGGACACTAGTTGGTGGAGTTCCTTGGGAGGCGGTTCTAAAGGGCAGAGGGGTCCAGGAAGGCTGGGAGCTCTTCAAGAGGGAAATCCTAATGGCGCAGGAGCGGTCTGTCCCCATGTGCCCAAAGACGAGCCAGCGGGGAAGAAGACCAGCCTGGCTGAACAGAGGATTGTGGCTTGAGCTTAGGAGAAAAAAGAGGGTTTATAATCTTTGGAAAAGTGGGCAGGCCACTAGGGAGGACTATAAGGATGTAGCGAGGCTGTGCAGGGACAAAATTAGGAAGGCCAAAGCTCATCTGGAGCTCAATCTGGCTACTGCCGTTAAAGATAACAAAAAACGTTTTTACAAATACATCAACACAAAGAGGAGGACTAAGGAGAATCTCCATCCTTTACTGGATGCAGGGGGAAACTTAGTCACAAGAGATGAGGAAAAGGCGGAGGTGCTCAAGGCCTTCTTTGCCTCAGTCTTTAGCAGCAATACGCGTTGTTCTCTGGATACCCAGTACCTTGAGCTGGTGGAAGGGGATGGGGAGCAGGATGTGGCCCTCACCATCCATGAAGAACTGGTTGGTGACCTGGTATGGCACTTGGATGTGCGCAAGTCGATGGGGCCGGATGGGATCCACCCAAGGGTACTGAGAGAACTGGCAGAGGAGCTGGCCAAACCCCTATCCATCATTTATCAGCAGTCCTGGCTATCAGGGGAGGTCCCAGCTGACTGGCGGCTAGCAAATGTGACACCCATCTACAAGAAGGGCCGGAGGGCAGACCCGGGGAACTATAGGCCTGTCAGTTTGACCTCAGTGCCAAGGAAGCTCATGGAGCAGATTATCTTGAGAGTCATCAGGCGGCACTTGAAGGGCAAGCAGGCGATCAGGCCCAGTCAGCATGGGTTTATGGAAGGCAGATCCTGCTTGACGAACCTGATCTCCTTCTATGACAAAGTGACGCGCTGGGTGGATGAGGGAAAGGCTGTGGATGTGGTCTACCTTGACTTCAGCAAGGCTTTTGACACCGTCTCCCACAGCATTCTCGTCAAGAAACTGGCTGCTCTTGGCTTGGACTGGCGCACGCTTTGTTGGGTTAGAAACTGGCTGGATAGCCGGGCCCAAAGAGTCGTGGTGAATGGAGTCAAGTCCAGTTGGAGGCCAGTCACTAGTGGCGTCCCCCAGGGCTCGGTGCTGGGGCCGGTCCTGTTTAATATCTTCATCAATGATCTGGACGAGGGCATTGAGTGCACCCTCAGTAAGTTTGCAGATGACACCAAGTTAGGTGCGTGTGTCGATCTGCTCGAGGGTAGGAAGGCTATGCAGGAGGATCTGGATAGGCTGCACCGATGGGCTGAGGCCAACTACATGAAGTTCAACAAGGCCAAGTGCCGGGTCCTGCACCTGGGGTGCAATAACCCCAAGCAGAGCTACAGGCTGGGAGATGAGTGGTTGGAGAGCTGCCAGGCAGAGAAGCACATGGGAGTGATGGTTGATAGTCGGCTGAATATGAGCCAGCAGTGTGCTCAGGTGGTCAAGAAGGCCAACGGCATCCTGGCTTGTATCAGAAACAGTGTGACCAGCAGGGCTAGGGAGGTGATTGTCCCCCTGTACTCGGCTCTGGTGAGGCCGCACCTCGAGTACTGTGTTCAGTTTTGGGCCCCTCGCTACAAGAAGGACATGGAGGTGCTTGAGCGGGTCCAGAGAAGGGCAACGAAGCTGGTGAGGGGCCTGGAGAACAAGTCCTATGAGGAGCGGCTGAAGGAGCTGGGCTTGTTCAGCCTGGAGAAGAGGAGGCTCAGGGGTGACCTTATCGCTCTCTACAGATACCTTAAGGGAGGCTGTAGTGAGGTGGGGGTTGGCCTGTTCTCCCACGTGCCTGGTGACAGGACGAGGGGGAATGGGCTTAAGTTGCGCCAGGGGATTTTTAGGTTAGACGTTAGGAAGAACTTCTTTACCGAAAGGGTTGTTAGGCACTGGAACAGGCTGCCCAGGGAGGTGGTGGAGTCACCATCCATGGAAGTCTTTAAAAGACGTTTAGATGTAGAGCTTAGGGATATGGTTTAGTGGGGACTGTTAGTGTTAGGTTAGAGGTTGGACTCGATGATCCTGAGGTCTCTTCCAACCTAGAAATTCTGTGATTCTTTGAAAAGAGTTTCTAGTCAATAATGGTGGCTGAAAAAGTTCCGGATAAAGGCAGTGTGATTTACTACATAAGAAAAGGGTAAAAGAAAGGAAAACAAAAAAGGGAAAAGGTAACCTAAGTTCTTATTTTTCATACATAAAGTAAATTGAAAGGATTTATTGCACAAGGCCTCTCTTCTTTTATTTAAAATTGGTGGACATATGAAGTTATATATTTGATTACGTATCTTTGAAGTCTGCTCACACATCTTGTTTTCTCAAGCTGTCTTTTGGAGGAAAAGGCTTCCTTGTGAGTGGTAGGAGGGCAGGGAGGGAGGGCGCATGTCTGTGTGTGTGCAAATCACTTTATGACCTTTTGAAGAACCTGGAGCCTGCCAGTAAGAATGCCATACTAAATGTCAGGGCCTAACTGCCTTTTGTTTTTGTTGTTAAGCACTTTCCCACTTTAATAAGTGTTAAGTAGATACGCTTACCATATGTGTAATACAGTAATAATTTTTCTGAAAGGTTGTGGGTTTTGCCCCTCTGTAAAATGTCTATTGCAGAGGAAACTAACATATGGATATTTTGTGCTTGTGTCACTGTATCACTATTTTTTAGTAGAAAATCATACCAGTCCAAGTAGGTGCTGACACATATGTTAGTGCTTGAAACTTACAGAAAAGCTGACAATTGCTGAGAAAGGATACATATACAGCTTTTAGAGCACCTTTTACAACCAATTTAGGATGAATTTCATTATTACAGATAGCAATTAAAATAATTATAAAAAACATTCCAAAAATTATTCCTAAAAAAATATTCCAAATTAAGTCTTTTCAACATAGTGGAAAGATAAATATTCAGATTTAACAATTAACAAACAAACAAAGTTATGTTTTAGTAATTTCAGAAGTGTGTGCATATTGTTTGTATACATAATATGGTATTCATTACCCATAGATTTTATAATTAGTGTTGTCTGGAAATGAAGGAAATGAATTTTCTTGTTTTTTTTTTTTGTTTTTTTTTTTTCAGAAGTGATATATGAGAGAAGATAAAAATCCAAATTTAAAACACAGATAATGCATTTGTTGCATTAAATATATATTATTCTATTAATATTTTTGTTTCATGAAGTTTGTTCCTTTTATTTATCTTTTTTTTTTTTTCTAAGAGCAGTTCAGTAGAAGAATTACTGATTGCTGCATTTGAGATCTTTTAGATGAAAGATAAGTGTCTTAATTTATTATGGTTTACTGTCACTTATGCAAATGTTATGTGCAGTACTGAAATGAAAAACCTTAATTCTAAAAGTAAATACTATGTGAAAATTCTGTGATCTTACAGGAAGAGTGAGAAGTGGGACAAACAAGAAAGTTCCATGGCATAAAATGTTTATATATTATATTTTGCTGTAACTATAATAACTACATAATTAGAATAGCTAGGATAGTTAGTTATAGTTTTCTTATTTATTAATAAGAAAATAAAACAAAATCCTAGAAAAAGCCATAGATAGTGATTTGTTAAGATGAAAAGACATGAATCAATTTTGAAAATTCATATGGAACCAAGAAAGAACCTTGTCTTTCACATGCTGATCTGGGAGCTTTTTCTCTCCTCTCTCCCCCACCTCCCCCCCCCTTTTTTTTTTTTTCATTTAGCTATGGCTTTGTTTTGGGGCTTTGCTTTACTGCTCACAAAGCAACTCTTCTGGAAGTATAGATTGATCATTTTTGGCATTGTGATTTTTGGTAGGACTGTCCCAGAATTTAAAAACAAAGGTTCTTTGCATGCATATGATGGTAGGTCTTGTTAATAGTACTGGTGGCAAATGTGCATTGAATGGAAGAATATGTCATGCTGGAAATGTTCCATTATTCCAAATGATATTTAGAAGCTAGTTTTAAATCCCTACTATTTTCGCTTTGTTAAAATGCTCTTAAGTAGCACTGCCATTTAAAAACAAATGAAATGCTACATCCCTCAGGACAAAAGTAGAACAGCTATGCAATGCCTGTCCTGTTTGTGAACCCTGGTTAAGACCAATGAAGCCTTCAAGAATTACCATGTGTGTTTTCCCACATGTCTATTACTTCACTCTATATCTGAAACTTTTATTGTTTTTTCTTCCTTTATTTGTTAGTCCTAGATAGCTAATTTGATCTTGAGAGACAGATCAGGAAGTCTACACCTTTCTATGACTCTTGATTCTCTCCTCACATCTTTATACAGTAGAAACATGGTATAGTTCTACCTTGAAAGTTACATAGCCAAATTTATAGTTCTTGAATATAACATAATGTATCAAACGTAATTAAGTGGAACTATCACCTCAAACTGCGAACTTAGCTGATTCTGCAGATTAGGTGAAAGTGTAACCTGTAGGTTTCCTCTAGCCTCTGGTAGAACAAAAGTTCTTGAGAAAAGCCTGAGCAGAAGACATAGCATATATTTGATGACAATGATTGCTTGTTTTTTGTGTATTTTTTTTTTTTTTTTTTTTTTTTAGAATTTTAGTCAGCATTGAAAAAGTTTCTTATATTAGAATGAACATATTGTGCCACTTTAGGGTAATTTCCTTTTCCTTAAGGAACAGACCTGGAATTACAGTCTACAAAACAATCTTTAGGAAATTTATTGACATCATGGAGATATTGTGGGATGGCTCCCGTGACTTATAATTTCTGCAATGGAAGTATACAGGCTCTTCAGGAAGGACAGGGAGGAGAGAGGAAGTCAGGAGAAACTGCCAGGAGTCCTCTGTAGATGAACAAGGAACAAAAGGAAGCCTACAATGGGTGGAAGCAAGAACAAGTAACTTAGAGGAACACAGATGCTGTCCAAGCAGCCAGGGATCAAGTTAGGACAGCTGAAGCCCAGACAGAATTGAATCTGGCCAGGAATGTCAGGGCAACAAGAAAGGCTTCTGTAAGTTTGTCAATGATAAAAGGAAGACTAGGGAAAATGTGATCACTCTTTGGAAGGAAATGGGAGACCTGGTTCCCTGGGATATAGAGAAGGCTGAGATTCCCAACAATTTTTTTGCCTCAGTCTTCACCAGCAAGAATCTAACCACACCTCCCAAGTCAAAGGCAGGGACTGGAAGAATGAAGAACTGAGAGGATAAGGTATGAGACCATCTAAAGAACCCGAAGGTACAGGTCCATGGGACCATCTGAGGGTCCTGAAGGAACTGATAGTTGTAGCTGTTAAGCCACTGTCCATCATAATTGAGAAGTTATGGCAGTCTGGTGAAGTTCCCAGTGGCTGGAAAACATAACCCCCATCTTTTAAATGGGGAACATAAACCTGGGAAACAGACCAGTCAGTTTCACCTCTGTGTTGAGCAAGATCATGGAGCAGATGATCCAAGAAGCTATGCTAAGGCACACACAAAACAGAGGGGTGATTGCTGACAATCAATGTTACTTCATTAAAGGTCAATTATGCCTGACAAATCTAGTGGATTTATATGATGAGACTACAGACTTGATGGATAAAGGAAGAGCATCTGGCATTGTCTATCTGGACTTATATAAAACATTGGCACTGTCATGCATAATGTCCTTGTCTCTAAATTGTAGAGATGTGGATCTGATGGATGGACCACTCAGTGGGCAAGGAATTGACTACATGGTAGTACTCAAAAAATTGTGATCAATGGCTCAATATCCAAGTGGAGACCAGTGAAGCATGGTGTTCCACAGAAGTCTGTACTGGAATTGTAGTAGCACAATTTAACAACTTTGTCAGCAACATGGACAGCTGGACTGAGTGCACTCTCAGCAAGTTTGCTGATAACACCAAGCTGAGTTGTGTTGTCAACATTCTGGAAGGCTCAAGAAGTGAGCCCATGCAAACAACATGCAGGTCAGGAAGGCCAAGTGAAAGGTCCTGCACCTGACCTGGGGCAACCCAAATATGAATACAGATTGAGCAATGAATGGATTGAAAGCAGCCCTGCAGAGGACTTAGGGATATTGGTGGACAAAAAAAAAAAAAAAAAAAAAAAAAAAAAACAGAATATGAGCTGGTAATGTGCTCTTGCAGCACAGAAAGCCAACTGTATCCTGGGATGCATCATAGCAAGGGGTAGATAGTCAAGGGAGGTGATCCCCAGACTTTATGCTGCTCTCATAAGGCTCCACCCAGAGTACTGCATTCAGCTCTGGGGTTCCCAGGGCAAGAAGATCATGAAACTGTTAGAGCAAACCCAGAGGAGGACCATGAAGATGATCAATAGGCTGGAGCAACCTGTCTATGAAGACAGGTTGAGAAAGTTGGGGTTGTTTAGCCTACAGAGGAGAAGGCTTTGGGGAGACCTTATAGTGACCTTCCAGTACTTAAAGGGAACCTGCAGAAAAAGGAGAAGGGACTATATCTTGGAGAGATAGGATAAGGGGGAATGTTTTTTTTAAAAAAAGATGGTAGATTTATATTAGATATAAGAAAGAAATTCTTTTTACTATGACAGTGGTGAGGCAGTAGAACAGGTTTCCCAAAGAAGTTGTGGTTGCCCCACCTTTGGAAGCATTCAAGACCAGGTTGGATGGGGCTTTGGGCAACCTAATTTACTGGGAGGTGTCCCTGCCCACAGCATGAAGGTAAGAATTAGATGATCTTTAAGGTTCTTTCCAAGCCAAACTATTATATGATTCTATGAAAACTGATATTTTGGTGCACACAAGCCTTAAGGGATAACAACTGACTTTAAACAGGTGTTCTTAGAATATAATATAATATATATATAATATAATATATATATAAGATAATGTATATTATATATAATATTAAATACATTATATATAATATATATTATATATATATAAATTACACTTCTCTTTAAGAGAGTTCTTCCCTACTCAGTTTTGCTTTCTAGCAGTATTTGAATATTGCAAAGCACAACAGTCTCTTCAATATTATCTTTATGTAAAAATAATTTGTAACTGATACCTATCTCTAGATAGGTATTTCTAGAAAAAGTGTTTTGATCATTCCATCTTATCAGTACTTTCCTCACTATCCCACAAACCTTTCTCTCTCAAATATCTCTAGTTTGCATGCCTTGATGCAGTGTTTGAAGCTTTTTTCCCTCAATCTCACGTTAAAACATTCTGTTTTGGGGTGTCTTTTTTTTTATTTGGTTCTGTTTTGTTTTGATTTTTTTTCCCTTGATGAAATGTTAAGCCTTTGGAACTGAAAAAATGAAAACAACAATTATGTTGCAGTCCACCGGTACCATGGACTGTTCATAGTAAATAGAGATGAATTCTGTGCAGTATAGACCCTGTCAAGTAAAAACCATAATTGACATTTTTGGACTACAGGTGTATCAGTATAGATGGTGAATTTCCTTCAATTAACTCTAATGAAAACTGAAGGTGACCCATAAAATCTAGGACATCTACTGTGGGAATCAATTCAAGTATAAATAAACTGAATATAGAAGTTCATATGAGGGCTAGGGATCCCAAATCCCTTTGGATTTTGGTAGATGTAGTTAATATAGTGACTACAGCTTATCTGTCATGCTGATAAGTATTACTTTAAGGTGATCCAACTTGCCCTTAATCCTATAGATATATTTTAAGCACGTAAAATTTAATGAGATAAACTCCAGGCCAAAAAATTATTTTTCATATGGACAATAGTACTGAGCAAGAAACATAACATTCTGCTTTCCACATTAAACTGCATTACCAGTGCCAGTAACTTTTTAAACAGTTGAGCAGTGACAAATACAAGAAGATTGCAAGCAGTGTAGAATTTCCGAAGTACAGAAAAGAGACCACACTATTTCATCAATATGTCTCTATACAGGGTAATAATTTCCATGGCCATTTGTCCCTGGATTTGCTAATGAAGTCTCAAGAGCCTTCTCCTCTAGTACAAAAGGGATAGCACATTTTGTCTGTAGGCAAATATTCAGCAGGGTATAAAATGAGAAATCTATCTCGTTTTCTATATCCAAACCCAGTTTTTGTTTAAGTGAATAAAATCTTCAGCAAACCTCACTCTTCTTGTGATGGTGTATGCTTCTGTGTATGTTTCCTAGCTAGACTTTGGTTACATGTTTGCCTTATTTCTTAAAGCACTGCTTTATCACCCAAAATTATAGGGAAGTCTGTTTCTGTTTTCCCTGTAATACATTACCTACCTACAGAAACACTCACTGACTCAATTCAAAGATCTTGTTTCAGTCTTCTACTTATTTCCTTCTGATATATTTGTTTAACCTCTAGTAACATTATTTCCAAATGGCAATCCTGATTTAGAGATAGCTAGAGACAGAATATGGTACCCACCTTATTCTGTCTCTAAGTAGCTATCTCTAATTCAAGATTATAGAAGCAAGTCTGTTGTTCTTGTTTTTGTTGTTTTTCTTAAATTAAAATTACAAGAAACAAGCTGAACATTTGCAATGTCTGCTCTCTTTGTCCAGAAGAGCAAAAGTAACGTTTCAAGGTAGAACACATTTAGAAACTGCATTTATAAGTGAGCAAGTAACACTGGTAACTTCAAGCCAGTTACAGAACCCATGCTTTACTTTTCATTAAACAGGCAAAAACAAATAAGGGAAAAAAAATCACCATCCAGAATAGTGTTCTATGTAGGAAAGAGCAGAGAGAATTTCTCATTCAGTAAAAATAGTTTATCCTTAACAAAATTTAAACAGCCTTGAAAACAGCAATTATCCCTAATTGAACAGTGAAAAGTAGGCTTTTTTCCTATTTATTACCTTGAACTATTATTATATGTGATGACTTATAATTCTCAATGTAATGTTTACATCAGAAGTTAACCAGAAACACAAGAAATACTGTAATTTTTAGTGAGTGATAACATTTTAGTAGGTATATTTACATGTATCTAAGGGAGGTGTTTGTTTTTTTTCCTTTTCTGTCCTAAATTCAAATTTGTGGACTCATAATAAAATTTTTATATTTACCTATTTAGCAATTAAGAAGACTTGCATTTTCAAGGTGGAAGTCAATCAGGCATTCATTCCAGATTTATTTCCAACTGACTGAAATATGGTCTTAATGATTCAGAAAGCATGAGCTGATAAATAAAATGTAATGGAATCTTATAATCCAAATTTCTTGGGCACCATTTCCAACACCATATCAACTTACCTGTAGATGTTTTAGTATAATTTCATAGATCTTTGCTTACAGAATTACTTCCAGGAGTCCTTCTGCATTTTTCAGATTTATGTATAAAATTAATAAAATCACCTCTGTGAGAAAAAGACAATGAAAGTACTCTAGCAAACAAAAATAGTAATGGAAATTCTCTCCTGGTTTCTATATTGTCAAAAGCTAACCACCCACTTAAGAACAGGTATATCCAACAAAAGCAATTTTGTATTTCTTTCATTTTCTTTCCTGTTGCAAATATACACATAGGCAAATTGAATAGGTAAAACACAGCAACTAAACAATGAAATGCACACTCCACTTATTTTAGAGCTAGAAAATATCTCTTTAAAAAAAAAAAATAAAAAAAAAATAATAATCTTTGTACTAATCAAGAATTATACTAGCGGTGACCATAGCCCAGGAAATATCTATGCATGTTCACCTGAGCTTGATGTTGAATTCAATAGACAGGTTGTTTTTCTAGTAAGACACATGGATTAGCTACATATTATTTACAGTATTACATAATATGAAAGTGAGTAATTATGGAACTGTGCTATCGTGCCAACCACAGCAAGCAATTCCATAAAGTAGATAATAATAATCTGATATTGAAATATTTCTTCATAACCTGAGATCTTCTTTCTCCTTGCATCAGTTTCAAAGATCCTTCCTTCTCATTTACTTTAACAGAACTTAATAGTTTTGTCAGACATCCAGCTATTTCTTGTCTTAAAGCTCATTGGTAATACATTATTTGAAATATTTTATATGAAAATTATATATCCTTGGCGTTTAACATGACCTTTCTATAAAATTTCAGGATCTACCTGGAGCATGTATCCAGTACTACAAGAAATATATTTTTGATTCCAGTTTGAAAAAAAAAAAATAAAGGTGAACTTTTTGTGTACTGGTTATAGAACATAGAAGCTAATAAGAATGTTTTATGAAATATAACAGACTAAGATTTTATTATTATTATTATTACTACAGTTCTTGATTATGCCTTATCCAGCAGCCACTAGTAGATTCTTTTTTATCCCATTTTTTTGCACCAATAGCAATGGCAAAACAATGTCTGAACATTTTTGTAATTTCTGTCATATATTTTTGAGAAGCCTTAATACATCATCATATATCAAGTGAACTGCTTTGCAGTATTGCGTATTATATTTTTAAATGTCCATTTAAGAAATTGAAAGTTTTATTATAAAGCACTGTTGTTTTTTTTTTTTTTCATTAAGTGAAGAAGTGTTCCAAAATTAATAATCAAGTACTGCATCTGTTCTGTTAGCTCTCATATATTAGCTAATGTCTCATATAAGAATGGAGATTTTAAAATGCTTCAGAGAGCCTTAAAGTCTTACAAGGCCAAAACCAGCAGACACAGAAGTACTCAGCAGGCTTTGTCACTATGAAATGAGGAAAGTGACTGTCAAAGTCTTACTATATGCCACAACAGGGATTTGCTCTTCACTTGCTTTCTGTCCTCCAGTTTAAAAGGATTAACAAGAAGTGGATGATGGAAAACTAAAAAGACCCTAAAAGGCCCTAGGGTCCCAAAGACCCTACGCAGCAGGGTTCTGGGCACTATTCCAGTCACTGAAATAGATTTTAGCAGAAATAAGGACTTGCAACAGCCGGTGAAGATAACGAAATTTGAGGAAAGCATCATTTACTAATGGATGAAATGAGCAATTAACACAGTCTCTGAAAGCTTTAAGTATGAGAGTGTGGGGCACTTTTCCTAGCACTTTTTTTTTTTATTATTTTTCTTTTTTTTTTTTTTGGGAAGAGACTTTAAGGAACAAGAACTTCAGCTACTATAGAATTCTTTTATATGGAGCTTACTTGCAGGGATGATGATGTATTTTGGGAAAAGTGGTAGATAGCTGAATTTCAGTAATTAAAAATATAACTATTTACTTATTCAAACTGAACAATAATGCAGAAACTATAGGTAAGCATTTCTAAGCAGCCTTCTCATGGTGACCAAAGCTGAAATCTCACTGAATATACCTATGTTTTGTGCTAGAGGAAGATCCAAGACAGTCTTGAATTCCCAAATCACCTGCCATACAGAATCCAAATCCGAAGATCAGCCTACATTTGAAGAGCAATGAGACATTATAGCAAAGTAGACTGAGGGGGTCAGGAATTACCTAGCTTATTGAAAACTGGCTGAATGACTGGGCTGAGAGGGTCGTGATTGGTCGCACAATTTCCAGCTGGAGGCCAGTGATTAGCGGTGTATCGCCATGATCAATACTGAGTCGAATTTTATGTAACATCCTCCTTAATGATCTGGTTGATGGGACAGAGTGCTGATTGAGCAGGTTTGCTGATGACACAAAACCAGGAAGACTAGCAGTTATGCCAGAGGTTGTCCTGCCATCCAGAGGGACCTTCACAGGCTGCAGAAATGGGCTGACAGGATTTGTTGTTTTAACAAAAAAGCTCATGGGTTGAGATAAGCACAAGGAGATAATTCACCAGTTACTACCACAAGCAAAACAATCTTAGCATAAAGCAGATTAGTATAATTTACTGCCTATTGAAAACAGACTAGAGTAGTGAGAATTAAAAACTTGTACTCTCTTCTACCTCCTCCTCCTCCTAAGCAGCACAGGTGAATGGGGAATGAGGGCCATGGTCAATCCATAACACTTAGTAACCACTGTTTCTTCACAGTCACATTCTTTCCCTGCTCCAGCATAACGTGTTGTCCTTCCTGAACTGATCCTACATGTTGTACTGGGTCTGGCTGGGATGGAGTTAACTTTTCCTGCAGCTGCCCATACAGTGCTGTGCTCTGCACTTGTAGCTAGAACAGCATTTATATCACACCAATGTTTTGTCTATTGCTGAGCAATACAGGCACAACATCAGGACTCCCTCCAACCCTCTCAAGAGCCAGCAGGCTGGGGTTGGCCAAGAGAAGGGGAGAGGACATCACCAGGACAGCTGACCTAAACTGACCAAAGGGATGTTCCATGTCATCTGATGTCACACTCAGCAATAAAAGATGGGAAAGGGGAAGGAGAGGGCGGGCTCTCCTTATGAAAATGTCTGCCCTCCCAAACAACCACTACATGTATTGAGGCCCTTCTTCCCGGGATGTGGCCAAACATCACTCATTGATTGGAAGTAGAGAGTAATTTATTTTCTCTTTCTCTGTGCTTCTGCACGGCCTTTGTTTTATATATTTTTTCCTCTTCTTTTCCCTTTAATTAAATTATCCTTATCTCAATGTGTGAGTTGTTTTTTTCCTTTCCAACATACTTTCTTCTTCCCCTCTTTTTCTAAGGAGGGAGATTGAGAGAGTGGAACTCAGC
Organism: Heteronetta atricapilla; assembly: GCA_011075105.1. Lineage (NCBI taxonomy): Eukaryota > Metazoa > Chordata > Aves > Anseriformes > Anatidae > Heteronetta > Heteronetta atricapilla. The sequence goes on along the minus strand of CM021731.1, from coordinate 51,692,189 downwards.
TGCCCAGCAAGGTAAAAACCACCACGCATGTCCACAGACTGAAGTTTATGAAGTTACCAATAGGCTGAGGGATGTGACCTTTTTCCTCTATTCATAGATAGGTCCCCATGGAATGGCATGAAGCTGCATCAGGGGAGGTTCAGATTAGATATTAAAAAAAGATTCCTCCCTGAGAGGGTGGTCAGGCACTGGAACAGGCTTCTTAGGGAAGTCGTTATGGCATCAAGACTGCTGGAGTTCAAGAAGCATTTGGACAATGTTCTCAGACATAGGGTCTGATTTTTGGTTGAGCCATGAGTTGGACTCAGTGGCCCTTGTGGGTCCCTTCCAACTCATATGCATATTCTATAATTCTGTGATTCTATGGTAAGTATTAATATATTACAATTTTACAATACATTTTAAAGACAAGAACATCCCTTTTGAAAGAGAAAATATTTCTTTTATATACAGTAAAGCCTTACCAAACATGATCACTTGTTATCCCCACCCCATTTCTTTGGAAATATACCTTTCCAACCTTGCCAAAAAAGAAGCTGGTTTGGTTAACTTGTATCCTACCATCTAAAATTTCAAATATATATTTTTGAACTTTGCTGCACAAAACAAACAAACAAACAAGCAAAAAAACAAAAAAGAAAATAAATATGATAGAAAACTGAAGAGTCAATAAAATCATATTGAACGGATATGTTCAGATATGTAGTAAATGTTTGGATATGTGGTAAATGTTTTCCAATAACAGATTTACTATAAATAGCAATTTGAAATCTGTGGTAAAATCTCATAATTTTTCAGTTTGGTCATTTGATTTTTACATCTACTCCATCTCTAAATTTGATGTTAAACTCTCATTTTTTGTTTTCTAGCCTTAAAATATCATTATTATAAGAAAGCATATTAACAAGTTATCAATCAAAACAACTTTGATTTCTATTCTTCCTGACTGTAATTACAGCATGAGTATTCTACTTGTAAGACACCATTAAAAAATAAAAGATTTTTATTTTATCCTTCCTCCCTATACCAGGTTTCAATGGTAGTGATGGAATTTGTTCAGGCTGTGTAATAATGTGTAAAGTTTTATTCTAAAACAAAACTGAAGAGAATTTAAAATTCCTTTTCCAAGATGTTGGCCTTAATTTCTCTAGCCCAAGAAGAAAACTTAAAATACTTTCATACTTTTGCTGAATTTTAATGCATTTATTAAATAAACAAGCTTGCGGAGGTTGCTTAAATAACCATATACATTTAACCAAGATCACGGTAGTAACCAAATCAATAAAAATGCATGCAATAGTTAATTAAATTACAATCTTGACTTGGTATAAATAGCAGTCTAATGAAATTTAAACCAAATCTTACACATAGCCAGCTTGGAAAAGGGAGCTGACAATATTCACTGTGACTTTACACACCATTTGCAGCATCATGATATGTCATCAGACAGTCATCAACAAAGTGATCACTTTAATTAAAAGCATTAGGAGCATTCTCTCTCTCCCTCTCTCTTTTTTTATCTCAGTGAGATACTCTGAGCAGCTGCAAAAATAGTTCAAGGCAGGTTGTGGGAGTAAAACACATTTCTATAAGCCCACATCAGGATGTGGGCTGATGACCCTAAAACATATTGATTTCTGCTTTTATTTCAGATAATTACATCTGTGTAATATTCTCATAAATATTTTGAGGCAATCAGAAAAAAAAAATCCCTAAAATGACCATGTTTTGTATAAAAGCATAAGATAATAGACCACATTTTAAGCTGTATGTATTAAAATATCAGTTTAGATATATAAGGCCATTATCCCAAATCACAAGTTTATTGAAAATGAAAAAAAAAAAAGTCTTATCTCAAACCATGACTGAAATGTAAAACCTTGCCATGTTATAGTGTCACTATTTACATGATGGTTTTGTTTGTTTGTTTGTTTTTGTCTTTGTGGTCATCTCGAGATGAAAAACCTCACCTGAAAATAAATGTTTAAGTAAGGATTAGGGTTTTTGAAACAACAATGAAGGTGTAGTTTCATTCCTCACAGTGTTCATGTCTATCTGATATTAACTGTAACTTAATAATGCCCATCATAATTTTAAATTGTATTCCTTATTGAAAATGACTTCTAGCTAGACTCTTGTGAATCTCAGAAAAAAAAGAGTTAAAAAATGTTTAATTTATTCTAATAATTTATAATTAAAGTAATAATGTCCAGTGCAATGCCTAGAAATAAGATGCCCTTCAAGCCTATATAGCAAAATCTTCTCATTTGTTCACCACCATAGGGTGAAATAAATCTTCAGCACTACATTCTATATTTATTAGTTGCTTGCATTTTGCAAGCTGTTAAACACATCCTATGAGGTGCCACAGTACTTTCATTAAACAAGTATTTTTCCAGTTTTGTATCCGCTCCTATTTCCTCTGCGTTACATTATTATCATACTTATAACGCATTCTATATTGTTGCCCAATGCCTCTTCATCTTCATCTTGACCACAGAAGAACCCATAGTGTGAAGAAAAAAAAGGTGATACATATTATGGATGCTAGAAAGCATTGCACTGCAAATTGCATCTCTCAATCTTTTTAAAGTTTTGTTTTCAACAACTTTTTTGTTAAGTATTAAAACTTCTCCTTTTCTAAGTACCCTTAGTTTAATAAATAAACACATTTAAAATAATGTATTTTTGTACTTCATTTTGTACTTCAAATTTTCTGCACAGGTAAAGTCAAGGAAAACTAAATTTTGAATTAAATAGGCATTTTTTCATCTTGAATAAATAAAACCTTATGATGAATACCTTAGGGATGTGTACTATGCACACTTTTCATTTATATGGGTCATAAAAAGCAGGCAGAAATTTTTATGAAAATATGATTCAAATTGACCATTATGTCTGAATAGAACAATAACCCATGTGTTAAAGCTGTTTTTTTGTGCATTACCGGGAAGTGATTCTTGCAGTTTCCAAAGCGATATAAGCAAAAGGAAGATGAAACTGAACAATTTGCACATGCCGCGATTTGACTAAACAGATCTGCACACAAACATGCTCATAAGTAAATTCTTTGACACTTCAGTTTTAGGATTTTAGATGAGTGTTTTATAGTAATGCATTATTAATCATTATTTCTTAGAAAAATGAAACAGGTGAACATTTGAAAGGACAAGGTGCTGTGGGATAAGCAAGATTAAACTCCAAATTTACCTGCACTGACTATAGAAACCATATAATACAGAGATCAATATGCCCCAAAGAACAAGATGAGGAAAAAAAAAAAAAAGATTGTGCTACTGTGCTACTTTACTATACTTTTTAAAAGTTGTCATAAAATATTTAGAAAATTATATGTTAAAGTTCTAACTAGTTCCTTACTACTCCTTTTTTTTTTTTTTTTTTTTTTTTTTTTTTTTTCTCCTTAAAATGCTGCAGGCTGTAGAGAAAACTGAGAATCAGACCTTCAGATATTCCAGTTCTTTTGTATACTGTGCCTACAGTCCAAGAAGCAAAAATAAGTACCTAAATGCAAAGTTTAAACACATTAATTCAATGTGGCTTTATGAAAAACATTTTAAAGAGTTCTATGTAGCATATAAAACAACTGTTTTGCATTATGTCATTCTTTGGCACTTGATTGTACTTTACTATCATCAATCGTACATGCCTGCTTTTAAAGTAAAACATTAAAAAATGTACAGAAGTATCAAAAAATAGTTAATAATGTAATTTTAACTCTACAGGGAAGATTAAATTAATTGGTGAAGTCTACAACACAGAAGCACTTGTAGAACTTGGAAATGCTGAGATGAGAGCCTTACTGAAACTTTTGAGAATAAACAGAACATGTTAATATCTTAGTCCAGTGGACCAGGATATAACCATTTTTCTAACCATTGTGCCATGCAGAAGATCTATTTACAGAATTTTCTTTGCAGACTTTTTGAGGGCTCTTAATATTTTCAAGACTCTTAATGTTACCTTTTGTTCAGTCCATTTAACTAAGGTATGATGAGGTTCCATGACCACTCTGCTCAAATGTTCACAGAATCACAGAATGACAGAATTTCTATGTTGGAAGAGACCTCAAGATCATCGAGTCCAACCTCTAACCTAACCCTAACAGTCCCCACTAAACCATATCCCAAAGCTCTACATCTAAAAATTTTTACAACTTAAGCCCATTCCCCCTCGTCCTATCACCAGGCACGTGGGAGAACAGACCAACCCCCACCTCACTACAGCCTCCTTTAAGGTATCTGTAGAGAGCGATAAGGTCGCCCCTGAGCCTCCTCTTCTCCAGGCTGAACAAGCCCAGCTCCTTCAGCAGCCTGTATATGTTAACAGACATCAGCTCAGTGTCTCTGTAAAGTACAGAGTACAGACTTTGAGAGCTTAGAAATTGAAACAATGCTTTTTCTAACCCTGATTTTTGTTATAGTACTTCAGGATTATCATGATTCAAAAGGGCAAGTGTCTTCAAACCAGCAAGTGTCTTCAAACCAGTGTTAAGTCTTCTGGGACCAACTATGCATTCCATCATTTCAGGTTCACAACACCTCAAGTGTTAAGTAATCAACACATAGTTTTCTGCAGAAAACTATGATTTTTTATTTTTTTTCATAACAGTTCAGATTCCTGAAGAAAAGCTATTACCTTGATATAATTTTCTTTGTTGTTTCTTAGCAAATTAATTCTGTTCTGTAGATCTATCCAGGGGAAACAACAGAAATTGCATTCACCTGTAATTTTTCCTGTCACTGTTTCATCATTTTACCACATAAGACTTTTACTAACAGGTTAATATGCTTTGCATATGTTTATTTCCTGTAATTTAATCTATATTTTTCTCAGCTTTCTTCTTGTTTCCAAAAGGTATTATTTCCTATTACTACACAGTTTAAATAAAAACTCTTCTACCAAGTAACATTTTGTTTATATATATCAAAATAGTTGAGTAATTAGACTTCTTATGCTTGAAAACAGCAGAGAGTACCTTAGAAATCCAAACCCAGTTCTCTGAAACACACTTTTTAATCATGTATTTCTATTATCAGTCATATTACTGATTACATTAACAACAGTCACTTTCCATTTTCAGATAGCAAGCAGATACTACCTCACTTAGTTACTTTTATATTTTAACTTATAAATAGCATAAAACACAGTGCTTTTTCTCTGAGTAGATTTCTTTGCAGCAGGGCATTCAAGGGGTCTTGAGGGATATACCAGTCCCCTAATTGGGAATTCCTGAAAAGATTTGATGTTTCTACTTAGATAGGTATCTTTCATTACTATCTATTACGTTAACAATTTATTTCTTGAAGAGACCTACAAGTGTATTCAAAGACCATTCTAACTTCTCTAGTCCTAGTACAGCTAAATGTACTTTACATATATGTAATATATGTAAATATATGTAAATGTACTTAAATGAACATTATATGTTCAGCAGAGGTCTTCATGATGAAACTTTAGGTAGCATCTTAATTAACTTGTATCAGGAACTGCCCTGAAGCTCTGAATGACTGAATAAGGCTTTCATTCTGTAAATAATGGATTCACTCTTTCCAAAGGAAAAATCTAAATGAAGGTGTTTATCTTGCTTTTCTTTCTCTGTGTCTCTCTCTATAACAACATTTTTCTTTTCCTTTCAGCATTCTCCCATTTTTCCCAACAGATTAACGATCTTGCAGGACAGTCAAGAATTCACTTTTTCTCTGAGTAGATTTCTTTGCAGCAGGGCCTTAAAGGGGTCTTAAGACATTTTTCACTGTAGCTCATCTGAGTCATCCTATTCTGTGGCTTGCAGAGATGTTGGATTCTAACAGTTCCAAAATTGTTCAAACATATATAGATTGTCAAGGAAAAAGATAGAGAGAGAAAAAGAGGGGGGGAGAGAGAGAGAGAGAGGAAAACCACAACCACCACCAAAAACAACAAAAAAACACAACCACCACTAACAACGACAAACATCAAGACACTGTATTTGTAGTAAATGTAGCTCTTTCTTCCTACCACACTGTTATGAGGAAGAGAATTACTGAGTTGAAAGAATTTCTTAAAATATCTTAAAACACTCAGGCTCAGCATTCACCCTACAGATATATGATACTCACTGTGTTGAACAGGTAGTTGATTTCCTGTATTCTTCCTAACAAGGAAAAAAAAAAATGTTAAGAAAAGTTACCATATCTCTCGACATTGTCACAAGTTTGCAAAAATAAATTAATTACCTCTCATGGGCATATGATCAGCTGCCCTACTGTTTATCCCTATTTGTGGCTAAACACAATTTAATGCAAATACATAATTAAAAATAGTTGGAAAATAGAGTTGTTAAATATTTCAAAATTTCAAATAGAAAGAAATTTTCTTCTGTTCCTTCTTTAACCAGCTCCACTTCTAGAAACTTCTTCACTGTTCTTAAAGAGGAATTCCTATAGAGTTAGCCCAAACATTCTTCTAGACTCAGTTGTGAACCAAAAAACTAAGAGGAACCAGAATGAAGATAGGGAGATAGATGTAGCTGAGACTGCCAAAGTCATAGGAGTTTCACAACAGAATTTTTTTTTTGGTCTCTCTGATTCTGGAGGGAAATCTAATCCTGGATCTGGGAAATGTTTTCTAGATGAAGACTTATCAAAACTAGGAGGTTCCTGTAAAGAAGACCAAAAAAAAAAAAAAAAAAGTTTGGTTTTGCCTAATCAGCATTTACCAGAGAGAAACTGTTTAATAAAAGAATGCTAACTATCTGTCAACTTTATGATACAGATTTTGCAAAAATCATTCATTTACTTAAAACTCAGAAATGTTAAATAGCAAAAAAGTGAGCACATTAGCTTAACACTTATTTTTGTCTGGCTTTTTAAATAATAATAATAATTCACTAACTCAAATAATGACATTCTCTAATTGTTCCTATCTTGGAATATAGTTCATAGAACTAATAGTTTCAAAACAATATGGTTTATAGCAGTATACCGAGCTACATGTATGGCATCCCTGGAGAAAAATATCTCTGATTTGTAAGCACAGGTTAATAAAAACAAACAAAACAACAAAAAAAATCACCTTTGTTACTCTGGAAACACTAGCTATTAAATCAGTATTCAAGATATACATATGTGTGTGTGTGTATGTATATATATATACATGCATATATACATGCAGAGGCTCTTCAAACTGAAGAGATTGACTTTGTTGATCAGTAATATATGTTTTCTCCCATTTCACAGGAGATTCATGCTTGACTTTCTCCTGTTTGCAATTAGTTGCAAGAGAGAGGCCAAGAAAGTATCAATGTAATAGAAATCTCATCATATCCAAGATGAAAAACATCCCTTTCTTTATTTTTTTTTTCTTTCTTTCTCTCTTTTTTTTTTTTTTTTTTTTTTTTAAGAAAAATAACAAATTAAAAACTTCCCTTCAGGGGAGTAATTTGTCACATACACAAACATTTGATTATACAGACAGTTTCAAGCCTCAGGTATATAGAACTAGAATTAATAGAACTGACATATATAGCATGAAAATCATGACATCCAAGGTAAAGAGAGGTACTTCCTATACTATTTACTTAGCAAAAATCTATCCCTCAGAACTAACAGCTGGAAGCTACATCAATAGAAAGATTTTACAGTAATTAGACTCACTCCAGTTTAAAAATAATAATAATAAAAAGGAAACATTATTGAATTTTGCTGAATATTTTCTTTCAGGAGAATTAGTACACCAGTTACAGTTGTAGAGATTTGAGCAGGACCACTCAGTACTTAGGGCCAATTATACATGTAATAATTAGGATCAACATTTACAGATTATCTTGGAAGACGGAAAGAAATGACTCGAGACTTTTATGAGAAAAATCTTATAATCTATTTAACTATCTTTTTGCTTGTTTTGAAGTTGTTTGTTATCTTTATAGCTCTGTTATTAGAAACAGTGTTACATTTTTTTATACACAAAACAGATGTTCATTTCTGTTTTTTTTTTTTTTTTTTTTTTTTTTTTTTTTTTTTTGTAAAACTCAGTCACCTGGAGGCTCTACTAATTGAGATCAAGCTGGGCAGAATAAAAATAACTATGAGAGAATCTGAAAGTTAAATTGTATTTATTGTCAACTTTTGCTTTCTGAAATCTTGAGAGGTTAGCAGTGTTAAATTTCTGGATCACAGCATAGTGGACAATGAAGTTATTGGACTAAATTTGATTTTTTAGAATTGGTTTGCATTCCTTCAAATTAATCATTTTCAAACTGGCCAGGGTCAGACATTCAAACCAAAGCACATATTTTCAAGTCATAACTGGCTGTATGGAGCTCAAGTGAAAATTGTTTGAAAAGAACAGACATAACCTGTGCTTAGGGCATGAGAACTTTTCCCAAATTGCACATACAAGTTTAATTTGCAAACTAAGGTGTGCTCAGCCTATTTTGGGAATTATCTGTAAATTTACTCTCTTACTTTATGAGGTAGCTGTTACTTTGTATATAATAGAAAGAATGTATCCTCTACTACATACACTCGACAAGATCCTGGAGTAGTCAAGTTTACTTAATACGTTGTAAGATGATGTGAAGGTATCCTGTTTCTCCCATTTCTATAAATACATTCTTTATGAAATCATACTAAATAAACAATAATTTTAAAATAAAACAAGACTTAAATTTCAAATAATCTTTAAAATAATTCAGACTGATGTAAATTTTACTTCCTAGGAGCTCTATAGTTTTTAAATTATGTTAGCTTTAAGTATAACCACTATCACTAGTCAGTTGGAGCTCACTTTGGAACAGAATAGAGTGATCAGAATTCCATAGGAATAGTCATTTGTAGAGGAATTTTTATAATTAGAACCTTCACAAGTTACAAATTTTAAAAGGTACCCACTTTTAAATTTCCATTATTACACTTCCAATAGAACACAGTGTCTAAAAATGTTCACTAAATTTTAAGAAAAAAAAAATCTAATCAACCATACAAAGAGGGAGAAATCAAAAGAAAATTTTCAGAAACTCATTTCCTCAACATTTGAAATACTGTTATCAAATTTTTAGCAACATTTTGTGGATGAGGGCAGACCAGTCTGTTTGTTTGTTTGTGGTTTGCAACTGTTTGTATTTGTTTGTTTGACTGGTTGGTTTGATTTGCTTTGCTTTGGTTTGCTTTGGTTTGATTTGGTTTTCAGGCAAATCAGAAAATATCACCTATTGAAGTGCAAAAATGCAAAAATGTTTTAGAAGGTTGTCAGTCAGCCACTAAATATAGGGATGACATTGTGCTCATAGAATCATAAAATCATAAAGGTTGGAAAAGACCTCCAAGATCATCTGGTCCAACCATCCTCCTATCACCAATACCTTCCCATACACTTTTGAATTATAGCTTGACTAATCTCTGATGGAGTAACTTTTTTTTTTTTTTTTTTTCTCTCAAGTATTCTCTATACTGCTACAAGGGCATTTGTTAGTCAGTAGGGTGCTTTAATATAGAATCATAGAATCATTGGGGTTGGAAAAGACCTCCAATACCATCTGGTCCAACCATCATCCTACTACCAATGTCACCCACTAAACCATGTCCCTAAACGCCAAGTCCAACTTCTCCTTAGGCACTGGCAGGTGATTCCACCACTTCCATGGGCAAAATACAGAATCCTCCCTTGTCCTGCTGGCTGCACTGTTCCTGTTACAAGCCAGGAAGCCAATGGCCCTATTTGCCACCTGGGCACACTGCTGGCTCATGTTCAGGTAAGCATCGACTAACATCCCCAGATCCTTTTCCTCTGCATAGCTTTTGAGCCACTCTGCCCCAGGCTTGTAGTGCTATATGGGGTTGTTGTGGCTAAAATGCAAGACAACACTTTGTTGCAACAAGCAGAGCTGGAGACATCATGCCATTTCATTGATCATTTCAGTGATCTCAGACTCAGCAAGAAACATGGGGCTGAAATTAAAAAAAAAAAACACAGTAGATGATAGATAAGATTCTCAGCTGTTGCACGTCTACCATTCCACTATTATCAAGGAGTCATATATTTAAACAGATTAGGGGTTTAATATCTCAGATGTTTTATATAGCAATTTTAATGGTATTGTAGCAGCATTATATATAAGCTTCTTTGTACTAGATAATTTGGACCAGCATTTTATTAATTACTAGCACTTCAACTAGTCTATTAATTATAAAAGTAACTCTTAGTTCCATGTATATAATGTGTATAACTGTTCACATTTCAAAATGTTAACATCCAAAAGGTGGAGATAATACCTGTACTGGCTACAAGGACTGAATCTGGTGTATGTGTAGCCAGCCCCCTACTTCTTGACTCTTATTAAAACATGTTATGGTGATCAGTGACAGTGCTTATAATTTATATATATATATATATATATATAAGATTATGTTAAGAGTCACAAAGTCTCACAAAGTCATAGTAAGTCTGATTAGTCCTAAGACTTATTTAGTTGATGATGAACTTTGAGTTTAAAGCCTAAGTTGCTATGTTAGAAAAACTTACACTAACTTAGGAGTCTATTCTTGTGCCTCTACTTTTGCCAGGATTCTTCAAATAAGAGTCAATTTTCAGTGCCGGTATACTGAAACAACAAAATCCTGATTAGTTCCACTAGAACTAGACTTTGGAACTAACATAAAACTGTTAAGATTAAGCATTACTTCAGATGATGGTCAGAAAGATAAATAAAAATAAATAATATAAACAGTTCAAAATTTGTTTTTCCAAAGCAGAAAATGCTACTAAAAATATTTTCCCTATTGGGAAATTCAAAGAAGTGCATAGAAGGGAGTGGAGCAAATAAAACTTGAATTTCTGACAATGTCAACATTTAACTAGATATTTGACAGTCTTTTTGGTTCGTGCATTTTTCTTCCTGTTAAATATGGCACTGCTAAGATAAATATAATAAAAAGTATATTGCAGAAAGAAGTGTTTCATGATATCCCTAAAAATTGTTTGTTTGTTTCAGTGATAAATAAATAAAGTGTTAGTAAAGTAGTTATCATTACTACTAGGTTAAGAAAAGATGCAGGACTGAAATATACTAACTGTTCTTCTAAAATATCACACCATTTTTATTCAATTTATCTGGAAGAAAAAAAAATGGTGAGTATACAAGCTGAAAGATAATTTCTGCAGTCGAGAAACCTGATGTATTATTCTTGAGTAGTTTGAAAAAGATGAAAGGTAATACTGAATTGACCAAAAGGACTTCAACTTTATTCACAGCTAAAACAAATAATTAATAATTAAAATCACATTATTCATCTTCTATACTCAAGTTTCTATTTTGCATACAAAACCGCATTTAAAAAAATTTAAATTTTTGAAGGACTCATGTTCAGTGGAACACAGTTCCAAGAAATATAACAATTTTCCTTTACCTGCTTTCTGGATACATCACCTCTGGATACATCACCTGAGCATCCAGTTTCTCATGCTGGGGCTGAGAAACTGGAGGCTCCAGGTTCATTGTTACTATAGGACTTTCCTTTCCAAATACCAGATGATGCTGGGTGCCACTTGATCTGGAGAGCTGGAAATCCCAGTGGGGATCCACAATTTTACTGATAATATTTCTCACACAGTTTAACAGGAGCTGAAACTCTAGAGGTACTTTCTTTAAAATTGCAGATCAAAGCCTAAGAAATTTGATTTTCAGGTTCTGTTTCATTAAAACATTTTTATGCATTTTTTTCCATTACATTTCCTCTGTAATGGAAATTTTGTGTTCAATTATTTCTGGTCTGAACATGACAAATATGTATCCAAATTTGTAACGTATATAACAAAATAAAAACTTTAATATTGGTAAAGTTGAATGACACCTTTAAAAATAATAAAGTTCCTCAAATATTTAGCAATAATACAATGAAATAATGTTATATTTATAATAAAATATTGTGCTTTATGTAAATCAAATGTAAGTTTTACCTCCTAAGCCTGTGAACTTTTTGTACAGGAATGCCTATAAGAATTGGGTCAAGTCGTCTTATCTTCCATTGGAAATAGAGTGTAAAACTAGAGTAATTATTCTGATGAATGAATTGGATCAACCTTAATAAACTGCATTTGCTATTCTATGACAAGAGGAGGAAAATAAAATATATATATATATTTTATAGAAGTATTATAGTTTGATAAAGAATTTTGTGGGTGTTTCAGAGGATCAGATATAGCTTTAGTTTTAACGGGGAAGTGTTACTTTTTAGAAATCTAATCAGCTCACACTTGATGGATCAGTTGTGTGATATCAGAAAAAGCTGATGGAACAGACAGAATTTATATGAGTTCATTAACATGGCAATGGTATTTTAGTTGAATTAATTGTAGAAGGAAGGCATATTAATAAATGTATGTGCATCTGTTGCAAGCATAGTGCAAAAAACAATCCAAACCAACAAAACAAAACAAAACAAAACAAAACAAAACCAACCAATCAAAACAAAACAAACAAATAAGCAAAAAAAAAAAAAAAAAAAAGGAATTTTAACTGACTCTTCACTAGACAGGAATGTAAATTTCTTTTGTGATGCCAGAAAAGGAGAAATAAAATCTGTCAGTCATTAAAATGGAAGGCGTATAGTGCTGTGGCTGTCTGAAGATGAAATTGGATTTCTCTGTCTGGGCTTTTCTGATTCATTTTTATTCCACAAAGTGAATTGCTTTTCTGTAACTTCATATTAAACAGGCAAGGGTTCAGCTGGCACAAGAAGTACTAAAAGCATATTAGAAGCCATACGGTGCTTTCTCTACTGAGAAAAAAAAAAAAATAGTATTGGAAGACCAGTTCTTGTAAAATGCAGAATTAATTTTCCAAATCTTTTTTGCAAATTTAAATCTGTTCATTAACAATTCCTTTTATTTATTTATTTATTTTTTACTTTGAAATGTTTTCTGCTAGTCTTTTTTTTCTGTACATTTCACTTTTTATTGACAGCAGATATATTTTTATTGGAGACAAAACGTAGATAACTACAGATGACTGAATTTATAATAGAATTTTGCAAATGAACTTAAAAAAAAAAAAAAGTTACTCTTATTTAATCTAATATTCTCAGGAATATGTGACCCTATATCAACCCTGCTAAATATCTTACCATTTGCTTACTACTGTGTATTTATCTAATGAACTAAAACCTCTGTAGTTTTATACATAACTGTACAGCTGTTTTGTATATTCAAGAAGAACAGTTGACAAATCAATATTAACAAATAATAACACCAAAATACAAGATAATATTTTCAATAAACATCTTTTGCTGGTTAAAATATCTAAATATCTTCTCTTTTCTTCCCTTTTCTGTTAAGTAATCTTTCTTTCCTTCTTTCTTTCTTTCTTTCTTTCTTTCTTTCTTTCTTTCTTTCTTTC
>CM021731.1:51617495-51678786 GCA_011075105.1 Heteronetta atricapilla | reverse complement strand
CTTCCTTCCTTCCTTCCTTCCTTCCTTCCTTCCTTCCTTCCTTCCTTTCTTCCTTCCTTCCTTCCTTCCTTTCACATTAAATGGCCTGTCTTAGTTGTTATTCTTTATCATTTCAGGTCTGCAAATGAGCCAACTTTGAGTATACACATTTTAACAGGAGATAATGAAATATTGTATTGCTTCTTAATTTAAGGGCTCAAAATGTTTTCTAGAGTTCACTTATGATACACAGGAAGAAAGTAAGAATTCAAACAGAAGTTCATTACAGATAATCCTCAAAAGATAATTCTTGTGGGGGATGTGCATTTGTGCCAGTGAATTCATACTTGTACTTTGTCAAAAGAGAAAGAGAAGAAAAATCTTATTGAGCATATATTTTAAAACTTTTGATGAGGAGATCTCTGAATAATTTCTCTTCTTAAGCTCATTTCCATAATTCACTTTCTCCACAATGTTTGAAACTCGATTTTTGCAAAAAAATCCACTCATTGCCAGCCTCCAACGGGACACAGAGCCATTAACAGCAATTCTCTGGCTGTGACCTTCAAGATAGTTTGCTTTCCACTGAATGGTCCACACTTCAAATATATATCTCTCCAATATCTGACCTAATGCAATCCTGTAAGAAGAAAGACTTCATATTACTTTTCTATCTTCTATAACATTTCACCACAACAATTTACAAGCCCACTATCCAGGTCTTCAGTCTTTATTTTGATTTCAGATTTTCTTACAGTCTGTTGATTAAAATATTGAATAAGACTGAAGTGAGAAGTGCTCTCAGAAAAACACACTAAACAAAGCTCCTAACTGATATTTTCTAGTCAACTGTCATGTTTTGCAGACTGTTTCATCCTCTAATCCACTTTCATGTGTCCATTTATTGTTGCTTTTTTTTTTTTTTTTTTTTTTTTTTTCCTCCCCTCTTACCTGTGTTTTTAACCCAGCTGTTGTCCTGTATTAAATAACATACTTTAGGGAATTTCAAGTTAATTGCTTAAGTTCTATTATCTTAGTCAGCTACCGCTGCAGTCTTATCAAAGATCTTTTTTAAAGACTTATTTTCATGGGATGTAAGATGCACTAACATTTCCAGCTGGAGTAAGACTGTTTACATTACCACTGCAAAGCAACAGGCCATACAGCAGAAATATGTTCAGCTGCTGCTTCCTATTGACTTCCCACTGTTTAGGGCATCCCACAGCCAAAGCTGACCAGCGTGAAAATAATTAAATGTGAATATGTGACAGGACCCATGAGAAAGATAGAGACATGGCAAGAGACCTACTCAAAAAGCATCTAAGGTGATAGAAAGAATCTGCTGGTTGAATGCTGCTTATTGACCATTACGTTTCATTATTGACCATTGCTTATGGACCATTATGTGTTCTTATTGAATTCATATATTGAATATATTTTGTACCTTTATAATATCTGGATATTCATCTCAAGATTTGTTGGAACCTCTAAGATCTAAATAAAGTTCCACAAATAGTCACATATTCTTGTACCAAATCTATCATTAAACAAAAGCAAATAGTCACAGGAAACAGACATATAAACAAGATACACATCTTTTTATCAAATCAAGTATAAGGAGTGAAAAAAAAAATGAGTCTTGGAAAATACTAGGCAACTTCTGCTGCTGGCACTCTAAAATATGGGGAATGAGCTGGGATCAGTGAATATCCACTGGCATGAAGTCAGAACACGGAGGAGGTATTTGCTCTGATCTGCAGACAGGAAACATAGCTTCTAATGGAAACTTCTGTTGATGGAAGCCTCTTCTATCACTGCTCTATCTTGTCCAGCTGCTAAGCTGGGTTTTCAAATATACTTTGAAATGTAAGGATTTTATGCAGGTCTAAACTGAAGTGAATAATGTCTTTGAGACCATTGCCAGCTGGCTCAACTGGTAACAACCTCAAGGTCACACAAGGAAACAGCCTGAAGCCAGGTGGATAGAGATCAGAAGGGCACAAAGGCCTTACTTACACTTCAGTTCCTAAGCTGCAGATTATGGACCTTGGCAAAATGTACAGATTTCTTACCACCTCAGCCAAGGTGAGGCCATTTTTTGGGAGGCCTATAAGAATTTACGAGGTGTCTGTGCAGCAAGTGCAGCCAAAGGATGATGATTCAGCTTGTGACAGATGTGAGAATCCTGGAAAAACAGAGATGCCCCAGCCAAAAGGTCACATGGACTGTTCCTAATGTTTGTTTAATGAAACACTGTGTCTCCTTGTGTTCTGCTTCAGTGGTGGGTAAATGAGGAAAAGGAGGTGGAAAGGCTGAGAAAGAAAAGTCAAGCTCTATGAAGATGTTAAAATGAAACCTTAGGCAAAGAGACCTGGGAGTCTTCATTGCCATTCTTGCTCTCCTCTCAACATATGCACATGCTACCTTACCCCAAATAACTTGTTTATCCTAACTCCAACAAGATAATGAAAATCCTAACCAAAGAACTGGGACTGGACAGAGGAAGCAAATAGAGTATCAGTTGGCATTCCTGTATTAGTAAACTGTTCTCTTCCTGGCTGAACAGGTGTTAATACTTTCAATATTCTGGTAGAGTGAGATAAAGTCTATGCTAAATGTTCTCCTAATGTGATCACACTGAATTATGAATATTAAAACCCTATGCTCCTCTCTAGAGGAAGACTATGTGATTCTGTGACTAGTTAATTTTCTCAATTAACTGTTAAGAATTTCTCTAGAGGTTTTCTGTCTTTTGAAAACATATGGGTGAAGCATAGAGTAGGCCTTTTGTAAGATTTAGAGTAGAATTAACCAGGATATTGCCTGTATTGAAAAAATCTACTACTGAACACAACTATTTGAATCTCCATAGTAAGTATAGGTGGTATTGGTACTATTGTCACACTCTGTGCTTCCTTTGGTAACTGGTCAGGTTATCAGTCATGTAGCTGAGGTGTTAATTCCGCACTACCTCCATTCCTCTACTGGCTGAAGCTGCTTAATACATTTAATTTTGCCCCACACACCAAAACTTGAACACCCTTTCTGAAAGTGTGAGCCATTCAATTGTGTTATCTTTTCAAAAATCTGTTGTTCTCTATGAGTTAAAAATGTGAGGTGGAGACCAAGTCCTTTAGCATTAAAATAAATAATATATTGATGCCTTAAAACTCTGTGCAATATCTTTCATAATTTTAAGTCCAGAAAATCATTCATTTCAGACTGCACTTTAAGTTCAGTGGAAATTACGTTAAAACCCCGGAGACGTAGAAATATTGCCACCACGGAATGTTGGCTGACAGTACCAGGCTGTGATGTCCTTAAGCTTTAAGTGCTGAATTTAAAGCAATGATTTAAATAAATTTTTGTTTGTTTGTTTGTTTGTTTTGATAAAATAATAAAGAAAGAGAGTTTCAAATTTATATGAAGTGCTAAGTGAGAGGTTTCTATGTACCACTGGCAGGATGCTTCATAGTGTTTTTTTGTTGTTGTTGTTGTTGTTTGTTTGGTTGGTTGTTTTTTTGTTGTTTTGTTTTGTTTGTTTGTGGTTTTTTTTGTTTGTTTGTTCATTTATTTTCAGAAAAAGAATTGTATAAAAAAATGTACATCTTTTACTGTAATTTATTGCCTGCTAACAGAAGCAGAATATTTGTAAAAGGAAGATAAAGCATTGGTCAAACAGGTCTCAAACAAGAACTCAGAGCAAAAATATATAATTGTTCTCAGAGTAATCCTGCAGAACTACATTCAACTAACTGAGCCTTGCAGAGTCTTTTCTAATTGTTAGTGGGTAGGCATAATTTTTTATGAGACATTATTTCTTACAGTTATTGTTTAGGAGGAAAGAAAATTACATTTTTTTTTTAACAGAAATTATAAAAGTATGCCTTCTGCACAGAGTAACAACAGATACAAGAACAAAGACATTTGATTCAACTAGAATTTTTAGAGTATATCCGAATAAAACATTTTAAATAGTTATAATGTAGAGAACATTACAACTATACAGAAATTTCTGAAGAATATATATATATGTATGTATATATATATATGTGGTCCAATAATCCTGGAAAATATATATATTTTTTTTCTTTTTTTTTTTTTTAAAAAAAAAAAAAAAAAAAGGTTTTGAGAGCTTTCAGCAGGGCAGGATGCCAACAGTATTTATAACTGAGTAAGAGCAGCAGTCTATAAGGATAGATGAGCATCACAGCAGGAAAAAAGAAGGACAGCCAATCATGCTGTTCACTGTTGCACATTGGATATTGACCAGAATAAACTGACATTACATCTCATCGGCTATATAGTTATACAGGATGCAGCAAAAAGATTTTGCTTGTGTGTAAAGTTAATAACTGTTATTTACAGATTTATTTTTATTCCTCTAGGGACAGAAACAAACAGCTTCCATATTTTCCAGTACCCTGAAATAAGCAATATTTATAGCCTTTTAATAATATATCTGGGAATTTGAATACCAGTCAGTTAATGTTCTAGAGAAAGCATTCTCCCTAATTCAAAGCTATGTCTCTCAATGACCATGAGCATTCAGGCTGGTATCCCAGATCATATGAAGGAAGGCCTGCCAGTGCATAAGCAAGAATTCAAGTTCTTTTGTACTAAACTTATGTATTGGAATATATTTTGATGATTTGTTTGAGGTCAGTTTTCCAAAACATTTTTGACATTCAATATAAGTCATTTGCATAGTATCTAAATGTCATTTATAATATTTAGGAGATTACTGAATTATTAATCCAACCAGAGAGCCACTAATTGGCAGAGGGTATCTGCAGAAACTGATTCCAAGGAAGATAATATGGCAACCAGACCTATGGAAATACATATAGTTGAACTACAATATAGAGTGCCTTAAAGGAAAATCATTCAAGCCTCAGGACAGCGTGGGTTAAATTCAATATTTTCCTATTCACTGATTAAGAACTTTCACTAGTTTAACCCTGTACTGTTTTAGATAAACACATATCACACTGGGCACACTAATGGGAAAGTAGCTCAAGTTTTCAGGTCAGAATTTGCACCACCACTTTGACAGTGACATGCTTTTAATTGAACCTTCTCTGCTTAGTGGTTGCCTACTCACATGAAAGAGAGAAATGACTAGAAATTGTAGAATCTTCATTTAAATGATACACTGTGCAATAGGATAAAATTCCTTTGCTCATGATATTCCTAATTATGGTGTTGTATTTGAAGTTTGGACTTTAAAGACTTAGGATAGAAATTCAAAAAAAAAAAAAAATGCAACTGAGAAGATTTAATATCAGGCTGAAATTATCTGTGGAAAACAGATATTTTTGATTAGTTTTGAAATCAGTATTTTTTCAGAACAATCAAGAAAAACTCACTGATTCAGAACAATTGATTCAGAATGTTCAGACAGACTTTTTAAGAAGTGAAAATCGTGTTTTGTGATTGGAGACCTGTGTCTACTGAATTCCCCTTGTCTTGCCTAGTGACTGATACTACCGACCTTGTCACCTGTTTCTATGCCTTCATATATTTATTGATTCCTCCTTATTGCCTCACAGACCCTATATAAGTTCTGTCCTTATCTTGCACTAAAATGTCTTTAAGATCAGACCTTTTTATTCTTAGAAATAATCCTAAAACTCTACTAAAGCTGTTTAATCCAGATCAGATAGTCAGCTGAACGCATTATACAGTTGTAGTAAATGTCTTGGTATCGTTCAAGTTTTTAAAAAGACAGAAATCAGAGAGTGCAAATGTAAAGCAATACTATTTTCACAACCCTGACAGGTTTTTTGTTGTTGTTGTTGTTGTTGTTGTTTTTCTAGCAGCACTAAAAACTCAGTTTCAAAGGTGTCAATCTTAATAAACTCTGCTCTTTTACTCTCACTATAACATCAGTAATCCAGATTATTATAACTATTAAAAAATAATAAACTGTCTTGAACTCTAAAAGAGTTGGAGCCCTTGAAAACTCTACATTTCCAAAAAGCAAGGAGATAATTTTTCTGTTATGCAGTTATTGGCTTTTGAGCTTTCAAAGTAAGAAAACAAAGCCTGAATACAAATTGCATCTACAATTACAATATTCATATATATATATATATATATATAAATTTACTAATATATTTATTTCTCTGTCTAGTATGGGGATATGTGCAGATTAAAAACCAGCAGTCTTGTGACCTTGCAACTGAACCATAAATTCTAAGATTTGGTTTTGTTTTACATCATAATCTTGATTTTCTTAAATGAGTTAACATATCTTGCATATTTCATTTCTTTAACAGATACAAATAATCTATACATTCTTGACTCTTGGGATTGGCACTGTTTAACTCCTTTGTCAGTGGCAGTGGGATTGAATACGCCCTGAGCAAGTCTGACAATGACACTAAGCTGTGTGGCATGGTTGACACGTTGGAGGGAAGGGATGCCATCCAGAGGGAAGTAGGCAAAGTAGCTTGAGAAGTAGTCACATGTCAACCTCATGAAGATCAACAAGACTAAGTGTAAAGTCCTGCAGCTGAATTGAGGCAACCCTAAGCACAAATACAGGCTGAGTGGAAAATGTATTGAAAGCAACCCAGAGGAGAAGAACCAGGAGGTGTTGGTTGAAGAAAAAATATCCTTGAGCCAGCAATATTCACTTGCAGCCCAGAAAGTAAACTCCATCCTGGGTGTCATCAAAAGAAGAATAACTAACAAGTTAAGGGAGGTGATTCTCTCCTCTGCTCTTGTGAGACCCCACCTGGAGTAATGCCTTCAGCTCTGAGGTCCCCAGCCCAAGAAGGACATGGCTGTATTAGAACGAGTCCAGTAGAGGGCTGCAAAGATGATTAGAGGACTAGAGCACTTCTATGAAGACAGGCTGAGAAAGTTGGGGTTGCTCAGCCTTGGGAAGAGAAGATTCTGGAGAGACCTCACTGCAACTTTCTAGTACCTAAAAGGGACCTACAGGACAGTTGGGGGGGAGGGGGGGGGAGGATGTGGGATGGGATGACACACTATTTGTCAGGGAATGTTGTGATAGAATAATGATTTTTTATTATTATTTTTTATTTTTTTTAGTTTTAAACTAAAAGAGGGCAGAGTCAGATTAGATTTTAGGAAGAAATTCTTTGCTATGAGTGTGATGAGGCACTGGAACATGTTGCGCAGAAAAATTGTGGATGTCTCACCCTTCAAAGTGCTCAAGATCAGGTTGGGAGGGGGGTTGAACAACTGGGTCTAGTGGGAGGTGTCCCTGCCCAAGCTTGGAATTCGATTATCTTTAAAGTCTCTTACAACCAAAACCACTCTATGATTCTATGAATTCAGTAACTCAGCATGTCATACAAAGTCCTAATGACTGTCAGATTGTTTTTCTAGTCTGGGTGGTGAATCAGCTCACTGAAAATCCAACATGCATTGAATCCAGCAGAAAACAAGTATCAGGAACATGTATCTGAAGGGAAGAAGGGAAGTCAGTAAAAGGGGATCTGGTCAGGCAAGATGTCTTTTGGCAGTGGTAAACTATTGGATTGTTGTAGCTGCAGTATATAATCCGATAAGTAATACAGCTCTCAGGCTTTGAACAATAAAACAGCAGTTGCTAATTAAGAATGTTGTTTCTAGTTTACAGTCTTGAGCTGGATAGATTCTAAGAGATGGTCAAAGGTGCAAAACATTGGTTATTCACCTCCTCAGTTCTAGCTGATGTGATGAAAGCATTTGGTAATATCTTCTGTCGTTCCATAGTCTCCATGCCCTTATTCATTTCCAGGTGTTTGAGAAATTGTAAGCTGTAGGCTTCCACCATTTTTTATAGTTCTAGGATAAATATGATTCATGTTCACTCTTTCCCCTTCCTATCATATTCCTGAACCATTCAAGGTCTCCTATGACATTCTCTTTCTCTCTCTCTTTTTTTTTTTTTTTTTTTAACCTGTTCTTTAGTCATTAATATTTGTATTGTTAGAAATTTGAAACCTCTCCCTTGCTTCTGAACTGCTCCTTTTTATGTTCCTTAACTATGTGAAGAGAATTACTTGATTTTGGGCCACATTTTACATTTCATTTTCTTCGTCCATTTTGTTGCTTTGATAGTGGTAGTCTCAAAATTCTTCTTCCAATAAATGCCAAAACTGTAAGCATTTTCTCAATCAATGTAAAATAAATTATGAGAATTTATGCTTTTTTGGGTTTGTTTATATTTAACAAAACACTAAGTCTAAATCTTGAATACAGGTATTTTGCTTCACTAAATGCCCATCTATCAGGGGTAGCACATACAACATGATATGGTAAAAGTGTTTTTTTTGTTTGTTTGTTTGTTTTTCCTTCATTCCTATTTCCTTGGATGTATACACAATATATACAATGCACTCTTGAGAACTTTCAGGGAAATATAGAAACCTTGTATCTGGAATAACTAGGACCACAGTTAGCATATAAAACATTCCTTAGTTATCCACAATGCCTTACCACAGTATTTAGCTTGTAAATTATGACTAGCTAATACTAGACAGTTACATCATAGATTGATAATCACATAGAATTTGTTCTTGTATTCAAAAGCAATAAAAACTGACAGAAACTATATTAAACACATTTTAAAACCATTAAAAATCCTCTTAATCCATTTTTTTCATAAAATATCTCTTTAAGGATGTGAAGAGATAAAGTATATAGATATTAAGCATTATGAAATACTCTGTTTAAAATGTCAGATACATAAATTACTCTAAACAGGAAGAGTTACTGTTATTTGTAGTCTTGAATCTGGACCTTATACACCAGAGATTCTCTGATTGTTCTGGACAGTGTTGTACAAAAAGTATACATTTCAAACGCTACACTTCAGTGAGTCTGTCTATCTGTGCAATAAAGTAGATATGCTAAATGAGGTGGCCAAATAAGTAGCAAAAATAAATGGCTCAAGAGAGTTTGAGTGTAACTAAGCAACAGCATCTGTGCTCAGCACCTCAGCTGCTTGATGTTTTTGCATATTTCATAACTTTATTTAACTTGCTATTCTGGCATATGTATTAACTATTTCTTTCTACAACAACCCTCTGCTCTGTATGGAGTTTTTGTCTAAATGAGATCATATTTGGATATGCCAAACTTCCCATGTAATGCTAACAGAAAATGCAGACAGAGGCATGCAGTGTGCTTGGAAATTGGTGTCACCCTGTTTTATTCAGCTGACCTTCTGTAACTGAGGGGGACTTCATGAGCTGCTGTAAGAAGTTAATCTCCATGTATTAGTCCTTTAGTGTTGCTGTATTTGGGTCCCGGTAGGAGGATCAGAGCGAAGACTAAACCAAACACAAAATTCCCTGTCTGGATACCAGCTGTGGGTACTTTTTTTTCTGGATAAGTGAGGATAGAAGAAAAGGAGATGAAAAGGGAGGCATTCTGCATCTGCAGATGGATGTCATTAACAAATATAAAACTGAAAAAAGTTAATTTAGAGAACACACTTTCTGGCAGAATACTTACTGGTAAATAATGAGAATTGTAACTCAAATTAAATTCTGCTACCCAGGAAATATCAAATGAAAAATATTGCCAATGTGGCAGACACATTAACAGAGAAAAGAAAAAAATAGCAAATAGCATTCATAATAGTGATTTTGTCCATAAGAAAACTTTGTCTATTGTTTGTGCATATGGAGTTTGTGGATATGATTTTACCACTTAGTAACAGGATTCTACATCCCACTAAACAGAAATGTTAGCAATCAATAATTATTGCAGGGAAATAAATGAAAAGACTTAGAATTTTAGTTTCTATTCACAAAAATATCAAAGGATCACATACATGATATTATTAAGCTGCTGACTCTGCTATACATTGGATTAAATTACTGGTAAGGCCACTGTTAATTAAGAGTTCCTTTATGTGGAAAGAGTAGATTTTGATGAACTTAAAAAAGGAGAATGATGAGCAATCCCTTTAATACTTTGTCATCAAAGTTAGATCCATTTGTGTAGCAAAGGTTCTTCACCTTGTGTTTCCTTAATCCCACTATTCATATGAAGAATGAGCATAATCCCACTTAAAGAGACCAATCCTACGATAGTTTCTTAATCTGTTAGTTGCAGCAATGGAGAAAAGTAGAGAAATTCTTCCCTTCATTCTGGCCACTAATTTTCACATATGCTTTACATCCCACCAAGTCTGTTTGTATAGCTGTGTAAAGTAAATTGCTGAAATTATCTGGATTAAAAGCACTCCTAGGGAATAGTTAGTTTATAGTGGAAATGTTGTAACATCTAGATAACTCATAATTTAAGGATTTACAATTTGTGCATAGTTTTTCTAAATCACTACATCAATCTTCCAGTCTTTCTGATTTTTCTAAGT
Source organism: Heteronetta atricapilla (assembly GCA_011075105.1). Taxonomy (NCBI): domain Eukaryota; kingdom Metazoa; phylum Chordata; class Aves; order Anseriformes; family Anatidae; genus Heteronetta; species Heteronetta atricapilla. The sequence continues at coordinate 51,668,462 of CM021731.1, read as the reverse complement.
ATTCAATTGGCCACTTCCTTACTGAGTTTAAGAATATGTTGTACTGGCTTCAGAAAAGTATCATTCAGATTTATTTATTTATTTATTTATTTTCCCAAAAGCAGCAGAAGGTTTGGATTAACCAGAAATTAGCTCAAAAAACTTCTTGCAATATCATATAATTGAATGGCTTAGGTTGGAACTTTCAAACATTTCTTATTCCTCGTTCACAGCTAAAAATCTTTCTTCTCTCTGCTGCAGAAATAGTGCAAGTTTGGTGGGTTTTGTAGGGTTAAGGTTCAAGAATTTATATCTTATGTTTCTTTTTCAGAGAGTTTCTACCACCTCAACATCTATTAATTTTTATTATTTGACCTTTTACTCACACACACACACACACACACAGACACACACAATCTACTGATTTGTGTGTAGTACCAGGAAAAGAGTACACAGAATTTGGTATGCAGGTGGTTGAGTGAATCCATTTTACAAATCTAGCACTACTGATAATGGTTTTCTTGAACCCTAGGAGTTCCTCGGTGTTGCCAATATCACATTGTTGCAGCACAGTGCAACTTCTTTGACTCCATAGCTCCCAGGTATCAAGTTCTCCTAATGAAAGTTTTGAAAATATTGCCTTACAGACTTGTCACTTGGGAGGCTACATGGCATGAAACAATTTTCATGATATTTGTTTTGTTCATTAGTCTATATGAATAAAATAATTATTACTCTCTTTAAACCAATAAATTATTATCTGGTTTGCACAGCTTCCAAAGCTAATTCCCTGTGAATCTTATTCTCCATTCTTTTACCATGTACTCTATTTCAGTGTAATTTCAGGATATATCAAGCCTCAATGCTCCTTTTTAGCACCCTTGCTTACATATCTTATTGATGAATATAATATAACTAAAAGACACAGAAAAAAAATAACTGGCAAGAAGCTTTGTGTATCTGTGGACACTTCTTAAATGCCTAATGTTTAACTCATTTCTCATTAAACCAGGATAAGCTGGAAATATGGAAGGGAGGGGGTTTCACAGGAAGTATAAGAAGCTGAAATTAAAACAAAATTATTGGCATTTCAAATTTCAGAAAATACTGGTACCATTCATGTAATAGTTAAACGAGTTTTTCCCAGCTACCAAAATAATATTGACAAGATAAGAATTGAAAACTCTCCTCACTTTGATTTTTCATACTTTCTAATCTGTTGTCTGATATCAAACGTGATAAAGATGCTAATCTAAGTTCTGTGATGTCAAAGGAAGTATTTCCATTCAAAATGGATGAACTTGTTATCAGAATTTAAGCAATTAAAATAAAATTAAATTAACTATTTTGACTTATATTCTTTTCAGTAACTCTACTGTAATTAAACTCATTTTCTAGCATTAAAATTAGAACAAAAAATTGGGAAATAATTTGTTTTTGACTTTTACTTGTGTATACTACTATATCACTCACTTCAGCTAGTATCATCACTTTTGTCAGCATTAATTTCATCTGACATATAAGCATGGGCATATCCTTTATTCTATCTCTTGCTGAAGCATGTAAAGCAGGCCAAAAATGTATAAAGCACATATTAGTAGGATAGCTACTGAACTGATTGTACTGGGTCTTGTTGGGATGGAATAAGCTTTTAATAGCAGCACACATGGTGCTTCTTTATTTTTTTTTTTCATATTTGTGTCTAAATCGGTGTTGGTAACACATTAATGTTTTACCCATTGCTGAACAGTGATTGCATAATGTCCAGGTTTTCTTTTTTTTTTTCTGAGTACCGACACACACCTACACACACACCACCCAGCAAATATGTAAAGGTTTGGAGGGAAAATGTGAGATGGCACAACTGGGTCATCAAACCAGACTGGCCAATGGGACATTCCATGACAAATAATGTCATGCTCAGTAATCAAACTGGAGAGGAAGAGAAAGTCAAGAGTTGTCTTCCAAAATGGTTGTTGCTTGGAGTGGCTAGGCATTGCTCTGCTTATGGAAAGTAGTGAATGATTCTTTTTATATCATCTGTTCTTTTTTTCCTCTTTCCTTCAGCTATTAAACTTTGTCTCAACTCACAAGTCTTCTTACTTTTTCTCTTCTTATATTCTCCCCAGTCCACTGCTGGTGAGGCAAAGTGACAAGTGGGTGAACAGCTGTGGGCTGCTGGTTGGAGCTAACTTTCCACACCGACCTGTATTTGATTCTATATTAATCATTTGAATAAGTCATGTTAAAATTAAATTAATATACAAAATTCTTGCACGATAGAATCAACAAGATTCAATCTTAAGGTTCTAATCAAGTACGTAATCTAAGGTTTAGTTCAAGATAAAACTTTGTCCCTTGGAATAATCAGAATCATTCTGGTTTTGGAAAGAAAATGGAATCACTCTTTTTTGTCTCTTGAAGACAGATCTCTCAACAAGATCTTTATAGTCTCTAGATAATCCCATTTATAAACGTGATATATGTACCTTGATACATATATAATGGTATGTAATGGAATAAGTATTTTTACATTAGTTAAGTAGCTATGTTGTCAGATATTAGGTTTGAAAATATCATAAAGCACTGCTGTCAACCTACTGGGATTTCACTAAAGTCTTAGCAGAAAAATTGGTTACACTGTTACTTTGTCTATGTATATCTTTGGGGAAGAGCAAAAAATACACTTGTGAAATTACACAGAAAAAAAAAAAAAAAAAAAAAAAAGCATTTCAAATATGTCACAAATTAATTTCTATAATATCAATTGATACCTCTAGTCCACTAACAGAAAACTTTTTGCTAGATCTTTCTGTTGTATTTTATTTGAATGCAAGCTTTAAGCTAAATATCAAATATAACCAATAACACTTCATATGTATTTCCTTGATTGAATTAAATTCTAAATCTCCTATTTTAATGCAATATTTGTAACATTGGCGCATCCAAAAAAAAGCATTTTCAGTAGCATACTCACTAACATGTTGACTCTTTATACTCTTTATATTTTTTAATTAAATTAACAGAAATAATCTTTTGGAATCTGTGTAGCTTAAGAAATCACTAGAAAATATTATGACCGCTTTCTAAATTAAAAAGAAAAAAGAAAAAAACAAACAAACAAACAAAAAATGAATTATGATATTTCTATATAAAACTGGGAACACAAGTCATATATTTTCAAGGATTGCTGTTACCTTCATGGTATGCTAAGAAACTGATTCAGAAAGTGCAAATAAATCTAGTTCTCTAATTCTTTGGCAGCTTTAAGATTAGATTCTAAATTTTCCTTGCTGACCTCTTATTAGGGCTTGAGACACAGAAATGACTTTTCCAAAAACCTATTTAAACCTATTTAAAGAAAGAAAAAAAGTGAAGGACATCTATAGATTGACAAAATCTATAAGATTGAATCTGAGTAAATCAGTCACATAAAAATACCACACATAAGAATATCATTCTTCCTAAACTCTTACACTGACAAAGAAACAGACAGTTTGTAATCCATTTATAAAGTTCATTGTGCGGTTCCTTTCTTTTAAAAACAATAAAAATAAGGCAGTCTCTCAGAGCTCCTCAGTAGCTCTACAGAGCTAAAACTTAAATCATGTAGAAACTGCCTTTTGTGTCTGAGAAAGATCCAGATTGCTTTTTAACATTACGAGAAGTACAAAGCCTGATCTCTGTTATTATATGCAATACACATAACATCTTGGTAAGCTGACATGCATTGCAAGAAAATCTGATATATTGCTCAGCCCAGTTAGAAACAAGTAATACATCACCTTTCCCAGTCAATATCATGTCTTGAATTATTGAGGGCTCATTCATCTGTAATTAATGTTGGCAACAGTTCTACAACCTCTTTGGGCCTTCTTTCACCTATAACTTTGAAGCTAACCTAATGACCTCCTTAGTAATATCCCAACATTTTTTTACATCTTCTAGAGTAATTCCATTCAACTGTGGACCAATCATAAAGGCCATGACCCATCTGACTGAAGCTCGTCTAGAAAGTGTCAAGGTCTTCCTGCAATATAGTCAAACATGGGCTAAACTCGTGAAGTAATTCTCCTGTTCTACTTAGTACTGGTGAAAGCTTCCAATTTTTGTGTTTCAGGACACAAATATCAGAAAGCTGTATATCAACTGTAGATATCTTTGGAGAATACTCTAGGAAATATGGCCAACTAAGGAAGACTAAATAATTTGAGTTCATAGTCCAACAGAAAATGAAAGAATATTCAACAGCTGTATTCAAACTATTGTGACAACAGTATTCTGAAGAAGGGAATAATTACTCCCCTTGTTTACTGGGCAGAAGCTTACCACACAAGGCTAAATAATTAGGTATGGGAATTAGGAAACATTTGAAATATTATGATTTTTTTTTTCTAAGGATAAATTATTATTATTATTATTATCATTATTATTATTATTATTACTTTCTAGCTGTTCAAATAGTGAAAGCAGATTAAGACTGTCTTTCAGGAGTTTCTTAAGTGTGGTTTCATAACACAAAAACAATGTAAATACTACACTTTTCTCTGAAGTCAGATACAGCTTAATGATACCAGAAAGAACTATAACTTCTACAAATCAAAAAGAGTCACATAATCACAGAATCATCTAGGTTGGAAGAGAACTCCAAGATCATCCAGTCTAACATCTGACCTAACACTAACAAGTCCTCCTCTAAATCATATCCCTAAACTCTACATCTAAACCTCTTTTAAAGACCTCCAGGGATGGTGACTCCACCACTTCCCTGGGCAGCCCGTTCCAATGCCTAACAACCCTTGAGGTAAAGAAGCTCTTCCTAGTATCCAACCTAAACCTCCCCTGGCACAACTTTAACCCATTCCCCCTCATCCTGTCACCAGGCACGTGGGAGAACAGACCAACCTCCACCTCACTTCAGCCTCCTTTAAGGTACCTGTAGAGAGTGATAAGGTCACCCCTGAGCTTTTTGATTTCCAGGCTGAACAATTCAAGCTCCCTCAGATGCTCCTCGTAAGACTTGTTCTCCAGACCAGCCTTGTTGCTCTTCTCTGGACTCGCTCAAGCACCTCCATGTCCTTCTTGTAGCAAGGGGCCCACAACTGAACACAGTATTTGAGGTGCAGCCTCACCAGAGCCGAGTACAGGGGAACAATCACTTCCCTAGTCCTGTTTATTGTTCTTATATGTCTTATATAAGAAATGTTTTAGCTGAAATTGTATTATAAAGTCTATGTTCCTGAGAAGGTTTGTTTATTTTTTTTGTTTGTTTGTTTGTTTCTTTGATTGATTGATTTTCCTTTTTTATTTATTTATTTATTTATTAGGCTGAATTGAAAAATACTCAGTGGTAATTCTTTTTCTGATTTTCTTTTTTTTTTTATAGAATACTGCAAGAGTACAAACCAAACCAAACCAAACCAACCTTAATTAAATAATAATTTAAAAAATCATAATATTTGCATCAGCAAAACTTATATTGAAGGTGATGAGCATTGAAGCTTATGAAGAATGTAACAGACTGCATTTGTTGGTTGGGATTTCTAATTGTTCTTTAAAACAATTGTCTGCCTTTTATTTATATAATGTTTATTTATATAAATTTATATTTATATGAGTGCTTAGCTTTAAGTGGACTTTAAATCCCAACACTGAAATCCAAAGTCTAGAACTTCTGGTTAATAACTTTTGAAATTTACATGAAAAAAAAAAAAAAAAAAAAAGATTAATTGGAAAATGTGCAATTCTTTGGTTTTTGTTTGTTTAGTTCAATGCGCTGGAAGTGGTCAAATCCCTATTTGCTATATGGTGTTGGCAATTATGAATATAAACTTTTTCAGAAGTTTTATTATAAGTTTCTTGAACATGGGATAGATTAACTTTAAAAAGTCCCAAAGTTCCCTACTGAAAAAGAAACAAGATTTAAGAGAAAACCCTAAGTATTGTGGCAGAGAAGAAAGAGGAAAAATAAATTATGGAATTACTAAATTCCAATTGGAAATTTTTTGGTTTCATCCAGTGAATGCCAGGAATGAAGGTGGAAAGAAAGAGTTGAGATAGAAGGTCCTGTTCAAAGTAGAAAGAAAAGCTATTTGAGGCTGCATCGCTCTAGACAAGGGGAAACATAGTTAAACTGAATTACTTCAGGCTTAATTTGGAAAAAAAATAATAAAAAAATAATAATTTAAAAAAACACTGAGTCAGACCTTGTTTAGAGAAGCAAGGGAATGCTTCTTGTTTAGAGAAGCAAGGGAACTGATGAGAAATAATATCAGCAAAAAAAGAAAAGAAGACACATAACCTTGCAAAAGCATTAAAAAAATATTAATAAGTCTCTAAGGCTGATGAGAGAGCAAGAAGAGGGGAGGAAGGTGAATACATGTAAGGCCAGAGCAGCCAATTTTTTTAATATCAAAATTTATCATGCTTCTACATAATGTAGCGTGATCCATTAATTAATTGGAAAATTTGTAACTATTTTGCATTTTTAAAACAGAGGTATAATAAAATAATGAATTACTTTAGAGCCAAAGATCTGAACAGTTAAGCAGGGTCACATTTTTTAAAATCTCTCTCTCTCTCTCTCTATATATATATATAATATATACAACATAATATATTCTATTTTAAAATTTTCCTTTTGAATTTTTTAAGCATGATGATTTCATAAAGCATATTAGGTAATTAGTTTTCTGTTTTCCACTGATTTCCTGCTGAAGTCAGAATGAACTTCAGCATTTAAAAAAATAATAATAAATAAATAAATATATAAATAAGTTAAATACAAAGGACCTTCCATCTCAAGATCATTTAAAAATAACATTTACTTTTAAGAGTTATCTTTCGTCCCTTTCTCCCCTTTTCAGGAAACTATCTCCACCATGGTTACAGCATTCTTCTTGGTTTGTCTGTCTTCTTCTTCACATCTGCCCAACTGTACAGCAGCTAAATTTGCTCAAGGAAGGGGCAAGGGGGCAAGGAAGGGGCACCCTTCTTCCAGAACTGGTGGTTGAAGATATCAAGACTTGGCAAGCAGCTACATGTCCTTCATGCTGATCTCATCCCAAATATTATTAATATTATTAATATTATTAAACAGCTTAATAAGCCATATTAAGTCTGTCCCCAGGATTTTCACATAGATTATATCTGTTACATTTGTAGAAAAGTAACAGAAAAATGGCCCATATAAAATCTGAAATGAAAATAATGTTACTTGTGTTCAAAATATTTCATTGCAGATTTTAAAGAAATAACTTTTTTTTGTTTGTTTATGTTTTTGCTTGTTTTGTTTTGTTTTGGTGGGGAAGATAATTTGTTTTACAGGCAAATATTTCTCATCAATTACCTGAAAATTGATTTTTTTTTTTCTAGCTAGAACCCAAATTCTGAATAGAATTTTATGAAATGTCCAGGTCTTCTCTGTTGCTTGCTCACAGGACTTCGGGTGGACTATTTTTCCCATGATATAGAAATGCCAAGGACTCTTAAAATGCACTGTCTAGAATTTGAAGTAGAACTATTACTGACAAAAAATATATATACTTTAATATATATATGTATCAAACATGGTGATTTATTTATTTATTTATTTATTTTTCCAAGACAGAAAATGGGTAAGAACTGAGAACTCACATCCCCTTCAGTGGAGAAATTGCAATGTATACAGATAAAAGTTGGAAAGTTTCTTGCCCTTTTTGGTTAAATTTTGGCTAGGAGTTTAAATAGTTCATTGTTTAGTAACAATTTCAAATTTAGGGAAAAGAGATTAGTGTTTTTTAACCATTTGTTAATTTGGTTTCATAATCTCTTTTTTTTTGTGGAAGACTACAGTTTCTACAGAACAAGTACTTTTGGTGTTTCTAGTTCCATTACTCAGAAAGCATACGGTCAAATTCTACAATCCTAAACATTTAGCTGTGCTGTCACTCCAACTAATGAAATCTCTGAGGGTGCTTTGGCATCTTCTCTTAAGAGGAAAATGCTTAGTTTCCCTCAATGTCATCTGTCAGGTCAGTCACAGATTCTGAGTAGCTAAATTGTTACCACACACCACTTTCTTATTTCTTCTTTGTCTTACAACTTTATCTCAGAAGACGTTATATTTCATTCAGCTATTCTCAGACTAATATATTTTGTTAAGTGCACTGGATGCTTCCTTGGGTTCTGCCTACAATCTGTGAAGACATAGTGCTCCAGAGAGTGAGTGGGCGTATCACAATCAGGCTCTGTCACAGACTCTCAGGGTTAACCTTTTTGACTATATTGAGTACAGGTGAAATTGAGTAGGATGAATACTCTGCAGAATAAAGAGTTATTATCAGCCTTTATTAACTAATTTGCTTGAGGATCATTTGTTTCACTGTTTCTTCTACCATCTTGCCAAGCTGGTGAAGAGAGCTTTAAACTAAAAAGGGGTGAGCATTGAAGGCAGCATCAGCAGTGGCTGTTTAGATATAGGAAGATGAGCACAGGTCAGCAGAACAGCATCTGAGGAGAAGCATGCCATACTATAAATCAGTTTCAGTAGGGGCCCAAATTAAATTTCTTTAGAAAAATGCATGTAACATGGCAAATAAGCAATGGAAATTGGAATTTTTAGCCCAGTCTCAGGTCTCAAACATCATAGTGAGATATGGTGGGATGGCTTTAATATTTGGAGTGCTGAGATGTATGGCAACAGATTTTCAAGAAAGATAGGCAGGGAAGGAGAGGATGTGGGGTAGCCCTCTCTGTTGTATGTCTTTACATAGATTTAATGATGAAAGTGTCAAGTGTCTCTGGGTAAGTCAGGGGAAAGGCCAACAAAGGAGGTACTGTGGATGGAGTATGTTATAAACTACCCAACCAAGATGATGAAGCAGATGAAAGCACATTAATCATGAGTCAGGAATGTGCTTTTCTGCCCAAGAAGGCCAATGATATTTTGGGGTGCATTTAGAAGAGTGTTGTCATTGGGTTGAGGGAGGTGATCCTGTCCCTTTACTCAGCATTGGTGAGGCCAGAACTGGAGTAGTGTCCAGTATCGGACTCCCCAGTGCAAGAGGTACATGGATCTCCTGGAGAGAGTCAAAAAGTTTTTTAGTGGTTAAATTATCTTAGGCATATGAAAACATATCGTTAATGTCACTGACAGAATTTAAATCTATGTGTGTAAATTTCATAGTGTGCTTTGGAATTATACAGATGAAATAATTGTTTTCTGTTCAGTGAAATATCAATAATTCTATACATACATATTAGTAAGTTCTTGTTCAGGTGCTATGGGATTCTTCCCATAAAATTTTGTGTGTGCGTGTGTTTTGTGTATGTTCGTTTTTTGCATTACTACTTTCCTCATATTCAGAGTTTAAATATTTACTTTTCCTGCATATTTCCTAGGAAAAAAAATAATTTGCCATTTGTTATGCCATCATAAGATTTACATAATTTCAGATTTACATAATTTCTTTATATGTACTTACTGCTTCTTAAACTGTTTCAAATTGCTAATTTGAAAATATCATTATTGATGCTCTCAAAATCAAGATGATTTTATACAAATCATAACCTATCTTAACAAGTGTCATAGCCTGAATTGTCATAGTACATTATTCTCTCACAAGCTAACTACTTTGCTTTTTATTACAAATCTTTGCTTACTGTTTTCCAATGGATTTTCTGTCCAGTAGTGGTATTTGTGAACAGGACAAATCAAATTTCTTAAGAGAGGGATATTTTACCATGCATTTCAAATGAAATATCACACTAAAACAATTTTTCTATGATTTTTCTCCTCAGCTATCTTTCTTCTGTCTTCTGTGTGTGTGAGTGTATGTTCTTTTCCCACTTCTTCTATCTTGTCATCTAAAAATATCTCTGCTAGTTTTTCAAATGTTCACTAACTAGGATTAGGTTAACTACATATGAGTCTTCAGATGAAGAAGAAAGAGATCTATTTTACTTAGATTAGTGATAGTCACTCTTAGACTTTTTCTCTTGACTGTTTAAAAAATCAAAATTTGTGGAAGGTTTTATAATATTTTTTCTAAGTTTCTTATATAGCAAATTTTTGCACAAGACTGTCTCAGAGATTCTAGTGCCCTCTACTGTGTTAAAATTTCAACTTTTTTTTTTTTTTTTTTTTTTTTTTTTTTTTTTCCCTAGTCCACCAAATCCTAAACAAACATACCCAGGGATTTGAACAACATCCAGATAGGACAGGGGGAACAGCACTAATTATGCAGCATAGTTACTCAAAACCACATGAGTACATGTACATGTACAAACAGTACAAACCCACATGAATACGGGTGTGCCTTATGTATGGTTTTTGGATGACACAGGTCTTGGCACATTTACCTTTAGACTTCTGTATGCAATGTCTAGAAAGTGGTAAACTCTATAGGAAGATCTGAGAGGTGTCTGAGAAACCTGAAAAAATGATTTGGTGTGTATCTGCTGGCACCCCATCATCTGGGAGCAAAAATATTGCATGATTCATAGTGCCACAAGCATGGGTTTGAATTGTTGCAGCTTTCTTTCATGCTGTTCACATGATGTCTGAAGGATAAGACCAATATGTATTTTAGGATTTTTTGGGTGAGGATCAGAGAGTGAGGGGAAGCAAACCCGGACAGATTAGAAAAATATGGGTAAGAAACAGACTTAATGTAAAAATAATGAGAGGAATGCTTAACTCCTGCCATGTCCATAAATCAAGATGTATGGCAGAGGTTCCAGTTCTAGAACCAAGTCCAGTGATGCTCAGAGGCATTTTCCCCTGCAGATTTTTTTTTTTTTCCCTATCCCCATCCACTCTGCAGCTCCTAATTCTTTTATCTACCTCTTGAAGATTAACAGATTGTATGTAGGGAAGGAGGGGGGAAGAAGTCCCGTTTAATCATATTTTCCATTTTTGCTTTGAATTAATGTTACATTTTTTTCTTTCAAATATTTGTAAGTTTTGTCAAATTGTGTGTTGTGTTGAGCCTTGCGTATATTTCTTCCTTATACCACCATTAGCAAAAAATCTTTTCATTAATTCTAACATTTCTCTATTTGGAGTTTTAAACTTCTCTTGCAAAAGGAATTTTGAAAGCCTTTTTTATTATTTTCTTTCTTAATTTTGATTTATTTGAGGATTTATTTATTTAATTATTTATTTAGAATTTTCTCCCAGAACATTTTTCCAAGCTCTGCTATTAATTTTCTTAAAATTATTCACAGCTACTCATCTGATTCTCAGAGTCCTTTTGTTTAGTTAAACTTTCTTTCTGAATAAAAGCATTCTGCTGATGTGTGTAATATTTAAATAATAACAGTATATTTCCTTTATCTTGAAATATAGAACTTTCTTTTGTTCAATGGTTCAAGTATAAAGGGTTTTCATTCTCTCTCTCTCCTTTCCTTTTTTATTTATGTATTTATTTATTTTAATGAATGAATGGCACAATTCAAAGGTCTAAAATTTCTTCATGTAGAGCTTCAGTTTCCATTAATTAATAGAGTTCCTTGGTTTTGGTAAATAGCTTGGTCTTTAAATTAGATTTTATTTTTTTATTTATTTTTTTTTTTTAGTTTGAGGTTACTTCAAGCCGAGTTTTATCAAGTAAATGGTGAGTATATCTACTCAGTGTAAGTTGTGTTTTCTGTCTTAGATTTTGCAGCATGACTTGGAACTAAATGTGCAAAAGAGAACATGGAGAGGAAAAAATATTACACGTATGCCAGTTTCATTCACCTTAACCTGTTTTATCCATATGCAATATAAGGGACCAGAGGCTGATCCTGGAACATGCTGTTCTAAGTTCACTATATCCAAAGCTATACAGAATCAATGTTCAATGCAAAGTTCATTACCTGGAGAGGAAAATGCTCCAGGTAGGCCTCATTGTATTTCTAGATAGAGAAGTAGTTTTCTACGTTGGCATCTGTCCATGTGATAGGATAAAGGGGAATTGTTTTAAACTAAAAGAGGATAATAGAAGGAAAATCTTTACTCAGAGTGGTGAGGAAAAGGTTGCCCAGATAAGTTATGCATACTCCATCCCTGCAGGTGTTTAAGACCAGAAGAAAACATCTGGTTTAAAGTGGCTGTGGATTAGGCCAACTCTCCAATCTGTCCTGGGAAGCTAGAACATTCAGCAGGCAAAGCCTTTCCTTTTATGTACATAGCACAAAAGACATCTCTGTTTATTATTTACTTTAGAAAAGGTATCAAAATGTAAACAGAATGTAATTTTTTAAAAAATATATATCTAAATATCACAAAAGCTCTTAATAACTCAGTGGTGACAGGCACCGTTTGTGGCATTGCCAGTAAATACCATACCATGTCCTAAAGAAATAACATGGTCTCCATGTGGTAACAATGTTAATAGCACACAGTAATGTACCTAAACAATGTTGCATTTACATGCTGCTAAAGTAGCAAAATACTTGAGCCCCTAATGTGTACAGAAATAAGTATTCATAAAAGGAAGTTTCCACTGAAAGTTTCCACAGCAGTACTGAGAAAATTCCACAACTTTTTGAAAGATCTTTAGAGAAAAATGTTACAAGAATCATATTATACACTATATTTTATGTAAACATCGCAAATATCTACTTCAGATGTAAATTAACTGAGAGTTAGTTACAATTAGTCTCAAATTCATGTTCGTTTTTTTTTTTTTTTTTTTTTTTTTCTCTCCTTCTATCTTTATGTATGTGAAGAGATTTCCAATAGCATAGAAGTACCTTTTTTTAAGAAAATCTTTATAATTTGAGAGTATGTATACAGTTCTGCTGAGCAGCACAGTTGCCTTCAGAGACTGGAAGGCTAACGGACTTATATGATCCTTCTAGTTTTGACATGAGAGAGTCAAAGATCTCTGGGAGAGAACCACTATCTCTGCATTGAATTCTGTGGGTTTAGTGACATCCAACGATGTACTTGTGGAGTAACTCAACTAAACTAAGTATGTAAAAGCCATGGGAGATAGATTTGAATATATTTAATTTATGTTTTATTTTTCAATTAATATCATAATTTTATGTGGATTATTTCTTGACAAGCAAATCTGTAGAAACCTGCTTGGAGTCCCAACAAAGCCCGAGTTCTCTCCAGCAGATAAAACGAGAACAAAGTAGAACAAAAAGTAATAGTCAGGAACTTATGCCAATTCAGTGTGCCTAAGATACTCAGATGTATAATCAGTGCATTGCTGACTAGGATAGAGAGAAATTCACCTTAAATTTTCACCTGTTCACAGAATCACCTGTTTCTGCCTTTATATATACTCCTTCCATTACACTATGCAGATTCATTGGTACTTTGTGTTGTACAACACCATGAAGAAATTCATCCTTATAGCCAGGCTAATGGACCAGTAAATGTTGTTAATGGCTGTTCTTAACTTCCCACAGCAGTGCAAAACAAGTGGATTATGTTAATATGAACAATAAAAATTATAAACCTGGACATCATTTTGTTGACCTGTTTGTCAATGCATAAATACCTTCTCCAGCCTGATTTTAAAAATCCGAGGTGTTAAAAAGCTTTTCTTGTTAGAGTGTCTGCTAAAATTTATGCTTTGACTCTAGTGAGCATTTTCCTGTGCTTAATTTCTGCAAATATTTGGTAAGACATACAAGGAAGGTGTTCATGAAATGTATGATTTGGTGTCAGATGTGTTTTACTGGAAGACGGAGCACAAAGTCATCTGTTTGATAACTACTATTACTCCTTGAATATCAGGTTCTCCATGTAAACTGTGCAAGACCATGTTTGCTCTCTCTGTTCCCTAAACTCTAAGAAAGGCAGTATGGAGCTGTTTCGATGTACAAGAAGTGTTGTAGTACACACCGTGACTTGAAGGACAATAGGAGACAGACAGTTCCCTTGGGTATAGTGGTTCCTTCAAGCTATGAACAATATCCCAGAGGGCAGAGCAGCCCTTTGAGACTGAAAGGAACAAAGAAACATTTATTTCTCAGTAAAATAATATAATAGTAATCTGAGATTCTGAAGAATAAAGCTTTTTACAATATAATTTGAATATGATGTACATCTACGTCCTTTAGCTTCTGTAATGTTGTGGTGAGAAGGTCTGTGTCATACTTAAGTGTGACATTTATATTTGAAGAAAAGGTAGTTGTATTCTCAATTTGTCTGGGCACAGAAACTGCCAAAACAAACAAACTATTCTTTCCAGTTCAGGTATTTCTACAGCCATTGTGAATTAAGCTTTATAACAATATTATTTTTATTTTGCTGTCTCTAACATTCAGACTATGTAAATAGAATGATATTTTGGATGTGTTCTGTTTTTGTAATGCTCTATAATTTTACTTTGTGGGGATGTAAGTCAATCATACTAGAACAAGAGGTCAGTGATTGAAGCCTCGGGGAGGCAAAAGGTTTATTTTAAATTTATTTTGTCCTGGCTTTCTCTGTTCATTGTTAACATAGAGGCAAAATCAGAAGAGCGGAAAAGCAAGGTTAAAAATTACATTACTTAAAGTGCCTAAGTAATTTCTCTTGGCCTTGGTAAGAGGGACAAATCAGTTAAACCTTACTTTATTTATTTATTAATTTATTTTATTTATTTATTTATTTATTTATTTTAAATAATCAAACAGTCCTTGCTTACTCCCATGCAGTCCACTCCAGTAAAATATGTTTAAATGAAGTTTGAGTTTGGGGTGCTACAAAAAACAAAGATAACTGATAACTGGAGAAAATGCTATTGTTTCTTAATAAGTCCCATTTTCTTCTTTACTTGTACAGAAATGTCTTGAAGTTCTAGTTATCTGCCTGTATGGTGAAAGAGAATTTAAATAAAGCACAATAGGAAATTTAAAAGCATGTTTAAAAATATATTAATTTACAGAGAGATTATATAAAAATAAAATATCTGAAAAGAAAAAAAAAAAAATAGTCTCTCTAAATGAATAATGTTATTTGCACAGACTAGAATTAAACTCAGTTTTCACCACTGAATGTTTTCCTGGTATGCTTTCTCTTACTATTAAAACCAGATTGCAGTCACTCTGAATTTCTCTGTTTATACCTTAGGAGCTAAAGTATCTTCATTGCAGAAAACTCACATGAAACAAAACTTCCAAATGAAGAGCAAACTTCCTGGAAAGGAAGGCACGTTATCCCTGAAAACTCTGTTCAAGATTTCTTGCAAAAATCACTAAAAAAATTCCAAAGATGTTCTATTTGACATTCCCCTGGGGAACATGAAACTAGAAAATGGCCTCTGGACTTATATTCTCCATCCACAGACTGATTTCTAGTCCTCTAAGAACTCAACTTCAGTTACTATAGTCTGAAAGGAAGCTCTGTTTGGTTGTTGTTGTTGTTGGGTTTTGTTCGGTTGGTTGGTTGGTTTTCAGTTTTCTTGATTCTTAACTGACTGCAAAATATATATTATTTAGAAATCTACTCCTTACTACAGTATTTGCCTTGAGGAAACTCACTGACATCTAAACAGTATATTTTGGGGAATAAAATTGTTACTTTATTTCCCTCCTGTAACTTTGCTGATTTTGGAGACTTTGCTCCAAATCTTCCACAATAGTGAGGTTCATCTGCTATTATTCTCTTGAGTTGTGTTAAAAGAGCTTGTGTTGTTATCTGTGTGTTTTTTGGTTGGTTGGTTGGTTGTTGGTTTTTTTTTTGTTTGTTTGTTTTTTTTTTTTTGCATTTTCATGGGTTATTTCAATAAATACTTTAGACAGAATTCAATTTAGTTTCACATCCTTATTTGAAAGATTACTGTATTAATACATTCATATATATATATTATGCTTACTTTTCAACAAAATGAATTATTTGCATTCAGATTACTGAATAAAACTATTTTTGTAAGATGAATGTTATCAGTACTAAAAATGAAGTCCTGAGCTGAATATATCACAATAAAAATTAATCCAAGCATAATAGAGGATTTTAAAAATCTACTAATTATGTTAATATTTTTATCTGTTATTTGATCTTTGAATTTTAGTTGAGTTTCAAAAATGTGTCTGCCATATGTCTTCTTAAAAATGAATTCAAAAAGAATTTTAAAGCTTAAATTCCTATGCTACAATATCTCTCCTGATGTTAATGTGCTCATAAAAAACACCAGAAGAATCCTGATATGAACAATGGCATAATATCTTGTATAAATTTGTGCTGTTTTGAAACCATTCTTAATCAATAACAATACTTGGTACAAAATTATAAAGCCCTGTTTCACAGTAATATATAGAAGTGAAAATTGAGCTGGAAATTACAGGGTGGTTTCCTACTGAGAGAATAAAGTAATGAAATTTTCTTGGAGGACTTGTAACAGAGACAGATAATCTGAAATAGAATTTTATTCTATAAAGGGAACATTTTTTACTTGTTTTAGCAAGAAGAGAAAAGTTTGATCCATTATACATTTACCAGTCCTATGTTCCTAAAATCATTCCAAGTAGAATTTCCTACATAATAAGTGTAGGAAATTCTACTTGGAATGACACACTCCTGAAAGGAGAGTGTCAGGAGGATGGGGTTAAACTCTTTTCATTTGTACCCAGCAACTGGACAAGAAGCAATGGGCACAAACTGAAACACAGGAAGTTTTGGCTGAACATGAGAAAACATTTATTTACAGTTCAGATGACAGAGCACTGGAACAGGTTGCCATGAGAGGGTGGGGAGTCTCCTTCTCTGGAGATATTCACAATATCTCCTGGATGCAATCCTGTGCAATGTGCACTAGGTGACCTTGCTTGGCAGGGAGGTTGGACTAGATGATCTCTGGAGGTCCCTTCCAACCTCAACCATTCTGTGATCTAATAAGAAATGATGGCAGAATTTCCTTTTAGGAGATTTGCATCCCAGTCTCTGTTTTTAAGATGTTCAGAAAGCTCTGAAAAGCTACAAATTATCTGGATGCTACTATACAGTGAGTCTTGAGAATTTCATTCAACACAACTGCCAGATCCTTTCAGCTGTGACAATATTTTCTGTGACCTAGGTAGTCCCATATCGAGAACACCCACTTACGCCATGCAGGTTAAAGAATAGGTTAGATACTAATTTTCTGCTGCTAGCGGCTCATCAAATTTAACTGATTTAACTAAAACCAAGTTTTAATATTCTACCTGATTGATCATATTCCCCATCTGGTATAAGTTAGGAAATGATTATAGACAACATGTTCATAACTGCACTAGTATTCTTTTATATAATTTCATTCATAAATTTAACTTCCTTTGGAGAGTAAACTTGTAAATAAATATTAATGTGACTTCAACAAATATTTTTTTTTTTAAAAAAAAGCCAGTTCCCACCTATTTAAATTTCACAATGCACTAGTGTGAGGAGAGGGACTTGGCATCGGGGAAATTAACTTTGCTTATCCTGAACTTCCTAGACATATGCTGGAAATATCCCTGCGAATGTAGTCTAGGAGGTTCCTGGAGTATGTGGAAGAGAGCTTCCTGACTCAGTTAATTAGTTAGCCTATCAGAGGGAATGCCCTGCTACACCTGCTGCTCATGAACAGAGAAGGATGGTGGGAGATACGGTGGTAGGGATTTGTCTTGGGCAGAGTGACCACAAACTGATAGAGTTCTCTATTCTTGGTGAACTCAGAAGGGGGTTCAGTAAAACTGCTACATTGGACTTCCAGAGGGCAAAATTTGAATTAAGACACTGGTAGGGAGGGTCTTGGGAGTCACTCTGAAGGGCAGGGGGGGCCAGGAAGTCTGGATGATCCTCAAGAAGGAAGTTTTAAAGGTGCAGCAGCAGGGTGTCCCCATGTACCATAAGATGAGCTGTCAGGGAAGAAGTGATATTGTCTGCGCAACTGTGAAAGCATATTTAAGAAATGGAAAAAAAAATGCTGGGGGGGAACAGCAGCTGGGAGAGAGAAGAGTGAGAAACAGCCTTACAGACACGAAGGTCAGTGAAGAAGGAGGTGTTCCAAGCACAAGAGCAGAAGTTCCACTGAGGCCTGTGCAGAGGTCTATGGTGAAGCAGGTTGTCCCCCCTGCAGCCCATGGTGTACCACGGTGGAGCAGATTTCCATGCTGCAGCCCATGGAGGAGACCACAGGCACGTGGACCTGCCATGAAGGAGGCTGTGGCCTGTGGAACCCCTGCCAGAACTGTAGCCCATGGAGAGGAGAACACACAGGAGCAGTTGACCTGGCAGGAGCTGCTGCCCACTGGGGACTCAGGCTGGAGCAGTGTGCTCCTGATGGATGAACCCCATGGTACAGATCCATATTTGAAACAGTTCTTGAAGAGCTGCTGCATGTAAGAAGCCCACATAGGATCAGTTTGGAAAGGACAGCATCCCGTGGGAGAGACCCCACAGCACAGGGGAAGAGAAGGACTGAGAAGGAGCGGCGGAGGCAAAGCACTATAGACTGACCACAACCCTCATTTCCCCCATTCCCCTGCACCACTTGTGGAGAGGAGGTAGAAGAGTGGAAGAGAGTGGATGGGGAGAACGTATTTTTAGTTTCTTTCATTTGTTTTCTCATTTCTCTAGCTTTTTAGTAATAGGCAATAAATACTACTGTCTCCGTACTCTGAATCTGTTTTGCCCATCATGGTAATTACTGACTGTTTTCCCTGTCCTTATCTCCAACCTTGAACCTTTTGCATCTTATTTTCTCCCCCTTTCCCTTTGAGGAGGGGGAATGAGAGAGCGGTTGTGGTGGAGCCTGGCTGCCCACCTGAGTAAAACCATCACAGGCCCATACATTGCACCAAGTAGAAAAATAAACTAACCTAATAAAGCAAGTAATTCTTGGAGGACACACCCTAGGAAAAAGTAATGATTTTTTAGATAGGTTTCTAGAGCCATTTTGGAACCTCCTTATGGAAGATGAAGCACTTTACTCCCAAAGCTACTCACTTCCTTAGAATATGTTCATTTGAGGTTCACATTTCTGTTTTTTATAAAATTAGCAACAAATCTGTTTGCTGTGTCTCACCCTATGTTCAGGATGTACTCTGCCATATTACCCTGACCATTCCTGCAAGTACCAACAGCCCTTGCTGAATATTATACAAGAATCATGTAACAGGCCAAATGTTGAAACTTGCTCAGGTTTATACAGCTGAACCAGTCTGGCCATTAGCATTCCTTCTCCAACAGAGAAACCACTTGTGTCTCTCTTGTTAAGCACTAATATGAAAGATATCATTAAATATTTGCCCTCCTGCCTGTGATTTAGCCATACAAACAGATGTATCACCTTTGTCCCTATTGGTATGGTGAGCTGTTAGCATGCTCTGCAAGTCCCTGTTAGAGACCTGTTTAACAGATGGTAGCACTCCAAATAAACAGACACAGGTGTTGAAGGTTTGCTTAGGGTAGATTCAACCATTTGCAGCTGGGAAGCATTGAAGTTCCATTACAGAAAAGCAGAATAAGCCCATGATTCTAAATTATAATATTGTACAAAACACACGGAATACCCTGTAACTGGCAGCGAAAACAGTGCCATGTGATACTTAAACTGAGAGAGTAAATGAAAGAATTTGTGTTGTAGAATCACTGTTGGGGTAACTATTAAAACATTCATCTATGAATCAAAATAGTTTATTTGAAAGATTTATTTATGCAGTACAAATGCATTAACAAACTAAATCAGTCTAATATCCAAATGCTATGAGCAGTTTGACCCCTTTCAAGATCAATTGTTTTCACCAAATAATTTTCCATCTTCAGCATGTTGGCAGAATGTCAGCATCTAAACAAAATCCATCACAATGATAATCTGTTTCATATTTTGGAACACTTCATTATAATAGATGCAGAAGCACTGAACTGGATCAAATATATTTGTTGAGAGCCAGTTAGAGGTTGACCATCTTATTTTTATTTTTATTTCCCCCTAACCAAGAGAAGAAGAAATAAGTTCTAGAAGCTTCAGAGTGGTGTTGCATGAACAGTCTGCTGGTTACTGAATAGCTGTGTCAGCAGAACTACTGTTGGAATATTTTGGGTGCATACAGAGAAGAAAAATAAGCCAGGTGCTGAAGATTCATCAAATCCTGTGACTTAAAAAAAAAAAAAAAAAAAAAAAAAAAGTAACACATGCTGTGCCCTTGAAGAAAAAATGCTAACTAGGTATCTGGATAATGTCCAAGTAGCCTTTTCCATAGCAGTCAATACTGGAGGGGAAAATATTGATCACAATCAATAACCTCTCTATGATACACATAGCACATTTTTCAGACATATGCTTGTGATTCTATGCAATCAAAATGATAAGATGTTTTAACATGAATAAATGGTCATTTCACAGTTTAGAAGAAGCAGAAATGTTTCCATAGGATGTGTTTCAGTATTTCTGAATATGGATGTCATTGGGAAAAAGGATGAGGCAGAGATTTTTGGTAACTGTTTTTATAGATGATCTGTATGTCAAAAGCAGGGCTCTGATTATCTGACTTAGAGATGATTATACAATCTGGCACCTTTTTTTTGAGTGTTTATGGCTCTATCTATTATTTTTTAGCTCTAAAAAAGAGAATTACTTCTAGTATGTCTTACAAAATACACACAAAGATTTACAGAGATCTTTATGAGCAACTAAGTACTCTGTGTCCATGAGACTACCAGCAGTTAAGTATAAGGTAGAGGATGTGATTTCACCCACACTTTCACAGACATAAAATTGCCAGCCACAGCATGAAGCAGATGAAAAATAAATTAGTGACTATATTATCTAATAAAAACTGAATTTTCTGTTCATAAAGTATTTTAAAGACAATTCTGATTAAAGTGTTCATTGTGTTCTGTACGCATGTCTGCAATATATTGCCTAAAATGATTTAAATTAGATATTGATTGTTTACTTTTGACCAGTAAGTATTAAATATTTAACATTTTGATACATCATGGAAAAATCAAGTATTATTTCCTTGCCCTCATTGGATGACTGTATCTTTTAAGTATAATCACTGTTTATCTTGGTTCAGTTATTCTATCTGCTGTTTCTGAGGCTCATTTGAAGTACCAAACTAGTTATATCAATCAGCTGTGAGCAATGCCACTAATGATCATGATAGGTAATTATTGGCATTTCACTAAAGGTTTCAGGAAATCCAGTAGAAAAACTTTTTATGATCTTAGGACTTTTTTTTTTTTTTTCTTTTAACATTGTAAGTGTCCAATCTTTTTCGTTTAAGAGTATATTTAGAGGGAGAAAAAAAAATAATTGGTCCTAATCTTTATTTTTATACTTAAATTGTTTTTATACTTAAATTGTTAATTTGACAGAACCTAAACCAAGAATGACAAAAATCTGTGTTCCAGTTATGAGGAAGGACAGTCTGAGGCTAAAGTAAAAATGTATTTTCTTTTTTCTAGCATGCAGCCAAAATCAAGCTGTTCAGTCATGTCCCAGAACACTATGTCCATATATCACAGTGAGGTGTCATTGAAATACTAAGTGCTCAGAAGGTGAGATGGTGTTATCAGCATAGTAGTACAGCTGCACAGGGCTGGCTACACTGCCTCTTCCAATGTCTATCTCAGTCAAAGCTGTATTTGGTCATGTTTTGGTAATATGTTAAACTTCTTGATTTCTAGTGACAGATCAAAAGTAGCATGGCTACATGACGCAAAATGCCAGTCCAGTTCGGTTTTATTCTGCCTTTTCAGATATGCTTCAAGCACCCTGATGGATTAAGGTTTTATCAGCAGCTCTATGCCAGATCAGGCTTTGTCTGTTCTTCTGCATGGAATATAAAAATGTTCCTAGCGTAAATTTGATATCATGTATTCTGGCTAATTTGACCAAATGGAACTGTTTGCCCAAGCTCATCAAGATTAAACTCATTCTTCATTCCTTCCAGTAACAGATTTTCAGTGCAAATACAGGATACAAACAAACAAATAAACAAATAAACCAAAGATCTGCACATCATTTATTTCTTTAATTAGAATCCAAATGATTGCTTGCAACTGCCCTCTATTACTGTAATAATATATCTGGAAACAGAAACACGACATAACCAAGCTGATGAATGACTAACATGACTGATCAGAGAATAATAAACATAAGTGTTTATGATGCCAACGTGTTATTTTTCACAACTTAGTGTTAAATATTTTTAAATACCCTACCTTGAAAATAAGTAAAAATTAAATAATCTCATGTTTCATCACATCTTTTATTCTAACATATTTATATATAAATACAAAATGCAACATATCTTACATTCATACATAACTGTGTGTATATAAAAATAATGTATTTTTAAATCTAATCTCTATAGTTTCAGAGAACCTTTACAAACATTATATTGGCCAACATTTAAAAGTCAAACTAAAAGGAAAAAAAAAAATAGAAAAAAAAAAAAAAAGTGTTTTGCTCTTCACTCTCATCTCCTTAAAGCTTTATGGCTTAAGAGATTATTGAAAATTTGGTCTTGGCAGGTGTCATAATCCACAGTTTTTCACTTCTACAGAATGTTCAAGCAAATATAGATAGTGAACAAATGATTAAAAAAATGCATAATCTTTCCATGAATGATACACAAGAGCTAAATTTGTCAGATAAGCTGTTCCTAAAAATATTTGGCTTGGCTTTAAGCAAACTTTAGATATAAGGAAAAGTAGATTGTAGTTTTACTTTTTTCTTTGATTTTATGAAATCTTATTAGAAATAGAGTTAAAGAGCTATATTTATTTTTTTGTTTGTTTGTATTCCTTTTTCTTTTGGCAAGTATCCCCTGACATTTTGAGGATTTAATTTATCATGTGTATGGTTAGTAGGCAGGAAAATAAATAAATAAATAAATGTAGATATAATCAGACTAAGGCAGCTTGAAGTGTGGCTTTGCTCTGCGTGTGGATAAATCAAAACAAATTAATAATTACCAAAAAAAATATATTTTTGGAGGAAAAAAAAAAAAAAAAGAAAAAAAAGAATTGTGAGTTTGTAGTTTGTTCTCTTGCAGTGATTTCCATATTACATCTGCTCAGCTCTCAGTTTAAATGTAAAAAGGCTGTGGTATTTTCTTCTAACTGTTCATTTCTCAAACTCATCCTAGAATCTGAAAGCAAAGCTAGATTTTCTCTGGCTCACACATCTCCTACAAAGACGCTGAAATCTAACTGTTGTTAGGAATTTGGTTGATGATGTGCCAGCTGGAACCAAGCCCTGTTCACTCACTGAGAGCTATATTGGCTCTGCAGTGCAACAAAAGTCACAAGTAACTTAAATTTGCTCTGGCAAAGAGGCTGAACACACCAGTAGACAGAGAAGTAACATGTCTCAGAAAGCCTTTGTTACTGTTCTGACTCTACTGCTCTAAATTGCTTAGTTATCTTGGACAAATCATTTCACTTCCTCTTCCTGGCATTTATACATCCATGAAATGAAATAATTTGACAATTACATGATCTAAAATATGACAGAGACAGCATAGTAATTACTTGACGTAAAGATAGTCAGAAAAGAGCTGATTATTATGAGCCTATTCCTCTTTACAATAAGAACAAGCAATTTTTTTTTTTTTAAAATGACTACAACTATTTAAGAATAATATAAAGCTAAACTGATTTTCTTATAAGTTACAGACTGACTTTGAGTGGGGAAAAAGGAATGCCTACACAGTCAGTCAAGTACCATATATAACAAAGTCAAGAACAGGTAATACATTTATTGGCTATTTACCATTTTCAAAGGCACTATTGTAGCACCTACTAGAACAAACTAGTCACTGAAATTATAAACTCTATAGAGTTATTTGCTGGTATCATAAAGGATTGTAAAATTTGCCAGTTAGAATTGATTTTAAACCTAACAAGATTAGAATTAGAAGAGAAAACAAAACAAAATGGAAAGATGGAGCTGAAAACAAAAGAAAAGACAAATGTATTCTAATATGCCATTCACATTGGGACAGAAATGGTAATGCAATACTTTTTGCATGCACTATGCTAATCTCTAACAAACGTTTTTCCTTCCACACCAAGTAAGAACAGACAAAAGATTTCACAATTTCTTTGTACTCAGATGTCTTATGAATTTCTTCATAATGTCACTAAAAGTAATTGTTTTTAAGCTCTCTGTTAAAATCTTTGAAATAATAGATTTCTAATTCTCCTTATGACTTTACAGTTGTGTCCACTGTGGTTCATGCAAGAATCAAGAGTTAGACACCCAGATAGGAAGAGGAGAAATGAGGTCTTTGATGCCCTTGAAATTGTCAATATTGCCAAAGACTAGCACCAACACATAACATACACTTGGCAGGTGAGAGAGGTCCTGATGAGCAAAACTGTTATCAGCAGCTGGCTATTTAATAATGTTAGGTTTTCACACAGAAAGCAAAGTGATGATTGCAAAGAACATTTTGCAAAGTTCTGGATTTCTTGATGAGAGAAAATTATAGCTACAGTTGGAAGCATCTGTCCATAAATGTCAGCATGCATTTGCATTGTACAGCACATGCATTTGAGAACTAACCTTCCGGTGGAGATTAACATAAAATATTTTCTGAAATATTGCTTGAAGTGCTCAGAAAGGAAAGTCATCCATTAAAGATAGTCCTCTGTTAAAAAACTAATTCAAGAAGACAGAAAAGGGAAAGAAGTCACTGAAAGAAACTGCCTCTAGCTATTCTTGCATATAATTTGTTTATATGGAGGATGATTCTTTCTCATCTCAGAGTTATACCATTTCATTAAAGGTGACAAAGAAGGGATCAGGTACCATGCAGACTCAAGAAGAAAACATGTACACACTGTAGACAAAACAGCCTGTTTATTTTCCTTGCCTTGTCCAGCCTCAGTAGTGTCATCTACACTCACAAGTGAATTTAATTTACTGGGGAAAAATAAAAAATAGAAATCAGTTTCTTGGAAAAAAAAAATGTCAATAAGAGTTAAAAAGAGAAAGGAAGAAAGGAAAACAAGAATTTTGTTAAGAAGTTTTTTTCTTTTTTTTTTTTCTTTTTTTTTTTTCTTTTTTTTTTTCCCTGGATGAAAAAGGTCCAAACAACTTTAATGATGTCCTTTTCCTTAAAATAAGTAGTTCTCCTCCTCAGCTCCTGGCTCTTTTGCAGTACTAGTTTTCTGTTTATTTTTGTTGTCACAACTCTGCTGAGCTTTTTTACTTTTCCAATAGTCCTGTCAGGGATTACACTTAAACCCTATTTGCCAATTTCTTATCCTGTTGAAGGCTTTATTGTGAAAAGGGAATCAGTATGAAGACTTTTACCAACTTACTTTTAAAAGAAGGAACTACTGAAAATGACTGGATAGAGAATACAACCAATTCCTGTATTCCTCTATGAGAGGAAATCCCTCACAGAATTGCTTTTCACAGATGCAAAACTTCACAGACAGCTACTCCTGATAGTAATGATTTAACTCTTTCTTCCTTATCCTAATCATAGTCTTTCATTTCCAGTTTCTTACCACATCACCAGAAATGATTTCTTCAGAGGTTTTAAAATGAGAATCTATTTTAATTATTCCTTCCAAAAAGACTGCAAGGATAAGAAATTATTCCACCTCACTGTTAATGTCTTTATTTAAAAGGGTTAAAAAGATAGATATGAATTCTTTAGATGCTATTCTGTCACACAGTGGCTGCAAACCAGTTATGTATCAATAAATAGTTTTTATTACTAGGAGAGCAACAGAGATACTGCTACAACAGTCATTATACACCATTTCTTGCTTTTCTGTGTCTGTCATCATCCCAGTACATCTCATGTATGAGACATGGAGGAAACTTAAAGAACTGGAATGATGAAAAATGAATGAAGGTACGCAGATGAGTATGTGTGTGTGTTTGTAAACTGAAAAGGTCAACATTTCTACAGAAGCAAGCATATTTGACAGAATTTTAAATTGGTCTTGTGAGTGATAAAAGCAGAAGATGCTCATCATTCCTTGCAAAGTATACCTACACTACAAAAAGAAATGCAGATCAGCTGTCCCTGAGCTAACAGAAATATGGCTCTCAAGTCTATACGGCACAGAGAAGCAACTTGTGGGACTACACTCAGGCCTAGAAACAATGCATCTTCTTTTGAAGAAAACAGATCAGAGCTAAAACATCCTGCTTTTGAGGCTTAGCTATGCTACTCTTCTAACTCATTCAACTACAGCTGGCTCATTCCAGCAACAGGATAAATACACACACACTGACTTCTACTTTTCCTTGTTTACTCCAGTCAGAACTGTCTCATCATCCTGCACCTGCTGCTGCAACTTAGAAAAAGGTTGCCAAGTCCCTTGAAATCTACAGAACTGTATGAAACAGTTGGAAGCCTGTGCTGGCATCGTTATACTCCTGATTAAGCCTTATTTTTTATTATATTACTGTGGCATATCATGGAAAATGAATGTCTCTCCTCTGGGAATGTAGCAGGGAAAGCAGAATGCAAATTGTTCTCTCAGGCCAAGAACAGAGCAGCAAACAGGAACTTTTCCAGGCCTTTCACTTTAGTTTCACAGGACCCAGTTCTGAAAATGAAAATCAGCATACATGAAAATGTTTGTAATCATGAAGCATAAGAAAAATCATAGAACTGCTCAGCTTGGAAAGGACATTAAAGATCACCTAGTTCCAACCCACCTGCCATGATCAGGTTGCCACCTGCTAGATCAGGTTGACCAGGGCTTCGTCCAACCTGGTCTTGAACACCTTCAGGGATGGTACATCTGTAGCTTTTCTGGGCAACCTGTTCCACTGCCTCACCATCCTCTGAGGGAAGAATTTCCTCCTAACCTCTAATCTAAATCTCCCAGCTTTTAGTGTAAAACCATCCCACCCCCTTGTGCTGTCATTGTCTGATTGAGCAAAGTTTCTCTCCATCTTTTTTTAAACCCCTTGAAGTATTGAAAAGCTGCAATAAGGTCACCCTGGAGCCTTCTCTTCTTCAGGTTGAAAAGCCCCAGCTCTCTTAACCTTTCTTCATGTGATCACTCCATCACAGAAGGCCATCAGATTGGTCAGGCACAACTCATCTATAAAAAAGCATATCTGAAGACTTACAATGAAATATTTCAGTAGACCCACGGTATAAGTTTTAAAAAGTAATTAAATATTACTTGCTTTGTCAGGTTACAATTAACAGGATGACTAACAACAGTTACTTGGTATTAGCATAGTGGTTTAAATAACAAGCCATGACATTTTTTGTTATTGTGTTTTAGTGCAAGCAATATGGTTTACTAAAGATTTATACTAAGAAATTAGTACTGTTATTGCAAAACTAAGCATTGCAGTATTGTGTATTTTAAACAAAGTAGATCCCTTGTAATTACTTTCAGCCTTTTATCATTATCTCCAGTATGCCATGGACTCAGAAACAAAAATATACTATGGGGGCAATCAAGCACACACACGCCATTTGTTCTTTAGCTAAATACAATCTCTATTTGGCTGCCTCCTTGTTACCTTTGAGATATAAATCCCTGTGAGACCTCAGTCAGATGCAGTAATGTTCCAAAAAGCCAATCTAGTGTGATGCCTGTACTGATTATCCCAATTCATCTTTAGTTCAAGCTGCTGATATGTGCATGTAATAATGTGGGGAGTATTGAAGAAAATCTTGCTCTTATGTAATTAGACATTTGCTATAAAGAACTACGAAATTATAGAAGCATAATAGTAAACATAAACCAAGCTTTCATTATGTGCTACACAAATGGATAATTTGTTATTCTTTGTATTCAACTGATTTATTCCTTTGCTTTCTGGATTATATATGAAGATATCAGTAATCAAATCCTATAAAACTCAAACAAATATGACAAGATTTGAGGATATTTAAGTAAGTCTTTCTAGTGTATGTATAATTTATATTGTAAACAGATTAGATTTCCTGGTGTTATTTATTCTGTCTCTGTAGATGAAGAAAGTGGAAGCCATTTATGTGTTATAAATAACCTTATGAGTATGTAGTTGCTTCCAGGAAAACACCAGGCCCCTAACCAGTATTGCTACACTGGTGAATATTTCTAGTGTAAATATAGTCAAAATCTCTGATTGTTCAGTTATTACAGTCAAATATAGTTTGGGGGGGGGGGGGGGAATACAAGCACCTACACTGTGAATTCCCAATAGTAAAAGTATCAGAAATCCTGAATAATTAAGAAAAATGACTGAAAACAACTTTAGAGTTATAAGTATCCAAGTATTCTCCAAATCAGGTTTGGGAAACTGAAAACCTTCAAGAAACAAAGACTGAAAGATATTTCCATGAAAAATGTTTCACAACAGAGGTGTTCATCTGTGTATATGGTGAGGAATAGGTGTCAAATATTCTTACACTGACAAAGAAAATTGTTATTTAGGGCCTGTGTATCAGTAGAGAGATATGCTTGAACAGCTGACAGAGTTTTGTATCACAGGAGAAATGCATCCCATTTTGTATAAAAAAACAAACAAACAAAAAAAAAACCCTCTGTTGTAAAGACCATATTATCGCTATTAAAATTACATCTGATTTAAGCTAATCACCATCTTGTTCTCCTGTATGTCAACATCTAATGCAATGTAGGTAGGATTTAATGGCATATATTAAATGACCACATCTAGAAAAGTAGTCCTGCCCATCATTAACTTGTAGTGTCCAGTATAAATGGTGTCTCATCTGCTTTTACAGAGAGGATAGAGTCAAACACTATTAGTACTGTCACAAATTTATATATCATCTATATATCTATATATATACATGTCTTTTTTTTTATTTATTTTTTTTATACTAGATTCTTCTACAAAAATTTGCTTTCAGTCTGTTCATTGGTAACACATCTCAGGAGATTTTCCTAGTGTTGTGTTTCTATCAAGCTAAAAGTTACCTAGAGTGCACTAGTGATCATTTAAGGTACTAAGGAAAGCCATGAATAGGCACATTTGGTCACTGAGAATGTAGTGAGCCATAAAAATAGAATGATTTTAAAACAGGGAATATTTTCCTTTCCCCACTCATTTAAGTTTGTTTTCCATAGTTAAAATACTATGCCACTGTGTGTCAACTGGATCCTTCTCTGTACTCTACTTCCTAATTGTCTCATAGCTCTTAAGCATCTGCAATCTTATTTCATTCTGTTTTTCCACTTAATGCAAACATAATTATCATTTACATCTCTTGATGATAGAATGTTGTAAGATGACCACAAATGATGAAAGAGCATGTTAGATTCCACAGGAATGATTGATCAACAGTGCTTTGTAATTGACTAATTGACTCTAGTAGCTATTTATCATTTACAAAAGATCTGATATCAACAAAGATTTTTATGGAGTGTACCTACATGTTGAATGAATACACGCATGCAGTAACTGCTATAAGTATACGCATAAGTATAACTGCTATTACACAAATAATTTCCTTGCAAAATGCTGTGCAGCAAATTGTCTTTGAAAGTTACCAGGTCTGTTACAAGACCTGATAGAAAATTCCCAGGGGAACAGTTAGTTTTACCATTTGTTTTCTTCTTTGTAGATACTATGTGAGTCACGAAAAACTGACTCCACAATCAGTATGAGTGTAAAGTAGGTATGTTTATTCAGCACTGGGCAGCACGGCGGGTAGTCCCACCAAAGTCATGTGCACAATTTACTCGCTTGCATTCTCTTTTATCCCCTAAAATATTACATATGCATTAAGTTTCACAACACATTTATGCATATTCATTTCCTAGCTCTGCCTGGCCCCGCTTCATATGCTAATTATCTTATCAGTCTTTCTGTGTTTGCATAGTACTCTCTGGTGGTTTTCCGGGTGGTCATTGGGATAAAGTAAGACGTCTTCATCAGAGTTGAACTTTTCACCTCATCTCCCTGTACATGCTCTCTGAGCCCTTGGTCACAATCTGGGCCATAAGGTTGGTTTGATCTGGTCCTTGGGGTCCCAGGGGCTCATCTGGAGGCCTAAGCACAGCACAGGCACAGTATATCACACATGTAGAACATATTAAGCAATGAGCGTTGCCTACATATTTATTCTTAATCAGTCGCTCTCTAATTTCTAATCCTGTGTTTCATATGTCAGACACCAACTGCAAAATACTTTATGTAGCAAAAAGTTCTTTTCAGTATCCTTTAGCTTTTAAGTAAACAAAGATGGAGAGTGATTGAAAACTATTTTGGTGGTTAGTCATGGAAATTAAGGACTTCCGTTAGTGGCAGCTTAGTCATCCCTATGCCAAAAAACATAACTATGTACTCATGTAAGCAAGTCTAATAGATACATATACCTACTTGTCCATTTTTTGTGGAAGTTTTTCAGTGTGAAACCATAAATAATTGTCTGATCGCATACATTTTGTAAAAATGAGATGAAAGTTCTCCCTGTTTACTTTAATTCAGAATATTTAATGTAATGCAGAACGGCAATTTTTCCAGATCTATACAGAGCTAAGACCTGTCCACTAACATCAGTGAGAGACTTCAAGAAGGGCATGGTTTCCTGTGGCGTTAAGACCACACGGACACCAGAGTTCTTTTAGGATCAGTAACTTCTACTTTATTGATGACATAACTTCATTATATATCTGTTGCCTCCACATATGGAGGACTGGCCCCCTTCTTATACCACTTCCCCCCAGCAGTCCTTTCCCACTAACTATTCATTGGTCAACAACTTTGCCTGGCAACTGCAAACACCCAGCAACCCTCATGCCCCAAGAGCCAGAGAATAAGCAACCCAAGATGGCAAGGCATATCCTTAATTAGCCCTCTTTATTCCCTCTAAACTCTTTACATCTCTGATGGCCTCATCATTGAGTCTGCTGTTATCACTAACCATGGGGCTTGTTGACCCCCATGGACACAGTCCCCCAGTTTCCACCCATTGTCAATAATAATAATAATAATAATAATAATAATAATAATAATAATAATAAATTACTATCCTTTGTGAATGTGTAAATGTGTAAACAATTAAAATATATGGCAAATGTTCTGTTTATTCATTCTGATTACTTTGTTTATATTTCTTTCTTACACACCTCAGAAAGTGCATTGTTATTATAAAAACATTGGAGGATATTTTATTAAATAATCTAAAGATGCATCTTCTCTTTTACTTTACCTTCCTTTTATGATTTCTGGAGAAATCTTCCCGTACAAAAGAGAACATGATGTTTTTAAGGTCAGTTATAGGGCAAATGATTTCACAAAGCAACCATGTTACATATTTTTAACGTAAATTAACAACATAACATACAGTTGTAAAGTTTCATTTCAAGATGGTGAAACCCCTGTTGCTCCTTAGTATGTGTCATAGTGCACATCAAAAGCATACATTCTTACAGATGCCTACTTTTAATACTGGTCGAATCATGTAGGTGTGAAAAGATAGTTGACTAACACAAATAAGAAAGATCACAGAATCACACAGAATAACAGAATTTCTAGGTTGGAAGAGACCTCAAGATCATCGAGTCCAACCTCTGACCCAACACTAACAGTCCCCACTAAACCATATCCCTAAGCTCTACATCTAAGCGTCTTTTAAAGACCTCCAGGGATGGTGACTCCACCACTTCCCTGGGCAGCCTGTTCCAATGTCTAACAACCCTTTCAGTAAAGAAGTTCTTCCTAACGTCTAACCTAAAAATCCCCTGGCGCAACTTAAGCCCATTCTCCCTTGTCCTGTCACCAGGCACGTGGGAGAATAGACCAACCCCCACCTCGCTACAGCCTCCTTTGAGGTACCTGTAGAGAGCGATAAGGTCGCCCCTGAGCCTCCTTTTCTCCAGGCTGAACAATCCCAGCTCCCTCAGCCGCTCCTCATAGGACTTGATTTCCAGGCCCCTCACCAGCTTCGTCGCCCTTCTCTGGACTCGCTCAAGCACCTCCATGTCCTTCTTGTAGCGAGGGGCCCACAACTGAACACAGTATTCGAGGTGCGGCCTCACCAGAGCCAAGTACAGGGGGACAATCACCTCCCTAGCCCTGCTGGCCACACTATTTCTTATACAGGCCAGGATGCTGTTGGCCTTCTTGGCCACCTGAGCACACTGCTGGCTCATATTCAGCCGACTGTCCACCATCACTCCCAGGTCCTTCTCTGCCTGGCAGCTCTCCAACCACTCATCTCCCAGCCTGTAGCTCTGCTTGGGGTTATTGCGCCCCAGGTGGAGGACACAGCACTTGGCCTTGTTGAACTTCATGCAGTTGACCTCAGCCCATCGGTGCAGCCTATCCAGATCCTCCTGCATAGCCTTCCTACCCTCGAGCAGATCGACACACGCACCTAACTTGGTGTCATCTGCAAACTTACTGAGGGTGCACTCAATGCCCTCATCCAGATCATCAATGAAGATATTGAAGAGGACCGGCCCCAGCACCGAGCCCCGGGGAACGCCACTAGTGACCGGCCTCCAACTGGATTTCACTCTATTTACCACGCCTCTTTGGTCCCGGCTATACAGCCAGTTTCTAACCCAACAAAGCGTGCGCCAGTCCAAGCCAAGAGCAGCCAGTTTCTTGAGGAGAATGCTGTGGGAAACGGTGTCAAAAGCCTTGCTGAAGTCAAGGTAGACCACATCCACAGCCTTTCCCTCATCCACCCAGCGCATCACTTTGTCATAGAAGGAGATCAGGTTCATCAAGCAGGACCTGCCTTTCATAAACCCATTCTGACTGGGCCTGATAGCCTGCTTGCCCTGCAAGTGCTGTTTGATGATTCTCAAGATAATCTGCTCCTTGAGCTTCCCTGGCACTGAGGTCAAACTGACAGGCCTGTAGTTTCCCGGGTCAGTCCTCCGGCCCTTCTTATAGATGGGCGTCACATTTGCTAGCCACCAGGCAACTGGAACCTCCCCCGATAGCCAGGACTCTTGATAAATGATGGTAAGCGGCTTGGCCAGCACCTCTGCCAGTTCTCTCAGTACCCTTGGGTGGATCCCATCCGGCCCCATCGACTTTCGCACATCCAAGTGCCGTACCAGGTCACCAACCATTTCTTCATGGATAGTGAGGGCCACATCTCTCTCCCCATCCCCTTCCACCAATTCAGGGTACTGGGTATCCAGAGAACAACAGGTATTGCCACTAAAGACTGAGGCAAAGAAGGCATTAAGCACCTCCACCTTTTCCTCATCTCTTATAATTAAGTTTCCCACCGCATCTAGTAAAGGATGGAGATTCTCCTTAGTCCTCCTTTTTGTGTTGATGTATTTATAAAAACATTTTTTGTTATCTTTAACGGCAGTAGCCAGATTGAGCTCCAGATGAGCTTTGGCTTTTCTAATTTTGTCCCTGCACAGCCTCGCAATATCCTTATAGTCCTCCCTAGTGGCCTGCCCACTTTTCCAAAGATTATAAACCCTCTTTTTTCTCCTAAGCTCAAGCCACAATTCTCTGTTCAGCCAGGCTGGTCTTCTTCCCCGCCAGCTCATCTTTGGGCACGTGGGGACAGACCGTTCCTGCGCCATTAAGATTTCCCTCTCGAAGAGTGCCCAGCCTTCCTGGACTCCTCTGCCCTTCAGAACCGCCTCCCAAGGATGTTGAGGCAAAAATTCATATATATATATGCATGATACAGTATACAAAAGGAATATAAAATTATCATCAGATGAGCTTGGCACACAAAGTTGATGTGCCTGTACATTTATTGATGGAAAACATTCATATTTAGATTCACAGGCCTCAAACGGCAAACTTCAAAAGTTGTAAAGTTCAGGAAAGCTTAGAGGAGAAAAATTAAAGATGTACCAAATCCATTATTTTTTTCATTCATAATTCATACCTAATTTCTTCTATGCTCAAAAAAGATTTTTTTCTTTATACTAAGACTAAATTAATAATTACATGCAAAATTACTGACAGAGTTGACTGTAGCAAATCAAAAAGATACATTTATTTATTTATTTATTTGCCAGCAATTAAATAAAAAACAACAAGTAGAATTCTGGGATACGAGTCTTCATATACTACACTTGCTTTCTGAAATAACTTGTGAGAAAAATAATTTTTACATCTATCAAGCAGGGAAGGAGTGCTTCCAAAAGGGAAGGGGAGCCAGGGGTGACAACAAGGCCTTCCTGACAATGGACAAAGTCACAGTGTACCTACATGAGCAGAGCAAGCCTGGTGAGAAATACCAGGGTGGCCTACAGCCCAGCAGGCTAGGCAGGTGAAGAGTCAGGGCCAGGGAGCCTGTTGCAACAGGGAGCCAAGTCATCAGGGATGAAGTCTGGGGCACAGTCACAAGCACTAGCCCAGGCCCATGCCCAAGAGTGGGCATAGACATGGACTCAGGTGCAACTGCATAGTTTGGGCAGGGAACAACTGTGATGACCTGAGAGTAAATTGGCTCCTAAGCAAAGGGAGGCTCCTCACAGCTCTGCTGTGACCCCAAGGTATAGCTCTGATCAGAGGTATAGCAGCTACACCTTATAAGAGCTGACTTAAACAGGGTCGTCTAAATTTGGGGGGGTGGGGGGGACTACTATGAAGTTGCAAAAGATGAGAACAGAGAAAAATAGTCACAAATCCATCAGGGCAATTAGATCTGGCTGTACTCTAGGCCCTGAGAAAGAGCGTGGTCTAGAGAGTAAAAGCAAGAAAATTGTTTCAGATTTCACTGAGATTTCATAGCAACAGTCCAAACTGGTGATGGCAAGCAACTTTCATGGATGAAAGGTATTTATTAAAATCAGCATGTGACTTTTCTTTGAGTCTGGGATGTTTTGAATCATAGCATTTAACTTCTGGAGAAAAAAAAAATAAATAAAACATGCAGAATTCTAGGTAAGTATCCACCATTTGCAATTTCCATGATATGCCACCATTGTGCTGTAGAAATATACTTTTGTCATCATCTACCACTTCTCTCTACAGACTCTAGCCATGATGCAGAAATGTTAATTTTCAGTAAAAGACATCATGCAGAAGAGACTATGGATAACTATAACCTTCACGAGAAATGAGAACAAAACTTACTAATCAAATAAATTGTTGTCATAGAAGTAGGCTTTTGTTGTTGTTGTTTTGAATAAATAAGATGCTTTATTTTAAGGAAGATTTTTTTATTTGCTTTTAAACAGGTCATCACTTCCTTCTTAGAACTTCCTTCTTCTCCCTCAGTTACACAGACAAGACATACATGTCTTACTGAGTTAAAATACCACTTTTCATCAGAAGATATTTTATCAGTCAATTTTTCACGCAGTTACTAAAATAAATAATAATTTCTGCAGTTTCTGTCCAGAATATAACAGGACTGGGTTAGCAACAGTATTTGTGGGGCTGGGCAGTTCTCTGGTTATTCCTGTACCAGTGAAGGTCGTCACAGTAGAAGGACATAGCGTGAAGAGCTGCAGGCTTCTGGTAACTATTGGAGGAACCTTTCAAACTTTCTCCTTGCAATTGCACTACCTGGAGAGAATGGAAAGTATGACTCAGGCTGAAGTCTGTACAGCATAAGAAAGTTAGAAAAAGATCATAGCTCTGCGGCATCCTTTGGTGTGGGTTATGTGGGTATGTAGGCAGGCCCAGATCTTACGTTGAATAAAGCTGAAGCTGAATTTTGAAATATTTTCATCCATTTACGTTGAAGTATATCCTAATTGTCATTACAGAATAGCTAAATCCCAGATTTAACTTTAATTTGGTCTCTCACACAAGGGTTAATCTCCTGACTGTTTAAGTTCCATACTAAATTATTTCCATATTGTCTTTTTAGTTGTTTGATTTTTGTGCTGAAAGTTTTCAGAATTTGGATAATAAAGAGGAATATATCAATCTGTCCTCTTGCTGAATGAGACTGACAGGAGTCATGAAGACAGTGACTGAACACTGTCGGCAACATGCAGCTTGAGTTTTGATTTTCTTTTTTTACATTTATTTGACATTAATATTAGTAGCTTACCTGTTGTGAAAAATGTTGATTAAGTATGAGAGAAAGAGAATATCATTACCTTGGTAGTGCACATATACAAATATGTCAGATGTTTTCAGTTTCAAGATTGCTCTAAACTGTCCTTTGGACAATGAGACAAACACTGAAGGAATTAAAATATCAATATTATGTACCTTTTGTTCACATGGGGTCAGAGTCATAATTAACATCAGCTAAGGTTAATATTAACCAACTCTTCCCAAAACATTTTTGAATTTTTTTTTGCTGAACTTTAAACACTGAAGTTGATATTTTCCATCCAGAAGGATTAAATGACATTGAAAACATCATATAAAATAGTTCACATATTTCTAAGAACAAGATCAGAGAATAAAAATTTATTGCTTTTGTCCTTATTGGAAAAAAAAAAAAAAAATCTCTTTCTCTTTGTGAAGATGTTGTACCATCTCTCTACTCCATAGCATGAACTGGAATGCCAGTCATAATAAGATTTCTCACAGTGAAAATAAACTCCAATTTGGATCAATTATATATCACTGAAATTTTCTTTTTTCTCATGTTTTCAATATAAATCTGCAGAATTTGACAGCCGAATTCCCAAAGCATTTACATTTTTCTAAAAGTCCATTCCAGGGCAGAAGGTATGAAACAGAAATATATATTAAATTCTTCCTCTTAATTTCAAAGGGTTGTCATAACTTCAGAGACAGAAAACATGAATTCTGAATATGTAAGCAAAGAAGCAAAGATTGTACTATATTTCACAGGTATATGACTTAAGAGATACAAGGTTTCACAGGTAAGTATAATTAAGGAGTTAACAGTCTTAAGAGTTAATGATTACTCAATGTTAATTTTGCTTATGTAGTATCTTTTTTTTAAAAAACTTTGTTCTTTGTAATACATCAATATATACAACTGCATACTATACATAACTGAACAAATACGAAAATTGCTATTACTGATGGCAAAATATGAAACAAAAACATCTTACATCTTTATGGCAGTGACAGAAAAACAACAGTTGTCTAATCTGTACAGATGAATGGAATGAAAAAAAAAAAAAATAAAGAAAAAAATACTTTATTCTGTAGTCATTTCTGTCAACGGAAGTTCACCATCATTTCACTGAAATCTATGAAGGAGTTTTCATTTTTGTTCTAGAATATAAACCATATATTATTGTCCACAATTCCATTGTTCTGCTAACTGTAGTTACAGCAAGATATGAATAATGAATAATGAATAATAATGAATTAATTTTTAGTCTCTTATTTAAAAAGAGGTAGTCTGATAGACTGCAAGTTATGGTCAACACTGCAAAAAGCAGTTGATTTCCTTTGTGTTTTTCTGTGTTACCCCAAACCTTTGTTTAGATTTAAAATGGTTTATTTCATCTCTTTAAGCTTCTACTTTTCTCTCTTGTCTTTCTAGAAAAGCTTTTAGATAGAGGTAATTTTATAAAATATTTTTAATCTTCTGCTATACAGTTATCTTTTTACTCTACAGCTATTTATTCTTTTAAATCTTTTCTTCTTGTTTCATTTCTAAAAATATTCCCAACAGAATCACAGAATCACAGAATAGATTAGGCTGGAAGAGACCTCCAAGATCATCGAGTCCAACCTCTGACCTAACACTAACAAGTCCTCCACTAAACCATAGCACTAAGTTTTACAACTAAATGTCTTTTAAAGACCTCCAGGGATGATGACTCAACCACTTCCTTGGGCAGCCCATTCCAATGCCTAACAACCCTTGCAGTAAAGAAGTTCTTCCTAATATCCAACATAAACTTCCCCTGGTGCAACTTTAGCCCATTCCCCCTCATCCTGTCACCAGGCACGTGGGAGAACAGACCAACCCCCACCTCGCTACAGCCTCCTTTAAGATAGAGAGAGATAAGGTTGCCTCTGAGCCTCCTCTTTTCCAGGTTGAACAATCCCAGCTCCCTCGGACAGGAAAATCTAAGAGAACATCAACTGGCAAAAGAGAAAGGAAGTACAGGCAGCTAATATTTGTATTACCTATACTAACCGTGTAGAGCAGCCCAATCAAGTGCAACAGGATGACAGTAGAGAGCTATCTTAGTGTTTCACCAATGTAATAAATATTGTATAATAAGTTTGTTAATCAAACCGGTAGAGAAGCTTGTGGGGGCTGTGACAACCCTGTATAGCTGGAAAGTTTCCAGCTGCAGATCCTGATAAGAACCTTTTGACTGGAATGCTTCCAGCTGCTACATCCTGCTAAGCAGACAACTGTGGAACTTCCTGTTAAGCAGATAATTGCAGTGGCTGAAGTGTCCAGATAAGAACATGTGTAGTGCTTGCTCAGCAAGATCGCAACCCACTGAAACACGGGATTAGAAATTAGAGAGTGACTGATTAAGAATAAATATGTAGGCAACACTCATTGCTTAATATGTGCTGTGCTTGGAAAATACATTGTTACATTTGTGATGTACTGTGCTTGTGCTGCTCTGGGAAAAGACAAAATGTACGTGCAAATACAGCATGTGAGAATGCACGGATGAGGAGTAAGGAGGAGGACTAAAAGCTGCCAGCACAAATTTATGATAAGGAATAAGGAGGAGGACTAAAAGAAGGTCAAACTTGCAAGGTGCCTAGATAACAGGGGGCCCTCAGAACTTAGGAACTAAGACAAACCAACCTTATGGATTGGACTGAGACCAAGGGCTCAGAGAACATGTGCAAGAAGATAAGGTGAAAAGTTCAGCTCTGATGAAGACATCTTACTTCATCCCGATGACCACCCGGACGACCACCAGAGAATACTATGCAAGTGCAGAAGGACTGATAGATAATTAGCATACGAAGCGGGGCTAGGTGTAGCTAGGAAGTGAATATGCATAAATGTGTTGCGAAACTTAATGCATATGTAATATTTTAGGGGATAAAAGAGAATGCAAGAGAGCAAATTGTTGCGCGCCATTGGTGGAGCAGAGACTCCCCAGCTGCCCAGTGCTGTTTTGCCTGCTTGACCACTTGCTCAAATAAATTCTATTCTGATAAACAATACTCTGGATTGGCTATTATAATTTGTTACAGACACTTATAACAACCAAAATATCTCATATGTGCTCTTCAGTCAGTCAGTTAACCCATGTAATTTATATAAATTCATTATTTAAATTACATCATTAAATTAAGTCCATATTCAATTTTCTATATAAACATTAATTTATTATTTTTATAGTTACATCAGGCTTAGGAATCATTTGATCAAACATAGGAATATACAGTATAAAGCCGTAAATGTGTCTAACTTATCTTATGAACATTGGTTGTCAAGTTTCAGAGATGAACAACCCACTCAAACTGCTGATATTGCTTCATTGACTTCAGAGCAAGTCTTTCAGACTTGAAATACATGTTATACACAATAGGCAACTGCTGGGATTTATCTGACAGATTGTGGGTTTCTCATATGAATATTTCTACATTTGAAATTATCCTCTTAGACATTTTTGACAGTCTATGGAGATCCTGTCAATGTAATCATCTGAATCTACAGTGCAATAAATTTCATCCTTAAGTAGATGTCTACATTTAATCAACTTAACCTTAAAATAAAATGTAGATATCTGAAAGTGAGATAAATCCCAGATCCACTACTAAGATATCTAGTGTCATCAGGATTCTGAGTGACAGCTTCACTTTGTTTTGTAACTGAGGAAATATGTAGAATCTAACTCTGTCTGTCCTATCATATAAATGATCAAATTATTTCTCTGCTTGTTTGTACTGTTGTTTTCTATTCTCCATTGAAAATTCATTCTCAATTATTGGTTAGATCAGTGACAGTGATGTTATTACCAAATAGATAAAGGTTTCATGGTAGGAATTTCAGAACCCACCAAAAATTTATAGCAGACAACTAGGATGAACTTAGACTGGTTACAGGGCTGGATATTATATCTGATAACTCACACAATACCTTATTTTGGATTTTTGATGAAAAAAGTCAGGATAACACACTGATATTTTAGTTGTTGCTCAGCAGTGCTTGCAGAGAGCCATGGACTTTTTTGCTTTTTGTACTACCCTGCCTGAGAGTAGATTAGGGATTCCCAAGAAACTGGGAGGGGACACAGCCAGGACAGCTGACTCAGACTGACCAAAGGGATATCCTATACCATATCATGTCATGCTTAGCAATAAAGCTGGGTTAAAGAAAGAGTAAGCGGAGAGACATTCAGAATGATGGTGTTTGTCTTGCCAAGAAACAATTACACATGATTAATCCTGCTCCTCTGGAAGCGGCTGAACACCTGTCTGCTGATTGGAAATAGCAAATGGATTCCTTGTTTTGCTTTGCTTGCATGCATGGCTTTTGCTTTACCTAGTAAATTGTCCTTATCTTAACCCATGAGTTCTCCCACTTTTACCTTTCTGATTCTCTCTCCCATCCCACATAGGAAGAATGAGTGTGTGGCTACATGGCACTTAGCTACCTGCCAGGCTTAAACCATAACACAGCTGGAGCAACAGCCTAGCTCAACGTTGTGGATAAAATACAAATACCTCACTTATTCTGAAACAGAATTTTCCTGGAATATGGAAAATAGTAAACAGTACTGTCCTTTGATAACCAGCTTGAAGGAAGGACTCTTGTGCTAAAGCCAAAGGTAAACATACAGTTTTAGTCTGAGAAATGTAACCCTTCTTCACATTGCACACACCTATAAGATTACCCACTTTTTAATTTACCTTATTAGTATCACTGAGCCCTTTGTAACTGTTGACACAGTTAGTAATTGCCCTTCCCTGGATTTGGGCACCTAATTTGTCTCTACATAATTTGTGTAAAGTGCAGAGAAACTCAGTATTTCTTCTCTTTTCCCTGTCTTTCCAAAGTGTAATAGCCATAAATAAAAAGAGAAATAGAATTTAGCTTCTACCAGACAACAGTTTTGTCAGTATAATTATGCAGGGATTATTATATTCAACCATATTGATTACAAAGGTTTGGCAAGCACAAGAAACTACAGTGGCCAAAGCATAAAATGATGGGATAATTATATCTGTTTCATGACTTTACCAGGAAAAGAAGGCCAATAAATATATATAACCTTATGCTAATATACAAGAAAAAGCTTCTAGATTATTTCTACACAAGGTATAGTGAGGAAAGAGGTCTTATATTCCAAGGAAAAAAGGCAGTGTTTCAAAGCAGGAAGTATTTCCTTCAGTCAGTTAGATGTTAGGGTTAATAGTACAATACAGTATGTATCTCCATCAAGCACTTGTAGAATAAATAGGATATTTCTTTAGGAAAATATTCCTTAACTCTTGAAGAATTAAATTCCACTATTCAGTTCTGGAAGTAAGGAAACAAGAAAGGGAGGAATGACTGAAAGAACGGGGAGGTTTTATCACAAACCTTTTTCTTTATGCCTAACAAGGATCAAGGTGGTTTTTTTTTTTTGTTGATTTTTGTTTTCATTTGTCTCAAAGAATCAAAGATACAGAAAACTACATTTGAGAGGAAAAAAAAAAAAACAAAAAACTTTTCCTCTTACTCCTCACCATCTTGTTTTTAAAGGGATAATCCCACAGAAGCTATTTTTAAAGTCTTAGTGTCCATTTTTACCTGAAGAGATGTTTATACTCCCTTAGTTCTCCCATTTAACCAGGTGTTTAAATCATGTCACCTCCTGCAACCGCCTGCAACAACCAGCTGGCAGGTTCATTTGCACAGTAATAAATGCTGTCTCCCAGGCTGCAATGGACTGATTGAAAGAGATTACCTCCCAACAGTGCCTGTTAACTATGACTGACATACCAATATGATACGTGGTTATATTTTCAACCTTGTTCACCCTAAATTACATACAGAAAAATATTCCTGAGTAATTGAAAATTACTTATATAAAATATAAAGATTGCTACGAGTATTTATGTGTCTCAATATTATCATTTTCCCTTAATTTACCTTTGACTTTTTTTTTTTTTCTAGAAATCAGCATGTCTACCCAAGGTTCCTCCATCCTAAAGGATGTTTTTACTGCCCATTTAAAATGAACAAATCTAGGTTTTCTTGTGGTCAGTTTTGTTCCAATG
This sequence comes from Heteronetta atricapilla, assembly GCA_011075105.1. Taxonomy (NCBI): domain Eukaryota; kingdom Metazoa; phylum Chordata; class Aves; order Anseriformes; family Anatidae; genus Heteronetta; species Heteronetta atricapilla. The sequence goes on along the minus strand of CM021731.1, from coordinate 51,626,580 downwards.
CACCAAATTTAAAAATTTATCCCAGTATTGATCAGTTAATAAATGAAATATGTGAGACAGGAAGGATATTCCACTCATTTTAGTGTTGATTGACAGTTGATATAGATAAATAAACCAAACAGACCAAAGGTGCGGGTAACTCTTCACTCTAACTTCTGTGTGATGCTATGACCATATTTTATTTGAGAAATTTACCTCACACCACCACTGACATAGCCTTTAAACAATGTATGGTAAGCTTTCAAATTTATCTTAAAAGAGCACAGTCTGTTTACTATCTGACAACTACAATTGTATTTAGGAAATAGTATTAGTGACCTTGATGACAAATCTGTATTATATAAACTACCATCCCCACAGGCAACAGTCTGTACTTTGAGCTGAAATTGATCGTCTATTTCAGGTTAAAGGCTGAAGCTGAAAATCTTTCACTTCTGTCTCTCACATGCTTCTGCAAAGGGAACACTTTGTTCATTACCAGTCTCTGATCCTGAAAACCCATTAAACCTCAGCAGCAGGAAAAACATAAAATAAATAATGATTAAAAAAATAGGTCCAAAGATTCAAAGTTCTCACTCAGTTACTACCTAATCATACAGACACTCCAGGTATGTCAGGTTCATTTTTTCCACTTCTATTTAAACTCTCTCAGTGTCTGAAAGCCAGCCTACCCAGAAGAGCTGGCATTCTCAAAGCAGTTAATAGTTTTCACAAGACCTCTGAAGGAAAAACCACCGGTCCCACTGGTGTTTGTTTTTTCCCAGCAGTAGAGTGTATTGCAAGTGAATGCCCTATTTGAAGGATTGCGAGCTAACAACTTTATGCTACAGTCTATGGAGAGCAGGAAGGAGAGCAGAAGTTTTGATTCCTCTGTTGGAACTATTCTCTTTTGCTTAGAATGATCAGAGATCTTAAAGGTCTTTCTCTGGGACATTCACCTACTTCACTGCAAGTCCTCTTTCCTGTTTGAAGGAATGTGTTTGGTTGGTTGGTTGGTTGGTTGGTTGGTTGGTTTTGCAATCACTATTTAATGGAAAACACGCAGTCCTTGAAACATAGCCTAGAAAAATCCTAGCTGAACCTCTAGCTTAATAGTGAATACCCAATCACTAATGTATGAACTCTTGCTTATTTTTGTTCCTTGTCTCTGGCCTAGTGAAATATAGATTTTTAATGCATTATGGAAGAGATTCAACAAAAAGAGAAGTGGTGCCCCATAGCCTACTGACCTAATTATTCTCCTAAGAGGAGGGTGTTTGAGACCCTCAGGCAGAACATGTGCTCAGCTCAGTTTGTCAGATAGTGAGAGAGAACTCCAGTATCAAAAAAGTTTCATTAAAGAGAACAACAGAGCTTCCTTCCCTAGTTGCACTTTGAAGGTAGGAAAAAAAAAAAAAAAAAAAAAAAAAAAAAAAAAAAGGCCTGTCTTTATACTTGCTTTGATTTTGATTCAGCTGCCAATTTTCAGAACTCAGTTCATGTCTGTGGAATGGAAAAATGAGGATGGACAGATGATCATCTCAAGGCAATAATAACAAACAAAAAAAAATAAAGAAAAAGGAAGAGGAGAAGAAGTGCATGAGAATTTATATTTAATCTGCTACTCTTTTTACTCTTTTACTCTTTTTTACTTTTTCAGCCTGGAGAAAAGGAGGCTCAGAGGTGACCTTATCGCTCTCTACAGGTACCTCAAGGGAGGCTGTAGCGAGGTGGGGGTTGGTCTGTTCTCCCACGTGCCTGGTGACAGGACGAGGGGGAATGGGCTTAAGTTGCGCCAGAGGAGTTTTAGGTTGGATGTTAGGAAGAACTTCTTTACCGAAAGGGTTGTTAGACATTGGAACGGGCTGCCCAGGGAAGTGGTTGAGTCACCATCCCTGGAGGTCTTTAAAAGACATTTAGATGTAGAGCTTAGTGCTATGGTTTAGTGGGGACTGTTAGTGTTGGGTTAGAGGTTGGACTCGATGATCTTGAGGTCTCTTCCAACCTGGAAATTCTGTGATTCTGTGATTCTTTTTATTTAACATAAGAAAACTCTTCAAGAACGAATCATCAGTCATAAAGTAAGAAAAACAGAGTGCAGGAAATATTTTATTCTGTGTGAGACTATTTCATCAACAGGCCAGAGGAAATCAGAGGAAATCAAGTAGTTGTTGACCCAGCTGCTACTGAGACCTGCAAGCTCCTCGAATACTTCCTGCAATTACACAAACCCTAAATGCAGAACTATGGATTTGAGAGTAAGAGCTAGATCCTCTAAAGAATATTTCCCCAGAGACGTTCATATCTAATGGAATTTATTCCTTGAAATGTATGAGTCTGGGGAAGAAGGTTTTTTTTCGTATTTGATTTTTTTTTTCTGCTCACATTTACTACAGATAATTTAGATTTTTATTCTTCTTACTATTATTATTTTCCCTGTGGCATAAGGACCACATGGACACCAGGGTTCTTTTATGATCAGTAACTGCTACTACTTTATTGATGTCATAACTTCAATTCCATTAAGGACATAACTTCAACCAACTCTTATCGAGGACAGGCTCCCCCTATACCATTCTCTCTACAGCAGTACTTTTCCACTAACTATTAATTGGTCAAACGACTTTGCCTGGCAACAGCAAACACCCAGCAACTTCCATGTCTTAAGGACTGGAGAACAAGTAGTCCAAGACAGCAAGGCGTCTCCTGAATCACCCTTCTTTGTTCCCTCTAAACTCTTTACATTCCTAATAGCCTCATCATTAAGTCCGATGTTATTACCAGCCATGGGGCTTGTCGACCACCATACCATACTCTCACATTTCCCCACAAAAGAAATACTGCAGATCAAAAATTTGATAAACAGAGGTGATAACCAATGTTATCCCATAGACTTTCCACATTTTTCAGGATGGATTTATTTCTGTGACCTGATATACTGTATTCCATATTTTAAGAAGCAAAACTTTCAAGGAAGCAGCCACGCAGGGCTTGCAAAAATAATTTAAATTGGTCTACACACAGCTGTATGCAAATGATTTTGTTTAGAAAGACCAGGTTTGTTTCAGAGGGAAAACAAGTCTCAGAATTTTGGTGCTTCTCATTCAGATTGTCTATTCCACATCTGCAGCTTTTCTATATTCTGGCCTATGACATGTATATTCACCAATAATTTTCCTTATGTAATTTAAAACATGACTATAGAGGCATATATTGCCAAAAGGGATGTTACAGTATAATAAGAAAGACTAGAACATTTTTTCTAATAAAAAAAAAAAAAAAGTTATAAGTCGCATTGTTTTATCGATACTTCTGTGATTCTGTGAACCTGTGTGTAAAAGAAATTGTAATAGAAAGGTTAAGAGTGGCCTGAACAAAGAATTAATTGGAATGGCTCAATGTGAAAGCATCAGACGGGGCAAGACAAGGCTCAGGGCTCATTAACTGGGGCAGGTATCTCTGTATAGATTCTGGTAGTGGCTCCCTGTTCAGCCATCCACCATCCATTGGCAGGATCACAGCTGAAAAATACATTCTTGAAACATGCACAGTCACCAACTTAAGAAGAACCCAGGAGACATGAGGAGGATTTGATAGTCCATGTCCCTTTTCCACTATGTAATCAGAATGGATCTTGGACCTAACATCTGACCTCATGTATCAAGACACCCAACTACTGGACAGGTTTCTTGGACAACATGTGTCCTGATGCCTACGATTATGAGACTAAAGAAAGAGACTCTCCTATAAGGTCTCTCATGGTTGATTCCTACACTGTGGCAATTGTTTTTTTTACAAGCTATGTGGTACATAACTGCATTATGATGATATAAATCACAAACATACGGAGGCTTCACAGAACCCTCAACTAAGATCAAGCATATGATATCAATTTCTGAATGGAAAGGGAGCAACCCCAGCTCTGTAGAAAACCATAAGACTTCTTCCAGTAAAGACAGGAAAATGCTCCTTTCTTAAATGAAACAGTAAAGGACATTGTAATGCTTTATAAAATACATTTAGGAATTAGGAATATCAAAGTAAAATAATTATAATACTTTTGTACAGATCATTTCCCATTCAGCATGCATAAGTTTTGAAAGTGTATTCTGACCAATTTTATGAAATAAGTAGAAATTATTATTTTTTAACTATTCTTACAAATAAGAAAGGGAGAGATTAAGATGGAGTGCTTAAGTGGCAGAGGGAAACACCTATTAGGAAAACTCTGTCAGACAGAATTAGGCCTTACTCCTCTAGTATCAAATCTCAATGTAGCCCACAAAGGCTGTCTCTCCTTTAACAGATGAGATACCTTAGAAGCATGAGTATTTCTCTCTCTAGGCTCCTCCCTTCCTTCCCTGAAAGTATTTGTCCCAAAGACTTGCCAATTATTAGTTCTTCGGTTATGTGATTACTACAGAGTTTAGAGCTTTGCAAACCTAACCAAACAAATAAAATTGTCCTACTGACAAAAGCTGATCTTCTTCATCAAAATGTTTCTTCACATTCTCTGAAGCATTTATGTGTTGAATTGACTAAGAAAAGCTAATGTCAGATTTGACACACCGTAACAGGGAGGATTTTTTTCCATATAAAGTAGATCTTTTTGTATTGGGGAAAAAGCCAACCAACCAAACAAGTAAAAACTCACAAGAATGTATAAATCTTCAATTCCCAAAACAAACTCAAGATGTTACACATTTACCCACTATAATTAAAGTTGTTTTTTTCTTGTTCAGACTTCTTTCTTTTCAGCTTTCATGAATATGTTATAGAACGTAAATAAATGTCTGTGGGGTTACTACTAACATTAAACCCTCAGCTCCAGTAATCCTTCTAATTCCAATATGTGTATATATATATATATATATAATGTTAAAGTCATGCGGCATTGTAATTTAAAAAAAAAAAAAAAACACTTAGCATACAGACTGGGTACTGGAAAGGAAAAATCAGAATATATTCAGGAGATGTGTTTCTTCTAGGCCACCTCTGAAGGTGACCTTGAAGACCTATCCATTCCAAATGCTTTTCCCTGGTAATGTAACAAGGAGGAAAATGAGGATCAACTCTGATGTGATGGAATAGAAGTTAAATCCATGGCCTTTTCATTTCTCAGTGAATATCTTTTTCACTGTAGTTTAGGCTATAAGGCATTATAAAGATATCTAACAAAATTTGATAAAAATCTTAATTCCAAAACAATATTAGCACCAGCATTCCTCAAAGATATGGGAGTAAGCCCTTTTGGACAGATATCACAGGAAGATTATCTAATCATCTAGAAGCAATCTCTGATATGTTCTCAAGATAACCCTGAGGATGGAACCACCCCTATCACATGAATAGATACTGTTTTAATACAGGACATTATACAGTGAACATTAACTCTGAAAAAGTTATCAAGAATCCTTAGCCATCCTAATCACTGATGGTAGGTGAGACTGTAAAATAAAAATCAGATTCATGTCAAGCCAAGCCAAGCCAAAAAAAAAATCTTTTTTTTTTTTTTTTTTGGTTAGCTGATTGCTTTTTTGTTTGTTTGTTTGTTTGTTTTGTTTTACAATTGTTCTTATTGTTGTTGTTTCTTGTGGGGATTTTGTATTTTTGTTTTTTTTTTTTTTTGTTTTTCAAATTAGGATTTTCTTGCTTGATATTTCAGTAATACTTAGGTTTGTTTTCTCAAACACAATGAGGCAGCTTAGTAGAAGTTGATATAATCTTGCCCCCCTTTAAACTCTCTGAAACTCTGAGTATGATAAAGAGGTCTTAGTCGGAAAAATATGCTACACTAAACATAAGACCCATGAGTATTCCTACAATATTTTATACCACAGCTGATGTCTTAATAGTTCTCTTTTCCAAGATATTTTTGTTGATTTTTCTTTACCACATATTAAGTATGGTGTAAGTAACCAATTACTTCATATCACATATATAGTAAAACTGATTTTTTTATATGAGCATTTGACAAATCAATATATTGTGTCTTTTCCAGAGAAATATTTCAAGTATATCAAATATTCATCAATAGCTTTTTAAGAGCATGAAAACAAACAATTATCTTCTATTTGCATATACTACATAATGCAGATTTGTCTCAGGAATAGTTTTTACCTTTTTTACAGTACTTAAATTAACTTTATAACTCCTAATAACACATAATTAAATTAGGTTGAAGTTGAAGTGACAAATAAGCCTCTTTAAAATGACCATGTATTTGGGGGAATATTTTGACTACAGTTGTCACACCTGTTTCTAAAATGAGAAGAGTCTTGTGCTGTCAATTGGACTTCTGTCAAAAAAGGGTACATGAAAAAGAGTTTCCAGAGATGCAACTTGTAACCAAGTAAACAGAGCAGCAAAATGAACAGGAGAAACAAAATTTAGTGCTGTCACTGAAAAGGCCTAAAGACAGTTACTTGGTTGATCAACAAGAAGAAAAGTTTATGGCAAAGTAAAATTTTGAAAATAATTAGTTTTCACTATGTTTTAATAATGAACGGAAGTGGGGACAGAGCAATTTATTTATTTATTTATTTATTTTACATGAAAGAAGCACTTATTTGACTAAGTGAATAAAAGTTAAAATTGTAAACAAAATTACACTTTTTTTTTTGGTTTGTCTCACTGAAATTTCATTTCATAATGGCTTCTAGTAATAGGTATATTATGGCGTTAAGGTCTATAATAACTTTTCATCTTCCATGTTGTGGGACTTCTTAAATCAGAACCAATGTATATCGGGGGGGGAAGGGTGTGGTGGGGAGTGGAGAGAAAGAGACAACACAGAAGAGTAACAAGAGATCACAGTGAGATAGAAACCACAGAAGTAAATGAAGAATAGAAGAAGTATCAATTCTGTGTGGTCTGAAATGTTCAAGTTTTAGTTTTAATTTAACTATCAAATAAAGGTTATTGTATCAGCTACTTCATTACATTTTCCCCCTACATTTTCAAACACATTTCTTTCTTAATTACAAAAAAAAAAAAAAAAAAAAAAAAACAGTCTAACAAGGAAGGAATTGAATGATTGTAGAAACCTATTCTTTAAATAACTGTTTTATGTCTAAGAAAGGGGCAAAAATGTTTGTTTCTTTAGTTGGCCAGTTAGCAGCATAACTGTTCAGTTTGTTAAGTAATAGTTTAATTTGCACAAAGTCATTTGGTACATGAAGCTTCAGAAATCGAATTCCTGTTTTTTAGCCCAGGTTACAAGAATTTCTCTCCACTTTACTGCTCTATAGTGGAGCACATTTTTATTGTTTGTCTGGTAAAAGGTTGGGATGAGAGGGTTTTTCTGTGCTTTTTTTTTGTTATTGTTGTTGTTGGTGGTGGTGGTGGTTTTGGTTGGTTGGTTGTTTTTTGTCTTTTTAGGATTAAAAATGCTTCAGGTGAAGCATAAAATTCTCACTGTCTCCTCTTTTTCTCCCTCTTCCTTTTTTTTTTCTCTCACTGTCTGTTGTCTTGTCAGCCATGGATAAAAAATAAATAAAATAAAATAGAATAAAATAAAATAAAATAAAATAAAATAAATAGAATAAAAGAATCTTTTTTTTATTTATTGTCTCAAGTTAAATTTATCTAGAAACCTTTTAACATCAGTGAAAAGTAGGAAAAGGCTGGCTTGACTGACATTTGAAACTAGAGTAGTTAAATCCATCCCAATAAGTAGCAGATTCTTTCTTTTGTTAGCTTTTTTTTTTTTCCTTTCCTTTCCTTCATCTGATATGACTCATTTCAGCAAAATTGCATGAAGTTGGATGCCTGCCTTTCCCAGTACACCCTATGTAAATGAGGTAAGAAGAGGAGCTGAGGGAATTCCCTGGTGTGATATATATTTTATTAATGTGTTGATTTTTTTTCCTTGTGTTGCAAAACTGCTTTGCTTAGCTTGAATAGCTTCCTCTTGTATGAGGGAAGACAGACTGAGGTTCAGATACATTGATTCTTTTCAACGATGAGTGTTCAGTACCACACAGACCATTGTTTTATTATTTGCATTGTACAGCCCTGAGGTCCAGTAATGGATCAGAGGCCCATTTTTGTAATGATTAAAAAGATAGCCAAGATTGCTTCCAAAAGCAAGTAAAGACTTTTCCAGTTGTTATTGAAAAACAAAAACAACAACAAAAAAAAAACCCTCTGAGTTTCCAGTATCATAAAATTTAGTTACTTCAAGTGCAAGTTACCTAGGTCAGGAAGATTTGAGTTACCAGTCAAAGCCTTATTTTGGCTTACAACTAAATAGTTTCCTACTATCTAAATTCTCATTGATGCTGCTGTTAACTTACTTTTTTTTTTTTTTTTTTTTTTTCTAATTTTCACCATTTGTATTTGTGACAGTAGATAGCAAGATATAATACTGTAACTTGTCTCAGTATGCACTCTCCTGAATTCTTGCAACAGTTCAACAGTATTAGAAATTACCTCAGTGAAATTATTCTAAATATTGCAGTTCATATTGCAGTTTATATCCATTTGTCACTAGAATTACCCTTATACAGTAACTTAATTCTGTCAAAATTGATAATAGGCCCTTTTCTGACAAAAATAGGAAGACCCTCTTAAAAGAACTTATTCTCAAAGCTGACCATGAATGAGTTCAGAGTACTGTGTCAGAAACTGGATAAATTCATCCATGAATTTTGTGTCTTCTTTGATGTTATAACATCAGAAGGAGAAATATATTTTTGGATATAAATACATTAAATTCTAACATAACTGAGAAGAGGTGGCATGAAAGCATGGGGTACCTCTAGTCATGGTCTGACTTGCTTCTCAGTTTACCTTGGGCAAAGCCTGCCTGGATGTATATCTCCCCTCAGTCTTGAGCTTGACATTGACAGCCCTTAATCTGAGTTAAGAAGTAGTTTTTGGATGGCTGGTATTCTTAATTTGTAGTAAAGTTGCACCTACACACAACTGTTTTGTAGAATTTTTTGTCCTCCAGGGTTTGAAAGAGAAAAAGAAAGAGAGAGAGAAAGAGAGAGAGAGAGAAAGAAAGAGAGAAAGAAAGAAAAAGAAAGAGAGAAAGAAAGAGAAAGAAGGAAATAAAGGAAGGAAGGAAGGAAGGAAGGAAGGAAGGAAGGAAGGAAGGAAG
>CM021731.1:51601176-51617485 GCA_011075105.1 Heteronetta atricapilla | reverse complement strand
AAGGAAGGAAGGAAGGAAGGAAGGAAGGAAGGAAGGAAGGAAGGAAGAAAGTAGGAAATTCACATTCATTACATCTTTCTAAGTTCACTTGATATTTATCAGAGACATTTCTCCATAGGATACATTAAAACAACAGCATTTTATTTCCGAAATATTTTGTTTAGATTGGCCCTAATTTCATATTTCTGTATTTTACTTGTATATTGAGGAGCAGGAAAGCTTCAAAGTAATCTTAAAGACCAACTAAACATAAAAATCTACATCAAGTTCTCTTCTGTTTCTCTGGAAACTTATAGAAATATAATGTACCTCTAAGCGCACACAGACCCATGGGCCCCGATGGGATGCATCCATGTGTGCTGAGGGAGTGGGTGGAGGTGATCGACAACCTTGATGAGTGAATAGTATCCACCCTCAGCAAGTACATCAATGATGCAAAGCTGGGAGGAGTGGCCAACATGCCAGAAGGCTGTGCTGACAGTCAGTGAGACCTGGAGAGCTGGGCAGGAAGTAACTAAATGAGGTTTAACAAGAGCAAGTGTACCTGGGAAGGAACAACTGCATGTATCAGTACAGGCTGGGGGATGACCTGCTGGAGAGGAGCTCTGAAGAGAAGGACCTGGGGGTCCTGGTGGATGACAGGTTAACCATGAGCCAGCAGTGTGCCCTCATGGCCAAGAAGGCCAATGGGATCCTTGTGTGCAATAAAAGGAACGTGGCCAGCAGGTCAGGGGTGGTGATTCTTTCCTCCTACTCTGCCCTGGTCAGGCCTCACCTGGAGTACTGTGTCCAGTTCTGGGCTCCCAGGTACAAAAAGACAGGGATCTCCTGAAAAGAGTCCAGCAGAGGGCCACAAAGATGATACAGGGCCTGGAGCATCTCCCCTATGAAGAAAGGCTGAGAGACCTGGTCTGTTCAGCCTTGAGAAAAAAGACAGGGGATCTTATCAATGTTTATAAATACCACAACTGTGGGAGACTGAGGGATTTAGCCAATCTCTTTTCAGTGGTTTGTGGGGACAGGACAAGGGGCAATGGCCACAAAATTAAGCATAGGAAGTTACACACCAACATGTGGAAGAACTTTTTCACGATAAGGGTGATGGAGCACTGGAACAGGTTGCCCAGGGAGGCTGTGGAGTCTCCGTCTCTGGAGATATTCAAGTTCTGTCTGGACCTTGAACACCAAACCTGTGCAGTTTGCTCTAGTGAACCTGCTTTGGCAGGGAGGTTGAACCCAATGGTCTCTGGAGGTCCCTTCCAACCACTTCAATTCTGTGATTCTGTAAATGTATCTATGATGTAATTGCTTGAGAGTTTGTGGCATGCTAATAGAGCATCATTCTGATTATGGAGGGATGGTTCCCCTTTGATACCGGTGAACATATTGGAATGTCTCCACATTTTACCTTAAGAAATCAATTAAATTATAAATTTTCATTATAAGATTTTGCAAATCATACCATAAAATCTTTTACTTATAATACAGTCATTTCAGCTACTTGCTAGCTTACTAGCATTCTAGCATTTTATAGAGACCACAAAAGACATATGACTTTCACTATTAGTTTTAGGGATTACTGCATCACTGCTTGGTTTCCACAGGCTTAAAAATAGAGCCACACAGGAAAAAAAAAAAAAAAAAAAAAAAAAAGTTCTATAGCTTAATAGTTTATACATTTTTAGGTTAATTTCATACAATAGAGTTGACAAATGAAAATACATAAATAAATAAAAAGAAACTGAGGACTATAATTTTGCATTTTTTCTTGAGATTTTCCATTATCTATGGCAGTTCAAGCAATATGCATGCATTTTTGAAAATTTTCATGAACTTTAAAGCATTCATTAAAACAATCTGCCATAAAGGTGTGTTATCACCTCCACATTTGTGCATTATTTCCAGTTATTTTTGATGCAATTCAGTCAAGCAGCAAAATGTTTACCACATGAGTCAGGAAAACTTCCCTACTACACAGCCAGATAACAGCAAGTGGAAAACAATTGAAATTAACATTCAATAAGCAGTTTGTACCCATTCTGCACCCTGAAAATTAGGAATTGATACAGGAATTGAAAATCACACTAAATTTTTACAGTTCATGTACAAACAAATAAACCACAATAAAAAGTCAATTTTGATAGTCATTCTTGTCTGAAAATTTCCTTGATTGTAGTTATGGCAGTGATTATTGATGTAGCAAGTTGCACAAGGGTCTTGTGAACGCAAAATTATGGTGTCCTGACCCACTATACTGAAAAAGAAAATAAGACAAAAGGGAGCCTGGGTTAGAAAACAGAGTCAGAGTAAAAATTGAATGATGTTTTATATATAGTTATTCATATATATATATGAATATATTTATTTATATATATATATGATTTTGAGAAGACAAATTTGGATGTTTACAAACAAGAATGTCAAAATGTGTCAGGGAAAAATAAGCTAAACAGAAAGACAAAGAAACAATACATTTATGCATTGCCAAAGTTCTCTGTTCTTGAAACCTGAAATGTAAGTTTAGGTGATAGGCTCTAACTATGTTTGAGGTTTCCCAACAGCAAATAACCATTGCAGATTTCAGTGAACTCAGAGCTTCTAAAGCATCTGGAATAGGAGTTGGGGACTTTCCTGTAATGTAATTTCCTAAAATTTATTGAATGATAAATAAATAAATAAATAAATAGGTGTGGGAGGATTGATTTTAAATCAGAGTATTAACATAGTCTGTTGATGTACTATGAGCAAGAAATTACAACATGAGGAACATAGTTGATTTGGTTAACAATTACCCTCGAACAAACTTATCAATTTCTGTCTTCATAACATGAATTTCTCCTCTCATTAAATGGACTCTCAATTAACAATTATTCACACTACCACTTTATGGTGTTAAACTGTAACAAGCAAAAGTGAATAATTAGCTTACTTTAAGAGAAAAATAGAGAATTAATTCTTAGTCTGTATGCATGCATTATTCATAGCAAAGACAGTCACAGAAGAGAAACTGAACCAAGTGAATTCCTGAGATAAGGCTCAGCCCACAGGATCACAGTATCTATTAGCACAGGAGAACTTTCCAGACAGGAGGAAGAAAGGTTAATTTATATGTACAGGTCTTGAGAAGTTCTACAGGAAGAATGAGAAGTTAAACCTGTGTGCTAATTACTGCCCCCAATTCATAAAATCCAAAGTGAGTTATTCAATTGAATTGAACTTTCCTTGTATCAGACACCACTTGTGTAATTTTTTCTTAATTTTCTATAGTCTCAAATAGCCTTCCCTTTGGAGTTTTATTTAGCATCTATTTTAATGCTTACTTGTTTCCGCCAGACTTTCTAATTGACAATTTTTAAATGCTTGGCAAAAAACGGTTGTTTATATGTCCACTAAATCCTGACTTCATGAAAAATTCATCCCTCCTTTTCTGTGGCATCAATAATGTCTGCTGAAGATTCACATTAGCCACCTATTATTCATTCAAACTTTACCTCATTTTCATGGCAAGGAGGAAAGATATAAAATCATGAATCAGTCAGTAAATGTCAGGCATATGTAGTGTGTATAGTGTTTCAGGTTTATATTATTTGTACTCTGCATTTGATTTTTTGACTGACAATATCAATTTCAGGGTGACTGAGTTTATTTCCTGTGGCTCCCTAGATTGATTGGTACTCAGAAAAGCAAGTTCCTTGATATTTTCTATTGCTTTCCTTCATGACAGTTAGAATGAAAACCGAGATGTCAACTCTCTGAACTACAACGAGGAAAAAATCCAATTATTTTTAGATTGGCAATTCAAAATAAATTTTGAAGTATCTTCTTTATGATGTGATATTTTAGAACAATCTGGTCTTTGAATTAGGAAATTAGAAAACTTCAACTTATTTTTTCCTCTTACTAAATTCATAAATAAATATAGAAAAAAGACAAAGATTCCAAAATATTCTGTGGAAAATATGTTTTATAATATTTGTTCCAAGTTATTAAAATATAGTTCTACAAACCAATAATTGAGTCAGATGAAATTTCTACTGCTGAAAAAAAATTAACAATTCAAAATTCTATTAGATAATAATTATTTTACATAGTCATACAGGAATATGAAAGCTATGAACTTCATATATTTGTATTGACAAAATGAAGTGTTATTCCTTGAAGGAATAACAGATTTTAACATATAAAAGATAAAACTGTTTTCCATTATGGTTAATTTCATTAACAAATTGTTATTTGTCCCATATTTAAAATTTAAATATTAAAGTGTATTTTATGGTTAAAAAAAAAAATGCTAATTTTAAAGAGTTCCATGTTTTTTTTTTGTTTTGTTTTGTTTGTTTAACAGAAAAAAAAGACTTTTAAAATAACATAAAAACAAAATTTGTATCTTAGCTTCATTCACAAGGTCTGTAATGTATTCCAATCCAACCACTATCCCTACATTTTTCTCATAATAGGAATTTCATAAAAATCTTTTTACAATTGTATTTCTTTTCCAGATTTGTCCATTTGGGGTAACAGCTGTTGATATTTCAGTTATTCTTTAAAGAGCTCAATCATTTTTATACTTATCCTGAGTGACGATCTGCTGATGTATCTACCAGTTTCATTGCTGTAAGGCAAATCACCATGACTGCAAGACAGATTCAGGGCCATGAATACAAGATCATCCATCCAGCATAGGAATTGATCTGCTTGCCTTCAAGGCTGGTTGTGTTACAATGCACCCATATAGTGCATCTGTGAGAAAGAGCTATGGAGGGCTTTCCCTTGTTTGTTAGAGGCTGCATTTAAGTTCAGTCACTTTACTTGCCTTCACTTCTTGACTCAAGCAGTGTATAGGAACATTTGTACCTCTCTACTTTTCTGGCTTTGACCTTTGCTGACTTGACTTCCTGGCTTAACTATGGTCTTCTGACCATGGACCTGCAAGGTTAACTGGACAGTTATTGACCAAGGTTACCACTGACATGTGGGACTGCATACTCTGACAATGAGGACACTCCCAGGCTGTCATGCTGTCACCATTGTCCCCTAACTTGCATTTTTGCAAAGCAGGCATTCCTTGCACTGACAATGAGAAAGGCACAAATACATACATGTAAATTTTGTTTTTTTATAGACTGCTAAATTAAATATTTTATTCTTCTTCACTGAATTATTTTTAATGTGCTCCCAGAAGGACATGTAGGGAGGGCTTCCCTGGGGTGACGGCAATTCAATGAGTTGCTATCTTGCATTTTGATGTAATTGATTATACCAGGTAACTTGCCACTTGGGAAGTAATTTGAACATTTAATCATAATTATCTACTGCTGTGACTGGAGACTATAACCTCTACAGTGACCCTAGTTATCAAAATTTAGGTGCCTGATTGTCTTCCAAGTTCCATAATAAGCAACATCAGACAGACTCCGTTCAGGTTGAGTAGTTAGTAACAGAGGCCATATCAAAACAGACACCATTAGGATTAATGTTGTCTTTAAGCCTGTACATGCTTACATGGGCCCAGACTGAGAAAGAAGACCACTAAGACCAACTCAATATCTTCCTGTATCTGTTTTCTGATTCATATGGAGTCAGCATCTTTTCTTTTCTATGCATTAGTATGAATGAACAAATACAGTGTTTTAAACATTGCCTATAGACTGAATTTGATAGTTCTTCTCAAGGGGATATGGGATAAAACCATTGTCAGAAAAAAAGCACAATATGGAAAACTCTTATACAAAAATGCAGGTTATAATGTATATGAAGAAGAGCAGCTTACATATCACAAGCCTGCTGAGGAAAAACTCTTAAGCTGATCCTAGTGTAAATAAAGATATAGTGATGCCATTATTGATGTACACGGTATCATTGAAGTCTCAACTTGCCAAGTCCTGATTATTTAAATAGACAAGAATAATTTATCTACATCATGGAAAAAAAAAAAAATCCTTTAGCAGACAGCATTCTGGCACATCTAAGGTTTTCTTAAGATACATCAGTATGATACTTCAGTGATAGTTTTCAGGCCTATACTGAAGTCTCAAACTTGCTTTCATGACAAGTTTTCTCAACAGAAGGTCTCATTCATATATGCCAAGATTTGGCGAGGTTTTTGTCAAGCTTTAGGATACACCAAGAAGAATAATTAGTCCTGTGTTATTCCTTATTACAGGTTTATTTTATCCAAGCACAAACAATGCTGCTTGGATTATTTTTTCCTACTATGGTATCACACAGCCAACAGTTGGAAACTTCATTTCAGACCTGATATTTGCATGTTGTTTCATATTGACATATAAACTGATCTGCCCTTGTTACTGAGTCTCCAGGAATCTCACAGCAACACATTAAACTTACCAGGCCAAAATATTTAGCAGCCGAAAATGTAGAAGTCACTTTCCTGCTTTCATATCAGCTGCTTGAGATAAAACTGATAATTCACTGATCTTATTATTTGTCCCTTTAAGTGAAGAAATTTAAGATGTGTTTGAAAGACAAAATATATCCTTAACATATGGCTTGGGTCACAGACCTACCTGGTCCTTTTCTGTATTTTTAAATAAATAAAATAAAATAAAATAAAATAAAAAAAAAAGAATATATTTTTTTCTTGGTGTGGAAGGTGGAAGAAGCTATAAAGCAAAAATATTTGAATGGTAAGTTTAAGTCTTTCTTACCTTTCACAGTAAGAAGCTATTTGTCATGTTAGCATACAAGACTTCTAGATGACTGACATTCCTGTCCTGCACTGTCTAACAGATGTATCAATTTACCATTTGGCAAAGGTGCTAGGAAATCCATCTGCAAAGAGGTAGAGAAGGATTAATGCTGTAAAGACTTGCCAGAATATACCATTATTCTGGGACATCCAGTAAGTTATATACAAATCAGGGAAATATGAACAAGCACCTAGTATTTCATTGTCACTGAGGTCCTAACAAAATCATTCACCAAGTTCTACACATCTGGCAAAGACAGCTTTTCAAAATGTCACCCTATATGTGACAGTGATAGAAAAATGGAGTCCCAATTAATTCAGGATGTTTTCTAATAAACAAGATATCTGCACATTCCCAGTGGAGCAGTATCATTTCGTTCTCCACTATTGCTCATCCCTTCACAAAGTAACATTTCTCCTAAAGAAAGGAAGTATTGTTTATAATTTACTATGTGTTTGACATCAGGGGTGAAATAATTTAAATCAGGGAATTGGCAGAGAAGTTTTAAAATCCAGAGACAAGATCAAATGTAGTAAACAGTGAATTATAAAACATTTATTGAGACAGCCTTTGAAAGCCTGTTCTTTTAAGAAAATGGCACCAACACGAAAGAGAAGGTGAGACTGATGTAAGCATTGAAAATTTTTGAACATATGCCTTAAATAAAAATAATGTAATTATTAAGTAACTCTAATTAAACATTAAAGGAAAGAGAGCAGTATCACAAGAAAAAATATTCTCAAAATTTAACTCTTTAGAAACAGTGCATTAATATTTTATTTTCATTCACAGTAAAACAATTAATTCTGGTGCCTTAGACAGTCAAGATCTTAGTCTTTATTGTGCAAATAAAGACAGTAAGTAACCTACTAATTTCTTTTAATAGTATATGTGGTTCATCTTACAGAGCTAAAAAAAAAAAAAAAAAGTATCATAAAAATGGTAAAATTATCCAGACTAGACTTTAGACTTTATGAGCTAATACTTCAAAGATATTTCACTGACTGTCTCAATAGCTTAGCTACAGATGCTCGAAGCCTAAGATTTTAATACTGAGTGTTAAATATTAGTATGTGCAGTGACTTTAAGACTTGCATGTTTAAAAATAAGATTTCTTAAACCATGTGTAAAGTTGTACTTCACTTGATCCAATTCACAGACCAGCTTGAAAATTTATCTGGTGGCTAATAAATATTTATTTATTAGTAAGTATTTAGCTCCAGCATTTTTTTTAATTCTGATTTATTAACTATTTCCCCAGTACACTAATATTGTTTTTTTTCTGCTGCAGAGCTATAAAGTAGATTGGTCTCTACTTACTTTTCCAAATCCTAAGAGGGTATGTGTTAAAGTTAGACTGATGATAAGACTGATACTTATCATTACAAAATCCATCATAAACTCAGGTGATGTAAATCAATCTGTAATAAAATTTTAAAAACAATGTTTCTCTAAGATTTTTATTATTTTCCTTGTTACATAAATCTGATGAATGAATTAGAGCTTAAATAAGACTTATTATCTATACTACACTGCTACATATCTATACAGCTCTGATTGTTCTTTCATAGGGAGTATTAAATCATGGTCTCCTTGACTGCTGTGAATCATCAACTTTGAAGCTGCAGTTCCTATTCCCTAAGTTGTCCCCAAACATCTTGAGAACTGTTGCACTGTGCCACATCCAAATAGTCCTAGATACAAGAGGTCTCTTAATCCTGGTGGTGATATCTTCCCATTTCTTATCCCATTTTCAACTTTTCTGATCCATATGTGATGTGCACTATTCCAGGATTTCAGCATACGTAACCTTTCAGCATCTATACCAAGCTCACTGTGTGAGCTTTCTGCAGCAGGCAGAGATTGTGACACAGAGAGAAATGAAGAAAATAATAAAAGACTTCAGAGTGATCTATATAAGAGAGTTGTTGTGGCACAATGGATCAGCATCAATGAGATCATTATACTCATTATCTTGGAGAGGTCTTCTAGCCATTTATCCACTTAATAGTAGTGGGTGCCATTTACAGCATGTCAATAGTATTAAAACAATCAGAAGGCAGGAAGCTTAACTGAATCAGAGCTGTAGATATGCGTAGTAAATAGTTTTCCTGTGAAAATCCCCCAGACTTTCATTATTATTGCAGCTAGTATGGTTAATATTCATGGTGCATGTTCAGTAGACAAACATCAGTTCTGATCTCTGAAAGTACAATGCTCACTTATTTTGCAATGTTGGTTTATACCTGTTGGTCATATGAACATGCTTGTCCCACTTCTGCATTAATTGTTCATAATTTACTTCTATCACAATTGTTCATACTTTCAACGAGCATTTCCACTCAGGCCTTGCTGCTATACTGTACAAAGCCTGACTTCAAAATGCATTAGAAATTCAATCACATCTAGTGTTCCCACTCAGTTTCCACCAAGACTGTAAGGGAATCTGCATGCCTTCCACAAAAAGCAGTTTTCCAGACATGTTGCAAAACCTTGTGGGACATGTGGTGCCTTAGAGACCCAACCACCATTCAGTGTGGATGCAAACATGTCAGAACACAAAGTGTACATAGCTCTGGGAAAAAAACTGCACAAACATGGATCTTGCCTGTTACCCCCAAAGAAAAAGAGGCAGCCTCCTCAAGTTGCAATAAACACACTGATTTTAGCCAGTTCAAAACTTAAAAGCATAATGTTAAATCTTTTGTAGAAAAGAACAAAATACACAGACCATCCAGTCACTAAACACCTCAAAGATTTAATTAGCAAGATTAGTAAATTCAGCATACCTTTCATGTGTGTGGTCAGATGTGCAAGATGTGTATTCCACAAAGTGATTATACTAGAGAACCTATTTCGGAAGGCAGGCAGGTGTGAACACACAGGCACACACATTACAGGGACAAAATTCCTTTACATCACTTTTGTTGCACCCTGGTGAATTCCATTCATTTGCTAGGATGTTTTTTGTTTTGTTTTTGTTATCTTCCTTAATTTCTGATGTTATCTTGACAAATGTAGGAGAGAAATTCAACACTTTTTTTTTTTTTTAAAAAAAAAAAAAAAAACAGCTTCCTCGGAAAATTATGTGGAATACAGAACTAAAATCAGCCAGCTCAAGTTGGGTAAAAATCACAGAATCTACAATAATCTGAAATAATCAGAAGCATCTGCCCATTTGGACTAGCAAACTTAGATCAAAGGAACAAAATGATTTATTACACAAAACATATAAAATTAGGCACAGAAAAGAACAAAGAGAATACAATGTATTTCACAAAAAAAAAAAAAAAAAAGAGAAAGTAAAGAAAAGTTGCAGCAGACTTGCTTAGTTTCAAACTACATTCCTAGTACTTACTAAGAAAAAAGTAAAATAATAACTAAATAAAATAAAATAATTATCCTTCTGTTTATATGTAAAATATACAGTATTAAAAAAAAAAATGGAAACAGGGAAGGGGAAAGGGAAGGGAAAGGGAAAGGGAAATTCAAAAGAAAACAGGAAAGGAAAAGGAAAAGATCAGAGAGGTAAGGCTTCTGCCTTATGGAAATCACAGGGGAAGAAACAAAAATATTTTCCAAGCAATATTACAGCTGTCATAAAAGACCTTTTTTTCTGGATCATCCAAATTATCCATAATAAAGTAGATTCCCATAAAGTGTACATAATCTGCCACTAGTATTTATGAAGGTTCCAGCTAATCATACCACTTTCACCTCAGCCATTCTGTCCTGTATTTTCAAAGGTGTTAATGTAGTCAGAATGGAAGATTCTTACTATAAGACACTCTTAGTATAAAGACAGGGCTGGATAAAAATATAATCCCAAGAGAAAAGCTTGACAACAATTATATCAAGATCTCAGGAGGCAGAAATGTGCAATTTATAAAACTGATTTGGACAAAGGGTGCTCTATCACAGATAAAAATAAATTCACCTCAACCCACATAGCATTATCATCATGGCTATGCAATACATAACTGGTGAGGAAAGCTTGGTAAATCAGTTTGTTAAAAATATTAAAGTCTCAAAGCCTTTAATGCTTAGTCAGAAAGCAGCTCTAGGAACTGCTAGGAAGTTTTAGCTAAAATTCTCATTAATCTTTCAGTATGACTTCTTCTGAAACAATAAAGATTGAAGAAAACATTGATCCAGGCCAAATGCTTCCACAGACATAAATAGGTAAGCATAGTCAAGAACTTTCATCTGTCTAGAGAGGAATCCCACAACCTGAACACTAGTAGTAAAAGCACCACAGATTAAAAACAAGTTATAAGTATAGCAGTGAAAGGTACAATATATTCAATCACTGTATTGTGGACCCCCCATAATTCTTCAATTAATTTGCTAAGTCCCCAGGTAAAATCTTATAACCAGAACAGAAAAGAAAATGAGGTTCAATTCCACGAGTCACAAAGGTCTCCTTTCATGAGCAGCAGGGCCCCCCAGCAGGCAAGAAACAATTCTCTTTCACTCAGACACATGCTAGTATTAAATGAGAAAGATGAAAGGAATCCCTTTGATGTTTACACATTAAGAGAGTGACAATCAATGTGAAGATTTTTCCAAAAGACTGATGCTGAGTGACCATAGTTTGCCCCTAGAAAAAAGAGCCTTTTGTGAAGCACATTCTTACCAGTCAAATAGAGGAACTTTTACTGCATCTGTTTATGAGCCTGTCACAGGTCTCAGGTTAATAAAATCACTACAAAACTGTTACAGTTTTACTTCTCAGTCAGCCCACAGTCAACATGATATAAGACCAAAAAGTCATAGTCAATGAACTTGCAGGTGGTGCAGAGTCTTCCATTGCAACCTGAAGATGGGAACTGTTTAGGAAAGTTACTAATGTGTAGGCAGAAAAAAAAAAATCACCTTCCTTCCAAGTCAGTGCTTATGAGTCAATGTTTCACAGTTTGATAAAGCCATCCCAGATTTTTATTACTTAGTGTCACAAAGTTTTTGTTTGTTTGTTTGTTTATTTGTTTAAGTTTCAATTAACTTAATACGTAATGTAAAGTCTGCACAACTGTCCATTTCTACTACTGGCTGATCAGCTGATACAGGATAAGTTGACTTCCAGATTGCCCACAGATGAGCCATCCATAGATTTTTTTTAAATTGTAGATCCTCCATTGCCCTGTTTAGAAACCTAGCTGACAGAGATTCAGTTCTCTGTTTTAATACTATGACAACAGTATTATCTAATCCACAACACTGTCTACCCCAGTTTTGATTGTCACTAATTTTATCACACCTAAAACTTAGATCATAACCCTCTTCCCCAAATCCTCTCTAAAAACTTTATATCTGCAGAGGCCATAATCAAATGGCACTTATACATCAGTTGCAAACACCAGATTAGTATGTGCAACAAACCAGCTGCTAAGGCAACTTTTCCCATCTCAGAGTCCCTATGCATCTTTGAGTCACTGAGATACATATTAGTTATCTAGATTGTGGTTTTATCCTATTCCCACCACATGCAGAGACCTTGGGAATCTCAAAACTTACTTACATGTAAATCTCATGATTTACATGTAAGCTGCACACTTGGATTTCCTTTGCCTCAAAAATATGGTGTGAAAAGAGGTGATGTCCCCTTAGTCCTTCTCTACCTGCTCCTGTCTGGAACAGGAAGAGTAGTAAAATTTAGCCCTTCAAGATAAGCTAGGAAGTACTCTCCAAGTCACAAAAATTATATTTTTTACTATCAAAGGACAACTGGGACTGTCTTTAAGAAAATTCTGCAATATTCCCTCTTAATAAAACCATAGTTCCTTGACTTCCTGTTTTGATACATTTCCCAATTGCTGAAGGCATTATACCTGAGATAGAAAGAAAAATAAATGTTTTGGCTTGGTTTGTTTGTTTGTTTTGTTTGTTTGTTTCTTTTTCCTTTTCTTTTCTTTTTTTTTTTTTAAATGTTTTTAAATAAATGTTTTTTTAAATGTTTTAAATAAATGTTTTGGCTTTGTTTTGTTTGTTTGTTTTGTTTGTTTGTTTCTTTTTCCTTTTCTTTTTTTTTTTTTTTTCATAGCTTCAACAGGAACTGATAATTCAGCATATGCTATCCACAGCTTTGAATCATTTTCAGACTTTTCAGTTACTCTTATTATGAAAGACTCTTGATTATAATCAGATTGGAAAAACACCGATGGAAATAATATGTGTTTGTCACATCAAAAGTTACTGAAGAGGAACATCTCTAGTAAAAATACCAGAAGCTAAAGAAGCCCGTGAAAAGCTGTGTCTTAGAAATTCAATGCAGACTATTAGAGAAAGTTTAATACATATACAGCATTCTGAACCTGCATATATTTCAATTCATGGTCCCAGCAAGTTCAAATATATTACTGTTTCCTTCTAAAAATAAATAAATAAATAAAAATAAAAATTTTTGAAAATATTTTTAAAATAGGGTGAGGGAAAATAGAGAGTTCCAGTTCTTTCAGCAAATTCTTTCATCACAAACAAGTGATACAACTTCTTCCTCAGTATTCATTGGTACCATTCGTTAAATGAGTTTCTGTTTTGGTTATACAAGTCTTTCCTGTGTTTGACTGAAGAAAACCAAAACTGACTTTAACCCCTGGGGTTCATTTTCGCATGTAAAGTTTCAGTTTTTGTAAAATGTCCTTTTCTGATATTTTCAGAAATTCTTGGAAAACAACCCTTCTTCAATAAAATTATGTGATCCAATCACAATTTTATGACCAGTATTCACACTGATAAAACACAGAATGATTTTCCAATTTGTATGAATATAAAGTTCAATTTATAAATGTAAAAATATTCTAAAAATATGTTTGGCAACATTAAGAAAAAAAAATGGAAACAGGATTTTCAAGGTATTTTCTGGATAAAAGTAATTCAGTTGGCAATCTTGGCAGATTTCAGAAGATGTTAAAAATGTAAAAAAAAAAATTAAAAAAAAAATGTAAAAAAAAAAAAAATGATTTCCTTGTCCAGTAACATTAATGTTTATGATGCTTCCCTGTTTTTGAAACAAATAGAAATATGTTTCTTTGAAGTTTGAAGTCAGACATTAAAGTCTGGGCATGCGTAACATGGCAGAAATTGGGCTGTGTGTAAGTACATCATGACTTAAAAATGTAATATGCAATACTCTATTGTTTTTCTTCATTTTCTCTGGAACTCTAATGTAACTGTTTTCACAGTTCCCACAGATGTCCTCTATTTCCATTGTCCCTTTACTTTCATAGCTTCTGTAGAGAGAGAAGAAACATTTCCAACATTTTAGGACATATTAATCCATAAATAACAGTAAATTGCATGCTTTCTTTTAATCATTTAGGTCTTTAACCTTTAGATCAGTATCATTAGCCTTCCACAACAGTAAAAATAACTCTAATTCATCAGTTCTTGGGGACAAAATTCAGTTCAGCTTTGGTGAGACTCAAAGTAGAACTTGATGTCTTCACAGCATTTCCAGTCTTTGCTGTGCCATCCTTGGGAATAAATTAAAAAGTTTTACAGTAGTGATGATAAAATAATGCAATAATAGCTCTTGCTCATGATCATGACTTTATGTACCTTGACCAGAAATGTTTGGAATTTACTTGATTTTACTTGGTGGAGAACAAGTGAATAGTCACCAATCGATAGGCATACAGACATAATGTATAAAATACATCAAGAAATAGTCTTTAGAAGCATTTTTTCAAAAGTTGTTTTTAAGGACTTATATACTTTTCTATTAACATGAGAAAGACTCTCTCTGTATGATTTCCATCTTATATTGCATTATGCCCAAGCAAAAGCAAATGTCTTCAACTATTTTGCACATTATGGGACAGCAACAACAATAAAATGAGCATTTACTAAGGTGAATTGCTCTTTTGTTTGAGAGGATGTTTCACCTTGCTCAGCAGCTGGATAGTTTTCACTCCATGACACTCTGTGCCTTCAAGTAAATCTGAGGTTAATCAGAGGTCAAGTAAATCATCTTTTGACTGAGGAAAAAGAATGCCAGATTGAAAATTACTTGTAAATGATAAAGATTCCATTCCAGATATATGTTTTATAACACTGTATCTTTATATATATACTAAAACACTACCAATTATCATCTTGTTACTAGGGGTTTTGCTTTTTTTTTAATTATTATTATTATTTTATTTAATGGTATTGCAATGTAAACAGATGAAAATTGTCTCTCCTTGTGTGAGAACACTATCACTCTGTGAATCACTGCACATTCAGAAGTGAAATATAAACGTGGGAATACAAGAAGTGTGCAATCCACAGCCTTTCCAGATCACATAATGAAATTAACTGGATATCATACATCAGAGATTAAAAAAAAAAAAAAAAAAAAAAAAAAAAGTCCAAAAATGTTTTTATGTTTTTGCTTATAAAGAAAAAGGGATATATAGAGACCTTTATAGATCACATTAGCTTATTTGCTCAGGATCAGATTTTTAAAGAAGCCATGGCTTGCATTCATATTTCCTATTTCATGCATCTTAACATTTTACAGCTGAGGTGAATACCTCTTTTAATATTCAGTGGGTAGAGAGGTTTTTAGGATTAAAAGGCTCCCTTTCTTCTACTGCCTGTGTCTCTTCACTAAGAGAGGAGTCACAAAAGGAGTGACAGGTTTATCCTTTCAGACAATGAAGTTACTGCCAATGTTCACAGAGAGAACTTAAAGCTCTGCTTTGCACAACTGCCAACAAGATGATCAGTGACACTTATTACAATTAGTTTTAAAATTTCTTTACTTTTTAAATACTGTTTTTACTAACCAGCAGAGGAAAAGATGACTGTAAAATTATTCCCATCTCCTTAGATGAATAGCATCTCTTAAAAAAGTCTTTGTATAACCCAATATGTAGGCAAAGCCCTTCAATTAATAAGTACTCTCTGAATCCTTCCTTCCTACAATCTTCATTTTCACATTCCAATGCAGATATTTCCCACAGGAATACTATTGACTGGCAGAGCCATGCATGATGATGAAGTAAGTGTGAGCTGTTACTTTATAATCTACCCTAGTTTCATACTGATAATGGAAACCAACTGGAAAACTGTGGCTCAGGAATCTGAGAATCACAACAATTTGTCTCCGTTACGGCAGATGCTGAGTGAAGCTATTCTGCATAAGCCGGAATTTGTTCATTACATATACTTATATCATAAGTTGTAAAAATCTTTTACAGAACTGAAGGTTCTGTGCTCCTCTAAGAGTATGGAAATCCTATTAGCAGTGAAATCTCATCTTACCTTTTTTATACATAGTAATTCAAGGATAGGAGTAGGATCCATTTCAACAGGACTTCACAAATAAGGACTTTTGGGAAAGCTGAACAGTTCTTGCTGCTTAAAAGTCCATACTTCTGTTTGTCTTAATGATATCTTGCAATAAGTATATACTCCCATAGTACACTATTGCATGAAGCTGTTTCTTGGTAAATAAAACTTAAACACAGATTACAACTGTACTTTTAGTTGTCAAGAAGGAAAGAGAAGGGAAGAAAAAAGGAAAAGGAAAAAGAAAAAGAAAAGGAAAGGAAAGGAAAGGGAAAGAAGGGAAAGGGAAAGGGAAAGGGAAAGGGAAAGGGAAAGGGAAAGGG
>CM021731.1:51580214-51591921 GCA_011075105.1 Heteronetta atricapilla | reverse complement strand
AAGAAAAGAAAAGAAAAGAAAAGAAAAGAAAAGAAAAGAAAAGAAAAAAGAAAAGAAAAGAAATAATAATAATAAAAAAAGATTTTAGGCTTTCAGTCTCTGACCTCTAATGTCACATAACAAACTGCAAAACGAAAACCCTGAAAACCACATACCAGAGTGAAAATGTCAAACCCTGTTAAAGGAAACCTTAAATCTCCTTTCTCCATTTTTACCCTATATAAAATTATTTCTCTGAAAGCTGTTAGAGATCTTCCATAACTATTCACATATTTTGTCCAATTTATTTACTTGGATCCCAAGATGAAGTGCAGATACATTGTACTAAAAGTAAATAATTTAAAAATTTTTAAATATAGGGCTTTAATCCAAATCAGAATGTTTATTCGATATACGGAAATATCTTTCAAATGTCTATGATGAATGTCTATAGATATTGAGCTTACATATTTATAACTGCCAACTTATAAAACACTTATTTAAACTTCAAACATACAATGTATGATAAATATTCTTTCCAATCCAAAAAAAAAGGTAATCTTGCAGAAGAAATCTTTGTCATTAGAGACATGAGTTTTGATTATACTAGCAAAATTGTTTTGAATTCATTACTGTTTGTTGTTTTGAACAATCTGTAATTATCTCCTTATTAATTTTAAAACAAATTAGTTTTTTTTTTTTTCCTTCTGCATATTATAAAACAAGAAGGCAAGTTTGAATTACCTATTTATTACAAGAAAAAAACAGCCAGGAAATATGTAAAGCACCTTGAAATCATTATGCTTATTAAGTCTCTTGGTGTAATCATTTTAGAAGATATTTATCATATTTAATATTGGTTTAGGTGCTAATCACATGAGCACTGACCCAACTAAACAATTTCATACTTTGGTTGATGGGGATAATCATCTATTAATAAGGATTGTTATTTATTGCAAACAAGAAAAATAACAATTACATTAATTTATATCCAGAAGGTGCACTTAGCAGTGTGATGTAGCTTATGACTTTTTATAAATGATCTAAAATGTAAGCTGACATAGAAAGTACTTGGGACTCGGAACGCTTGGGGATGGAGTTGTAAGAGAAGTGAAAAGGTTTTTTTCTTAGCATAGTACTCAGGATGATAGCATAGAAATAAGTCCAAGACAGAGTGCAAAGGATAGTAGAGAATGGGCAGTGGCTGCACAAAAAGTTGTGTGTCTTTACCCTGTTTAGATGTAGAAGGAAGCAATGTAGAACATCATAATTTGAGAAAAATAAAATAAAATAAAATAAAATAAAATAAAATAAAATAAAATAAAATAAATAAAATAAAACAAAACAAAACAAAACAAAACAAATAAAATAAAATAAAATAAAATAAATAAAAAAATAAGTTGACTATGGTAGATGTCTCATGTCACACACCGTTCCTATGAAGCAATCAGATCAAATGAGAGTCAATTCCTACAAATCCATGCTACATACAAAATTTCCCTACTGTGTGTGAGTAGGTGGTATCTCAAGATTAATTGAAAATACCCATAAAACTCACAAAGTGTTCTGCTGGATGCAACACAGACTTAAGTAACATAGAGAAGATGGGGGTAGAGGTGAAACATAAATCCCCAGTTTCAGGTCTTTACTCAGAGCTGTAGTATGTTACTTCAGAAAAATCCTATAACTTCTCCTGGAAGTTCTTAGTATGTAGAAGTTGGTGATGAATTTGAATTCCTTTTTAAGTAACACTCTGGTCCTTGAAGACTCATCTACAAAAATGAAGACCAGGGTCCCTACTCCTGCCCCTGCCTCACCCATACCAGTGTGTTGTGGTATATCATGCTCATGTGGTATATCGTGCTATATCATGTGGTTATAATGCTCAACATTATAAGTAATCCACCAGTACAGTGAGAGATTTGCCAGCTGATCCATCTCATAACCAACTGAACTACAGAGGCAGAAACCCAAACAAGGACTTCCCTCTATTTCTCAGATATGAGGTTAATATGAAAGCAGGAGGCAGTGACAAATTGGTGTTCAAACCTCTTCTCCCTCCTACTCCCAAATCTTTTCTGCAGCAGACCCATCACCTATCTCATCACTTTGAAAACTGGAACTCTGTGGGACTTCTGACAAATTTGGAAGTGGGGCCAGATGAGAGTAAGAGTGAACAGCTCTCTGTTCTCCTTCATGGTTAGCAAATGTTTGTCTTGATGTCACATCTCACAGTGCAAGTAAGTGTTTGAATGGAGATACTAAGTTCCATTTCACAATGTTTTCTGATAATATCCAGGGTTTTATTAAGTTAGATATCCATTACATATGAAAGTTTGAAGTGTGTTTCAGGAAATACTTGTAGTGGTAGAAGTGTTCCAGGAGATGGCATTACCTAACTTGGACCCATACTAAGGAAGAGACTTGGACTGCTGAAGTGCTGAGCTATGGTCTAAAGCTCTGAAGCCTCACACAATACATATTTAACTTTAGTAGCTAAATCTTGTTTTCAATGAACTCAGGCTATTTTGATAGACTAAAAGTGTAAAGAAACAATGCTTTTATTTCAGTTCCTTTGGGAACGAGTTAGATATTTGCACACCCCAGGGGGTTCACTGAACAGCTGTACAGAATGCAAAGAGGTAGTGTTTTGTCTCCTTTCCTAATCCACTAAGAAACTTGAAATTTCCAGAAGAGTTTAGACCACCCCGATCTAGCAGTTCAACAGAGATAATCTGACAAGTTTTGGGGAAAAATATAAACTTCAATATATATATACATATACATATATTTATATATATATTTTTAACATGCAGTGAGTGTGGGCCAGAAGCCTTTACTCTTACAGCTGACAAACCTTTTTTAATTGTAAAAAATATGTAGCTAGTAATACAAGCTTCCACTGATTTAACATATCCCTAGTTTATAAGACAGGGCTAAATTTATCTCATTTTAGTTTAACCTGCCTTCTTAGGACTACGGTATTCATCTGACTGTGGAAAGTAGAAGCTTTCAAAACAGTAATCCAATCTCAATAGGTGCACTTAAGTCTTTGACACCATTGTGTTGTTATGGTGTGTCAGGATGTGGTCACAGCACACCAGATGTCCTGATCATTACTTAGGGAGTTTATGTTTGGTTTAACCAAAATTGCACCAGAAAGAGTTTAAGAGAATGCTTTGAAAGAGGCATGAACATTTGTAAAAATGTTTTTGTTTCCTGTTTTATATATGTAATTGTTGTGGCCAATGTGCAAGTGATCTTCTATCCTGCTTAGGAACCAAAAAATACAGCAGATGGTTGACTGTTTGTACCATCCCCTATTAATTTCACTCTTCTTTAATTACACTAAAGGGTTAATTTACTTTAAAAAAAAAAAAAAAAAAAAAAAAAAAAAAAAAAAAGAATGGGCTCAGGCCCAAACTAAGTCATCATGTACAAAAATGAAAGGATGAAAAATATGATTGGACCAGATGACATCATAGTTTGAGAACAGCCAAAGAGTTATTATTCTAATATAAATGAACACTGAAAAGCACCCAAAATTTTTTACAAGAATATGAGTGAACAAAGTTAAGGATATTATTGTGACTGGGCTAAAGTCAAAATGTATCTGTGGTATAGTAGAACTAAAGGTAGAAAATAATTTTTTAAAATAAATAAAAAAAAAAGAACAGTATTTTGGTGCTTTTTCTGTTTTTCAGTTTGTAGGGTACCTTATAAAAATGTTAAATTAAAGTCATTCTGCAGTTTGCATGATGTTTCTTTTTGCCAATAACATTGCAGTTCCATATGTGTTGGCAACTGTGTATTTCTCCCAGCCTCATTTAAGTACATTAAGCTTTTATTAAGCTTTTTTTTTTTTTTTTTTCTTTCCTCTGCCCAGCAATCTCCCCTCCTCTTTCCTTTCTCCAGAAAATAACAAATGCTTCAATATAAAAGGATTTTTCTATGTGGGGGAATGTAATACCATATGCTAGTTGTGCTAGTTGTGTTTCAGTAATATAAACACATTTTCTTCATCCCTGGGGAATCTTCTCATCACGTGCCATAATCTCAGGAAGATGTGATCACTTCCTATCAGCTTGCCTGGGAGTTCTGCATGTAGAAACTTGCACAGTCATACTTGAAAGACTTTAGGCTCAAACACCTAGAAGTAGAATATGGTGTCAACACTCATAATGTTATTCCAGGCATAACTGTAACACTTCAATCTGCTTTTAACATTCAACAGCAAGTTTCCTGTGGGTTGAAATTTGGCATGCAATATCTCAGTTTAGGAACATACTTTAGAAGTGTGAATATTGAACAAACCATTTGGGTAGCCAAGAGCAAACCAGAATAAAAAGTCAGCTTTACATATGATACTTGTTGAAAACTCAGATTTGATACAAAAATGTGTATCAAAGCAGATTTTCAGAATTTCCAAAAAGAAAAATTAAAAACAATTAAATATAAATAAAGCTGTAGCAAGCTTTCCTTTTCAACATCCCAGCTTTGATCTAAAAAATCTAGGTTCTATTTTATTTCTGTTAGCAGAAAAAAAAAAAAAAAAAAAAAAAAAAAAAAAAAAAAAAAAAGGTTAAGCATACTTTGCCTTGCTTTGTTACATGTAGCATCTTCTCGTTACATCTTTTACATCTTTTGTTACATGTAGCATCTTCTCGCTTCTGTTACATGTAGCATCTTCTCGCACTTTACTGCATGGTTAGCTAGACATGCAAAAGACCTGGCTGAAGTCTTGATTTGTCCTAAAGAAGACAGATTTTTACTTATAGATTTCAGCATTGTCTTCTGCCAAAGCTTCTTGCTTAAGCACATTTCACTTACTTACATTACTACATAATGGTAGTAAAGACTCCAAATCCTTACTACTGTAAAAGTATTTCTAAAGGCATTATCCAAGATTAAGATAAAATGAGTGAGATACTTCGGAATGTGGCACATGAGATTGATGGACCAACATATTTTTAACCCTTTTAAGCTAAACAATTCTCCTGTGCTCTGTAAATGTTATTTTATCCTTGAATAAAAAATGAAATTTACTTCAGGAATTATGAAATTACTCCAATAGTTATCTTCACATAGCAAGATACCCCTCCTGTGAAATATATTGGTCCTAATACTGGCATGATGAAGAAACTTATGATGAAATTAGGCCAAAATGTTCCATTTCTTCTCAAACATTCAAAGTCATTCAGTCAGTTTTGTAGCACATACTAATGACTTTTAAGACAAAGCAAATAAAATTTGGAAGTAGAACCCAATGACAATATGCCATGTGGAAGATCTGTCCAAGCATGCTTGGCCATCCTGTGCCCCATACTATTCAGATCAGAGGACCAGTTTTCTAATGTGCACAGTTTGATTTTATTCCCAGGGAAACTGAGACATGATAAAGAAGGGTAGGACAGTGGGACTGTGCACTTTGATCTTAGTTTGACATGCAGTTAAGTCACAGATAAACTGTACACCTGCCTCAGGAACGTGAAGGCACTGTTGGGCCCTCACAGCGCATAGGACTCTTTAAGACTAGATGAGTTTGTTGGCATGTCAGTCAGATTTATTTCTTCACTTTTTGTCATTTTTATTACTTCACTCCAGCTTTTGTCAGAAATATATACTTCAAAGATGCAGGCATTTTGATGTCACAGTTAGCAATACCATTAAAAGTGATTTTTAAAAGAAATGGCAGAACCTGAAATAATATTGCAGCATACAATTTATTTAGTATAATTTATGTAGTTAAATCACTAATTCATTTCTTTGTTATTAATCTTGGCCATTTATTCCTTTGAAAAAGTGACATATGGTTTGCCACATATGGTTATTTCATGTTAGTGAAATCAGATAGCTTTGCAAGAGAGGTACTGCAGGAAAAACAAACAAACAAACAAAAAAACATAGTGGTGGAGGTGTTTAAAAGATATCTTGTGTTTGCTGTTAGCTCCTAGTCTGTTGTATCAGTCACTCACTTCTAATTGCACCTACTCAATGAAGCTGCATCGATTCTTTATTAAAACCATGTATGAACATTGTCTACTAATATATTCAATATATTGTCATGTGTGATTCAATCCAGGTGGGAAAAATACTGACTCTGTATGCCGACCTTCAAAATAATCAGCCAGTTCTACTGACAAAAGTAGCTGATTCTAATACATCACGATAGAGATAATCAGAAATATTTCAAAGTTTTCTTGCACAAACCATATAATTTTCATCATTTTATATTTTGTAAATGGTCATGTTGTGTTTTTGTTTGTTTTATTGACACTAATTTTAAAAATTAAATTATTTATCTGTAGACCTAAAATTGAGATAAAAATCATAAAAATCTAATTAGAAGTTTCAATAAGAGTAAAATGTGTTGTTTTGAAAGATCTTTCAGAGCTTGAACTTGCTTTGAAGGACTTTTAAAATTATTCTGGTTTGGAACAAGAAGACATTCTTTTTCCGTTCCTTTTTATTTTTTAAGTCATGTAAGATTTTAATGGACCAGGTCACAGAT
This sequence comes from Heteronetta atricapilla, assembly GCA_011075105.1. NCBI lineage: Eukaryota > Metazoa > Chordata > Aves > Anseriformes > Anatidae > Heteronetta > Heteronetta atricapilla. The sequence continues at coordinate 51,585,431 of CM021731.1, read as the reverse complement.
GTTGTGTATGAAGGCTTGGATGTCAAATCTTCATGGCCAACAGTTGGTACCACTCAGCGGAGATGGGAATATAAAGCCTTTTAAGAGCTTTACGTATATCATATGGGATCGTCATTATATATAGCTTCATAAATGTATTTTGTACCAAACATGTTCCAGACCAATAATCTTTTAACATCAGATTTTTAAGATTTTGTACAAAAGAGAAAGTGTCATCTTTTGTCTGTTCAGAGTAACCCTGATCTCAATTGCCGGAGACAGTTTTAACAACATTTTGAACATACTACAACAATCTAATATTTCTTATATAATCTCTACTGATTTTTTTGAATGAATGAATGAATCAAGATAAAGTCTACAAAAAAATGAACAACAGTTCCTGCCACCAAATGGACTCTATTTCAAGAAATACATTTATTTCATAGAATCATAGAATCAAAGAATATCCCGAGTTGGAAGGGACCCATAAGGATCATTGAGTCCAACTCATGGCACCACACAGGTCTACCTAAGAATTCAGACCATATGACTAAGTGCACAGTCCAAATGTTTCTTAAACTCGGACAGGCTTAGTGCTGTGATTACTTCCCTGGGGAGCCTGTTCCAGTGTGCAACAGCCCTCTCAGTGAAGAACCTCTTCCTGCTGTTCAGCCTGAACCTTTTGCAGCTTGACACCATTCCCTCGGGTCCTATCACTGGTCACTAAAGAGAATAGGTTGTCGCCTGCCCCTCCACTCCCCCTCATGAGGAAGCTGTAGACTGTGATGAGCTCTTCATTCAGCTTCCTCTTCTCCAGGCTAAACAGGCCCAGTGACCTCAGCTGTTCCTCATACGTCTTCCCCTCTAGGCCCTTCACCATATTCATAGACACTCTCCAACAGTTTAATATGTCCTTTTTGTACTGTGGTGCCCAGAACTGCACACAGTACTCAAGGTGAGGCTGCACCAGTGCAGAGTAGAGAGGGATGATCACTTCCCTTGACCAACTAGCAATGCCATGCTTGATGCACCCCAGGATGTGGTTGGCCATCCTTGCTGCCAGGGCACAGTGCTGCCTCATATTCAGCTTGCTATCAGCCACAACCCCCAGATCCGTCTCTGCAGGGCTGCTCTCTAACGTCTCATCTCCCAGTCTGTATGTATAGCCAAGGTTGCGCTGTCCCAGGTGCAGGACCCAACACTTGCTCTTGATAAACATCATATGGTTGGTGATCGCCCAGCTCTCCAGTCTGTTCAGATCTCTCTGCATGGCCTTTCCACTCTCAACAGAGTCAACAACTCCTCCAAGTTTAGTGTCATCAGCAAATTTGCTCAAAGCATCTTCTAGTCCTAAACCCAAATCATTTATAAAATCATTGAAGAGGACTGGCCCTAAAATGGAGCCTTGGGGGACTCTACTAGTGATCATCCACCAGCCTGATGCAGCTCCATTTATCACAACCCTTTCAGCCCTGCCCATCAGCCAATTGCTCACTCATCGTATGATGTTTTTGTTTAGCTGTATGCTGGACATTTTGTCCAGTAGGATCCTATGGGAAGCTGTGTCAAAAGCTTTACTGAAATCCAAAATCACATCAGCTGGATTCCCTTGATCGACTAGATGGGTGATCTTATCATAAAAGGAAATCAAGTTAGTCATACAGAACCTACCCCTCGTGAACTCATGTTGGCTGGGACCAACTTGAACCCCAGGTGCGCTTCAGTAACTTCAAGATAATCTTCTCCATAATTTTATCATTATTAAATTTTAGAAAGTCTCTGATAATCTCTATGACAATGTCTCATGGTAAAATGAGTGGTTTCTTTACTTCATTCAATGTCTTTCTTTCAGTGGTTTTCAGTTGAAATGGTCTGGGAGACGGCATGTCAGACTCTGCCTTAAAATGTGATTGCAACATTTGGATTTCTGAATTTTGGGTGGAGACAGTCACACGAGTATTTCTGCAGGTGTTACAGAAAAGCGCTCTCTGGAAGACACCAAAGAAAGAGTTGCAAGAATTTAATTTAATTAATTAATTAATTAATTTTGAGCTATACTCAAAGTGAATACAAAGGATTTTTCTCTGTCACCAATTCTGTAACACTAAAGTAACACAAAAAAACAAAACAGTCTCGAGATGTAGTCAACATTTCAATCCCCATTTTCTTTTCATTTAATTTCTTAAGTCCCAGAAAAGAGTAATACATGTTAGTACCCACTAGAACCAGAATTTGCTTCCCAAAATCATGAATAACTTTCTGTTGATACAAGTAATTACTAGCAGTCAACTTGTTCAACAGTCTCCAGAGTACAGCTGAACTATTCACCATTTTGTTCTGGTTAGGTCACCCAGGAATGTGTGGTTAATACCTTCTATTTTACAGTTCCCTCTTATTTAACCTACTGAACAAGTTTTGTTCTGTACATTTCTTGATACAAGGAGGCAAAATGGCAATATGCTGCAAGATAAACATGTAATTACTATGAATACTTTTCTAGCACAGATATGTCATTGGTTCAATGCAGTCATTTAAGTTTCATTGGATAAAAGACCTGTTTCTGGTGGATTTGAAATGACATTGTATGTGTATTTTGCCACTGAGTTAGAAGTTTAATGTGAAACAGATTTTTCACGTTTTTCCACAGAACTAAGAAGGGTATTTAAAACAATATAACTTCTGAACTTCTGATGATATGTCTGTGTGAAGTTCATCTCATTATATTCTCTTATCCCCATTGTTACAGTTATTAAGACAAATTGAATGATTATTATCATCTGCATAACACAGAAAATATCATTTAACCTAATGCTGGGTCCAGGCTTTCAGTCTGAAAACAGATGGAATGTGCAGGCAAGAATGAAGTATGAGGATGCAAAATTATACAGGAAGACAGGAAATCTTGCTACCACAACTATAAACTGCAACTGAAAATTAAAAATGAATGCTTACTATCCTTGAAAAAGTGAAAAGCTATGCTTTATTTTCTAAAATTATCCTTCATGGTTAACAGTATCCTTATGGAACTGTTTCTCCTAACCAAGAAATTATACAGAAAGAATGAGAACTGTTTCATAAAACAGACTTAGATGACTGACTCTGCTCACTGCGGGATTCTGTGATTTGGAAATTCAGGCAGCCCTACTGTGAGTATCTGCAGTTTTTCCTAAAGACCAATATTGGTGTTTAATGCACTGTAAACTTATTCAATGATAAGAGAAACAAACAAATAATAATAATAATAATAATAATAAAAACCTTGTTGTCCAGGAGAAAAATATCCCAGTTCAACATTACCTCTCACTTCTGAAAAAACAGATGTCTGTAAAAACTGCATGGAATCAGAAAGCTGAAGAATTTCTGCCTCAGCACCAGTCAAAGACACATATTTTTTCTGGGTAGCTAAATACTTCAGCTTTCTGTGTATTTTTGGAGAGCTGCTTGGAATGCAAGTGAGGTGGAATGTGCTGGATAACACCATGAAGAATGATCTCATTTGAAGGAAAAGAAATAGGAATGCACACTTTTCACCTATTCATTCCATATATTTTATCTAAGAAGGAGGGGTAAGATGAATAAAGTGCTGTGCATTGGCTATTCTTTGTTTCTATTCTTCAAGTCTTCTTCAAGAAACCACAAGAAGTATTTTTTTTTTTTTCTATTGCAATGAATGCTGATGAGACAAAATTTGATGCAACCACAAGCATTCCATTCACAAGCAATATCCTTAGGGTACAATCAGTTATAACTCCTCTGACTATCTGAAGAGATGGCTTATTCATTTACCATGATATACTTAGTCTCTATCAAATGGTTTCAAGCTGTGCAAGTCATGTGTAAGATTTCATGTAAAATTAGTAAATTCTTTCCTAAAGGTTTCACTTTTGAGAATGTATATTTTTAATTCTTAGAGATAGCAATAAATAAATAAATAAATAATAGGTAATATATTTTGATAACTCTCCACAAGTTCAAAATGCAATTCACATTATATTCTATTAAAAAAAAAAAAAAAAAAAAAAAAAAAAAAAAAAAAAACCTTTACTTCAATACTGATTACTGGGTTTGGTACAAGTATTTCAAATCTAACAAGTGTTCAAAGATGTTGCATTTTTTTCAGTACAGTTAATGAAACTAAGACATATGGTAAAACATTAATTACACAAATCTACTTTAAAAACTTTTTTTCCTGCCATAAATAGGAAATCCAAGATAATTCATAGCCATTTGTTTTTTATTAGTGCATTTTGGTTTTGCCATGTAGCTTCTGTGACAGCCCAAGAAGCTGACAAGTTGTGTTAGTGTGTATTAACGTTGTTTATTTCAGATGGAACTAGTTACAATAATTCATTATTATTTATTTTCTAAACAGCTAGGAAGCTCATATCTTGAATCCTACAGTCCTAGAGGTTGCACACAAAAGAAGAGGAGAGGAGAGGAGAGGAGAGGAGAGGAGAGGAGAGGAGAGGAGAGGAGGGCAGGGGAAGGGAGGGCTTGCTTTCAGAATCATGAAACAATTTCACTGAAAGAGAAATCTTCAGCTCAAAGCATGTCCAATTGGATGAGATTGCTCAGCCCTTGTCCAGGTGAGTTTTGAGCATTTCCAAGGATACAGATTCCACCTTTAACATGAAAAAGGTTTTATCAATGCACCTTTAAAAAGACTCTGTATCCATACCTTCCATTATGTAGCCAAAGACAGCAACAAGGTCTCCCTGTGAGCCTTCCCCTGTGCAGGCTGAGAATGTTTCACTTTCAGCCCCTTCATAAACATTGTGTATATAAGCCAACAAAAGTTAACAGATGCTGATTGCTGAACAAGCTTCCAGAAGTTTCCTGAACTTCCCTTAAGGAAAGTTGAGAATGCTGCAAAAACCACACATCTCTGCTGCACTTGTATCTTCTTTTTCGACCACAATGGGCCTTTACGAAGCCCACTCTGCTTCAGAGAAGGATATTGTATTCAGTCCTCCTTGGCTCTGACACAACTCCTTGTCTGAGGTCTTTGGTGCCTGGACTATTCTTCAGGGTCTGTCTTTTGTTGTTGTTGTTGTTGAACAGATTTAGAACAGTTTATTCTCTCTCGTCAGACAAATACATCTATTACAGCTTAGACATTTTTAAGAGAATTGACAAATAGGTGACTATCAATTTTTCACAAAACATGCCTCATGAACAATGGAATTAGAAATGAAAGATCAGAAAAAAAAAAAAAAAAAAAAAAAAAAAAAAAAAAAA